>CM077351.1:47007367-48207367 GCA_039655645.1 Ammopiptanthus mongolicus | reverse complement strand
TGTGAAAAATCTGTTCCATCTGCGTGATTGTAAAGTTTGTTCCACAATGCTCAAGAAAAATAAATTTAATCCGATTCCCGGCGACAACACCTGTTCTAGGCCCTAAATTTCAAATTGAATATAGAATTATTTCTGTGCCTTAAAGTTATTTTAATCATTTGAACCTATAAACTTTGCCCAGATTCTCACTTGCTTTAATTACTTCAGCTATACCAGCTTGAAAAAATATATTATCTTGAGAACTAATAAAGTATTTGCATGTAACACCTTTATATATACGCCAAATATATATTCCAATTTAGCTTACGTGACACCACCAAATCGAGGCATATGGCATTGGAAAAATCAGCTTAATAGTGTTATCAACCAAATGTCCAAAGAGGAGCCAACCTATAGCGAAGGATCTTTGATTCCTCGGCCCCTACTTAAAGGTTCATGCTTGAGAAGTTGAGATAATTATCACCCCTTGGAAATCAGCAAAGGGTCCTTTTACAAGTGCTCATTCGTTTGGAATTTATGGCAGAGGAAAACCAAGGACAAGGAACTAATCCTCGTCAAGAGCAACCCAATGAGCCCTTGCCAAGTGAGTGCTAATTTTGCTCTTTCCATATATTCAATGCAAAGCCAAATTGATTCACAAAGTAATGTCAAAATATGTTTGGTGTTGCAGGGTCTTACGATCAGCTTCTGGGAACAAATCATCCTACAAAGACAAGTTGGCCTGAGTTGGTAGGTGTCACTGCAGAGGAAGCAAAGAGGAAAATAAAGGAGGAGATGGCTGGGGTTGAGATCCAAGTGGTGCCGCCAGGTTATTTTGTCACGGCAGATTTCAAATCCCAGCGAGTTCGATTGTATGTTGATGAATCTCAGGAGGTTACGACGATTCCAGCCATTGGCTAATGAACTCATCTACCAAATACCGTTTAATAATTGAACGGTAAATATCCAAATTTGTTTCTGAGAAAAAATGGGCCTCCCAATTTAATTATCGAAATGAAAAATCTCAATTTAATTTTTAAAAATTTCAAATGTTGATCAAATTAGTTTTTTTTATAACAAATTTTAGAGACACATCAGTTCCTAATTTGACTCATATTTAATATTTTTAAGAACCAAATTGAGATTTTTTTAGGACTAAATTAGGTGACACATTTTTTCTCAGTGATGAATTTTAGTATTTACTCGTAATTTAGTATTTTCGTGGGTCTTCTGTTGTTTTGGCATCAGACAATATCTTCATGGGTCTCCGCCGTTGCAATAGCACTATGTTACTGACTGGCTTGAATCATAGGCTGGATTTTGGTCTATAGGCCATGGCGCCCAGCCCAAGTAGATTCTGTGTAAAATGATAAGGGCTTATTGTGGAACATTTATTCTATCTTAATGATTTGTAAAATATGTTCTACGTTTCTGGTCAAGAAAAATGCTGGTTCAGGTTGTTTGGTTCCCATTCGAGTGATGTTCATTATGCATTTATGCTAATCTTGAAGTTGTACCTTGAGTGCTCTTTTGGGTTTGGGACACAGACACAGTTAAATGTGAGTTAAATGCTCAATTATGTCAAATAAATATCATTGTTGAGCTCAAATAGAATTGGCATTTGCCTTAGTTCTTGTTTCTCAGTTCTCACCAAATCTTCCCTATGGAAATAAATAAATAGACATTGCCGGTAGTTCTGACTTGAAATTAAAATGCAGTTGTACGGATCACATCAACGAAAGATTTAAATGAAATGAAGTTGCAATTGCTTTTCAAACCGTGGTTAGTAAAAATATTTTCGGAGTTGTTCATTATCGGATCTAATAGAATACAAATATTGTTTTCTCATAATCAATTTTCCACGTTATGTGGTGAAATTATTCGCTTGATATAAACAACATAGAGAAATATACTGCGTCAGTTTCACCTAATTCGAAATTTCTTTGCAGTATCTCATCAGTGTGTTTCACTTTTTCCTTTGTCAAATTGCTAGGTGTAATATATGCCCTGAGTTAGATATGAGGCTGTTAGTGTTGTTCATATGATCACATCACGCTCTATTTAGTTGAGTTTTATTTCGTAGGGAAAAAATGTCTGTTCATTTCATTTCCATAAATATTAGGTGACTACTGACTACGATTTAGACTACCAAACTGCACATACGCATAAAATACTAGTCACAACTGAATAATAGAATCCCAATTTTATTTTCATTTACAGTCTTTCATTTTTTTATTATAATTATTTATTTAACACAAGTTACACAACCATTCACAAGAGTTGTCAAATCCACTAGGTTATTCTATTTGCTTCTCATATTGTATTTCTAATTTCTATCATCCCTGACCATGAAAGACTATAGGAAACAGAAAAGAAGTTATATGATCCATATTAGTTAGTTCTGCTTCTGCATTATACAAACAAGTAGAATAACTTAACAGAATCCGGAGGCATGGGTGTTCCTTATAACATAGACTATTAATGCGTCGAATACAAACATAAGAAACTAATCACCATTAAATAACACTAAACAATTTTGCAAATCAAACCTACAGAGTTTAGTAAGAAATTCCATTTTTGGAGTTTCAGCTTCCATTTAACAGTCACAACAAATCCCTTAATACCTTCGAGCGGAATAGTCTCCAAGCTTATGAAAGGAGATGCACAAGAGGTTAGTTGTTGTAGGCATGCAGATTTCTCCTGGAGATTGGTTAGGCTTCTTGTGCAAGTTAACACTTCAATTTGGTAAATCTTCATCTGCAGATCAACCCACAACAAAAAAAAAAAAAAAGAGGAATTTCTTTTTAACTGGATCTCTATTATAATTGTTTTTTGGTTAATAAGCTTTTAAAAAGGTGACACAATTTTTGATGATTAATGAGAAACCTAAAAAGAATGAAATAATGGTATCTGTTTAAATTTTTACCTCAGCTGCATCGATCAGCTACAAGCTTGAATACGTCTAGCATGAGCAAAGGCTGAATTGTTTCTCATGTGGGTATCAAACTTAGGTATTGGCATTACTGTTTCAAAAGCTTCAACTAGAAGTGCCACCTTCTTCTTCCTAGCTGGAGCAAGTTTTGTGACTACTTGTCTAAGTGCACAATCAATCATCCAGTCCTCTGCATTTTTTTTCTCATCTATCATCTGATGCTTCAGGTCAACCTTTTCTGGTTCTGGTTCAGGAACTAAGGGAAGGAAATTTGGCTCTCTTGGGTTGAACTTTCTCATTTCATCATCATCTTCAATGGGTCTCTTATGCCTATTTGCCCCTTTCCAATTCTTGATAGTGACTTTCTCTTCACCACCTATGCTGGTTGTGCTTTGGAACTTCTTAGCTTTGTCTTGATTTTTCGAAAACAATTCCTGGTCTTGAACAGCTATGGTGCTTTCTTCCTGCAAATAAAACAACTGAACTTGGTTCTCCTCGCCAATGCTCTTATCATTGTTGTCTGGGCTTGAGTTACTTTCTTCGCCTGTCTCATCAATCTTGCAAGTTTCACTCATCTTTGGACATTGACCATCTTCACTTTTCTCCTCATCAAGTACCTTTATGTTGCAAATAGCCTCATCATCCACATGTTTTTCATTTTCTCCACCATTATCTTCTGCATTTGTCAGGTACTCAAATATTTTCTCTGTTAAAGAAGATTGATCACAACTTGTACCACTGAGGGAGTCACCAGTTTCTTGAGTCTCAGTGTTTCCACTTGTGCCTTCCAGGACAGAACTAATGCCATGAGGTTGATCTTCAAAACAGTTTCTTTCTTCTGCATTGGCTTCTTGGAGTTCTTCTTCAGCCAGAATGTCCTCATAATAGATGCTTAGGATGTCATCTAACCTTATCAATGACACATCATGAGAACTCTCTGATAAGGACTCAACTTTTGAGTCAGTGTCCTCTTCTGTGAAGACAGCAGAATGGGCATCCTCTTCATGGTCGAATTCGCGAAATTTGTCCTCCTCCCACTCCATGTCAGTAGCATTCAAATCAGAACCGTCCATTCCAACATCCTCCATGTCTTCCCCGTCATAGCTAGCCTCATCACTGCAGTCGCTTCCCATACTTATTTCTTCATGAAAACAGCTAGGGTGGTTGTTTGAATCTGAATCTCCTGCATTTTGTTCTTGGCAAAAGCTCCCCTTGGTATCTACTTCAATTGCAACATCATCAAAGGATTTTTTGAAATTCTCCTCGAGCTCAATCTCAAACTTTGGTGGAGTATCAGGCACGGTTGGACTAACTTGCTTGACATCTTCCTCAATTGTAGACTTGATATCTTCTTGATCCTCAATCTCTTTGTGAAAATTGATTTTTCCCATTTCGTCTGCCGTTGTTTGTCTTGTTTCCTTTTCCTTAGCATAGATTTCAATAAAGAAATCCACGCCAATTTCATCATATGCAGGTTTTTCATCAAAGACATTCTTCTCAATACCAGAATTCTCCTTCTCTATCTCACAGGGAACCTTCAATCTTCTAGGGCTCAAGGCTTCCACCAGCTTCATGCTCTTCTGGGTCTTCAAAAGGCGCCTCCTTGCTGACATGAAGCTCTTCAATGGAGGCAAAGCAGCATGATGATGGCCATTAAGAGAACAATAATTATATGGACAAACCTTCATGACTGAAGTTCTCTCTGACTCAGTTCCCCCAGGATTCAGCATAAGGTATGGAGGGAACTTTGAGTCTTTCAAAGTTGAAGAGCAGGTAGCTCTCTGTGGTGTACTCATATCTGCACACATGGAAGCTCTGGTAGATTTTCTAGGACAACTTCTACAAGCCTTGAAACTTGTAGTCTTTGTTAATGTCCTCACCAAACTCAAACTAGATGATCTTGTCAAAGTTTTTGTAGGCTTTTTATTAGAGACACAGCTAGCTTTTGAATCACACGAAAATTTTCTTGGTGGGTTTTTAAAATCAGAACCAGATTGAGTGTTTCTAAGACTCACCGGGAACAGTTCCTTTTTTGCATGTGAACTGCTGGTGGGCTTCATGTAATTGGGTGAACCATCTATGGTTCTAACCACAGGATACTGCTTTTGTGGGGATGTTGATGCTGATGCTGCAGTTGTAGGAACATGAAGAGGTGGTGGTTTTCCAGGTTGGGGTAAGCTCTTCCTTGGAGGTGAAGATGTTTGAAGATCCTCAAGATCAGAAAGCTTGATTGACCTTGACTTCTTCATTTTCTTCTTCATATCAGCTCCTCTACTTTTGCCATCTTGGTGTTGAGAAGAAGATAGCTTAAGGTTTGCCAAGTGCTTGTCTGATTTAACATGATCAGCTTGGATACCAAGCTTGCTGGGTACCTTTCTTTGAACCATATTTCAGGGAAAAACCACAAGCTGAACAAGTGGGAATTTGTAATCAGAAATTGGTTTTTCCTTCCTTGGCTTTGTGTAGTTCAAACACCGGAAGAAAAGAAACCTTGCTGTGGTTTTGTTTTTCTTATGATTAAATTCACAAAGGAAAGAAAAGGAGGAAGACTTGAAACCCAAACAACCAGAGAGATTCTCCCCTCTTGGTTTGGTTTGCTGTTGGTGTTTCTTTTTTTTTTATTGATTTTCAACTGTGGTTCGGCAGATGATGAAATTTGAATATGGCTGAGATAAGTGTTTGATGCTGACTTGCACTAACAGGTGGTTTTGGGGCCCTCTCTATGCTTGAGCATTTTCTGACTTGAATTGTGTTTATTATATTATTTTTTTCATTTTTTTTTATAGCTGAGAAAAAGAATTATGTTTATTCTTTAACAGTGAGAATTCTCTATTGACTAGTGACTTAATTTGTTAGTTTTTAAAACACACCACTTTTCCAGATTTGATTCCTCTACTCATCTCCATCCAAATGACTAAATTAACCCTCTCTTGGTTTTGGAGAAGGAAAACCTTGTGGCGTTGTGTAGGTGACAGATGAGGACATAATACATTATGCACTTGCTTTGGCATATTTTTGATTAATGAGAATTTGGCTCTATTAAGGAAATGCATTTCAAGAAATAACCAGAATGACTACAATAATAACTGTGATGGAAATGGTAGCTCTAATGGATATTTCATCAGGTAGTAGTTACTGCTTACTGCTGGTTAGCCCAGGGTTGGGTTGATCTTTTATTTAGCAGGATTTAGGACAATAGCAGTTGGTAGTTAGTTCAATAAAAATAGCTCTCAGAAGGGAACGACTTCAATACTCATAAATTGCACTTCTTGGCGTCTTGACTCTTGGGGTTTGTGTGGAGCATAACACTAAGGGTCTCTGTTTTTTTTTTCCTTTTTTTTTCGATTTGCTTCGAAGAGTATCCCACCGTCAACTTGCGACGGGGACTAATCTTCCGGGAGAGTTTGTTCGGCACCTCAATGGGTGGCATCCCTCCCGACTGAGGTTTCTTCCATACCCAAGGCTCGAACCCGAGACCTTAGTTAAGCGGCGAGGCCTTTAACCACTCACACCAATCTCAGTTGGTACTAAGGGTCTCTTTGTTTTGCATTTGCATTTTCTGTTTCTATTTTTTGAAAATTGTTTTTATTTTCAAATTTTAAAAAATCTGAATGTTTGTTGTGACCTCTTGTTTTCTATTTTCATTTTTTATTAGGAAGGAAATACTGAAAACAACTTTTTTTTGTTTCCAGATTTGGACACAATTTAAGAAATGTTTTCAGTGAAAATATTTTCATTAAACTCAATTAAACACATTTTCAATCACATTTTCTATTTTCATTGAAAATTAAAACAGGAAATGACAGAAAATGGCCAAACTAAACAGACCTAAAGAATTCTAAAAAAGAAAGGGTCATTTGGTGTTTGTTGTGTTTGTTATTTTAATTTCTTATTTTTATATAATAATTATAAAAATATCACATTGTTTACCTTCTATTTTCTGATTTAAGTGATTTGTGTTGATTTCATTATTTCTCGTACAAATATTTGATAACAGGAAAGAGACAACGTGACTATTTTGAAATTATTAATAAAATTAAGAAATGAAAATAAAAAATAGAAACAAATCAAACGGCCCAAAGATTTCATTAAAAAACTAAATATATCATTTCTCAAAATATTAAATACATTTCTTCCAAATAAAATTTTTTCTTGATTCTTTAGCATTCTCCTAATAGAATTTCTACTGTGTATCCCCATGTTTTCCTTGACAAAGAAGTTTTTTGTTTTGATAATATTTCGTCATCAACAATGGCTATGTCCTTTTCAGTATTTAATGTCAACAGCATACGATAGAAGTACAGAAAACATAACACGAAATTTTAAGATAGAGAAAAAAATTAAATGCCAACTAAATTTTGAAATGATAATAACCAGTGTATGGACCCGTGGCATGTATGGATAATATGCTAATTTTTAGGATTTGATCAAAAAAATATGTAATCACTGATTTAACATTTTTGGTTTAATATTTTTTGTGTGAAATTATATAAAAAAATTGTTAAAAAATTATTTTGTCTGAACTGTCAATCACATAGTATAATAGATATTATCTTAATAATTATTATTGATATCATAATGACTCTTAAGTGTAAATAGTAAGTACATATTATCTTGTAAATATATATTCTAGCCTGTTACATGTGCGACACACACATTCTAAGTGCAATATCATAATATTTATGCAATATTAAAAGGTAGATATAAAAAATGTTTACATGTGAAGAAAAAAATAAATAAAGGAAGAATAATCTTATTTTAAAAAAGAGATTTATTTGAAAAGAAATTGAATGATAATATTCTAAAAGATTATGTATATAAACAAATCAAAAAGATGTTGTTTCTTTCTTCCACTACTTTAGTATCATACTTCTCTGAAGATTTAATAATAAATATATATTTTCAAAGCAACAACTACATTTCAAACTGATTAATCATTTCTCAATGTAATTTATTTAAACAGTAATATTAAACATAAAGATCTTCATAATGATATGAAATTTTTTTTCTCTTGAAAAACTATTTAATTTATTTGTCCTATTTCCTAGTGCAAATTAACCATTTTTAGAAAATATATTTATTCATCACATCATTTTTTCTCTCTATCTTCAAAATCTATTTGAATTATTTTTCCTCCTTTTCTTGTGCAAGTTAAACATTTTTAAAAATAATAATTATCTATGATATTATTATTTTTATTCTCTCTTGAAAATCTATTTGATTTATTTTTCTCTTTTCTCAGCGTAAGTTAAATATTTTTAGAAAATATATTCATCTATCAGATTACTTGTTTTCTTCTCTTTAAAAATCTATTTAATTTATTTCTCCTATATTTCAGTCAAAGTTAACCATTTTTAGAAAATATATTTCTCTATCATATTATATTTAATATTTGGCATTTCTCCCAATACCTTGGTATTATACTTCTCTCAACATCAATATTATAGTGAATTTGTTTTATTTTTCAAATAAAAATTAGGAATTATCACTAATCATTTATTTATCACTAACCATTTTTTCTTCCACTACCTTGGTATGGTACTTCTTTGAATATTTTCTTCCAACTACATTTCAAGCCAATTAATCATTTCTTGATGTAATTTATTAAAACAATAATGTTAAACTCTTCACAATATCTTGGTAATCATATGAATTTTTTTTACTTTTTCTTGAAAATATATTTGATTTATTTCTTATCTTTTCCCGTGCAAGTTAACGATTTTTAGAAAATATATTTACCTGTAATATATATTTTTTTCTTCTCTCTTAAAAATCTATTTGATTTATTTCTCTTCTTTTTACAGTGCAAGTTAATAATTTTTAGAAAATATATTTATCTATCATATGAAAAAAAAACATTTCTTGAAAATATTTTGAATTATTTCTCCTATTTTGTAGTGAAAGTTAAATATTTTAGAAAATACATTTATCTATCATATTATTATTTTTCTCTCTTGAAAATTTATTGATTTATTTCTCCTTTTTTCCCGTGCAAGGTGTTTAGAAAATATATTTATTTATCACATTATTTTTGTTTGTCTCTCTTCAAAGTATATTTGATTTATTTCTCATCTTTTTTCTGCGTGCAAGTTAACCATTTTCAAAAAAAAAAAATTCTCTATCATATTATAATTCTACTAATTTCAAATTGAATTAATGTAATCCTTTTAATTCATATAAATGTTAATCAATTCGTAACATTTCATTCTAATCTTCATTCCAAATTATTTAACCATCATACCATCATTTTCAACAAAGCAATTCCCTAGTGTATACTTTCTCCATATTTTGCAAAGTACAAAAAAAATAATATACGCATGTATGATTATACATTTATCATCCAATTCCATGATGACTGTATGATAGTATAAATGACAATGTTTATATTTTATATAATAAACATTATACACATCAGAAATTAAATATTCATATTAATGATTGTTGAAGATGATGATGCTCGCATGTTTACACCAGAGAATTGGCACTTCCTTGTGAGATAATACATTTATTTCTATGAGCTAATTAAAAATCCTACATCAAGGTAGAGGTGAAGCAAAGTGTTTATAATTATCTACTTGGATTTCTATCTCAATAAAGAACATCATTTGACTCATCCAACACAATTTCATCAAAGTTATTGCCAACAATATTTGCATCCCAACAATTTTCATACAATATTTGAACGAAGATTCTTCCATATATTCTCATTTGTGTCTTTTTCCCACTCTGACACATCATACGCGTTAACATTTCCATGAGAAATTAAGGAAAAAGAAGTGTAGGTTAAGCAACTGAACCTCACATATATAGTATTCTAAAACAAAAAGTTTATCCGTAATTTTTCTGAAGAAAAATTCTGACCTTCTCATTCATTACCAATGCGGGAAAGATTAGGGACTCCAATAGAGTTGTAAAATGTGGAGAAAGTAATCATCATTCATGTATCATTGAAATTGAACAATATTAAAGAGAATTTTTTTGAAGAATGTGTCGATTGCAAAATTCGCAGCATCTTCACCACGGCTCTGCCACTCCTTTTGATTATGGCTGGTGAAATATTGGCCCGAATGGCGACATGAGTAACCTCAAGTATCTCTTTCAAATCAATCCTCTTTCCACATGACGGCTTTAAAATTCAGTATGAGTTATAACAGCTTGTGATGGCGAATTAAGATGGCTAAACCACAATGTTCAGTATATGAAAAACTAATAAAGTCTGGTATACCAAATTTTTCTAAAACATGCTTGCAAGATATTGTCGCCAAGTTGAAGAATCTTGTACACAAATAAACAACTTGTAAGAATAATGAAACAAAAAATAATTATAAATAGAGCAAAATCTTACCAGATTGTGTTTCATCTTATCATCTATAAAATTCATCTTGGTCCCAATGGTATTCGGCAAAACCTTCAAAAAGAGCGAAATCAGAAATAACGAGAATGAGAGGGTGTCTTACCATTTGAAGATTTGGGACGGTGCTCTGGAAAAATCAAAAAAAGCTAGAATGAGTGGGTTTCAATATTCATAACCTTGCACCGATAAAAAATATAAAAAATAACAAGAATGATAGTCATAAATCACATGAAAAAAAATAAATATAATAAAAAAGGCGATCAAGAGATGACAGTCATTACCTGATATGAGAGATAAGCGAATGAGTAGGGAATGAATATATATGGCCTTCGAAGAATCGGAGAGGAAAAAATTAAGAGGGATCGCAGGAAAACAAATTAAGAAGAGAAGGTAGCCTTACCTTTTTCTTCTTCTTCGGTTGGTGGTAGGTGGTGGCCTCACGGTGGAGAGAGATGCATAGAGACAATGGTCTTCCCTCTTTCGTGGAGTAGGGAAGGAAAAAGAGACCACATTTCAAATTTCATTTATTAATAGGTTATAATTTTATTCATTTATTGGCAGGTTTCAATTAGGTATTGATTGATAAGGTTTCAATCATGCTATATATATATATATATATATATATATATATATATATATATATTGATTTGAATCATGTATTGAATTAATTATAATTTTAGTGACAAGTTATAATTATTTTCAAATTTAAAATTATATAACATGAAATGGTCATGATTGAAATAATTAGTGTGACATCATATATTAGCGAATTTTCTAATTATAGTGTCCATTTAATAATTATTTCGATGACCACATTTCAAATTACATTTATTGGCAGGTTATAATTACACATTTATTGGAATGGTTAAAATTTCTTTATTTGATGAAATTTGCAATCAATTATGTTTTCTTTTTTTGTTCAAATTTTGAAAACTAAAAATCAAAATTGGTAGGTTATAATTTCATTAATTCAAGCCAAATTTAACAGATTTAATCATTGACTAATTATTCGATTCTTCCAGAATATGGAAATCAAATATTGATTCTTTCAGCATTCAATATTCAATATTTTGATTCAATGATACTATTCAATATGTACTATTTTTTCATCATAGGTTTAAATAAATCATTGAAATATCAACATACTATTGATTCTTCTACATTGAATATTTGATTCTTAAATATTTTATGAGTCAAAAAATAACTTACTATTGAATTAATTTGAAATTTAAAAAGTTATTGATTATTCTTTTAATTAAAAATTAACTTTTTTAAAAAAAAAATCAATATTGATTGTGGTAGCGACACGTGTGCGAAAATCTAAGTGGAATACTTAGAGGTTGACACATAGACAAGTAATCAATGATGTTATTTATAAATGTATATAGTATAGATTTGATTCTTATATATTTTATAAGTCAAAAAATAACTTACCATTACTGTATTGATTTAATCTGAAATTTAAAAAGTTATTGATTATTCTTTTAATTAAAAATTTAAAAAAATCAATATTGATTGTGATAACGACACGTGTACGAAATTTTATGTGGAATGCGTAGAGGTTGATGCATGGACAAGTAATCAATGAGGTTATTTGTAAATGTATAGGGGGCACCACATGGTTACCCGTTGCGGAAAATAAACTTTAATTAATTTTGCTGGTTACTTTTGGAAAATAAGTTTGTTTAAGTATTTCACTTATTGTGAAAATCCATGATAAGATTTTTCCTCATAACTTGGTTTATCATACAACAACGTTACTTACGTAAACACGCATGTAAATAAACGTCAAGCCAAGTATACATAATAAGATACCATAATATACTACATAGGCCTTATACATACGGCCATATAAAACAGTCATGGCTGTCAGTAGCTAGAGTAATTAACTAACTGTTGTTCAAAATAGAATAAGACATATCCTATAACTGATCTTACTACTAAAACACTATGATTTCTCGTACGTCACGCTCCTCCGCATACTCAAACGTCAGGGAATGGATCCCTGATTGTTCCAGCGGCATCTTGGAATTCATCTGAAGATATAAGAGTGAGATACCAATATATGGATTCACACACGATAACAACATATATATCACATCAATAACACGTAAGCATAAATAATTATCATGTGTAAGGTCCTACTGATAAACAAGTAGTATATCAGAGGGTCACATACCCGACAGCCATTGTTATTTTCAAAAGAGATGCATGACACTTCAATGTTCATCATCTAATTCTTTACTTAATCTCCGGACACCGTTGTGTAAAAACTGAGCTGATCAGGCTCAAGGTACATTGGCCCTAGGCACAATGACCAGCACCTAAGTGCTTATTCGGAAGTACATGAACACCATGACATTACGCGATTACATGGAATTACATTCCGCGGTACTTGATAAATTGTAAATGGTCATACGATATTGTCCAACTCAAGGCACAATATTCGTCAGTTGTATGACACCATTGTCCATCAAGGCACAATGTTACATAATGACTTAAGGTCATCACAGGGTTCCCTGCCATCAAGGTCCCCCAATCCAGATGGCATGTCTGCCTAAAAAAAAATGCATGAGAAAAATGTTTCAAGTCTTGCCACTTTTCTTTGTGTTCGTTCTTTCGTTGTCGTAGCTTGAAGCTCCCGACTATTCACAATTTACACCGTTTTAAAACTTCTAACACAGGACAAAACGTCCTAGTGCTCAATCGTGGAGCCCTAGACCGATGCACCAGCCCAAGATCCGTGGTAATAGAAAATAGTATTCACCTTTAGTCATATCCATCATGACATGAAAAAGACACACAATTCGTAGGACACACAGTCCACAATACCGCCATACGGTTTAAAATCTACGTGTCTTTATCACAGAACACTAGTAACCCGACGTCTCGTTTACTAGGTTCACATTTTAGCGTTACCATCGTTTTTGTTCTGTGAAATACAGAAATCAAATCAAATCTCCGCAACTCCTCCAAGTTGTCGGATTTTTACATTGTTTGAAAAATTCGGTTACAGACAAAACATTTTTTTGTTGAAATACATGTTAAAACGAAATAAACGTAGTTGTAAGAAAACTTTACCTTTACTGAATAAATCCCTTCCCCAAAGATTCATTTCTGCAAGGATAGCTGAGATAAAAGATGCCATCTCAGCATAAAAAACACTGTTTTCAAAACGTTAAGACAGTTTTTCGTAAATTTCTTGGAAAATTCACCTTTTTCACATGAAAATCAATCAAATCCAAATTTTTGACGTTTTTCCTCTTATCATAACATAATGTATACTTGAGAAAATTTGCATCATAAATATTTCTCAATGTTTTCCCTAAATCAATCTATGATTTTTTCTGCAAGGCTTTTAGAAGCTTTTATCTTTATTTATAGATTTCAATGCAGGAAACCACAACCATACAGTCATCATATCACAACGTTATAATATCCCACATAATCAATATCACACCTATTCATATCAACATAGCCAATCACATCATTATCAACATAGTAAATTCCATCAACACATTCAACCATATCAACGTTCACATAACAACATATAACAACATCAACTCATCATCAAATCACTTCATTATATAAATCCATCAACAACACCACATGTAGTTATCATAAATCCCTCAGGTAAACTCCCCTTACCTCTTGTAGGGTCTTCACGTCTTTCGGCCTTCGGTTGCCGAATCTCCCGTTCAATCGTCCGTTTATCCTTTTTGATGCTTTAATCCTTCACCACAAGACACAATCATAAGTTCAGCTTGTTGAATAACCTAACACTACCCCTATATGGTTTCGGTTATGGCTAGCTAAGGTGGCTAGGATTTCCAAATTTTCACATACTCTTGGATTTATGATCAAAGAGTATTCTAGAATTAAGGGAAATTGTCATAAATTAAAATTTGAAACAACATCATACTCCTCCCTTTGAACATGGATTCGGTTCCCTCTAGGTCAATAGGCTAGGGATTTTATTTTACTTCAAGCTCTTGAATTTAAGACATTTAAACAATAGAAAGGTGAAATCCATGGTTATTTTCTAATACTTGAACCAAAATCTCATCCAACTACCATCTTAGGGTTTCGGCCCTATGAGGCAAAAACGGGGCAGCCATGTGATGCTCTTAGAAAATGAATCTAGAGGTCTTAATGAGTTCATAGAGATTAACTTCATGAACATAGGATTTTTCTACAATTAGTTATGAATTTTTGAAGGTAAAACCCTAACCTCCACCTACATCATAAACTCTCATGATTTCTAGAGAAAAAGAGTGAAGCTTACCTCTTGTCTGGTGGAGATTTGTAAAGATTGAAGCTTCTCCTAATCACTTTAATTGAATTTCCTTCTTGAGAATTAGGAAACTTGTTGATTTCTATGGAGGATTTTAGAAAAAAAATGAAAGGCGGAGAAGAAGAAGGAGAGAGAGCAGCGTGAGGAAGAAGGGAAAAATGGGTGAAATGAGTGTTTTTAACTTTGGTAATTAATGAAGGATAAAATAGTAATTTAGTAAAAGGGCAAAATGGTCATTTTTGAATGTTTTAGGGGCAGTTAGGTTATTTGCCCTCCAAAGTCATGATGACTTTGGTGAGTCACTAGGTGACTCACTAGGGTGAGGTGTCTTGATGGCGACATTGGATTTATCCGTTAACAGGTCCCGGTAAATCCGTATTGGGTTCCGTAAAATCACAATTTTCACTTTTTCAGTGAAATTTTTTAAATTTTCCAATATGGTGGAAAATTAAATTTAAAACCTAACTGTTTCATTCAGGAGCCAAAATTAGGTTTTCTGAGCAGTAAAATCATACTGTCGGTGTAAAACACAAACCGGGCTCCATCTGGGTTTTCGACCAAAATTTAACCATAGCTTCCTACGATAGCGTAGAGCATGACTATGGTCTCGGATTATTTTATTTCACTCTCTAAACCTTCCAATAAAATACAAACAGATAATTACTGTTTAATTAAAACAGAAAGCTCAAAAGCTTGAAAAATCGAGGTGTTACATTGTATAGATATAGATTTAAATCATTGACTAATTATTTGATTCTTCCAGAATATGGAAATCAAATATTGATTCTTCCGGCATTCAATATTCAATATTTTGATTAAATGATACTATTCAATATAGACTCTTTTTTCATCATTGGTTTAAATAAATCATTGAAATATCAACATACTATTGATTCTTCTACATTTAATATATATTTGATTCTTAAATATTTTATGGGTCAAAAAATAACTTACCATTAATGTATTGATTTAATTTGAAATTTCAAAAGTTATTGATTATACTTTTAATTAAAAATTAAACTTTTTTTAAAAAATCAATATTGATTGTGGTAGCGACATGTGTACGAAAATTTATGTGAAATGATTAGAGGTTGACACATGGACAAGTAAATGTATATAGTATAGATATAGATTTCAATTTCTCAACCTCAACGGTTAAATTTATTGCAAGTGTTTATAATTTTATTGATTTTTAAATATATCTTTATAATTCAAAGGTTTTTAACAAAAACCTGATGTTTTATAGAAAATTTTAAGAGTTTAATTGCAATACACTAACAGTGTAGAGCCCTTTTACACAGACATCAATCATAAATTTACACATCACTAAAAAATTTTGATTTTTATCTTAACTACCTTAATAATCACTCATACCATGATTGGTTGATAGTGTAAAAAACTTTACATTGTGAGTGCATAACAATTAAGCTCAAATTTTAAATAAGTCCATGTTAACTAATGACTGTTTAAATTCCGTTAACATAGGTTTTATAATTATCTGCAATTCATTTTTTTTATCATTGCTATTATAGGTTTTAGGCATATAAGCATAAAGTTTTATAATTAACAGATACTTAAGGAAAACTTATATAGTTAAAGGTTAAAATAATAATTTGGTCCCTATACGTGACACACATTCTTCATTTAGTCTCTATACGTAAAAAATTTGGAAATGAGTCCCTACATGTGTAAACGTTAGAAAATTCGGTCCCTACATTAGCGAACCATTTACGAACCAACTGATACAATTTTTACTCTCAATAGAAAAAATAGATTGATGTAATATATAGAAAATATTCAATACGAAAAGAATCTTTAGTTAAGTCCGAGCTTCTTGATAGACGACAGGGACAAAATTATTATCGATTGCGTATATAAGGACCGATTTTTTTTTTTTTGAGATTTAGGGACCAAATCAAAAATTTGTGTCACGTATAAGGACCAATTTGCTGACGGCGGGGACGAATTTACTAACGTTTGCACATATAGAGACCAAATTTGCTAACGTTTATACATGTAGGGACTCAGTTCCAAATTTTTTACGTATAAGGATTAAATGAAGAATTCGTGTCACGTATATGGACCAAATTATTACTTTAACCATAGTTAAATTATAGGGACTTATTTATACAGTTTTGTAATTATAAAAATCTCGTTTTAAATATATTGGAACTTATTTAAAATTTTAATAAAGTTCTATCTAGTAACTTAACTAATTTTAAATAATAAAAAGAGTAGAGACTCAAACTCGTCCCTAAGAAAAAACACAGAGACATTTGGTCTTTGAGAAATCAAAAAAACCAATTTGGGACATCTTTGTCCTTAAAATTTAAATAACGTTTAAA
Source organism: Ammopiptanthus mongolicus (assembly GCA_039655645.1). Taxonomy (NCBI): domain Eukaryota; kingdom Viridiplantae; phylum Streptophyta; class Magnoliopsida; order Fabales; family Fabaceae; genus Ammopiptanthus; species Ammopiptanthus mongolicus. The sequence continues at coordinate 48,190,463 of CM077351.1, read as the reverse complement.
ATAGTCCTTGGTAGGGACTAAAATGTCCCTAAAATTTATCCTAAAATATTATTTTTAACGTCGTTTATGGGGACTAAAGTATCCCAAATCGGTATTTTCCATTTCTCAGAAACCAAATATGTCTCCATATTTTTTCTCAGGAACCGTTTGGGTATTTACTCTAATAAGAAAATTAGAAATATTACCACATATCCATAATAATGTTAAGCTGCGGACAAAACTATAAAATTCAGGATTTCAAAACACTTTGTAACACATGAGTTGATATTGAGTTAAGATTATCTTCTCTAATTTATGACAAAATGTACAACAAATAAGGGATGAAACTCCTATAAAATGTTTAAAACAAAAAACTCCTATAAAATGAGTTTCAGTGTAAAGTTATAAAGTAAGAGTATATTAACTCTTGATTAGTTAAAATGAGTTGTCCTTTTAATTAATTAAAGGTAGATACACACTTACTTTCTTACTTTGCACTCAAGCTCACTTTGGAGAATTTTATCCTTAAATAAAAGTTATAACTAATTAATGTGAAATTCTTTCCTCCAAAGTCATGATCTTTTTGTGGAAACAAAGAATTTTGGTTCAACAATTGCATTTCTTTTTTGAGGTTTCTCAGACGTTCAAAATCGTTAACGTTTACATTAATTTGTGGGACTTAAGCCGGCGCTCCATCTCCCTGTTAATGGTTGAGAAGTGCTAGCAACATAATCTCTAACACTTTCTTTCCAACACACACTCTCCTATTGGTTGAAATTCATATGGGTCCCACTAATTCATGTGGGTCCCACTTGAATTTTATAGGATCCACTTGAATTTCAACCAGTAGGAGAGTGTATGTTGGAAAGAGAGTGTGTTGCTAACATTTTTCGTTAATGTTTATATTAACTTTTCTAGTTTTTTAGGCGTGTCATTAAAATGTTGTTGTTCATTGAATGGTTGTTAAACTTTCAAGTTAATTCTTCAATTTATTAGTTTATATATGTAATTTTTTTTTTTATGAAATTACTCATGCGAGTTCAAATAAGCTCTAAAAAACCAACATCCACTCGGGCACCTTAGGCAAGTGGTCAGAGGTTAGAATCTTGACTCTTGTGTATGGAGAAAAATCTGGTTTGGAGGGGAGAACCCACATTGTCTGCCCAATAGGTTCCTCGACAGAGATTAGTACACTGCAACGGTGGTGGATACTCTATACCTATAATATGGTTATATATGAGGGCGACTCAAGTGATAGGAGTGTGTTATTATGAGAGAAGAGAGGAGTAAATCTGGACCTTTGAATCTCACATGAATGGTCAAGATTAAGACATAAAGTCATGTGACGTTTTTAAGTAATCACATAACCACCAACCAACTTCTAATCCTAATCATACATGTATGATTTAATGATCCAGATTTGTTCTTCTCACTCTCCCAATAACACACTCCTCTCACTTGACTCGCCCCCGTACAAAATAAATAAAAAATAAGCTCTAAAAAAACAGTAAACTCTTATGACATTTTATTTGCAGATGATTTTGGCCTAACACATAATTTTGGTCCGTTTTGTTAACAACTTGAGTTTAATTGTCTCTGCTTTGTGATATTTATATTAGGTTTATAACATTAATTTTGTATTTCCATTTTTATATTTGTAACATTTTGTTAAACTACAGAATAACTACTATTCAAATTTCGATATATTATGATAGTTGAGTTAAGTTTGAGTTATATTTTTATTTCATTATTTTTGTTTGTTTTATTATTGTAGAGTTGGAATGTTAAATTTTATTTATAAATATCCTATATAGACATATAACTATATATATATATATTTCATAACTAAGATATGTTTTTCAAATAATATTTTTAAACTATGTGAACTTTTATGAATATAGTTTACTGAAGTATCACGAGTTTGCTTAAACTGTCAAATTTTACAAATTACATGGTATTTATTTAACATACTTCTATATCTATTTCAAATTCCTTAAGATTGTGGGAAGTAAAAATTTTATATATAATGCAAAGGATCAAACCGGCAGCCGGTAGGATCGAATTTAGTAAGTTCAAAAGTCGTGGGTATTTATGCTTGTGATGGTAATTCATTATAAAAGCTATTGTTAAGCTCCTTCTCCTTTTCATACAACAAAAAAGAAACGTCTACCCACATCTAGAGAAATATATGCTTAAATCAGTCTTAAGAGAGAAAAACTAAGTGAAATCTAAAAAGTTATTACTACATAACCTGAAAAAATAAAATAAACGAATGAACAGATTTATTCCAGTATTTTTCATAATTTAACGATTTAATAAATAAATTAAAAAAAACCTATATACTGTTCTATTAGACTCGTTTTAAGCATTCGATGCTAAAGCAATAAGGAAAAGACAAAGCCATGTGGTCGGCAAACATGGACTGCTAGTGGACCCTATCATGGGCATTGAGTCCATATTTGTTTGCAGACGCTCCTGTTGTCCATCTCCACCAAAGATTCGAAGAAAGCAAATAAAATAGAAAGAGATAACTGATAAAGTAAAAAAGACAAAGACAATGCTCCATTCAGATATGGCCATCCTATGATATGATATGATATCATTCTTTTGTGTCACGCCACCGGCCACCGCCCCATGCTTGCTTAATGGTGCTAAAAGAAGAGGTCCGTAACTAATTTTGAATGCTTTTCAAATTAAATGGAACTATCGGGAATAAGGTCAATCAGGAAGTAGCCCTTTGTTGTTCTTGAATAGTTTGCAAATCAGTTTTAAATCAATTTGTGGGGAGCATGTTATGAGAAAGAGGGGAGGAGGAAGGGAAGTCAACAATGCGTTTTGGAGAAGAAATTTTTATTTATTGATTTCTCACAACTTGAAGACAACTTTGTTATTTATGACAGTGTGTTTAACATTATAAATAATATATGAAGTTATTTCAAAGTTGTTGAAAATAAGGGGACGTTTGCGCCAGTTAATTTGTGCTTATCTTATCAAAAGCAAATGTTTGAAATACTTTATGAAAATCACTCATAATCTTCATATAAACTTTTTTTAACTTATTTCAACAAATTTATGAAATAAGCTTATGCGGGACAAAATAGCTTATGCACACTCCGTTCTCCTCTTCGAAAATCTTCTTCCCATATTGAAACATCAACACATAATCACTTCGCAAACCTCTCACCTCACTCACGTGGCTTCTCTTTCCTCACCTTCAAAACACAACCTCAGTTTCTCTCGTCACTATTCTCTTATATCCAGAGACCACCCCATTGTTATACCCGGTAATTTTATCAATTATGAATAAGTTTTACAATAATACAATATGATATTAAATAGAATATTTTCACTACAAAAACGATGTGTTTAGTGACCACCAAATTCGGTCGCTAAACCATTTAGCAATCGATTTAGCGATCACCAAATGTGGTGACAGATTGCCTAGTCGCCGAACCATTTACCGACATCATTTCCATATTGAGCAACCGAAATTCAATATTTAGCGATCAATTAAGTATAGTCGCTAAATTTGATCGCTAACCTACCTTTTTTGTAATGTTTGTGCATCAAAAAATTAAATAAATATTTTATGACATTAATATGGTAGTTCATAATTGGAATACATTTACCCTTAAGAATTTAAATTGTTCTCATAAATTAAATAATGATGGTTTATAAGCTTTTCCCCCTAATACCCTTAGGCCCAAGGACATTTTTGTCCAAGCCCCAACTTTAGTTTAGGCTAAATACTCTTTTGGTCCCTCGTTTGTTTTAATTTATTCAATATCGTTTCTCTATTTTAAAAATGTTCAAGTTGGTCCCCTACTTGCTTAAGGTTAAGCAATTTAGTCGTTTCCGTTAAATTCCACTGTTAAATTACTTTTTTGGTCCCTCGTTTGTTTTAAATTATTCAACTTGGTCTCTCTTTTACTTAATTTATGATTGATTCAACTTGAACATTTTAAAATAGAAGGACCAACTTGAATAAATTAAAACAAATGAGAGACCAAAAGAGAAATTTAGCCTTTAGTTTAAGAAGGGTGTCATGTAACACCCTGTTTTTCATAGATTAGGATTGGTTAATTGATATTATCATAAAATATAAAGATATTGATGAGGGGTGAGATTGAAACCATTGGGATTAGGCAAGAATAATTAAGCTTGATTTGAGTGTTTAGAATCTAGAAAACTCTAAGTTCCAGAAATGAGAACGCTGCAATGGCGTTGAGCACGCCCGTGCTCAGTACTCAGTAAAATGTGCACGATCGTTGATGTAGATCAAATATAGTAGGATCTTCATTTGAGTAAATTTGTGAATTATTTGAGGTGTGATTGTCGAATTCAATAGGAACAAAAAGACTCAAGGGATGATCCTACTATGTTTCATCTACATCATTTGGTATCATGAGCTAGTTCTTTGAGCTAAATTTGTGAAATTTTTATCAATTTTTTTTTAATTCAAATTTTGGCACCAAGAACAAAGGCTTGGGCTGCACTTCAACATAGGTCATAGATCCTTGATGCAATTTTCATTCATCAAGTTGATTTATGCAATTGATAGTGTTTGGAGCCAATTGGATCAAGAAAAGTGTTGATCAATAGTGCAGTTGTGTGAAAACAATCGATTTTGTATGAATTTTTGAGCCAATTTTGAAAGCATGGCTGCATAAAAACATGTTAAGTCTTGGCCTTGCATGGAGCATCTTAATCTAAAGGTTTGAGCATTTGTTAAGGGTAAGTGGTGGTGAAATCATTCAAATATAGTGAAATCCATCATAAATTGTGAAAGACTAATCAAATCCGAGTTAAATTACTCACTTTCACATCTTATGATGTTCTTGAAGTTCTTCATGATCTTCAAAGTGTTCTTCAATGATCCTTGAATTAGAATTTGGTAGATCTTGATGATTTTCTAATTGTTGAGTTAAGTTGTTTCTCAATTATTTGGAAGAAAGATCTTAATTTCTAATTTAACTTTTTGGTATTAGATTACTTTTGGAAATCTGATTAGTATACTTTAATTTGATTTCAAAATCAATTTCCAAGTTGTAAGTTTGAATATTCTTCTTTTGTTCTTGATTGAAGGTAATTTAATCTTGTTTTGACTTGTTAGTCAACTTTTTAGGTGTTTACAAAAGCCAATTGGCATTTCTGTAATAACAGAATCAGAATCATAAAAGAAAGAGGAAAAAGAGCCCCAATCTGGAAAATCCGAGGGCCATAGTGCAAATTTCATAACATTCTGGGGCAAAAGTGTAAAGTCCTGAAAATTTTGGGGCAAATATGTAATTTTACAAAATTGTCCAGAATTGAAAAAGACAACCACTAAACCTTATTTTATTTGCTGTTTGGGGCCTTCGTAGTTGTAATTTGCAAAAATATTTTTGTTTGCAATTTTTTTGGATCATTGAAAAACATAAAGCACAATTGTTTCTCTTTTCTAACTTCTTTTCTCTTATTCTTCAAACCAAAATTGTTCCACGTTGTCTCAATAATTCCATTTGAGAAGTACTTTTTCTTCTAGCTTTTCAGTTTGTCTTTCAAAACTCTTTGGTTTTGTCTTAGAAGTTGTCAAAATTAGTTTGAAATTCTTTGGTTGATTGACTTGATTGTTAGCCTCTTGGATTGTGTTTCTTATTACTTACTTAGAACAATTGTTCAAGTGAAGAATACTTATGAAGAGGACTAGCAAGAGTGGTAAAAGACAAGAGAGATCATTAGAGAAAAAGTCTCGAATTGTGTGAAACATGAGTGTATCTCCCTTGAGTGAAACACGACTGTGAGCGAGTGGAAAGGTCCTTGAATTGGTGTAATAGTTTAATAGGTGGTTTGTATAATTTATTAATTTTGCTTTAGATCATTTGATTGTATTATTTGTATCATTCTTGTAATCAAATTGTTGTAACCATCATGGATCCACATTCCGAGCAAGCAAGTGATGATTCTCAAGCTTCACCAAGAACGAGAAGGATGAATCGCAAGTTTGGTCGCCTTACAAATGATATTGAAAGTGTCTTTGAAAGATTGGAGGTGATTGAAGCAAGGCAAGAGAGGCCGTGAGTTGCATCAACCATCCATGAAGATTCAAATCAAGATGACAATGGGAATGATAGGAGGCAAAGGAGGTGAGATAGGGAAAGGTATATTAAGGTAAGAATTCCTTTCTTTCATGGTAGAAGTAATCCCGATGCATATCTGGAATGGGAAACCAAAGTAGAGGACATCTTTTCTTGCTATACATATAGTGAAGCTAAAAAAGTAAAGATAGCAAGCCTTGAATTTTGTGATCATGCTTTAATTTGGTCGAACCAATTTGTAAGGGAAATGGCTAAGTATGATGAAGAACCAATAGAAACTTGGAGTCAAATGAAAAGAATTATAAGGAAGAGGTATGTTACCACACATTATCATAGAGACCTACATCAAAAATTGCAAATACTTAGACAAGGTAGTATGAATGTGGAAGAATACCATAAGGAGTTGGAGATTACTACGATAAGAGCAAATGTTGAGAAGGATAGGGGGGCAACAATGTCATGATTTTGGGGGGGACTTCAAAAGACACACTTGATGCGGTGGAATTGTACAATTATGTGGAACTTGAAGATTTGGTACACCATGCAATTAAATTTGAAGCTCAACCTCAAGAGAAAGAAATTCTACAAAAGACCTTTCAACAATGCTAATTGGAAAGATTCATAGAAGGAGGGAGACACCTCCAACACCAATGGAGCCGTGGGTTTTTATAATAAAAATGGGACAAGGCCCAATTCTTCTAACTCTAAATCTCCTTCATCTCCTACTGATCCTAATGGATCTAGATCTAGGGATATTAAGTGTTTTAAGTTCCTTGGAAGAGACCACATTGCATCTCAATGCCCTAACAAGAGAACCATGATCTCTAGGGGTAAAGAACTTGAAAATAGTTCATCATCATCATTTTACACTAGTGCATCCTCAGCCGCATCCATATAAACTTCAATGGCTAAATAAAGATGGTGAACTAGTGGTGAATCAACAAGTCTTGTTGACTTTATCGGTCATTACAAAGATGAAGTTCTTTGTGATGTGGCTCCCATGGAGGTTAGCCATGTCATACTTGGAAGGCCATGGCAATTCGATCGTAAAGTAATTCTTGATGGCCAAACTAACACGTTCTCTTTTGTACATAAAAACTGCACCATTAAATTTGTACCACTTTCTACAAAAGAAATGTTTGAGGATAGAAAGAAAATGAGAGAACAAGAGAGAAAAGCCTCCACGGAACCCAAAACCAAAGTTGAGGGAAAAGGCAAAAAAAGAGACCAAAATGATGTTGAAGTAAAACAAGAGAGTTTGCTCATAGTGAAGAGAGAGAATGAGAAAGAATTAGTAGAACAAACCGAAATTCATGCTAATAATTGTTTATCTAATACTTCTTCATTAACTATTTGTGTGGAACCGCTTGTGCAAATTCCAATTGTGGAACCAAGGCCAAAGCCTCACGGTTTCATACAAAAGAGTAGAGTAAAGCCTAAGGTCAACATCATTCGAAATCATTCAAACCCTCATGGAAAAAGCAAAACAAGCAACCCCAAAATCTTTAACACATTTCACCAACTTTTGAGGGGTTTGATCCAACACATTCAACGGGCTTGCAAGCTTGCCTTAGCCCATTTTGCTTGGCCAATTTGGGCCATTTACATGAGAGTGGTCTTTGACCCTAGAGGTTAAGTGAGACAAAGGGAGTATCGTTACCAATAATAAATGTTTGTTTTACATTTCTCTTCGTAATAAAATATCATTACTTATGCGCTGTTTATAAGACTCAAGGTCTTAAAATTTGGGAATGAATTTTTTCAAGAAGGAGGGGATGATACGACCATGGAAAGCATTGAAAGAGGATTCTCCTACTTCCACAATGGAATGTGAAGGAACCTGTTTGAAACACAAGAAGGGGGTTGAATTGTGGTTCTTACGTTTTTAAAAACTTTTTCGTAAGCAGATATTTTTTTCGCAAGAGATTGGACACAAACCATGAAGTTTACTATTAAAATACACGCGTGATAAGAAAACCAGTTCAATCCCAAAGGGTTAGTTAAACAAACTAAGGCAGATATAAGGGAATGAAGAAAGGCACAAAGATGTTATCCAGGTTCACTCTTCACCAAAGAGCTACGTCGAGTCCCCTCTACTTGAGAGCTTTTTCCACTATAAAAAAAACCTTTTTACAAGTATTCAACACCTCTTCAGGCAAGTATTCAACACCTCTTCAGGGAACACTAAGTATTCTTTTACAGACAAGCCTCTTCAGGCTCAAGCAAGTAAGATTTGAAAAGAGTTTGTTCTATTTGTTGGAAATTTGCGTATTACAAAACCAAAAACGCAGCCGAAAATTCCCACTAAAAGATCCAAGCGAATGGTCATGACTCATGATTGTAGTGTTTACCTCTTGTAGCGCAGACCGTTGATAAAACTTTGTATATCACGAGCACCGCACGAACGATGCCTCTATGGTATCCACACGAGCAGACTTCGTGAGCGTCCAACGTCACGAACAAGAAACGGCCTCCGTCTCACAATGCTAGCTACGAAAAACGAGACATGCAACTCACTATTCACTCTGATGTGCGGCTAGGGTGATGTCATGCATGACGGCACAAATCCTTAAGTGTTCTACTTGTAGTAACACCTCCTTAAGTGAGTTAGTGAGCTGCATTTGACCTAAGCGCATGCACCATGCGCTAGGCCCAATAGAAAATTGAGAGTCCAACTCTCTTTTCAATGCTCCGTTTAATCTACTCTTATGTGTCTGACCCTGTAGGTTCCCATAACGTTGGCAGTAATATTAAATCCCATTTAATATTACAAACAGTGAGCGGTATCTAGCAACACATCACTGTTACCCAAGTAATGAGAATATCGGTGATACGATATATACCTTATGGTAACCAAAATAATCGTGCAGTAAATGTCCCATTCGTCCATATGTCTTAATTGAACACAAGGCACAAATGTGTCATCCTTGTTAAGTTCAATTATTCATTTCTCAATTCCCGAGCAGACGTGTAATCACAAATGGGCGCAATATCACATATTAGCCCATTTTTGCATGGCCACGCATATTTCATGTCTTACTCTATCGAGAGGCCCATGACATTACTCCTGTTATGTAGGAGGGACGAATCCTATCTACATCACTCATATCCCTCAACATGTTTCATTATAGGCCCAATAACTACCTTTATGATCATCCTGTTACGGATAACATTTGATAGCATTAAAGCCTACAACTCCACATGTAGGAATCGTAGTGACTTCAAGTCGAAGGACTACTTCACTATGGTCGCCATAAGAAACACTTATGACACTTACATAACTATTATGCAGCGTTCTCATAGTGGGTTAATCAAGTACAAATATTACTCCTAATATTTGCACTTGTATGTTGACTTGATATCACATATCCATGACCCGTGAGATGTGGTCATCAGTCTACTCATGCAATAGTCTCTATGTATTATTGTTGTCCTAATTAAAAATAATACTCGACTACGGATATTTTAAGAATAACGTTTTATAGTTTAATGGGATCTCACGATCAAGTCACATTTGATGTTCCATTAAACGAACTGCCTATTCTAGGGACTTTATTTTGTTAAATACTAATAACATAATAAATTAATGCCTTATTCATATATCAAATATATGATCAAAGTCATGATGCAAATGATGATCTATTCAAAATAGATTGGCCACTAGAGCTTACACCAACAATCTCCCTCTAGCACTAGAGCCAATCGGGCATCAATCTAGCACCCATCGATCTAGTGTGAGTGTCATGCTACTATTGAGCATGATACTCCATTAGCGGATTGTTCAGTCTTGTCATTCTGCACATCTTCACATCTCCTCTATCGATCATCTATCGAATGAGATGGAAGCGCCTAAGTATATGTCTGGATCGCTGGTGAGATCAAGTTTCCTTTGCTTACGCGATTACTCCACCATTATCACAACGAGATCAATGGAGTTCACAGAGTTAGGAATTATGACTTATTCATGAATGAACTTCCCAATCCAAACGGCCTCTAAACTTGCATTTAAGGCAACTATATACTTGACCTCTATGATAAAATAAGCAACTGTCTTACGCTTGAAACCTTTTCAAGCTCACAGTGCCACCATTTAGGCAAAACACAAATCCAGACTGCGATCTGGAATCATCTTTACCGGTTTGGAAACAACGTCTATGTAACACCTTACAACGATTTCTTCCTCACCTTCATTTGTCAAGAATGTATCTTAAGTTCTTTTCATGTACTTAAGAATGTTCTTGACTACAGTCCTTCATCGAGAAAAATTTCCCTAACCATGTTTTTACATTTTGTAGTGTAGGGATATCGTTTCCGATAAGCAGTATGTCATCCACATACAATACGGGAAATACAATCTCACTCCCACTAACCTCTTGTACACACAAGGTTCATCCCTGTTCTTGATGAATCCAAATTGTCTTATAGCTTCATCAAAACAAAGATTTCAGCTTCTGAAAGCTTGCTTTAATCCATAAATGGATCTTTGCAATTTACACACCTTTTCTGCATCCTTTGGATCGACAAAAACCTCGGGTTGTGGCATGTACACATCCTCGAGAAGTTTCCCGTTTAGGAATGCAGTCTTGACGTCCATTTGTCAGAATTCATAGACGTAATATGCAGCAATAGCAAGTAGAATCCAAAGGGATTTAAGCATTGCAACTGGGGAGAAGGTCTCTTCATAGTTTACACCATAAATTTGTTTGAAACCTTTAGCGACTAGTTGTGTAACATCCCAATTTTCAGATCGGTAAAATATACAAATCTTATATAAGGCATAGTGACAAAGTTGTAAATATCAAGATATTTGGGAGAAGTAATCATGACTACTTTAGAAAAGTAATCATGACATGGATGACTCATGATGATGAGTCATGGTGGAGTAATCATGATAGCGATGAGTCATGGTGACGACTCATCCTTTGACTACTCACATTCAGGAACTACGTCTCTCGTCTGGAGTTTGATTTTATTCCTACGTATCCACGTTTTGGATGCAACACAGATATTATTTTAATATACATTAATGGTAGAGAATTATAGTTAAGGTTTGGGTTGACGATTCAAACAAAACCAGGTCTACGTACGAGATCACCGGAACTGGTAACGGATAAGCCTCACGTCGCTTTCGTGACACCTCACCTAGACACCTCACCTTATCCTTATCCATATGCAATCATTACATGGTGAATCATCACCATAGTAATGATGACAAAGGGTGAGTCACACCCTAGTAATGATGATGGTGTAGGAAATGACAATTTTGCCCCTAAAAGAAATGACAATTTTGCCCTTAAGTAACTTTTATACAATTCTTACTCTTCCTTCATATATCTTACAGGCCACTCATATATACATTTCCTATCTCATATTCCTTTCTCCTTTACCTTATTCTTCAAGTTCAAGTGTTCAAGTTCTAGTAGAACTTTTGATACAATTTCAACTTTGTTCTTAGGTGAAGTTACTTTTCTACCCTTAAGGGATAATTATCATATCCTTATCCTTTCTTTTTATATGGGCCACGAAATTTCCTCCTTCATTCTCCTTCTCACATTTCATTCTTAACCTTTAAGTATTCAAGTTAATTTTGATAGAATCCCAATTTTGTTCTTAAGGAAAATTATCCTTTCTAACCTTAAGCCTATCTTATCCTTATCTTTTCTATCCTTCTTATCTTTCTATCCGTATCCTTATCCTTTTTCTTATATATATGTCTTACCTCACGGCTCCTCTCTTTCTTTTCACTCTCACATTTTCTTTTTTCTCCATCTCCTTCACTTCAAGAACACCTCCAAGCTTTCAACTCCAATTTCTCTCCATTCTTCAAGGATTTTCCATAAGCTTTGAGAAGCAAAGTTGTCAATCTTGATCTTCTCTATCATCTAAGAGGTAGAAATCTCTTCTTTGATCTCTTAATCTTCAATTTTATTTATTGAAGCTCTATGTGTTCATGTTGGTTCTATGTTGATGTTTGAACTTCCAAAATTCATGAAAAATTATAGAAAAATCATTTTAATGTCAAACCAATTTTCTTGATCTAGATTGATGATCTTCTATCATTAATCTAAGAGTTTGTAATCATAAGAGCTCTCTAACTCATTTGGAGGAGAGAGGGCCGAATGCCCTATGTAAAGGAATCATGAAGTTTTGTTTCAATTTTTCTTAAAGAAGTGTTGATTTGAGTTCTATTACACTTAGATGTCCTTGAATTCAATTAATTATGATAAAAAACCTTTCTTACCCTAATTTTCTATGACATGGCCGAACCCGTCCCTTGACCAATTCATGATGCTTTCTTCAAGTTTTTGGTTACAACTTGTTGATTTGATTCTATTACACTTAGAAGTCTATGAATCCCAAAAGAATTGAATCAAAAACCTATCCTATCCTAATTTTATATAGCATGGCCGAAACCTAGATGTTGGTGGATCTTGATTTTTGTTTCACATTCTTGAATAAAAAGACTTACATGAGTGTTATCTATGCTTAAGGATCATAAATCCAAGAGTTTGTCAAATTTTAACACTTCTAGCAATTTTGTCTATATGGGGCCGAAACCTAGCTCATGAGACCTAGGTGTGTTTTGTTTGATTTTACTAATTGTGATTATGATTTGTGATGAAGGATTAGACCGTGTTTCATCCTTCTAAAGCATACACGGGTACCGGTGGAGGAACGGAGCTGCGGCCGTGAACAAGTGCTCGTGGGTCCGTGACAATACTACATTGATATCAGGTGTGGGGAGAAAGAATCTCACATCCATCGGGAAGGCAAGAGTAGAATAATGTATATTAATATGTGTAAGGGAACCCTAAACCCTACTAGAGGTTGAGCCCTGACAAAGTACCTAGACCCTAGGTGTAGGTATCTTTGGGCTATCACCACTAAGATTATACCCTAGGCTAGATGACTATTACTTGATAGATGATTGAATGGATGATTGACGTGTTTGGTGTGACTTTGAATGTATGCTCTATGTGTTTTATGTGTTACATGCTAGGCTAGATGACTATTACTTGATAGATGATTGAATGGATGATTGACATGTTTAGAATGATATGCTTGATATGAGCTTATAATGATATGCATGATATTGAATATTATGTATGCATGTTTTATGATGGATGATGATAATGTGGATAGTGAATGAAAGTGCCACAATGCATATGTGTGGAAAAGTAATGGATATTAAAAGTGATGGATACAATGGTATCATGAATAAAGTGATTTGAGGATTAAGATATTTATTGAGATATTGGTGGCACAAGTGATGGTTGACATGCATAGCATAATCATGTGCCAAGTGGCGAGCCGTGTGGTTTGGGACACACGAGGTTAGTGTACCTGAGTGCGGGTACGAAAGAGGGAAGGGACGATCTTGGTGATCTTGGGTATGTAATCGGGTTCGGGACTTATCACAAGTGACGGATAGGGTTGCTCCTATCGTGTCGTGTTGCCTACTGGAACCTGGTTATCCCGACCGGACCCTCAATCTTCCACATCGCAGGTGGACTTTCCCAGGCGGCCAAGATACCTCTCCCGAGAGTTGGAGCGGGATGCATTCTTATTGGTCACGGTGAGCTGAAAGGTTCCCTGGACAACTAACTATGGTTCTCTAAGATTGAGAACGAGATTTGAGATATCGGCCGACATGCATGTAGGAATGAGATACATGTAGTATAAGTGTGTGTTGATCATGAGTAATATAATTGGGAGATGATTGTGTACATGTTTATGTGATGTGTAAAATGTTTATATATGTGATGTTCATATATGTTATTCTATGAGTTTCTTTCCCATATATGATGTTTGTGTTAGATCCTTATCTCCCTACATTTTTCTATGTATGTTTTCTCTTATGACTCGTGGAGAAGACACTTCAGTTGAGGATCCTATTCCTGGAGAGGATGGCATCTCTTATGAATCGGATACAGGTGGAAGATCCGTCGATGCCAGTGGTGAAGAATTTGGAACAGATGATAGTTTATATTAGTGTCTGGCCAGTATAGTATGTATGAGAGTCTTGAGTGTTTAAATCTTGATGTACTTTGTGAGAAGACTGGAATAATAGTATGACTGGTTATGTATCTTTACTATTGAAGGTTGTTGTATTAACTATATGGTCTTAGTAGCGCACTCTGATTAATGTACTTAAGGATAATGATACTTATACATACATATATATATATGCTAATTTGTTATGTATATTAAGTTTTAAATTTTCACATGTTTTAGGATTAAACAATTAGGTTACGATGGGATTATCCTACATAAGTGGGGTCGTCTCAAGTCGCATTATAAAGGTATTCACCTTACCATCCATGTCAGTCTTCTTCTTGAAGACCCACTTGCACCCTATGGGTATTATCCCTTCGGGTGGCTCAAACAAGGTCTAAACCTGGTTAGTGTACATGGATTCCATGTCAGATCCCATGGCCTCAAGCCACTTAACAGATTCTGGGCGAATTACGGCCTCTTGGTAGGTTACCAGCTCATCTTGATCCATGAGCAGCACATCACCTTCCTGAGTCAAGAGAAGTCCATATCTCTCAGGTTGGTGACGTGACCTGTTAGACCTACACAATACTTGTGTTTACTTGAACCTGTGATTGAACTACAACATCTTGTAGAACTAGTTCTTGTTCCATTGTAGGCGGATCGGTACTTGTGGTACTTGGATTTCTCCAAGTTCTACATTCCTCCCACTGTCTCCTTTGGAGATGTATTCCTTCTCAAGGAACACTCCAGTACTAGTGACAAACACTTTGTCCTTGAAAGGGTTGTAGAAATAATATTATTTGGTTTCCTTAGATTATCCCACAAAAGTACATTTATCTGATTTGGGTCCAAGTTTATCTGAAATCAAATAAACTTGACAAGCCAAATCTTCATAAATGTCATACTGGTCCTTCGGGCCACCTATATCATATAAGGTGTCACTTCAACCGTTTTAAATGGAACACGGTTAATGGTAAGAAACAGTTGTAAGTAAAGCATATCTTCAGAAAGAGTGATAGAGTTCTGACTAAATCATCATAGATCAGACCATGACTAGCAGGGTACGACTAAGATAGTCGTCAAGCTGGTGGCCTTAGTATTCGTCATTACAATCTGATCGTATGACCTTAATACTCTTGCCTGGTTTATTCTCGCTTCATTCTTGAATTCTTTGAACCTTTCAAAGATTTCTGACTTGTGTCATACACAAATTCATGTCTATTGAAATCATTAGTAAATGCGATGAAGTATGGAAACCAACCTTTTAGCAAACTTGTTTAGTGGCCCTCATACATCAATATATATGCATCATGCCATAATATCACCAGCCCTCTCACCTTACTGGTGAATGCGGCTTAGTCATATTTCCCAACAAGGAAGATTTACATATCTCAAATGATTCACAATCGGATGAGTCCAAGAGTCCATTTTAGTGGAACTTGGAAATGCGTTTCTTACTTATATGGTCTAAAAGATATTGCTAAAGGCATAGAGGGTCCAAATCACTTTATTCGCATTTATGTTATAGATGGGCATATCAAGATCAAGGACACCAAATCCATATCTCATTTGAACAATAGTATAGAAAACATCAGTTGAATAAATGGAACAACAATTGTCCTTTTATTACAACTCAAAATCCTCTGTTGTCTATACAATAAATGGAAGTGATGTTTCTATTACCAGCTGGAACTAAATAACAATTATTTACTTCCATTAAGGTCCATAAGGGAAATTCAAACTCATAGAGTCAATGTAGCTACTTTTGCTCCATTTCCGCTCAAACGTCGACCTTTGACTTTAGTCAACGTCCTACTCCCTTTGATCCTTCACATTAATGTGAGCTCCACATGCGGTATTAAATACCCATGATTTTGAACTAGGTTGACTTCTACAACACAATGCTCCAAGAGGAAGTCATACTTCCTTTCTTCTTCTTATACTCTTTCTTGTACCTTTGGCAGTTTTCCAATGTTTGGTCAAACCTCAATGAAAACAATTGTCTTCCTTTGCAACCCTGCTTATCAACTTCAAGATAGAAGTACTGGGCTTTGAACTTGTTCTTGCCCTAGTTCTTCTCCTTGTTTAGAAGTTTTAAGACTTTCCCTTTATAGACTATCACAATAGTCTACCCTTTTCTACTGTAGAGACTCTGCTCGACAGTTCTCTATTTACCTGCAATCTCTGGCAGAGGTTTGTCAGAATCATTCATAATGAATTGACTACAATTATCCGGCAACAATTACAGGATCATATCACTGGCCAACATTTGACCTAAGGGAAAACCCAATTTACTAGATTCTTAATGTACTCAATAGTATGAAGCACATGATAACTGTCTGGATTTCCCTTCTACCAGTTCGCATCTGAAAAGGGGTTTGGAAGCCTTGATGTTCTTATGCATTGCATGCTCTCAATAGAGCATCATGAGGTGCATGATCACATCACACGCCTCCATGGTTGCAAGCATAAGGTAGCATACATCCAGGACATCGATTTGATGCTTCTCATAAGCATCCTTTTCGATCCTAATAGAAAGTGGTTGCTCAGGAATCATTTGCTCGAGTACATACAACCTTTTTCTCCTATTTGAGGACAATCCTCAAACTCCTGTACCAATCCATAAATTTAATTCTGGATATCTTGTCCTTCGGACATTTCGCAGTTAATTCAGTGTAATACCGTGGTAATTCTAAATACAGAAAACATGCAGAAGATTTGTATCATGATAAAACATATTTAATAAGGTCTTTTATCAAATACGCCTCCCACTATTTTACTCAAATCAATGACCCTCACCATTGACTCGGAAAATCCCATTGGAAGATTTTCTAGTAGGACCAAGATCCATATTTCACTTCATTCTGAGTCAGCTTTGGCTGATCACCCAGAACTTGGCTATTTAGGTAGGAAACACCTTTCCAATTACTTCTCATGCAACTCTTGGATCAGTTGGGTGAATAAATCCTTATTCCAATTTATCTCATAAATTGATGCCCAACTTCTTTGCCTCTAAGCCATTTCAATCCTATTGAATTCTCTTAGTTAAGTCAAACCCAATGGTTGACAACTGGACATTACAATTATCCCATCGCGCCTCACCAAAATATATTAAGGTGCCTTGCTTTGGCAGACCCACACTTATTCGATTCTGGCCTTGACGAGTGCCACACATCGGAAGACATTTTCAAACGTGACTTAATATTTCCTTTTCAGGGATTTATTTATAAATTTGATCTAACCATAAGTTAAACTGTTTAACCTACTATATACTAACATGCATCCCATACATATATAGCATATAACAAATGTGACATGTTTATGGCCCCTAATGCATTGATTCTCCCAAGCCAATGAGAGAATCTA
Organism: Ammopiptanthus mongolicus; assembly: GCA_039655645.1. NCBI lineage: Eukaryota > Viridiplantae > Streptophyta > Magnoliopsida > Fabales > Fabaceae > Ammopiptanthus > Ammopiptanthus mongolicus. The sequence goes on along the minus strand of CM077351.1, from coordinate 48,173,043 downwards.
ATCTAAAACCCTAGTAGCGTACAAGCTTCACCAAGCATGATCACCTACCAAGCCATCCTCTTCTGAAGCCGTCTTCTTGTCTCCACCATAACATTACAATAGGAAGAAACCTCTTTTACATTCGAGGGGAATAAGGTGAGAAAAGAATGTATATATGGAAATATAGAGAAAGGCACAACACGTAGGTCATATTTCAAAATAACCAAAGAAAGAAGAAAAGGACTAAGGCCATAACCATTCACCATGCACAACCAAATACATAATAAAAAATTTAATAATAAAATATCATAATATTTATTCTTATTATAATTATTATTAATATTAAGTGATTTCAAAAACCACTCAAAACAATGCTTCTGATATCCTCATAATCGATTACAATAATCGATTACTGCTATTCTGACTCCTCAGAAAAGACTAACGTACTATCATAATCGATTACCATAATCAATTATTGTTATTCTGACTTCTCAGAAAATGATTATTGTAACACCATAATCGATTACTGTACTACCATAATCGATTATGTAATCTGTTATATGAACTTTCATGCAAACTCTTTGCATAATCGATGATATAATCGATTACATAATCGATTATTGTGGTTCTGACCAGAAATTGCCTTGCTTCCACGACGATTAGGCATCAACACTTGAGCTCTCCTAATCGATTATATAATCGATTATGACGCGTCTGGACGTAAGGTGAGCATGACAGCAACACTTGTTGTCATTGCAAATCAAAACAAGGATTTCAGAAAAACGTTTTTTGCAAAACACTTTTACGATTTTCAAACATAATATGTTAAAGATCATATCTTTTTAAAACAAAACATGTTATAACAAACAACATGCAAACATGCAAAAAGAATCATGGTTTCGCAACCTGGCTCTGATACCACTGTTAGGAATTTGCATATTACAAAACCAAAAACGCAGCGGAAAAATTCCCACCAAAAGATCCAAGCGAATGGTCATGACTCATGATTGTAGTGTGTACCTCTTATAGTGCAGACCGTTGATAAAAATTTGTCTATCATGAGCACCGCACGAACGATGCCTTTACGGTATCCACACGAGCAGACTTCGTGAGCATCCAACGTCACGAACAAGAAGCGACCTCCGTCTCACAGTGCTAGCTAAAAAAAACGAGACCTGCAACTCACTATTCACTCTGATGTGCGGCTAAGGTGATGTCACGCATGACGGCACAAGTCCTTATGTTGTCTACTTATAGTAGCACCTCCTTAAGTGAGTTAGTGAGCCGCATTTGACCTAAGCGCCGTGCACCATGCGCTAGGCCCAATAGAAAATTGAGAGTCCAACTCTCTTTTCAATGCTCCTTTTAATCTACTCTTATGTGTGTGACCCTGTAGGTTCCCATAACTTTGGCAGTGATATTAAATCCCATTTAATATTACAAATAGTGAGTGATATCTAGCAACACATCACTGCTACCCAAGTAATGAGAATATCGTTGATACGATATATACCTTATGGTAACCAAAATAACCGTGCAGTAAATGTTCCTTCGTCCATATGTCTTAATTGAACACAAGGCATAAATGTGTCATCCTTGTTAAGTTCAATTATTCATTTCTCAATTCCCGAGCATACATGTAATCACAAATGGGCCCAATATCACATATTGGCCCATTTCCATGTGGCCACGCATATTTCACGTCTTACTCTATCAAGAGGCCCATGACATTCCTCCTGTTATGTAGGAGGGACGAATCCTATCTACATCACTCACATCCCTCAACATGTTTCATTGCAGACCCTACCTTTATGATCATCTTGTTACGGATAACATTTGATAGCATTAAAGCCTACAACTCCACATGTAGGAATCGTAGTGACTTCAAGTCGAAGGACTATTTCACTATGGTCGCCATGAGAAACGCTTATGACACTTACATAACTATTATGCAGCGTTCTCATAGTGGGTCAATCCAGTACAAATATTACTCCTAATATTTGCACCTGTGTGTTGACTTGATATCACATATCCATGACTCGTGAGATGTGGTCATCAGTCTACTCACACAATAGTTTCTATGTATTATTGTTGTCCTAATTAACAATAATACTCGACTATGGGAATTTTAAGAATAGCGTTCTATTATTTAATGGGATCTCACGATTGAATCACATTTGATGTTCCATTAAACGAATTGCCTATTCTAAGGACTTTATTATGTAAAATACTAATAACATAATAAATTAATGCCTTATTCGTATATCAAATATATGATCAAAGTCATGATGCAAATGATGATCTATTCAAAATAGATTGGCCACTAGGGTTTACGCCAACACTATTGACTCACTAAGTGTGAGGGTTTGAAATGTAAGCTCTGAACTCTAAAGCAATACTCTTCGCAGAGAGTGATATGAAAGTTTAAGAATAGAGTAAGATAGTAAGCTTTTGATTGATTGTTTGCTCGTACGCTTGTGTATGATTCTTGTAACTTTGCATTTTCAAAGATGAAGGTATTTGGCCTTTGGGACTTGAGCAATATTCAGTCTTCCACGGATGGAAAAAGATCCGTTTTGATTGTGCATTAAATGCATTATCCCGTTGAGTCTGATAGCTTCTTGAAGGCTTCTGAAAAGCGGAGTAGACTATCAGGCTGATAGCTCAAAGTAGCACTAACACTTTTTCCTTGTATCCGAAAGTTGCCTTTTGTCTTTCCTTTTGGAAATAGTCAATTCTTTATGTCAAGATCAAACTGGCTTCTATGCGTTCGATGGTACGAAGATTACAAAGAATGTTTGTCCAAAGGATATTATGTCTTTACACGAAAAAATTAATTCAAACATTTACAAGTACACGTTCGTGCTAAAGGAAGTCAAACATAATACATTGGACTTAATTAAACGAAAATTTTATCGAAAGAAATCTTTGGACTCAAATAGAAGATTAAAGCTTTTTAGTCCAGTATGCGCAAGAACTAGGCTTTGGACGAACTATAAGTCTTTGGACTTAGAAAGGCTTTGGACTTAGAATTTCATGCACACTTAAGATAAACGCATTAGTCCATAACTAATCTTTGTTCACTTAAATTAGTCTTTTGTTACCCTCAAAATCTTAAGGGATTTATGGACCATAACCACTTTGGTTCCAATAATCTCCCCCTTTTTGATGATGACAAAACACACTAATTTGATTGAACAAAGTTTTCCTAGAGAGATGAAAGACTCCCCCTGAGAAAAACGCTTTTATGAAAAGACTTAAGCAAGCATAGATGCAACTATGCATTATCAGATTTAAACAAACAAAAAATATGCAATCAAATATCAAGAAATGCAAGCAATCAGGTATAAATCAAATTAAATTATATTCCCATTCTCCCCCTTTTTGTCATCAGACAAAAGTGAAGGTTAACCATCATTGTCAGTTAAAAGAAAATAAAAAGACTTAAAAGAAATTAATTTTAAGAAGGAGGAGGAGGAGGTTTGGGGAGGAAATTATGAAAAATAGCAGTAATCTGTTGCAGCAGCACCACATTATTGGCTTGAATAGACTATAGACGAACTCTTGAACCTCAGGAGGAACAATAGAAACTGAGCTTTCAGCGGTGGCCTTGGTTGCCTCAAGGTTCTGTTGATTAGGAATCATGCTAAGAACATTGGACGGTGAGGGCTCAACTGGATGGAGAATCGAGATAGGATGAGGCTGAGTACTAGGATTTACAGGGACATTTTGCTCAGACTCTCCTACTTCCTCTTGCATGGCAGTGGGGTTATCCTCTACAGGCTCCGGAATAGGTTCAGGAGCAGCTTCCTGAACAGGTGGTTCAATCCAAGGAGCATCATTGTCTTCCTCGATGTCTATAGGGTACAAAGGAATCCTAAAGATGTCATCACCCAAAATCATGAATGTGGCATCTGAGATCTTGTACTTCCCATGGACGGTGGGAGTTTCTAAATTCTTCTCTTCAGTCAAACCAGAGGAAGATGCTTCAGTTGTACACATCCAGACGATACTTTGCCAAACAATTCTAGCATCATTGTCTCCATTCCTCCAAACTAGTTGCTTCAAGCAAAGTGGGAGGAGCTCTCCATCGTCTCGTGGCCTTTTTCAAAAAAAAAAAGGATCAAAGGAGAAACGATATGGCATCTCTTCCTCGGACAGTCGTTTCCGAGCATACTGGTCTTTGTTTAAGTCCAACAATGGAACTCTTGGACAAATTCTTGGAGGAACCACTCCAACTAAGGCATCTGCCTTCAGCTTCCAAAACCTCCTGGGAAGACTGTGAATAATCTTTACTTCTCGAGGCATCTCACATTCCTTTCTGATGGCATAGTAGGGGATGAGATCCCTAGTGTCTAAATATTCCTTCTAGTCAGACGGATGGCTGGGAATGAACTTCACATCTCTATCCAGAATGAATTTGATTAGACCATAGGTTCTTGATCTTTTCTGCTCAATGGTTTTCCATTTTATCTTCTGCTCATGGGGAGGAATGATGTGACGAGCCATGTTTAGTGGCACCATTGAAACTTTCTGTCCATGATGAGGTTTGGGTAAATTTTTCTCGGAGGGACCCTCTTTTGGCCCAAATTGACAAGAAGTGGTCCATGGGAGTTAAAGCTCTCACCTGGAATGTAACATCCCAAGAATTAAATAAAGATATAAGAGACTTTAATCATAGAAAATAAAATTAATAAAGTGTTAGGGAGGCCTAGAATAGTTGACTTTGAACTTTAAGGGTAGTAAGTTCACCAAAAGAAGAAAAGAGAGAAGTTTTACGTTGAAATCTGTCACTGTAGCGTTGGCATGCCCGTGCTCACATTCATCCCACCCATGATGAATAGAGCACGGTCTAAGCCGCGCCGTGCTACCTGTTAGCACGGCTGTGTCGGAAAATGGACAAATTTGACGCTGTTTGGCATGCCCATGCCAAAAGGGAGCACAGTTTGAGCCGCACCTTGCTACCTGTTAGCACGCCCGTGTCGAAAACCTCACAAACTTTGATGTTGATTGGCATGGCCGTGCCAATCAAGAGCCCGCCCGTGCTCTCTGTCAGATGCGTTAAAAAAAATAGGATTTTAAACAGAGAACAATGCAACACTATATATATATACACTATTATAACACCCTAGTGCGGCTAGAAACCCTATTTGCAACCTAAAACACAGTTTTTCTTGCTCTTGAGGAGAGCATGGATGATACGGTTCCAGAGAAGAAGGAGCCTAGGGGAGGAAGAAAGGGGGAGATTCTTGAGGAGCTTCTTGGCGCGTTCGTGACCAAATGCTTAGAGCTTCTTGGAGGTCTTCAAGAAGTGAGTAAAACCAACCTTTTCTTACCCTTCCGTGGTGAAATGAATTTGGGAAAAAGGGAGTTGATTTATCAAATGATTTTATAGTAAGATTACAACGAAAAATATATGTTTTGGTCAAATCCTGATTTTCTAAATTGGGGGTTTTTCCTTTAAATCTTTCTTACCATGATATAAGTGTTTGCTATTGAGAATGATTCTATGATATGTATGTTTGTACATGATTTGGTTGATTAACATGCTATAATTGGATTGTATGATGATATATGTGGTGTTGGCATGATTAATTAACTGCTATATATATGATGATGTTTATTGACTGAGTTATACCGCCTATGAATGGGGTATCGAAAATTAGTTACATCGCTAATTATTTGGGATGTCGGAATATGAGTTATACTGCCTAAGAAAGGGGCATTGAAAATAGTTACATCGCCAATTATTTGGGATGTCGGAAATATGAGTTATACCTCCTAAGAAAGGGGTATTGAAAATAGTTATATCGCCAGGAAGTGGGATGTCGGAAAATGAGTTATACCACCTATGAAAGGGGTATCGAAAGCTAGTTACATCACCAAAGAATGGGATGTCGAAACACCTCTTATGAAGAGAGGTGGGCAATGGGATGCCATTGTCATGTGTTGTGTGCTTATGACTGGTAGAATAAGTGCATGAATTAAATGTTAAATGATGCTATTTGAATTATATGGTGTGTTGGTCTGAATATTTTATATTATTGATATTATAGAAAATTATATTATTTTCGAAAGTAGTAGGTGCCATGGTTGTTTTTCCGATTATTGCGCCGGCTGAGAATAACACTGTTTGTGAAAATAATTTATAACTGTTTTTATTCACTGGGATTCCCATCTCATTAGTAGTGTTATTTTTAGAGCATGAGGACTATATTCCTGCGATCGAGAAAGCTTGAAGACTTGAGTTACTTTCTAGTGATGTCTATATCATTGGTTGGTATTATAATGTACTAGAGCTGTATGTGGCTAGACCTTAGTTATTTTATTTTTATACGTTTGGGTTTTTAGTTGGCGCCATGTTTCAAGAGTTTTTTGATTAATTATGTTTTCAGATTTGAGAATTTTATGAAGTAAAGACTAATTTGAAATTATTATTATTATTAAATTATATACCATATTATGAAAAAAAATATTTCACAAGGTTTTATTTAAACATTTTATTCGGGTTACAAATGTAACGAAGGGCGTTACAGGGAAGGGGGTTTTGGACGGTTGATAGGGGTAAGGTATGTAGTTGAGGGGGGGTTGGTAAAGATTCGGGTTCATATTCGTATTCTAGAAAGGGATAAGATGGTCGGACGGGAATGAGGGTTGTATCAATGTGATCAAGAGATAGGACATGCCATTTTAGATACATTTCATATGCGGATAGTGGTTTGTTGTTTTCTATGAAGGGGTAGTGCAACGGTCCGATTTTCACATTTTCTTATTCTTCAGTATTTTAATGTCTTTATTTTATTCGAGGTCTTAGGAATGGAAATAAAATATTCCGAGACCATAGTCATGCTCGACGATATCGTAGGAAGCTACGATTAAGTTTTGAGTCGAAAATTCAAACGGAGTCCGGTCTGCGTTTTTACGCTGACAATAGGATTTTACTGCTCAAAGAGACCTCAGACGGACCCGTGAAAGAGACAATAAGTCTTGGAATTTGATTCTCTATGTTTTGGTTAAATTTCACAAAAACTTCAAAAAAATCACTTCCTGACCTCCGTTCTAGCGGAATCCTCAATCGGGTGACGAACGGAGCCACATATGGATTTACCGGGACTCGCCAACGGATAATCTTGTTACCACATCATCCCAGGACACTTGGGAGAGTATGCTATAGTCGTCACGATGTTCAGAAATATCTGGACGCAAAATGACCAAAATGCCCCTAACCTTAGTCTTTTACACTTTTACCATTTTACCCTTTTGGCAAATGACCTGTTTACCCTTAAGTGAGGTTTTAAAGAGCTGAACTCAGCCCCACAGCCGCTCATTTTCGTACAGCCCTCTCAAAAAGAGAAGAACACCATAGTTACTCTTGAAGAAACACCATAGTTGCTCTTGAAGCTCCTTGATTTCTTGTTGGAATCACTTGATTCCTTGAGCAATCTTCCTTCATTTTAAGGTAAGATCACTTCTATGATCTCTGAAATTCTTGAATCTCTCTTTATTTCAAGACCAAACTTCTTTTTCATGAAAAGAATTTCTTAGATCCAAAACTTTGAAAATCTATAGGAAATTGTAGAAAAATCCATTTGAGGTAAGACCAATTTCTTTGAACTCACCTCATCATTCTCTACCTAAACCCAAGAGCTTATGATTCAACTCTCATCATAGCTCCAAAAGCACAATATGGCCGAACCCTTTTGATGATGATGAATAGTGTTTTTCATCAATTTTTGATTTCTAACACTTGATTTTATCCTTAGCTTTCCTATTGCCTTTGAATCCATGAATGGAAAACCAAGATCAATTCCTTACCTCTTTACCCTAGGGTGCCCGAAACCCTCTTTGTTAGGATGGTTAAGTTTTGCCTTGATTGTTGTTTAATGTTGGATTGTTGTGTTGTTATAGTTGTTGATGATTGTCAGGAGGTTCACAAACCGATCAACCGACTTTGATTCGGGAATCTGCTTATCAACAGGTATGGGGGGTGAACCTCATCACACCAAGATGGTGGTAGTGAAGATGGTTGTTTAAGTTTATGTGTGGGTGAAACCTTTTAGTTTGGGTTCACTTTTAATTGTTAAGTTTTGTTAAGCTCTCTTGAAGAACAAGTTTGTCATGATGAGTTTATGCTTTAGTATGTTGTAGTGTGTTTTAGCATACGTTGATGATGAGATGATTGAATGAAAATCATTTTCATGTATGTTGAAAAGCCTACTTTGATCACTAGATCAAGCATGGACTTTTATGCTTGATTATGATGCCATGATGTGTGATGGATTTCTATGTTTGATTATGATGTAGTAATGTGTATTGTGGTTTATCATAATTGTGTAAGCATTTTGAGCTACATTTGCTTTGTTGGTGAAGCAAAGTCTCCATTTTTCATTGGAGTAGGCTTGTGGCCTTGTAGCAAGGTTTTGAAGTAAGAAAAACATGATTTCATAACCTATTTTTTCGAAGAGAAACAAAAAGTGATTTTGATCCAAAGATCAAATGAAGTTTTAACATTTAAAGTGTGTTACCGAGTGGGAAAATGTCTTTTCTTTAGCCATAGGTCCTTTAATCAAACTAAGTGTTTCAAAAGGAGAATTAATGAAGGAGCAAGGGAAAATGAAAAACAGGGCACTCACCCAGCGAACCCTATCTCGCCCCGCGAGACAGAGGAGAAACAAGGCATTTGCCAGGCTAACCTTGCCTCGCCTAGCGAGACAGTGGGCTAGCCCTAGCAGCAAAGATGCAGCTTCTCGGTTTCACGTCGCGAAGTGGTCCTCGCCACCCGAACTAGAAAGACTGTCTAGGCAGTGAAGATGCAGCTTCTCGGCCTCGTGTTGCGATACAATCCTCGCCTCGCGAAGCAGAAAGACTGTCTAAATAGTAAAGAAAACCTCTCAGCCACGTGTCGCGAAACATATCTTAAACCCGTGAGAAAGGGTTTTGGTTTATAAAAGGCGTTTTTCAACTTAACTGTAAAGATTTACGCCTTAAAACCTAAGTTAAATAATTAACTTAGAGTTGAAGACTAGGGTTAATTAAGCATAGTATGTGGTGAAACAAGACCATATACTATACCATTGATGACTTAGTGCATCAATGACTTCATAAGACATAAACACAAACATGAAACGCTCTGGGTTTTGAAAGAGTAGTTCGATGACGGAACGTTGATTCGGATCCCGATCAGTTGTTCAATTGTTTCAGTCTTGTGATGACTAGATCCTGGAGGGATCACGAGATTTATCCTGTGGATAAAGGTTTTGTTTTTCAAAGACGCGTATAGTTCCTAAGGAAGAGAACCTTAGTGGAACTCGAGGTTTACCCAGGGCGTCGACATTGCTTTTCACATCTGCTTTGTGTAAGCATTGGCATTTCATTTGCATTTTTGTAAGGCCTTGAGCCTAGGAGTTGAGCTTACACCTTGATGCGGGTGCGAATCTTACGGTGACGATCTTCAATGGTCTTTTTGGAGGTATCAAGGTTAGAAGGGCTGACATGTGACCAGTTGGTGATTCTTTTGTGTCGTGGCGAATCCGTGCAATACACTAATATCCTCTACTGGATGCCGTACTTTTCATGTTTGGTCGAGAGTGTTACCGTAAAGCCAGATACGTGCACGTTCGAATGTTGTAGCATCTTGCTCATGGCTGGCAGAAACCGGAACATGTCCTCCCATTCACTCTCTCCGACGTTTTGTTAGCTCCATGGAGTAGGGGTCAGAGTAGTACCCAGTGACATTGGCGTTGAGTCATATACATTGCACCGCACTGCATGGCTGTTGATGTTTACATTTACTATTATGCATCGTTGTATTGTTTAAGAATGCCTTATATTATACTGTTAACTGTTTAACATGATATTATGTTGTTGACTGTTTAACATGAATTTTATTGAGAATCCTTGTAATCATGTTGGGTACGCTATTACCCGGTGAGTTGTCCCGTTTTTACTACTGCTGTTTTGTTGTGTTGATGAACGGGAATCTCACCCATATCTGTATGTTTTCTGCTGGTACTTGCTGTTGCTGCTTGAAGAGATGGACGTGACGATGGTTCAGTTCAGTAGTTTCCTTGAGCCCGGAGGCGGACTCTTTTGCTGTTTTATTTTTGTTGTCGGCCAGACCATGTCAGTTTTTGTAGTACCTTTTGGGAGCTACGACTCCTAGTACTTATTGTATTTCTTATGTCAGTCATACATTAGACTTATCTCTATATATAGTAGTGTAGTTATTTCTGTTTCTGTATTTTTAGCACAGTATGTTCTAGAAATGCATGGTGAACCTAAGTTCATTTATTAGTATTACTCACCTTTACCAATCCCATTACATCTTTGTGAAAAGAAAAAAAAAAAGAAAACCGTATTTTTTGCATTAATAAATATTTTCGGCCTTATAAACGTCTGGGAATGTGACACTCGGGAAAGGGTGTTGCCTTATTTGGTATCAGAGCTGGCCGAGTCTTTTTGGGGTTTGTAGGTTATGATCTGTCTTGTTTGTGTTGTGTTCTCTGTGGGTTTCTCAGTTGTTATCTCCGCAAGCAGGATAATGTTGTTTACTTTATTCTCTTAAGTTTGACAATTCTAGTTTTGAAGGTAGCAATGGCTGCTCAAAACCTGACTGCTGCTGTGAATGCCATACGGGAAATGGCTGCTGCTTTGGATCAACGTGACGAACGAGCTGCCGGAGGTAGAGGACTGGATGAATTTCTTCGTCAGAATCCACCTCAATTCAAAGGTGAATTCAATCTTGAGTTAGCTGAATGCTGGATCGAGACGCTAGAGAAAATCTTTGGAGCGATGAGATGTACTGAGAATGACAAGGTTGTCTATGCAACCTATATGCTGGTGGAGGATGCTGAATACTGGTGGGAAGGAGCCCGTCAGATGTTGATTCACGATCAACAAGCGGTTGACTAGAATGCTTTTAAGGGAAAATACCTGGAGAAGTATTTTCCTGTGAGCGCGAGGCACGAGAAAGAGATGGAGTTCCTCCAGCTGAGACAAGGGGGAATGACTGTAGCTGAATACGGGGCCAAATTTGAAAGTCTAGCAAAGTTCTCAAATTACTTTCTAGACAACCCAAGAGAGGAGTCAAAGTGCAGAAAATTCGAAGGAGGTCTGATGACCGACTTGAAAAGAGCTGTAGTTCCATTGGAAATTTCTGTTTTTCCGAGGCTGATGGAAAAGTGTCGTCTGATCGAGAGTTTGGAGCCCAACGACAAGCGGGTACAGAGTTCTGGATCGAGCAAGTTCCAGAGGGGAAGTGGTGGTCGAGACAACAAATCTCGATGGAAGCCGTATGCAAAGTAGCAAGATCAACAACAACGTTTTGCGGGAGGAAGCAGTCGGAGTTTCAGTCAGTCTGGGAATGCCCCAACCAAGTGCCTGAATTGTGGGAAGAGCAACCACATCACCAGAGACTGTTCGATCAAAGGGATTATCTGCTTCAAGTGTGGGAAGCCGGGACATATCTCACGGGAATGCATGCAACCGAAATTGGACCATTCTGTCAATAATGTCCAAACTGCGAGGCCTAAGGCAAGAGGCAGAGTCTATACTATGGGAGGCGCCAAAGCTTCTCAAACTGAAGACTTAATCCAATGTCAGTGTGTCATGGGAGGTAAAACCTAATTGTACTGTTTGATTCAGGGGCAACGCATTCCTTTATTGCCTATGACTGTGTAAATCTGTTGGGATTACCTGTGTCTTCTTTAACTTTTGATTTGGTAATTTCTACGCCTACTGCAAAGCCTGTTATAACTGTTAAAGTTTGTTTGCACTGTTCTATTTCTGTTAAAGATAGAATATTTTCGATTGATTTGATCTGTTTGCCTCTTTCACAAATGGATGTAATCTTAGGAATGGATTGGTTATCTTCTAATCATATCCTGTTAGACTGTGCAAATAAAACCTTAGTTTTCCCTAGTTGTGAGAATTCAGGATTTTTGACTGCCAACCAAGTAAACACTTCTTTGAGAGAAGGAGCTCAAGGATACATGTTACTATCTTCTTTGGAGGTCAAGAGCGACCTAGTTTAGAGTGCGTACCTGTCGTGAATGAGTTTCCGGAAGTCTTTCTTGAAGACGTACCAGGTTTGCCGCCAGTTCGGGACATCGAGTTTGCGATCGATCTTGTGCCAGGAACAGGACCAGTGTCTATGGCACCGTATCGAATGGCACCTGCTGAGTTGGAAACCTTGAAGGAACAGTTGGTAGACTTATTGGGGAAACAGTTTGTTAGACCCAGTGTGTCGCCGTGGGGAGCACCTGTGCTGTTGGTGAAAAAGAAAGATGGAACATCTCGCCTATGCGTGAATAAGGTTACTATCAAGAACAAGTATCCACTTCCAAGGATAGATGACTTGATGGATCAGTTGAGGGGAGCAGCAGTTTTCTTCAAGATTGATTTGCGATCGGGTTATCACCAGATTCGTGTGAAGGCAAAAGATGTACCGAAGACAGCGTTTCGAACACGCTATGGGCACTACGAGTATCTTGTGATGCCTTTTGGTGTGACGAATGCTCCAGCTATATTCATGGATTATATGAATAGGATCTTTCGTCCATACCTGGATAAGTTTGTCGTTGTCTTCATAGATGGCATACTTATCTATTCGAGACTAGGAAGAGCACGGTGAACATCTTAGTGTAGTTCTTCAAGTTCTGAAGGAGAAACAACTGTATGCCAAGTTGTCCAAGTGTGAATTTTGGCTTGACGAAGTGTAGTTTTTGGGTCATGTAATTTCGAACGAAGGAATTGCTGTAGATCCGTTGAAAGTTGAAGCAGTTCTTGAGTGGGAAAGACCAACCACAGTGACTGAGATATGTAGTTTTGTGGGTTTGGCTGGGTATTATCGGAGGTTTATCGAGGGATTTTCTAAGATTTTATGACCTCTTACCCAATTGATGAGGAAGGACAAAGCGTTTGAATGGATTGAAGCCTGTGAGCAAAGTTTTCAGGAGCTGAAAGAGAGGCTAACTACATCGCCAGTGTTGATATTGCCAGATCCAAGCGAACCTTTTGAAGTGTACTGTGAAGCTTCATACCAGGGGTTAGGCTGTGTTCTGATGCAGAATCGGAAGGTGGTAGCGTATGCGTCGACACAGTTGAAAGTGCACGAGAAGAATTACCCAACTCATGATCTGGAGTTAGCAGCGGTAGTCTTTGCGTTGAAGATTTGGAGGCACTACTTGTATGGTTCGACTTTCAATGTCTTCAGCGATCATAAGAGCTTGAAGTATCTGTTCGATCAGAAAGAGCTCAACATGAGGCAAAGATGATGGCTGGGCTGTTTGAAGGACTATGATTTCCAGTTACAGTATCATCCAGGAAAAACTAATGTGGTAGCGGATGCCCTGAGTAGAAAAGTGTTACATGTGTCTGCCATGATGGTTAAGGAACACGAGCCGTTGGAACAGTTCAGGGATATGCATCTGTCCGTGGTTAGTATGCGAGGAAGACTATGTGTGGGTATGGTTACGGTATCTTGTGATCTGATGGATCAGATTCGGGAGAAACAAGTATATGACCAGTATCTGGAGAAAGAGCGAAGGAACCTAAAGAAGGGGATGATGTCTGAATACAAAGAAGGAACAGATGGAATCCTAAGACGAGGAGAATGGGTTTGTGTGCCAAACAACCCAAGGATAAGAAGGTTAATTCTGGACGAAGCTCATAGAAGCAAGTTGAGTATGCATCTAGGGTCAACCAAGATGTACCAAGACCTGAAGCGATTGTTTTGGTGGCAGGGGATGAAAAGAGATGTAGCTGATTATGTGGCATCTTGCTTGGTGTGTCAAAAAGCAAAGGTTGAACATCAAAGGCCAGCGGGAATGTTACCTCCGTTGGATATCCCAGAGTGGAAATGGGACGGCATAGCAATGGATTTCGTGACGTGTTTGCCAAGGACACCTAAAGGACACGATTCCATTTGGGTTATAATTGATAGGATTACGAAATCAGCTCATTTTCTATCGATTAATCTCAAGTATTCCATGGAAAAGCTTACTCAGATTTATATCAGTGAGATTGTGAGACTGCATGGAGTACCTTCAAGTATCATATCGGATAGAGACCCACGTTTTACTTCGCGTTTTTGGCAAAGTTTACATTAAGCTTTAGGGACGAAGTTACGGCTAAGTTCGGATTATCATCCTCAAACTAATGGACAATCAGAAAGGACGATTCAGTCTTTAGAGGATCTGTTGAGGGCGTGTGTGTTGGAACATGCCGGTAGTTGGGAGAATTTCCTACCGTTGATAGAATTCACCTACAACAACAGTTATCATTCGAGTATAGGGATGGCACCCTATGAAGCTTTATATGGACGACGTTGCAGAACACCTTTGTGTTGGTACCAAGATGGAGAAAGTGCTTCATTAGGACCTGAACTAGTGCAACAAACAACCAAGAAGGTGAAACTGATTCAAGAAAAGATGAGGATAACTCAAAGACGACAGAAGAGTTATGAGGATAATAGGCCACTTGAGTTCGAGGAAGGGGATCATGTGTTTTTGAGAGTCACTCCGATGAATGGTGTGGGCAGGGTCCTTAAGTCCGGAAAACTCACTCCAAAATTCATTGGACCTTATCAAATTCTTCGTCGGATAGGTCTAGTAGCTTACCAAATGGCTTTACCGCCTTTTCTATCCAACCTTCACGATGTTTTTCATGTTTCGCAATTGCGAAAGTATATTCCTGATCCCAGTCATGTCATAGAGTCTGATTCAGTACAGCTAAAGGATAACCTAACCTATGAAACACTACCGGTTAAGATCGAAGACAGGAGAGTAAAGAAACTGCGAGGGAAGGAGATAGCTTTGGCCAAAGTGATCTAGAACGAGACTACAGGTGATGCTACCTGGGAAAGACAAGAGGATATGCAACAATAGTATCCGAGTTTGTTTTAAGAGGTACGTATAATTTCGAGGACGAAATTCTTTTAAGAGGGGTAGGAATTTAATGCCCCGATTTTCACGTTTTCTAATTCTTCAGTATTTTAATGTCTTTATTTTATTCGAGGTCTTAGGAAAGGAAATAAAATATTCCGAGACCATAGTCATGATCGACGATATCGTAGGAAGCTACGATTAAGTTTTGAGTCGACAACTCAAACGGAGTCCGGTCTGCGTTTTTACACTGACAGTATGATTTTACTGCTCAGGAGACCTCAGATGGACCCGTGAATGAGACAATAAGTCTTGGAATTTGATTCTCTACGTTTTGGTTAAATTTCACAAAAACTTTAGAAAAATCACTTCCTGACCTCTGTTCGAGCGGAATCCTCAATCAGGTGATGAACGGAGCCACATATGGATTTACCGGGACTCACCAACGAATAATCTTGTTACCACATCATCCCAGGACACTTGGGAGAGTATGCCAAAGTCGTCACGATATTCAGAAATATCTGGACGTAAAATGACCAAAATGCCCCTAACCTTAGTCTTTTACACTTTTACCATTTTACCCTTTTGGCAAATGACCTTTTCACCCTTAAGTGAGGTTTAAAGATCTGAACTCAGCCCCACAGCCCCTCATTTTCGTACAGCCCTCTCAAAAAGAGAAGAACAGCATAGTTGCTCTTGAAGAAACACCATTGTTGCTCTTGAAGCTCCTTGATTTCTTGTTGGAATCACTTGATTCCTTGAGCAATCTTCCTTCATTTTAAGGTAAGATCACTTCTATGATCTCTTAACTTCTTGAATCTCTCTTTATTTCAAGATCAAACTTCTTTTTCACGAAAAGAATTTCTTAGATCCAAAACTTTGAAAATCCATAGGAAATTGTAGAAAAATCCTTTTGAAGTAAGACCAATTTCTATGAACTCACCTCATCATTCTCTACCTAAACCCAAGAGCTTATGATTCAACTCTCATCATAGCGCAAAAATCACAATATGTCCGAACCCTTTTGATGATGGTGAATAGTGTTGTTCATCAATTTTTGATTTCTAACACTTGATTTTATCCTTAGCTTTCCTATTACCTTTGAATCCATGAATAGAAAACCAAGATCAATTCCTAACCTTTTTACCCTAGGGTGGCCGAAACCCTCTTTGTTAGGATGGTTGATTTTTGCCTTGATTGTTGTTTAATGTTGGATTGTTGTGTTGTTGTATTTGTTGACGATTGTCAGGAGGTTCACAAACCGATCAACTGAATTTGATCCGAGAATCTGCTCATCAACAGGTATGGAGGTGAACCTCATCACACCAAGATGGTGGTAGTGAACATGGTTGTTTAAGTTTATATGTGGGTGAAACCCTTTAGTTTGGGTTCACTTTTAATTGTTAAGTTTTGTTAAGTTCTCTTGAAGAACAAGATTGTCATGATGAGTTTATGTTTTAGTATGTTGTAGTGTGTTTTAGCATATGCTGATGATGAGATGATTGAATGAAAATCATTTTCATGTATGTTGAAAAACCTACTTTGATCACTAGATCAAGTATGGACTTTTATGCTTGATTATGATGCCATGATGTGTGATGGACATCTATGTTTGATTATGATGTAGTAATGTGTATTGTGGTTTATCATAATTG
Organism: Ammopiptanthus mongolicus; assembly: GCA_039655645.1. Classification (NCBI taxonomy): domain Eukaryota; kingdom Viridiplantae; phylum Streptophyta; class Magnoliopsida; order Fabales; family Fabaceae; genus Ammopiptanthus; species Ammopiptanthus mongolicus. The sequence continues at coordinate 48,156,527 of CM077351.1, read as the reverse complement.
TGTAAGCATTTTGAGCTGCATTTGCTTTGTTGGTGAAGCAAAGTCTCCATTTTTCATTGGAGTAGACTTGTTGCCTTAGTAAGAGGAAATATAAGAACATGTGTTGTTCTTGTTCTAGCAAGGTTTTGAAGTAAGAAAAACATGATTTCATAGCCTATGTTTTCAAAGAGAAACAAAAAGTGATTTTGATCCAAAGATCAAATGAAGTTTTAACCTTTAAAGTGTGTTACCAAGTGGGAAAATGTCTTTTCTTTAGCCATAGGTCCTTTAATCAAACTAAGTGTTTCAAAAGGAGAATTAATGAAGGACCTAGGGAAAATGAAAAACAGGGCACTCGCCCAGCGAACCCTGTCTCGCCCCGCGAGACAGAGGGAAAACAAGGCATTCGCCAGGCTAACCTTGCCTCACCTCGCGAGACAGTGGGCTAGCCCGAGTAACAAAGATGCAGCTCCTCGGTTTCGCTTCGCTAAGTGGTCCTCGCCACCCGAACCAGAAAGACTGTCTAGGCAGTGAAGATGCAGCTTCTCGGCCTAGTGTCGCGATACAATCTTCGCCTCGCGAAGCAGAAAGACTGTCTAAACAGTAAAGAAAACCTCTCAGCCCGCGTCGCGAAAATATCTTCGCCCTGCGAGAAAGGATTTTGGTTTTTAAAAAGCATTTTTCAACTCAACTGTAAAGTTTTATGCTTTAAAACCTAAGTTAAATAATTAACTTAGAATTGAAGACAAGGGTTAATTAAGTATAGTATGTGGTGAAACAAGACCATATACTATACCATTGATGACTTAGTGCATCAATGACTTCATAAGACATAAACACAAACATGAAACGTTTTGGGTTTTGAAAGAGTAGTTCGATGACGGACCGGTGATTCGGATCCCGATCAGTCGTTCAATTGTTTCAGTCTTGTGATGACTCGATCCCGGAGGGATCACGAGATTTATCCTGTGGATAAAGGTTTTGTTTTTCAAAGACGCGTATAGTTCCTAAGGAAGAGAACCTTAGTGGAACTCGAGGTTTACAAGGGGGTAGACATTGCTTTTCGCATTTGCTTGGTGTATGCATTGGCATTTCATTTGCATAGTTGTAAGGCCTTGAGCCTAGGAGTTGAGCTTACACCTTGATGCGGGTGCGAATCTTACGGTGACGATCTTCAATGGTCTTTTTGGAGGTATCAGGGTTGGAAGGGCTGACATGTGACCAGTTGGTGATTCCTCTGTGTCGTGGCGAATCCGTGCAATACACTGATATCCTCTACTAGATGCCGTACTTTTCATGTTTGGTCGAGAGTGTTACCGTAAAGCCAGATACGTGCACGTTACGAATGTTGTAGCATCCTGCTCATGGCTGGCAGAAACCGGAACATTTCCTCCCATTCACTCTCTCCGACGTTTTGTTAGCTCCATGTTGGAGGGGTCAGAGTAGTACCCAGTGGCATTGACATTGAGTCATATACATTGCACCGCATTGCATGGCTGTTGATGTTTACATTTACTATTATGCATCGTTGTATTGTTTAAGAATGCCTTATATTATACTGTTAACTGTTTAACATGATATTATGTTGTTGACTGTTTAACATGATTTGTATTGAGAATCCTTGTATACATGTTGGGTATGCTGTTACCCGGTGAGTCGTCCCGTTTTTACTACTGCTGTTTTGTTGTGTTGATGAACGGGAATCTCACCCATATCTGTATGTTTTCTACTGGTACTTGCTGTTGCTGCTTGAACAGATGGACGTGACGATGGTTCAGTTCAGTTGTTTCCTTGAGCCCGGAGGTGGACTCTTTTGCTGTTTTATTTTTGTTGTCGGCTAGACCATGTCAGTTTTTGTTGTACCTTTTGGGAGCTACGACTCCTAGTACTTATTGTATTTCTTATGTCAGTCATACATTAGACTTATGTCTATATATAGTAGTGTTGTTATTTCTGTTTCTGTATTTTTAGCACAATATGTTCTAGAATTGCATGGTGAACCTAAGTTCATTTATTAGTATTACTCACCTTTACTAATCCCATTACATTTTTGTGAAAAAAAAAAAAAAAAAAAACATATTTTCCACATTAATAAATATTTTCGGCCTTATAAACGTCCGGGAATGTGACACTCGGGAAAGGGTGTTGCAGGTAGGGTCATTGTATGCGAAGGTTTATCTTTTATATCTGGGGTTTGGATATGGTGCACCATTGGGTTTGAAGGAATGATTTCCCCAAGGTGTGAACCTGTCTTGTGGTTTGGATGGTGAAGGTGAGTTTGGCCTTTGTGTTTGCGTTGGTAAGATAGGGAGTGAGAGGTGAGAGTCCAACATATAAGTTTCAACCACATCGGCTTGTTCTAGAGCTGGTGTAATAACTGAACGAGTTTGAGGTTTAGTACTACCTTGAGTCTTGGACCGAGTGGACCTTGGCCTTCTCAGATGTGGCTTAAACCGCGGTTCATCAGCTTTGCCCTTGATTGCCTTGGCAATAGGTTCATCACTTTCTTTGACTTCTTGGACTGACTGAAGAATCAGTCTTCTTTTTCTCTTATTATGAACTGAGGAAGCAGATGGGCAAAGAAAGACATGCTCATCTATTGGACGAACAACATGTTCAGCTGAGACAAATTGATCAGATGTTTCTTTAGCATCTTGCGTCTGATTCTTTTAGGCGCCTTTTTGTTTCCCTTCCTTCTTGGACTTTTCAATACAGTCCAGGTTCATTTTCATCAAGCTCTGTTTTCCAAAAACAGGCTGAATTAAGCGATCAATTCTGGGTGCGCCGAAGTACTTGATCTTCTGTTCAGGTTTGAGAGTTAGCAGGCTTTCATGCACTTGATGTTGATCGAAGATCTTCGAAAGCACAGCAGCATAGGGTATATCTGTGTTCTTGCCAGACCCTTTAATGTTTGTCTTGAAGTTTAAGAACAACAAGTGAGGCAGATTCACTTGTCTTTCCAGCAAAAGATTCACTAAGTAGAACTGATGTAACTTAGACATGGAGTCCTTAGAACCAGCCTTGTGGATGATGGATTTTTTGAGAATCTGATGCAAAACCCTAGCTTTTTCCGTCATCTTAGAGCTTATCAGCTTGTCAGAAAGGTTCTTCAGAAGATATCCTTTAATAGCTTCAGCTCCACAAAAGCCTTCTTCCCAATCATCCTCACAAGTCATTCCACTTTGAGGACACCTAATAGCATTTGAGATGGTAGCCTCAGAAACGATGACCTCTGTGTCAAGAACAGGGTTCTTGATTTCTTTGACAGTTATGGTTGGATTCTTCCTAAACTCTCTGATCAACACAAGATAAATCATAGGGGATCCTTCGAACAACCTTCACCAACTAGCGGTTTGAATGTAGGGAGCAACATTAATCCTATGCTCAGCAAAGAAGGCTAGGTCAAATTTGGATTCGACCATAATCTCAGCATTGAGGGCCTTACCCTTTGCTTTCACAGAGGTAGAAGCAGAAGCAGTCGTGGTTTCAGTGAGAGAGATTTTTCGTAAATGAAGGTTTTTCAAAAAGAGAGAACAGTTGAAGATGAAGGGGATGTGAAAAGGTTCTACCTTTATCAAAGAGAGCTTAATAGGCGAAAACTATTCGTATTTTCAAAAAAGAATGTAAAAAGAAAAGAAACGAAAAGAGGTGAGGGAATGTGAAATAAATTTGCCTTTCGACAAAGATTTAGTTCATTTAATGTATTGGACGAACCAAATAATACACAGTTATTGGACTCACATATATTACACCAAGACAAATATTGGATGTATGCATTGGACTCATAATTAATCAATGAAATGCATGTTCAAATGTTTTCTTATGAATGTGAATCTATCATCAGCTAGAGGTTTGGTGAAGATATTTGCCCATTGATGGTCAGTATCAACAAATTGAATATCAATTATTCCTTTTTGCACATAATCCCTAACGAAATTATGCTTGATTAGCTCTAGAATGCAAATTGGGATTCTTTGACAAAGTAATAGCAGCAGTATTATCACACATTATTGGAATGTTACTCCCAAACACATTGTAGTCTTTCAACTGATATTTAATCCATAGAAGTTGTGAGCAACAACTTGCGGCAATAGTGTACTCAACTTTAGCAGTTGAAAGGGTAATGGTGCTTTGCCTCTTGCTTGACCATGAGACTAAATTTGCTCCAATGAAGTGACATCCTCCACTGGTGCTTTTTTTTTTTTTCTATTCTGTCCCAGCATAGTCAGCATCACAGAATTCAAATAATCTGTATTTATCAAAATTCTTATACAACAGATCTAGATTAGTAGAACCTTTAAGGTATCTAAAGATTCGTTTAATTGCTGAGAGATGAGACTCTCTTGGATCAGATTAAAATCGAGCACATAAACAAACATTGAACATGATATCAGGTCTGGATCCAGTTAGATATAAAAGGGAACCAATCATACCTCTATATACCTTTTGGTCTACCTTTTTATCTTTATCATATGTGTTCAGTACGGATGTTGGATGCATTGGAGTATTCATTGGTTTGCAATCATCTAATTTGAAGCGTTTTAAAAGCTCCTTTGTGTACTTCGTATGATGAATGTACACTCTGTCCGATGTTTGTTTGACTTGAAGTCCGAGGAAGAATTTTAGTTCTCCCATCATACTCATTTCAAATTCTTTCTACATAAGCCCAGAAAACTCTTGACAAAGAGATTCATCAGTTGCACCAAATATTATATCATCAACATAAATCTGATAAAATCTTTTATATTAGTTTTTTTGAAAAGAGTTGTATCCACTTTTCCTCTTGAGAATCCATTCTCCATTAGGAAAGTGCTGAGTCGCTCATACCAAGCTCTAGGAGCTTGTTTCAGTCTATATAAAGCTTTCTTAAGCTTATATAAATGCTCAAGACGGTTTTGATTTTCAAAACCCGGTGGTTGTACAACATAAACTTCTTCATTTATAAAACCAGTTAAGAAACCACTTTTTGCATCCATTTGGTAAAGCTTGATGTTATGATGTGTAGCATATGAAAGTAAAATGCGTATGGATTCTAATCTAGCTACAGGAGCAAAAGTTTCAGTATAATCAATACCTTCCTCTTGTGAGTAGCCTTGAGCAACTAACCTTGCTTTATTCCTTACTACTTTGCCTTCTATGTCCAGTTTGTTTCGATAGATCCACTTGGTTCCAATGACAGACTTATCCTTTGGCAGAGGTACCAGCGTCCAAACGTCACTACGTTGAAATTGGCTAAGCTCGTCTTGCATAGCGAGGATCCAACATTCATCCATTAAGGCTTCTTCCACTGACTTTGGTTCCAATTCAGAGATAAAGGTTGAATCAGCTTGTTCTCTGAAGGTTGACCTTGTCCGGACTCTATCATTTGGTTTGCCAATGATCTGATCCTCAGGATGGTAGGTTCCGAATTGCCAGGAACATGGGGTATTGGCAACTTGATGAGACGTTGATGCGTCTGATGTATTTTGAGTTACCTCTAATGCTCCATCTTCTTTGATCATTGGACGATCTTCTACATCATTCAGATTCATATCTACAAAAGATTCATCTAGCTCTGATAATTGTTGCTATAAAAATGGTTGATATGCTTGTGCAAGTATACACAATCATTTAACAAGTAATAAAGTGTAAGAGAAATCGTTCCCATGATGATTATATGGTGAATCAAATACCAAGTTTGAATTAATGGTTCTATTAATCAAGATTAACAAAGGGTAACAAATAAATTGTGTGTGTGTATCCAAGATAGTTTTGGTAAAAATAAATGCTAGAGCAATAAAAATGGATTTGTTAATAGAATGAGTAAAACAGCTACGGGGAAGTGTCCCTTACAACTTCAGTCTAGTTTAGTTATGCGTTTGCAATGCTACAGTAATTTGGCTCCAGGAAATGAAAGTTTGTTTTCCAACAGTTCTGAGATGAACTTCACTAAACGTCTCCTATTCATAGGTCCATATTAGTTACATTCACGCTTCACTGAAGCTCTTTCCAGCTAGCCTAAGAGTTAGAATGTCCATTCCTAAATCATTTTTCATCATAATTTTTCGATTAATGATTTTACTCTTATATATAAAACAGTTATGCTACCCTTTGCTTTTCCAAGTAGCCATGAGCTCAAGTTCTAACTAAGGTGATCAAGCTCAATTAAAACACAACCAAATTAGATTTATAGAAAATGCAATAGCAAGGCATAACGTAACATTCACTAGAAATCCATTACAAGTTCAACATCCTATAGCTACAAGAGGTTTAGCTCATATTGAGCTTACAAAAACAAAGAGAAAAATATGAAATGGAAGAAAAACCCATTACAATGGAGGAGAGAGAGAGAAAGGGGCGCAGTTGCTGTCCTTGCTCCAATAGGGAAGAAGAAGAAGATGTCTGGTCCCTCTCCTGCTATCCCCCCTTTAGGGTTCTTTTTGCCAGCCTGTCTCAAGGCCCTCTCCTTTCTCATCCTTTTTGGGCTAAAGACTAATTAGGACAAATGTCCTTGGCCTAGTGCCCTGACTTCAATGCACCAACTATCAGTCCCACGTGTAGGACACTGTCCTTATCAGCGAAGGATAACTCATTGTGTAAGAGAATGTTTTGATTCTTTGTCCTTGTGCACAGTCAACTTCAGTTACAATTGCTATAGCATATCCCAGAGCAACGTTTCCAGTTTAGCGCATAGATCTCCACAAATTGCGCTGCACAGAAAAATCACACTCAAATACTAAAAACAGTTCGAAAAGACACCAAAACACTAAAACTTATAAAAGACTCTTATGAAACACACTTCACACAAAATCACATTAAAACACTAAAAACATAAACGCAAAATACTCAAAGACCACAAAAACACAAGTGAAAAAGGTACAAATAACTTTTCATAAAAAGAGTTATCACACCCCCAAACTTGAATCATTGCTTGTCCTCAAGTAATGGAAACAAAAGAAACTAAAAAAGAAAAGACACAGTTTTCTAAACCTCCACACATGTGCTCAAATTAGCTCAAACACAAAAATTTCTTCTTTGCAAACCAATTTCTTCACAAGGCATACTTGACAATGCATCAACAATCATGAAGTACAATCAAGCAAGCATTCATGGCTGTCCTCATTATCAATTCTCAGCAACATGCTACAGCACTACACTCTCAAACAGTGTGTTCTTCCTCTCTTCTCAAGCTAAGATAGGTACTCTCAATCATCATTCAAATGCACATTCAAACACGACCTTGACAAGCTTCTAAACACACCACTCACAATCAAAACTGTACACTGCTAGAGGGCTTTCTTTGGATGCAATGAGGCTTGGGTTCAGGTAGGAACAGTTCTGGGAAGGTGGCTACACTAGATGGAGCTTAGGTATGCTTCCTCTTTTTGCTGCTTTACAACTATTTCTTTCATGGCCCAGCTCACACAAGTTAGGGAGGACTTTTTGATCTTTTTCATTTTGTTTGATTCCATTCCCCTTTTTTTTACACTTCTTTGAATTCGGTTTCCTCCTTTATAGCCTCAGAGCAGTTGTTGCAACATTTTAGCATTTTTTTTAACATTTTTGCCACATAACAGCTGCATAGCACCCCCAAACTTAAAACTGTGATAGCCCTCGAGCACCCCTAAACTTATGTTATAGCATGTAAACACAGGAAGCACACCAGCCACTTCAACTAGTTAGGACATTGGTTTTTCAGGATATGGCTTGTAATGTGGGTTCATTAGAAATAAAGGGTTTGCAGGCTCAAAGGGGTTCACACAAAGGTAGTATCCAAGGGTGGTTATTTAGGTAATATTTGGCTCATGAAAACAAAAGGTGCCTCTTGGAAAAGTGTGCGCAGCAGAGATGTGTTCAAGTGTGAAAGCAGCAAGTCAAAATCAGAGAATTATGCATAAGAATGGTATTCACATAGAAAGAAGGAGAAAACTGTTTTGGCCCAGAAGCTCACAAGGTAGATCAGAATGCTACAGCATGTGCCTCGAGCATCAAACAATTAAATCCAAGCATACAAGCTAGAAAGACAACAATCAAGTCAAAATTGCCAGAGAGATGCATTTGTGAAATATTAAAATGGACAAGTTGCATTAAGCAAAACCGCAGGATGGGGATGGTTGTGCACATGGTGCAGTAAAACATACAGGATATTAAGCTGACAAAAAGAACAGGTGGGGTCAAGGTCCGCTGACCCCCACTTGCAACTACTTGCTACAATTTGAACAGAACAACACAGCAACAACAACTTAAACTATAAACCAGAAGAAATAACCAAAAAGGGAAACAAGTAAACTCCTGATAGGGTTACTGCAACAGGTTGCAACAACTTGCTTTGATGTGCTCAAGTGCTCAGCTTCCTGATGCGGAAGCTCTTCCTGCTCCCTTTTGAAGTAGTGGTCTTCTTGCTTGTAGGGGTCGAAGTCCCCACTTCTTTCACAAAGACCAAGTCTTCTTGGTATTCTTCATCAGTGGCTGAGGCTGCTGTGCCCTCTTCACTCCCCCCTGCCCCCTCACTTTCTGTTGTAGCTGGCCGGTTACCCTTTCCCTTGGTGGCACTTTGTTCAGGCAGCCTATTCTTTCTTGTGGTAAGAGGCACATTGTCCTCCTAATTCTCATCAGAGGCAGGGTAATCAGCGGCTATTTTGGTGATCACATCCCGAAGAGGGGTGTCTGTAACTTTCTTCTTAGGAGCGTGAGAGGGGGTAGGGGTTGTTGTTGTTGCTTCGGGCTCAGTTTCTTCAGGCTCTGCTTCAGTCTTAGCCCCCAAGTCCGGTAGGGGGCTTGCACTTCTCTTTCTTTTGTTGCTTCTGATGTCATCAGTGGTGGTGGTGGTGGGTTGTTGCTGTTGTGAAGGTGCTGGTGGCATCCAGTCAGAGGAGTCCGAGCCATCCGGGACTGCTGTGGCACTTGGACTATTATGCTGCTCAGGGGTATGATGCAGATAAGGTAGAATATGCATTGGAAATTGCGGAATGGGGTGCACCTTCTTCCATTGGTTAAGCTCCAGCACCCGTTGCTGCCATTTAAACTGATCCAGGGCAAATTGCCAATATAACTGCTGCTACAGCATGTGTTGCTGCAGCATTTGAGTCAGCGACTCCACCTTTTGTGCTAGCCCTGCAGAGCGGTCCTGCTGCTTTGAGGGCTCCCCTGGTTCCATAATCCGCTCTCGGTCTTTGGCCTGGGTTGCTTTGGCTGAGTTGGATATAAATCGATTGATTAACCCCATATCAATGCTTCCTGTGTTTCTCTCCTCCACTTCCCCTTTTCGAAGCTCAATGCCACATCGCTTGCATAGCTTAGTGATAAAGCAAGGGAAGACCAATTGACCTTTTGTGCTAGTGGCATAAGTGGAGATCTCCTGCTGTATCAACCTCCCCACATTTATTTTCTGTCTCTCCATGATGTAGTAAACGAGCACCAAACGTTCCTTCTTAACAGTTTTCGCGTGCGCAGTGTGGGAGAGTTTATGTCTAAGGAAGTGATACCAAACCTTGGCGAAGGGTTGCAACGCTGTCCTTGCGATTTTCAACTGATTGCCAAAAGTTGGGAGCCATTTCGTCCCTGGAACAGTCATAACATCCTTCATATCAGTTGGTTGCTTTACAGTGGCCTTCTTCAGTAAAGGCTGGTACTCATCGTCCTCTTCAGCTAGGTTCAGCTTTAAGTTGATGGTCTTGGTAGAGAAATTGACCTTGCACCCCCTCACCATGGAGTGGGTTTGTTCAGCACCTCCAATGTTTGCATAGAACTCGCGAACAAGAGGAGTGCATAACCCAGTTGGGTGGCCAGCAAAACGTTTCCACTTGTGCTGGTCAATCACTATAGCAATTTCAGCAGGGAGGACATAAGATGCCTTAGTGGAGAAGGTGAAAAGTTTCTCTGCATGAGGTTCCCTGAGCACAGTAACATTAACATACCGAGCTGCAGCTTTGACATCAACAAACACTTTGTAACACCCCGATTTTCGAGTTTTTCTATTAATCAGTATTTATGAACTTATATTTTATTCGAGGTCTTAGAAAGGGATATAAAATATTCCGAGACCATAATCATGCTCAGTGATAACGTAGGAAGCTACGATTAAGTTTTGAGTCGAAAACTCAAACGGAGTCCGGTCTGCGTTTTTACACTGACAATATGATTTTACTGCTCAGAAGACCTCAGATGGACCCGTGATCGAGACATTAAGTCTTAGAATTCGATTCTCTACGTTTTGGTTAAATTTCGCAAAAAATTCAAAAAAATCATTTCCTAACCTCTGTTCGAGCGAAATCTTCAATCGGGTGGAGAACGGAGCCGTGTATGGACTTACCAGGACCCGACAACGGATAATATTGATATCACATCATGCAACTCACTTGGAATAGCATGCCAGAGTTGTCATGACGATCGGAAATTTCGGGACGCGAAATTACCAAAATACCCCTAACTTAAGCCTTTTCACCTTTTACCATTTTACCCTTTGAACCAAATGACCTTTTTACCCTTAATGAACTCTTTAGAAGGCTGGAACAGCCTCCTCCAGCCCCATTTATCACGCAGCCAGCCCTCCCAAAACAAGAACTCCATTGTTGCTCTTGAAGAAAAATCCTTTCCTCCTTGAAAACCTTGATCCACTTGTTGAAATCACTTGATTTCTTGACCAATCTTCCTCCATTTTAAGGTAAGATCACTTCTATGGTCCTATATCTTCTTGAATCTATTTCAATATCAAGATCAAAACTCCATTTTCATGAAACTCATTCTTAGATCCAAAACTTTGAAAATCCATAGGAAATTGTAGGAAAATCCTTTGGAGGTGAAACCAAGTTCTTTGAACTCACCTCATCACCCTCTATCTAAACCCAAGAGCTCATGATCCAAGTCTCATCCTAGCTCTAAAACCCCAAAGTGGCCGAAACCTAAGAGTGATGATGAATAGTGTTTTTCATCAAATTTTTGATTTCTAACTCTTGATTCCATCCTTAGCTTTCCTAGTGTCCTTGAATCCAAGTGATGGGAAACCAAATCAATCCCTAGCCTAAATTGCCCTATATGTCCGAGATCTTCATGGGGAAAATCCATGAGTTTTGTTTCACGTTTTTGGGTCATAGGACTTGAAATGGTGTTAACTAAGTTCATGAACCAACCATCCAAAAGCTTGGAACGAAATGAGATCCCTAACCCTTTTTACCTTTCATGGCCGAACCTTATACCTTTTAGGGGAAGGAAAACTTGTGTTCTTATGTTATAGATTGATGTTGATTTGTTGTTTGAATTTAATTGTGTTTGATTGTTTTAGGCGACGCGAACGGAACCGGAGCCAGAGCCGAGAACTGATCAAGTTTGCATTGAAATTCCTTTGTGAGGTAAAGGGAGGTAGTCATTTAAGTTTGAGTAGCTTCATAGTGCATGTTTGATATATGTGTTATGATGATTTAGAGATGTGTTGAATGATATTTGAAGTTGTTTTACTTAATGAAACATATTTGCACACTTGTTGATAATTTGTGGCATGGATGCCTTAGTTGATATTATGATGATGATTATGGATTGTTGATATCTATATATATATTTATATCCTGGATGAGCATAGGACTGGCTATGTCTCGATAATTTATTAAAAGACTCAAAATCCTAAATCTATGTTTTGAAAACCGTGTTTGAAATTAAAAAGTGGTCGTTGGAAAACGTGTTGCTTTTCAAGAAAAGTTAAGTTTCCTTTTTGAAAAGTATGTTCCTTGAAAAGAAAAAGTGGTTTTGTGGAAAGTCGTGCAAAACGTATTTTATTTCGGTAAAGAGTTGTAAAAAGACGTGAAACCTTAGAAAACGGTTTTTGTTTTTAAGAAAGGTGTTTTTCACGGAAAAACGTTCTCTTGATCAAAAAGGATGTTTTGTTTTCCAAAGTGTTTTGAGAAAATGAAACCAAAGGAAAAATGATGAACCTTTGAGATGAACTCAAACCTAGTGGCCGAGACGTTGGGGCTAGTCTTTTGTGGATTGAGCACTCGGACTTCGTGTCCTGTGTTTTTGATTTGAGTGGGCTTAATGCCTTTTTGAAACGAGTCGTGGACTTTATGTATCGACATTTGAAAGAATGAACGCAAAGAAAACAGAAAAACTTTCTGTGTACATGCATGAACCGGCAGACGTGCCATTTGAAACCGAGCTACAACTCTAGTAGTTAAGAATAAAATCAGTCAAGACCACTAGGTCTTTAGGGGTATTCTGTGTTCGAGATCCCACAAGTGGCCGGTGGCGTAGCAATCCCGTGCCGTGGTAAATCGGCTGCCAAACACGAATGAACTCGATCAGAGACTGGCGTATTCAGGATATGGTTATGACGTAGTACCCTGGAACAATTGGAGTTCGGACCTAAATAGAGAGGCCGACTCATGAGAACAATTGTGTTACGGGTGTTACTCGGCCTATCGCTCGATGTTGGGAAGTTAGGATCTCCGGAGTACATGAATTAGAAAGATGATATTGAAATTATAACTGATGATAGTGTTTGGGATGTTGTACTGTATTATATAAATAATTGTTCATATATCTGTATTTATCTGTGGATGTTTATACTGTTGTTTGTCGCTTGTGCGGTTATCGTGATAACTTTATATGAGTATCTCACCTTTGCCTATACATGTTGGACACCTTGTTGTGTTTTTGGGACACATGTACAGATGTCGATCACAGGTCCCCGCGAAGACGTGAGGACTCGGACGATGGAAACTTTTGAAGGAGCCGACATTGGGTTGTACCCCAATGGCTACTTTTAGCCGACCAGCTTAGGGGTCTCTTGTTTTGAGTAGTCTTATATTATATTACTGCACACATGTTGAATTATTTCTAAGTCTGTAATATGTTATACATTAGACCAGGTTTTACGTTATGTTTATGTTTTTATGAACAGTGAATCTGAATGTGTGATGTGAAATTTATTTCTTGGGGCGCCTCCGATGAATACCCTCATTTCATTTTTTGGAGGGCGGCTGCGGAAGTGTGTCCGTCTTGAGTTGTTTGCCTATGCATGCAGAAAATTTTTAGAATCACGTTTTCGAACGTAGCTACTTAATTAAATTATTTTCCGAAAGCAACCAGTGTTTTATTTTCTTGTTTATTCCGCAATGAGATCGAGTACTTAGCACCCGCGAGGGGGGTGTTACACACTTCATACCCCTCAGACTCATCACTTGAGGTGGGTTTGCTTTTCTTCACAGCGGTATGCTTTACGCGAGGCATGGTTGAGCAAAGATGAGGGGAAGATACGAGAGTGGGGAAAGGAAGAGATTTGGGGAAAAACTGAAAAAGTTAGGGCTCGGGTAATGGAAGCGGTGGGTTTGCGTGTGGGAAGGAAGGGGAAGCCGTGGGCTTTATGGAGAGATTTGATGGGAGAGTGATGCTGATTGACGCTGGTGGTTGGGAGTGTGTGGCTAGGAAGAGGCGCGGATACCAAGGGAGAATAAATTGTCTGAGGCTTACCCTTCAACCTTTTGGATTGTTTTATCTGGCCTTTACTCTGACGTGACTTCTTCCCCCCCCCCCCCCCCCCCCCCCGCAAAAAAAAAAACCACACAATCCCAAATCAGTTACATGGGCCCCAAACTTGTTTCAGCCCAAAGCACAACCACAGGACCACCGAGACAGTTTTACCACCTTCAGCCGCAACTCCACTTTCTTTGTTTTCTGTTTAATGAGTTAGTGCTAAAGAAAACTAAAAAGCACAAACAAAAATAACAGCTAAAAATAAAGAAAATAAATGCTGGGCTGCCTAGCAGTAGCGCTTATTTATAAGTCCTCAGCCTGACTCAGAGCATGTTGAACATTCAAGGATCAGCCATTATTGTGGTGGCCTGTGCCTTAGCAAATGGCTCACCCCAGTAATGCTTGACCCTTTGCCCGTTTACCTTGAAGGTCCTACCAGAGGCTGTGTCAAGCAGTTCCATGGCTCCATGAGAGTGGGCATGAACTATTGTGAAGGGTCCAGACCATCTAGATTTGAGTTTTCCTGGAAACAGCTTCAGTCTAGAGTTAAAGAGCAGTACTTGCTCTCCTGGTGCAAAGTCTCTCTCTTGGATCTTTCGATCATGCCAAGCTTTTGTCTTGGCCTTGTAGAGTTCTGCTGCCTCAGACGAAAACATCCTATGTTCTTCAACCTCATTGAGCTGCAACATTCGATGCCCTAGCCTGGGCTAGCTCAAGATTGAGTTTTTTTTACTGCCCAGAAGGCTTTATGCTGTAGCTCAATGGGCAAATGGCATGCCTTTCCATAGAGCAACCTATAGGGTGACATTCCTAAGGGGGTCTTGTAAGCAGTCCTATATGCCCAAAGAGCATCTTCCTAGTGCAGGGACCAATCTTTTCTAGTTGGATTCACCACTTTTTCCAAAATTCTTTTTATTTCCTTATTGGACAGCTCAGCCTGCCCATTGGTCTGCGGATGGTATGCTGTAGCCACTTTATGCCTCACCCCATATTTTTTGAGAACTCCATCAAAGAGCTTTGCAAAAGTGTGTACCTTCATCACTGATAAATGTCCTTGGTGTGCCAAATCTTGTAAAAATCTACTTTTGAACAAACTTCACAACAGATCTAGCATCATTTGTGGGGAGAGCTATAGCCTCCACCCATTTTGACACATAGGCTACAGCCACCAGAATATATAAATTGCCAAAGGAAGGGGGAAGGGATCCATGAAATCTATGCCCCAAACATCAAACAACTCCACTTCCAAGATGGAATTGAGGGGCATCTCGTTTCTATCTGAAATATTGCCTACCCTTTGACATCTGTTGCAGCCCTTGGCAAAGCAATAAGCATCTTTAAATAATGTAGGCCAAAAGTACCCGACCTAGAGGACTTTAGCAGCCGTCCTCATTCCTTCAAAATGTCCCCCACATGGGGATGAATGACGATGTAAGAGAATATCCGGGACTTCTATTTCTGCCACACACCTTCTAAGCAAATTGTCAGCGCAGTGCTTGTACAAGTATGGCTCGTCCCAGCAGAACTGCTTTGCCTGATAGAAGAATCTTTTTCTTCGTTATGGATTGAAATCTGCAGGGACAATTCCACTAGCCAGATAGTTTACTAGGTCAGCATACCATGGTGTTTCAGCATCTTCCATAGACATTAACTGCTCATCAGGGAACAGTTATTTGACCTCAGAATTCTTTGTGGCCTCATTCCGCTCAGACAGTCTTGACAAATGGTCTGCCACCTGATTCTCAGCTCCCTTCTTATCCCTAATTTCCAAGTCGAACTCTTGCAACAAAAGCACCCACCTAATCAGTCTTGGCTTTGCATCTTTCTTGGCAACCAAGTATTTGATGGCAGCATGATCAGTATAGACAATCAACTTTGTGCCAACAAGGTAGGGTCTGAACTTGTCAAAGGCAAACACAACAGCCAATAACTCTTTCTCTGTAGTGGTATAGTTCAATAGAGCTTCGACCAATGTTTTGCTGGCATAATATATAGAGTTAAATACCTTATCTTTCCTCTGGCCCAGGACTGCTCCCACTGCGAAGTCACTAGCATCACACATCAACTCAAATGGCATAGACCAATCGGGAGCAGTTATGACTGGTGCAGTAAGTAGGGCCTTCTTTAGAATTTCAAATGCTTCCAAATAGTTTGGTGTGAAATCAAAGATTCTATCATACTCTAGCAACTGGCATAGAGGCTTGGAGATTTTGGAGAAATCCTTAATGAATCTTCTATAGAATCCAGCATGTCCTAAGAAACTTCTCACTCCTTTAACTGAGGTAGGTGGTGGCAGCTTTTCAATGACCTCTATTTTGGCTTTGTCTACCGCCATACCCTTCTTAAACACCTTGTGACCCAACACAATTCCTTCCTGAACCATAAAGTGACATTTTTCCCAGTTTAACACCAAATTAGTTTCCTCACAATGATCCAAGACCTGTTCCATATTTCCAAGGCATTCTTGGAATGACTCTCCAAACATTGAGAAGTCATCCATAAAAATTTCCATAGGTTTCTCAATAACATCCGAGAATATGGCCATCATGCATCATTGGAATGTTGCTGGGGCATTACAAAAGCCAAATGGCATCCTTCAAAAGGCAAAAATGCCATAGGGACAAGTAAAGGTAGTCTTTTCTTGATCTTCGGGTGCTATAACAATTTGATTGTAACCAGAGTATCCATCCAAAAAGCAGTAGAACTCCTTCCAGAAAGTCTATCCAACATTTGATCAATAAAAGGCAAGGGAAAGTGATCTTTTCTGGTGGATTTATTCAATTTTCTATAATCCATACTAATCCTCCACCCTGTGACTGTTCTGGTGGGGATTAGTTCATTTTTCTTGTTAGCCACAACTATTATTCCCCCTTTCTTTGGTACACACTGGATTGGACTTACCCACACACTGTCAGAAATGGGATATATAATCCCAGCATCCAGCCATTTGATGACCTCCTTCTTTACCACATCCTTCATGATAGGATTCAGTCTCCTTTGGCTCTCTACACTATTCTTGGCTTCAGGCTCTAGCAATATTCGATGCATACACACATTAGGACTGATGCCTTTGATATCTGCCATTTGCCGACCAATTGCTTTCTTGTGTCGTCTCAAGGTTTCGATCAAACTGTTCTCTTGATTAGTAGTTAGGAAAGATGAAATAATCACAGGCAAGGTTTCCATAGCTCCCAAATAAACATATTTCAAATGATCTGGGAGCTGTTTTAGCTCCAGGATAGGTGGCTTCACAACTGAAGGTATGTTGTCCTTGAAAGTCTCATCAGTGACTTCCAATGACTCAAATTTTCTAGCCCACGTAGGTTGCCTTGCAGTGCAATCCTTTATTTCAGAAAGTTCTTCCAACAAGGGATCATCAGTACCATATTCATACTCATCATCACTCAATTATGTTCTTCCTGTCAAGAACTGTATTTGCAACAGATCATCAAATGACTGCACAAACGAACATTCTTCCACTCCTTCTTCAGGATACCTTAAGGCATTGAACACATTGAAAGTCACATGTTTCTCATTAACCCTCATGGTCAACTTTCCCTTCTGTACATCAATGAGAGTTCTTCCTGTAGCAAGGAAGGGCCTACCCAGAAGAATAGGAACTTCCCTATCTGCTTCATAGTCTAAAATAATAAAGTCCACTAGGAACACAAACTTATCTACTTTTATCAACACATCATCGATCTTTCCTTTTAGATATGCAATAGACCTGTCTGCTAGTTGAAGTGTCATAGTGGTAGGCCTAGCATCCCTAATGCCCAATTGTTTAAAAATTGACATAGGCATTAAGTTGATGCTAGCACCTAAATCACATAGTGCTCTGCCACAGTAGGTATCTCCAATAGAACAGGGAATGGTGAAACTTCCCGGGTCTTTCAACTTGGGAGGTACTTAGGCTTGGAGCATTAGGCTGCGTTCCTTTGTCATGGCAACTGCTTCAAACTCCCCAAGCTTTCTCCTCTTTGTTAACACATCTTTCATGAACTTTGTATAATTAGGCATCTACTGCAAAGCTTCAACCAAAGGTATATTGATGTGCAACTGCTTTAGAATCTCCATGAACTTGGTAAACTGCTTGTCTTGTTGTACTTTCCTCAACCTTTGAGGAAAAGGGGGAGGTGGTCTTTCTGGAATAAATTTGGACAGGGGCTCAGCTTCTGGAACAGCTTCATGCTTCTTAGTAGTTCTCTCAGCTGTCTTCTCAACAGTTTCACCAGTAGCTGGAATAGTCTCAGTCTCTTCAGTTCACACTTTGCACTTTTTCTCTACAACAGTTGGTAACTCAATTCCACTTCTCAAGTGTATTACCTTGCAGTGCTCCTTACCCTGAGGGCTTGAGGATGAAGGAGTTTCAGTAGAAGATGGCAGGGCGCCACTGGGTTTACTGTTCAGTGCATTGGTCAGCTGGCCTACCTGATTTTCAAGGTTCCTCATGGATACTCCTTGATTCTGGAACTGTGCTTTAGTTTCTGACATGAATGCCTTTAAGATAGCTTCCAAGGACATTTCTTGATTTGCCGGTTGTGCTTGCTGTTGTTGCCTTGGTTGCTGATTTGTGAATCCAGATGGAGTAGTTGTGGATCTGGCAAGAAATTTTGAGTTCCCTGGCGGAGCATTAGCATTGTTATTCCATGAAAAATTAGGAGGTTGCCTGTTCCCTGGATTGTAAGTATTGAAATAGGGTTTATCTCCCCTGTTGCTGCTGTAGTTCACATAATTAGCAGATGCAGGATTACTGAAACAGTCCTCAAACAAATGTTCTCCTCTACAATACACACAAGAAACACTTTCAGCTTGGTGCACCTGTTGTTCATTTACAAATGGTTCAGTCACAGCTTCTTGAGCTGTCTGGTTACTCTTATTTGTAATAGCTAGGTTTTTCACCATGTTAGTTAAGGAAGCCAACTGAGCAGTAAGTGTTGTAACTCCACTCACTTCATGCATTCCTGCAGCAGTTGTGCCCTTTCCAGAGGTAAGCCTAGCAGTAGGCCACTGATAGCTGTTAGCAGCAATACTTTCAATCAATTCATATGCTTCATTATAGCACTTGTTCAGAAGGTGCCTCCTGCAGAGGCATCAAGCATCATTCTTGCAGATGGCAGCACTCCGTTGTAAAAGTGCTCCATCTGAATGCATATTGGAATGCTATGATGAGGGCATCTCTTCAAGAGCTCCTTAAATCTCTCCCAAGCTTCATATAAAGGCTCATCATCAAGTTGCTTAAAGGAGGCTATATCATTTCTCAGCTTCTCATTCTTCATAGGAGGAAAGAATTTGGTCAAAAACTTCTCTATCATCTTATTCCATGTATTAACAGAGTTGGGCTCCATAGAATTTAGCCAGTTCTTGGCCTTGCCAGCCAAAGAAAATGGGTACAGTCTTAATCTGAAGGAATCCTCAATGACTGCTAGATTTCTGAAATTATTAGCCACAGTCAGGAACTGCTTCAGATGCAAATGAGGGTCCTCGGTTGCAGCACCACTGAACTGCCCAATTGCTTGAAGCATCTGGAACATGACAGGCTTGAACTCAAAATGCCCAGTTGTTCGGGCACCACTATGCCTGTGTTCATTGTTGCCGGATCAAACAGGGCATAACCTCTGAAAGAACTATTTCTATCATTAGCTAAAGCCATGCTATTAGGTTCATCACCAATTTCAGAATTGTCAGAACTAGTGGCAGCGGTGGGGCAATCAGGGGTATCAGGAATCAATCTCCCCAACTCAACTAAGCCCTGGTTCTGCCTGTTCAACCTTCTGAATGTTCTTTCGATTTTTGGGTCCAGTTGGAACTCAGGCGTGCTATGCCTGTGCATACAGAGAAAAGCACCAGTTGCTATAGCAAAACACTCCAAAGATCAGTTGTCTCAACTAATAAAACTATCAATTTAAAACTTGTTCAGTAAAAATGGTTGATATGCTTGTGCAAGTACATACAATCGTTTAACAAGTAATAAAGTGTAAGACAGATCGTTCCCACGAGGATTATATGGTGAATCAAGTACCAAGTTTGAATTAATTGTTCTATTAATCAAGATTAACAAAGGGTAACAAATAAATTATGTGTGTGTATCCAGGACAGTTTTGGTAAAAATAAATGCCAAAGCAATCAAAACGGATTTGTTAATAGAATGAGTAAAACAGCTAAAGGGAAGTGTCCCTTACAACTTCAGTCTAGTTCAGTTATTCGTTTGCAATGCTACAGCAATTTGGCTCCAGGAAATGAAAGTTTGTTTTCCAACAATTTTGAGATGAACTTCACCAAACGTCTCCTATTCCTAGGTCCATATTAGTTACATTTACGCCTCACTAAAGCTTGTTCCAGCTAGCCTAAGAGTTAGAATGTTCATTCCTAAATCACTCTTCATCATAATTTTTCAATTAATGATTTTACTCTTACCTATAAAACAGTTATGCTACACTTAGCTTTTCTAAGCAGCCGTGAGCTCAAGTTCTAACTAAGGTGATCAAGCTCAATTAAAACACAACCAAATCAGATTTATAGAAAATGTAATAGCAAGGCATAACATAACATTCACTAGAAATCCATTAGAAGTTCAACATCCCATAGCTACAACAGGTTTAGCTCATATTGAGCTTACAAAAACAAAGAGAAAAATAAGAAATGGAAGAAGAAGCCATTACAATGGAGGAGAGAGAGAGAAAGGGGCGCAGCTGCTGTCCTTGCTCCAGTAGGGAAGAAGAAGAAGATGTCTGGTCCCTCTTCTGCTGTCCCCCCCTTTAGGGTTGTTTTTGCCAGCCTGTCTCAAGGCCCTCTCCTCTCTCATCCTTTTTGGGCTAAAGATTGATTAGGACAAATGTCCTTGGCCTAGTGCCCTGACTTCAATGCACCAACTATCAGTCCTACGTGTAGGATACTGTTCTCATCAGCGAAGGACAACTCAATGTGTAAGAGAATGTTTTGAGTCTTTGTCCTTGTGCACATTCAGCTTCAGCTACAATTGCTGCAGCATATCCCAGAGCAACGTTTCCAGTTTAGCGCATAGATCTCCACAAATTGCCCTGCACAGAAAATTCACACTCAAATACTAAAAACAGTTCCAAAAGAGACCAAAACACTAAAACTTACAAAAGACTCTTATGAAACATACTTCACACAAAATCACACTAAAACACTAAAAACATAAACTCAAAATACTCAAAGACCACAAAAACACAAGTGAAAAAGGTAAAATAACTCTTCATAAAAAGAGTTATCAATAATCTCTTATCAGGCTGTTTGTCATCAAACTTAACATGGATGGATTCTTCCACAACTAAAGTCCTAGAGTTATACACTCTAAAAGCTTTGGACATTTCTGAATATCCTAACAATATTCCATTGTCTACTTTGGCATCAAACTTACCAAGTTGATCCTTAGTATTTAAAATGAAACATTGACATCCG
Source organism: Ammopiptanthus mongolicus (assembly GCA_039655645.1). Classification (NCBI taxonomy): domain Eukaryota; kingdom Viridiplantae; phylum Streptophyta; class Magnoliopsida; order Fabales; family Fabaceae; genus Ammopiptanthus; species Ammopiptanthus mongolicus. The sequence continues at coordinate 48,135,680 of CM077351.1, read as the reverse complement.
AGGGAATGGAAATAAGAAATCTTGGGTGTACGTCCTTTCCACAATTCATAAGGAGTCTTATTCAAGATAGATCTTATGTATATTGTGTTTTGAATGTAGCAGGCAGTATTTACAGCTTCAGCCCAGAAGTGTCTGGAAACAAAATTATCACTGAGCATAGCTCTTGCCATCTCTTAAAGAGATCGGTTCTTTCGCTCAACAACACCATTTTGTTGTAGTGTTCTAGGGGCAGAGAAATTATGATGAATACCACTTTCATCACAGAACCTTTGGAAAAGCTCATTTTCAAATTTGCTTCCATGATCACTTCTGATTGAGCTAATACACATGCCTTTTTCATTCTGTACACATTTGCAGAATATAGTAAAGACCTTGAGGGACTCATGCTTGTGGGAAAGGAACTTAACCCATGTCCATCTTGTGTAGTCATCTACTATGACAAGTCCATATTTCTTACCGCTGACAAAAGTTGTTCTTGTTGGAGCAAACAAATCAAGATGCAACAGCTTGAGTGGCCTTGAAGCACTAACAATGTTCTTGGACTTAAAGGAGTTCTTAACTTGTTTTCCTTTCTGGCACGCATCGCTCATCCTCAACAGACACTAGGGATTATACACTCTGATTTGAGAGTTCCCCCAAGTTAATCTTATAAATATTATTTCGCCTCTTTGTAGTGAAGAAGATGGACCCATCAGGGTTCTTTACTATACATTCTCCTTTATTGAAGGAAATATCATACCCACTATCACATAATTGACTTATGCTAAGTAAGTTGTGTTTTAACCCTTCAACTAAAAGAACATTATCAATAAAAGGAAAAGGATGCTTACCAATTTTGCCAATTCCAGCTATTCTTCCTTTTTGGTTACCTCCGAAGGTAACCTATGAGACGATCCCATATAAATATGAAATCATCCCATTAGCTGCAGAACGTTCTCAACGCTCTGATACCACCAAGATGAGACGACCCCACATACATGAAGTCAACTCATTAGCTGAGAACCCACTTACAGTATTAACTATAACTTAGCGATGATATTACGCGTTTACTTAAAACAACCCAAACATATGATATCACAAAAACGTGAACACGTATTTAAAACAGTTATTAGAGTAACGCAACAGGTAAAGTAAAACATATATACATGCAGTACTATAACATACGTGGTTGCCCTATCAGTGGGACTAGGTGCATATAAATACATACATACATCAGTAATTGGAAAATAAACATATACATCAAGGGACCTTCAAAAAGAAACTCTCAAAACACGCTCACCAACACTCTCCAGTCCGCTCTCAAAAGTACATCAAGCCTCTCCACACAGTCCTAGAAACGCACTGGCTGACTCTCACCATTAGTGGTGAGGATATCCCGAGCTACCTTACCCCTCTTCATGAGTACACCTATAAACCCACATAGGCTCATACTCAGATGAGAAACTCGACACTACAATCCGGTGCCTTTGACACACCTTGAGGTACCGCTCCGAGCGCCTACGCTGGCCTCGATGGACAAAGCCTCGCCTGCTAGATACTGCGGAAGAATGTGGCGTCGCCCACAAGTAGTCTTGCTCTCTCTGGCTCGGTGCACGCCACATCCGAGGGAAGGGAGGAAACTGATACACGCAGTAGGGTCCGATGACGTCCACGTACGGTGGTGTACCGCTCCGGAAGATCAGGCTGACGGGTCTTGTGTACACTGCCAAAAAGGTCAAGGGGTCCACCCGCCATCCCCTTTCGTCATGATCGACGATCTCAATATCCTCCAGCATCTGCATCCGCGGCTCCCCCGTGATTAACGGGTGAAGTCTCGGGTCCATCCTGTGGCTTGGTTGGCTCGTCGTCTACTCGCGAATCGAACATACGCATACAAAGGAAAGATAGGGAGATAAGATATACAACACATCAAATATAGGGATGATGCAATGCAGAATATATAGCAAACACAACTATCTCTCAATGTCTCGACACCACGGTCGTTCCCTAGCTAGATGTGACACATACTTTTCCTATGCATGCCGGCTGGTACTAAACACCCTACTAAGGGCAACATCTCGTCCGCTCAACGGACCACAAGTTGGTTTGTTCCTGTAATCCATTCCGCTCGCCGTGACCCATAAGAGTGCATCGCCGCTTAAGTGTCCCCGATAGAGAGGGTTATCTAGGCCTCCTTGGAAGATCCACTGGCAACTGGAAAGACTTAAGGTCCAGTCGGGATAGTATGACGTGCCCAGGACAGCCACGAAACGATAGGTGCTACCATACCGGTCTCATGTGGGTACAACTGAGTCCAGTATATCCCCAAGATCAGACAAACCTACCCTTCCGTTTTCCACAGCCGCACTCGGTGCACCAACCTCGTATGCTTCACAGCATACGGCTCGCCACTTGGCATCATATGCATATGCTATACATGTCATCCATCTCTCTTGAGCTGATATCGCAACACGACACATGGAAACTTGCTCTCAGCAACACGAGCTCCAAGCAGCAATTGTAATCATATGAGCTCCAAGCTCCACTTGTAACCATATCAACTCAAACGTCCACCACGGGGTCAAAGCCCTAATCATGGTAAACCTCCAAGTCGCATGCATACACGCATTTCAAGATACATACGACAGTTTATCATTATCAACATGCTCAATAAAGCAGTAAACATCTCATATGCCATCATGACATCATATCATGCAGATATATCACATACCACAGTTAGCAGATACGCAGATACTCATAAAGCAACAACACATACATCATGTCAATCAACACAAGTCTTTTAACTTCGGGTATCAACACAACGGTGCTAGCCCGAAGTAGGCTAAACCGAGGGTTTAGGTACTTCGTCAAGGCTCGACCTCATGTAGGGTTTAGGGTTCCCCTACACAACACAAAACATACAACAGAGCTATATAAACTACTCTTGCCTCCTCGACGTGTGTGACACCATTTACCCCGCATACGATAATATATAAGAAAATCATACATGCTTTTTAAAATAATATCAATATAATATAAATCTCAAAGGTAAAGTGTATCACATCATCCAAAAAATATAACATGAGAATCTGAATAAACCGAAATCCTTTAACATATAACAAACTGAGGAAAAACATAAAACATAAAACACAAAACATAACCCAAATCCCGATATCACATGATCAGAGCTGGTATCCCTAAACATACATTGGAATAAAACCGAATAACGTAAAACATAAATCCTAACTACTGAGAGAGATCTCCTCGGGATCACACCTCATCAGCATGCTCACCCTCCTCTGCATATACCACAACATATGCACAAGAATAACAAAGAGAGGGGTAAGAAACACAATCATGAATATATGTAAACGGAATGGAATAGTAATTAAGATGGCATACAACATATATCAATCAACACAGATATAATCAATATATATATCAAAGATGCATGTCAATGCGAATGCAACATCACTACTCCGCATGCATGTGGCCAAAACCTCTAACTCTGGAAAGACAATTAGGAGTACGTGTCCGATTATCAACGTGGATGATATGCCAAACCATGGGCCATGCCTGAACACTCTCACTAATCCTGATAACGTATAGTGGCTAGTCAGGGTACTCAAGCTTATTCATTAGGTCACTCCGACAATAGGTAGCTAGCTCATGTCACCTGGAACTTCCATACCCAATGTACCCGCAAGGCCGGGATAACACCCATCGTGGCCTCCACCATCGCGATTCATCGTTTGCTTTCCACCCAACATATCAACTTCAACGTATGATGCATGCTATGCTCAGCAACATGCAAACACATGTCCAACCATCTACCATCATAATCAATCACATTGATTATCAACAATGATCATCAACGATGATCATCAAACAACTAGGCGCTAACCATCGTTATTGCCTTTATCAACATTGCCAATATTATCATATCGTCATTATTAGTATTAACGTTCTTTTCTATATTATCAACCTTGAATTGTGATCTCACAGTCTTTTTCCCATTACCCTATTCATTATTCCTTCACAACAAAATCTGGGTGAGAAACCCAGATTCAATAGGCGAATCGTGGCTTGCGAGGCGAGCCCGAGAGCTCCTAAACTGGTTCTCAGATTCGCTAGGCGAATCCTGGCTCGCAAGGCGAGCCAGAGAGTCCCAATATCTGGTTCTCTCATTCACCTCGCGGATTATAGTCGGCTAGGCGAATCACGTCAGACAATGAATGGTCTCTCTGTCTCGCCTCCCAAATTTATAATCGCCAGGCGAATCGTGACAAATGTGAGAATCTTATGAATTTCTCTAAGTTATCCATATGCATATCATCCCATCTCTCAAGAATCATTCCTGTGGGTTTCCAAAACTAATCTAATATTATTAATCTCAGCTCTCATAACAACTCATTCACTATGGGGTGCCAAACGTCCTAAAGCTATGTTTTTTCACTAATCCTATTTTCGTCATTGTAACGCACATCATCATCAAGTCATCATTATCAATGCACATCATGCACTCTCATCAATACACATCGTACGTATGTACCTACCGTTCATCGCATATCATAATATTCCAATCATATCATCAAGATAAGCACTAACATTCATAATCATAGAACCATAGGCATATACATAACATACACATGAAATTCACATAAGCATATACATGGCATATACATAACGTACACATAAATACACTCATAGCATATACATAGGCATTTACAACGCATATAGCCATACATATAGAGGTCATGGGTTAACCCCTTCATCTTAACCTATCCTAATACCCACATGCTCATGATCTATTTCTTCCCCCCATACCTGGTATGACGATCACAATGAACAAAGGAAGAGAAAACGGTCCGGAAAGATTGCGTCTACGGACACTCGATCTCACGACACTTGATTTCACGATCACAGCCCCAAAAGGTTCAAGAGCAGCAACGAGGAAGAGGGATTGTGATGGCAGTGATGCTTCTCAAGCGAAGGCGACGAAGAACGATGAGCAAAGGTGAAATCTCCTTCAAGAATCCTTGGAAAGGGTTTAGGAATCCTTGTTTAGAGAGGGTGAGGCTGTTTCTAAGAGTATTTTGAGTTAGAAAATAGGTTTAGGTCGAGTCTTATGGTTTAAATATGATTTAGGGTCATTATGGGTTGATTAGAAGCCCAAAAATACGTTTCTGTTGGGCGTCGATTCGCGAGGAGAGTCACTTTTAGCGAGGCGAACCAAAGAGCTGAAAGAATCTGGCTTCAGGTTCGCGAAGTGAATGTTCCTTCGCGACGCCAAACTATAGAAGCCGAATTTGGCCCTAACAGCTGCAATAAGACTTGTAGATAATCTTCTAAGATTTCCAACACATTCAAGATCACCTCAATTGGACATCTAGAACTCAAGATATGGATAAAATCGTAAAATAGGTTTCTTGGACTCGAATGCATTGACCATTCCTTAAGGCTGAAATACCCCAACTATGAACCTCGACATCAAGAACAATCGTAAACAACATATATACAACATATATAAGCAAATATTAACACATATAAGAATAGGGTAAAAAGCAGGGTGTGACAATGTGTGTAACTCTTTCTCCTCACCTAAACAGTTGTGGCATGAACGTGATGATCGCGCTCCCCCTTCCTCTTCAGCTTCGCGGCCCCTCACCAAGAACTTCCCAAGAACAGCTGCAACCTCAACCATGCCAACACGCAAACTCATGAGCACGAACTTTGCCCTAATCACGAGCACAACACATAGGCAATAGTGTTAGCCTAGGTCAAGATTAAAGATCAAAGAGGAAAGGTAGAAACTAGAAGAACACGTGTTAGGGATTCGACTTTACCTTTGATGAATCGGGAAAACGATCGGTTGAAACTTAAGATTTCGAGGTCACCATCTCAACGTTGTTGTCCGAATCTCATTTTGATGCTCCGATCTCCCCCAAATCAAGTTCTCTCACTCCTCGCCATTGTTTCTCTCTCTAAGTCGCAAAGAATCCTTTGGAATCCCAAGATTTTCGAGCAAGAAATAAGGAAGAGAAAGGAAACATCAAAACTTATTTTACTGTCCACGCTTAAGCATGGAACATCTGTACGCTTGAGCGTTCCCACCCTCTAGCATGGTACCTCTCCACGCTTGAGCGTGGACCCTCGTCCACTCCGCCTTCTCCCTGGCTTGACACGTGTCTCCCACGCATCCAAACTCAAAATAGCTGGCACAACGCACTTAGCACGCTAAAGCGTGCAAGGTCTCCCACGCCTAAGCGTTGCAACGCTTGAGCGTGGAGTCCTCCTGTGACACCCTAATTTGGCATGGTGTCCCAAAAACAACTTAAAACATGAAATAACAGTTTACTGGTTAATTTCGGAAAACATATTTTCTTTACTTAGATCTTACTTACTCCGAAAATCGTGATAAAATTCTTTATTCTTACAACGCTAAACTAAATATACTCAAGATATTTATCAACACTACTATATATATATATATATATATATATATATATATATATATATATATATATATATATATATATATATGTTTTAAATCTTTTAAATTGTTGCATTGCATTTTTAATTATGTAAATCATTTTATGTTCCTGCTTCCTTCATCCTGCTCTATCCCCTTTCCCCCATTCCTGTAGCTCCGTCATCCCTCTGGTATCAGAGCCAGATGGGGAAGTAGGAATAGTATTATGGATCTGAGATCTGATCTTTCTAAATAGAAAAAAAAAAAAAAATTTATGGAAGGCTTTGCCTCCTACCTTCTCTTTCTTAGAAATTATTATTGTTTAACTGGTTGGTACACCTCTTAATTGGGTAAGAACCATTATGCATATATATTTGATTCATCTTGTTCGAGCTATAGCAGTAAGTCCTCGCTGTGGTTAAAGAGGCAGTAAGTCTAATTCGATCATGCTTAAGCAAGATAAGTAAAATATACATACCTAGGTTGCTTTTGGTTAAGATAAAAGGTGTAGCCTTGGTTAAGAATAATAAGTTCTAATGCTTTTGTATATGTTTGTAAAGTTTTATGAGAAAATATTCAGAAGGATTCGACTTAGATCTATACTATTATCCCCTATGGAACCAAAGGAAGGCAATGATATCAGATTTATGAAAAATATGTTGTCTCGCTCCTTTTCCAAACTCTCCTTCCGCTCCTCCCAACCATCATCTTCATCTCTTCAGGAATCAGAGATTCCTACCAATCATAGCAGTATCTTCCAAGAAGAAATCTGCTTTGAAAATATCAATCAAGATATTGATAACTGGGAAATCCCAAAGATTCCCACCAAAGAACTCTACAAGCCAGAAGGCAGATTTTTTCTGCATTCTGACTACGTCATAAAGACTGTAGAGAAAAGCATCCCAATCAATCCAGAGAGTGAAGAATTCCATCTTTTCTCAATAAATACAATCAAAACTCACAAACAAAAGTACAGATACCTACACATAGGGTGTGTTCAGGTAGCTATAAAACCTTTAATCCAAGAAGGATTAAACGCTTCAATCCTCATGTGCTTAAGAGACATTAGGCACAACCAATTTCTGGATTCTCTCTTAGGAACAGTTGAAACTAGCCTAAGCCAGGGTCCAATTTATTTTAATTGTTACCCAAATAGAACTTTGAGTTTACAAGATAGGAACATCTTAGACTCTTTGTTCTTAAACATCAAGATCTGTGGTTTAGATATGAAACCTGGATCTATCCCAGCGCCTGTACTTTATAGGATTCAGTATAAGGTAATGAATTCTTATAATTCTAAAGTCCTTAAAATAAAAACAACTGGAGAAACAACTCTGTTTCTCACTGATATAACAAAAGCCAATGTTATTGTGCCAAAAACGGTTCTCTGGAAAGACGTAGTCTTACTTGAGAAATGGATCTTGGATAAAGCAACACCAACTTTACCCAGGGAATCTTCGGACTTCAACAAGATAGTCCAATCTCAATCAGGGCAAGTTGAGTTAGTCTTTAATAAGCGAAACTCATTTAGCTCATTTAGAACAAACAATCTAAGGTCTGAAGATTTTATCTGTACCATCAAGGCAATCTTTTTCAGCCTTATCCCAAACTTCGAATCAAACCATTAATTTACAGGGATTAGATACATCATCTAGCAACCCTAGACCAATATATCAGACTGAAGATGACAAAAAATCTATTCAGTCTCCAACCTACTTTTTTCGTAATGAGTCTTATAATGATTTATAAGTTCATTATTGATAAGGAATCCCTTAGAAAGAGCTTTTACTCCGAGAAATGGAAACCTTAAAGGGAGTGGTTCTTTCAACATTATCAGGGAACAAAATGAAAAAATATTCAAAATGAATATTACACCTTTCTTAACAATGTTAAGGAAAACATTCAATTCTTTGACTGGTTTCATGTTTATACAGTCAAAAACAATATTGATTATCCTTGGCAAATAACTTTAACCGAGGATAAATCCACCAATGTCATTACAGTATAGCATTTAAAAAATGGTGAGTTGCTCAAAACAGAGTTACCACCAAATAGCTCTTTCCAACTCCCAGGGATTAAGAATCCCAATGTGAACAAAACTCCGACCATAGCCTCTCCCTTCAAAACAAAAAATGTGGATGAGCCTGTTTCAGCTCAAGATATCCAAAAACTAATGGAACAATCCAATTATACAAACAAGTATCTTCAAGTTTTAGGTACTAAAATCACAAAATTCGAAGTGTCTGCTTCACCATCCTCTTCAGGCACTAAACAAGAAGTAGATAAACCTTTGGATAAACTTTTATTCAAACCCTTCAAGGTTACCAGGAAGTTTAAGGAAAGCCTAAAGCTTCTTCATAACCCAGAAGTCAAAACTGAAGATATGAAAAATCTTATCAACAAGGTTGATGAGTAACTTTAGAACCTTGTGGTTGGAGATACACCGCAGGTCTCTGATCAACAACAAACTCAAGTTCCTTATAATTTAAGGAACAAGAATCCAACTATCAATATGCTTGATGAAGCTAGCTCAGAACAGGAATCTGTGGCTTCTTCGTCAAAAACCAAAGAAATATTCAAACCTCCTCTCAATGTCAATCCGGTTTTCTCCAAACCATGGAAAAAATCAACAAAACTCTACTATCCAAGAGCAACCCCCCCAGATTTGCTCTCAAAAGAAAAACCTCCAACCTTCAAAAGTTCCAATGCCAATAATATCTATGAATGGAACATAGATGGCTTATTTGAATACCAAATCATGACCACATTGCAGCATATGACAATGATGGCCACAGCTTATCAAGCTGCCAATGATGCCTCTGAAGAAGTGATCTACAATATCCAAGCAGCAGGGTTAACTGTTCAATTGAAAGGATGGTGGGATCATTCTTTCACTGAAGAGCAGAAAGAAAGGGTCTTTACTGCCATCAAAACCGACGCAGATGGAACACCTATCACAAGTGATGGTGAACGTATTCCTGATGTAGTCAATACTTTAATCTTTTCCATTGCTGAACATTTTATTGGAAATGCTTCAGTCTAGAAAGACAAGTCTGCTGAGTTATTGTCCAATCTCGAATGTAGATCCTTATCAAATTTTAGGTGGTATAGAGATACCTTCCTAACAAGGGTTTACACCAGAGAAGATTGTCCGGATCGTCTCTGGAAAGAAAAATTTGTAACAGATCTTCCTAAAGCTCTAGGAGACATTGTTAGGGATGAGCTCAAAGCTCATGCCCCTGATGGGAAAATCCCTTACGATCAATTAACTTATGGGCAACTCATTGCAACTATCCAGAAAATTGGCACGCGACTTTGTCAAGAGGATAGAGTCCGTAGTCAATTCCAAAAGGAAAAGGTGGCAAAGAAGGATCTAGGATCTTTCTGCCAACAATTTGGCATGCCTCCTTGTCCAAAAGACAAACCTAAATCCCACAAACATCACCATCAGGACAACAGAGTCCAAAAACCAAAGTATGCAAAAACCAAGTATACTAGGTTCAAAAGGAATACTCGTCCCAGAAAACTCAAATAAGAGTTCAAATTTAAACCAGCGATTGATATCGCAATTCCAAATAAGGCAACCATTTGCTATAGTTGTGGCAAGCCAGGCCAAATTAGCAAATATTGTAGGCTTAAAAGGAAAATTCAAGCCTTAAACCTTGAACCATCAGTTGAGAAACAATCGAACAATCTCCTTATAGAATCAGATGTGTCAGATGGATCAGCCGCTGATTCTTCTGAAAACCTTAATCATATTTCAGAAGATGATACCGGAAGCCAAGATTCTAAATCATCTCCTGAAATTAATGTCTTAACTAAGGATCAAGGTCTCCTTTTTGAAGTCATGAATGCCATTCCTGACCAAGAGGACAGGAAAAGATATTTTGAAAGGTTCTCTGCTTTCATGAAGAAAGAACCTAAGGCTTAAGGAAAAGCCGTTATCAAAGATCAATTTGATTTCAAAGCAATCCTCAGATGTTTGGAATCCAAACAACAAAAGCCTCTAACAATTCAAGATTCCCAGCAGGAAATCAAGAATCTCAGACAAGAAATCAAAGAGATAAAATAGGAACAAGCTGTTCATAAACTAATTTTATCTCAACTAGATAATCAATCCTCGGAGTCCGTATCAGATAATGAAAATCTTTCTGAACCAGATATGGGTAAACATGCTAGTTCTAGTCATCACTCTGATGACAAAGGCAACAAAACTGATGAAGATCAAGCATTCTTGAATCTTTTCAATCAATTACGAACCCAAAAGTTTAATATCCATATTAGAATTATCATTGATGATTTTATTCTTGAAAATACAGCGTTGTTTGATACTGGTGCTGATTCAAATTGTATTTTGGAAGGTTTAATCCCTACCAAATACTTTGAAAAAACATCCGAAAGATTGAGTGTAGCAAATGGCTCAAAGCTTCGGATAAACTTCAAATTGTCCAAAGCCATCATAGAAAATCATGGTCTTAAGGTGGAAACCGCGTTTCTACTAGTTAAAGATCTCAAAAATGAAGTGATCCTTGGAACGCCATTCATAAGATCACTTTTTTCTTTCCTTTTGGAACACGAAGAAACATTTAGTTGATTTGCCTTATGAATAAGGTTTCACGGATAGGCAAATTCCTACAAAAGCTCGACCAATCCAAATGAATCATGAATTACTCCAATATTGTCAAAAAGAGATTGGTGATCTCTTACAAAAAGGATTAATTCGCAAGAGCAAGTCCCCATGGTCTTGTTCTGCTTTCTATATCAGTAAAACTTCAATCTTTCTTCACTTGCATGCATTAATTCTATCTTCTCTTCTCCCTCCACCGGTCCTGGTGAGGCTCTGCCTCCGCTCTGATTACTTTTTTCTTTCCTTTTGAATGTTTTAAATCTTTTAAATCGTTGCATTGCATTTTTAATTATGTAAATCGTTTTATGTTCCTGCTTCCTTCATCCTGCTTTATCCGCTTTCTCTCCTTCCTGTAGCTCCATCATCCCTTTGGTATCAGAGCCAGATGGGGAAGTAGGATTAGTATTATGGATCTGAGATCTGATCTTTCTGAATAAAAAAAAAAAGTTTATGGAAGGCTTTGCCTCCTACCTTTTCTTTCCTAGAAATTATTATTGTTTAACTGGTTGGTACACCTCTTAACTGGGTAAGAACCATTATGCATATATATTTGATTCATCTTGTTCGTGCTGTAGCAATAAGTCCTCACTGTGGTTAAAGAGGCAGTAAGTCTAATTCGACCATGCTTAAGCAAGATAAGTAAAATATACATGCCCAGGTTGCTTTTGGTTAAGATAAAAGGTGTAGCCTTGGTTAAGAATAGTAAGTTCTAATGCTTTTGTATATGTTTGTACAGTTTTATCAGAAAGTATTCAGAAGGATTCGACTTAGATCTATACTATTATCCCCTATGGAACCAAAGGAAGGCAATGATATCAAATTTATGAAAAATATGTTGTCTCGCTCCTTTTCCAAACTCTCCTTCCGCTCCTCCCAATCATCATCTTCATCTCTTCAGGAACCGGAGATTCCTACCAACCCTAGCAGTATCTTCCAAGAAGAAATCTGCTTTGAAAATATCAATCAAGATATTGATAAGTGGAAAATCCCAAAGATTCCCACCAAAGAACTCTACAAGCCAGAAGGCAAATTTTTTCTGCATTTTGACTACGTCATAAAGACTGTAGAGAAAAATATCCCAATCAACCCAGAGAGTGAAGAATTCCATCTTTTCTTAATAGATACAATAAAAACTCAAACAAGATTTCAAATCTAAACCAGCGATTGATTTCGCAATTCCAAAGAAGGCAACCATTTGCTATAGTTGTGGCAAGCCAAGCTATGTTAGAAAATACTATAGGCCTAAAAGGAAAATTAAAGCCTTAAACCTTGAACCATCAGTTGAGGAACAACCGAACTATCTCCTTATAGAATTAGATGCGTCAGATGGATCAGACGCTGACTTTTCTGAAAACCTTAATCATATTTTAGAAGATGATATCGGAAGCCAAGATTCTGAATCATCTCCTGAAATTAATGTCTTAACTAAGGATCAAGATCTCCTTTTTGAAGTCATCAATGCCATTCCTGACCAAGAGGACAGAAAAAGATATTTTGAAAGGTTCTCTGCTTCCATGAAGAAAGAACCTAAGGCTTAAGGAAAAGCCGTTATCAAAGATCAATTTGATTTCAAAGCAATCCTCAAAAGTTTGGAATCCAAACAACAAAAGCCTATAACGATTCAAGATGTCCAGCAGGAAATCAAGAATCTCAAACAAGAAATCAAAGAGATAAAACAGGAACAAGCTGTTCATAAACTGATTTTAACTCAACTAGATAATCAATCCTCGGAACCTGCATCAAATAATGAAAATCTTTCTGAACGTGATATGGGTAAACATGCTAGTGCTAGTCATCACTCTGATGACAAAGGCAACAAAACTGATGAAGATCAAGCATTCTTGAATCCTGTAAGCCAATTACGAATCCAAAAGTTTTATATCTAGATTAGAATTATCATTGATGATTTTATTCTTGAAACTACAGCGTTGTTTGATACTGGTGCTGATTCAAATTGTATTTTGGAAGGTTTAATCCCTACCAAATACTTTGAAAAAACATCCGAAAGATTGAGTGCAGCAAATGGCTCAAAGCTTCGGATAAACTTCAAATTGTCCAAAGCCATCATAGAAAATCATGGTCTTAAGGTGGAAACCCCGTTTCTACTAGTTAAAGATCTCAAAAATGAAGTCATCCTTCGAACGCCATTCATAAGATCACTTTTCCCTTTAACAATCACCAATGAAGGAATCTCTACCCAACATCTGGGTAAAACTGTAACTTTCTCCTGCATTCGTAAACCTTTGGAAAGGAACTTAAATTTCCTTCACCATAAGCAAAATCAAATCAATTTCTTAAAAGAAGAAATTTCTTTAAGAATACTGAATTAAAACTTGAGCAACCAGATATCAAAAAGAGGATCAAAGATCTTCTAGATGATATTCATAAAACAATATGTTCTGATTTGCCAAATACATTTTGGAACAGGAAGAAACATGTAGTTGATTTGCCTTATGAACAAGGTTTCACGGATAGGAAAATTCCTACAAAAGCTCGACCAATCCAAATGAATCACGAATTACTCCAATATTGTCAAAAAGAGATTGGTGATCTCTTGCAAAAAGGATTAATTCGCAAGAACAAGTCCCCATGGTCTTGTTCTGCTTTCTATGTCAATAAAACTTCAATCTTTCTTCACTTGCATGCATTAATTCTATCTTCTCTTCTCCCTCCACCGGTCCTGGTGAGGCTCTGCCTCCGCTCCGATTACTTTTTTCTTTCCTTTTGTATGTTTTAAATCTTTTAAATCGTTGCATTGCATTTTTAATTATGTAAAACGTTTTATGTTCCTGCTTCCTTCATCCTGCTCTATCCCCTTTCCCTCCTTCCTGTAGCTCCGTCATCCCTTTGGTATCAGAGCCAGATGGGGAAGTAGGAATAGTATTATGGATATGAGATCTGATCTTTCTGAATAAAAAAAAAAAAGTTTATGGAAGGCTTTGCCTCCTACCTTTTCTTTCTTAGAAATTATTATTGTTTAACTGGTTGGTACACCTCTTAACTGGGTAAGAACCATTATGCATATATAGTTGATTCATCATGTTCGAGCTGTAGCAGTAAGTCCTCGCTGTGGTTAAAGAGGCAGTAAGTCTAACTCGACCATGCTTAAGCAAGATAAGTAAAATATACATGCCCAGATTGCTTTTGGTTAAGATAAAAGGTGTAGCCTTGGTTAAGAATAATAAGTTCTAATGCTTTTGTATATGTTTGTACAGTTTTATCAGAAAGTATTCAGAAGGATTCGACTTAGATCTATACTATTATCCCCTATGGAACCAAAGGAAGGCAATGATATCAAATTTATGAAAAATATGTTGTCTCGCTCCTTTTCCAAAGTCTCCTTCCGCTCCTCCCAATCATCATCTTCATCTCTTCAGGAATCGAAGATTCCTACCAATCCAAGCAGTATCTTCCAAGAAGAAATCTGCTTTGAAAATATCATTCAAGATATTGATAAGTGGAAAATCCCAAAGATTCCCACCAAAGAACTCTACAAGCCAGAAGGCAGATTTTTTCTGCATTTTGACTACGACATAAAGACTGTAGAGAAAAACATCCCAATCAACCCAGAGAGTGACGAATTCCATCTTTTCTCAATAGGTACAGTCAAAACTCAAACAAGATTTCAAATCTAAACCAGCGATTGATATCGCAATTCCAAAGAAGGCAACCATTTGCTATAGTTGTGGCAAGCCAGGCTATGTTAGCAAATACTGTAGGCTTAAAAGGAAAATTAAAGCCTTAAACCTTGAACCATCAGTTGAGGAACAACCGAACTATCTCCTTATAGAATTAGATGCGTCAGATGGATCAGACGCTGATTCTTCTGAAAACCTTAATCATATTTTCGAAGATGACATCGGAAGCCATGATTCTGAATCATCTCTTGAAATTAATGTCTTAAATAAGGATCAAGATCTCCTTTTTGAAGTCATCAATGCCATTCCTGACCAAGAGGACAAAAAAAGATATTTTGAAAGGTTCTCTGCTTCCATGAAGAAGGAACCTAAGGCTTAAGGAAAAGCCGTTATCAAAGATCAATTTGATTTCAAAGCAATCCTCAAACGTTTGGAATCCAAACAACAAAAGCCTATAACGATTCAAGATGTCCAGCAGGAAATCAAGAATCTCAAACAAGAAATCAAAGAGATAAAACAGGAACAAGCTGTTCATAAACTGATTTTATCTCAACTAGATAATCAATCCTCGGAACCTCACTAGTGGAAGATAGACTTTTCACGTCAAGCTTTTAACATCTTTTAAAGAAAAACAAATGTTAAAAATAGACGCGGTGGCAAACTTGTAAATAAATAGCGTATGGAGCAGACTTTTAACATCGGTTATAAGGAACCTGATGTTAAAATGTACTTTTAACATCCGTTTCTGGTAAAACCGATGTTAAAAGTTTCTTCCCTCCATTCCATATTTACTGGTGCTAACTTTTTAACATCGGTTCTTTTTTAACCGATGTTAAAAGTAACTTTTTAACATCGGTTTGTTATATAACCGATGTTAAAATAAATTTTAACATCGGTTTTTTCTAACAACCGATGTTAAAAGTTATTAAAATTTATAACGTTATGTTTCTCAAACCTTCTCTGTCTCGCACCCTACATTTCAACGTTACTGTGTTCTCACTCCCGCGACCTACTTTTCTCTTCTCTTCACTGACCTCCTTCTCCTCCGTTCGTGAGCCACCGTAGAACCACCACCATAACTTCCTCTTCGAAAAGGTACATAACTCTCTCTTCCCTATTTTTATTTGCTCAAACCCTCATTTGCTAAATACCATTTTTGCTAATATTGCTCAGAACCATTTACAACTGAACCATCGCCACTGAACCACCCTAACTCCTTCTCTTCTACAACTGACCACCGCATTTGAACCGCCCCAACTCCCCTTCTGCTTGGTAATCCTTCTCTGTTAGTTACTGTTTAGCATTGTCTCTGTTTTAACGATATGAATATTTCATGAAATAATGAAATGCATTTTGAGTTTTTTTTTTATACTTAAACACTTTGATGTTACATAATATTGAGCATAGACTTTTAGGCTTTGCTTATAATCTCAATAGTCAAGGGGTTTGGGTTCTTTTAAAAAGTTAGGTCATCTGGATTGGTTTGATCAATAGTCGAGGGGTTTAGTTTCTATTATAGGACTTAAAGTTTAGGCCTATAATTTCAAATACTGTTCTTTGAGAGTCTCCCTTCTTGTGCTCATATTGTATAAATATGTGTAAATCTACAGAACATGGATATGGACCGTAGTTGGATGGTTAGTAAACGCACAAGTGATGAGTATCGGGAGGGAGTGGAAGAGTTTCTAGAATTTGCTCAAAAAAATCTTCCTGATAGTAATGGAAGATTTAATTGTCCTTGTGTTAGATGTTTGAATATGAGGAAATGTGAAGTTAAGCAAATACGTGATCATCTTATTTGTGAAGGGATTTGCAAGAGTTATACAAGCTGGATATGGCATGGTGAAGACTTGTTAAACATGCCAAGTGTGTCCCAAAGTGAAGAAGTTGATGTAGATATGGAGGACGATCGACTAGAGGACATGATCCGTGATATTGGACAAGAGTCATTTCAGCGAGCACGTGTGTATGATACTTTGTGCAGTGATGCGGATACGCCTTTGTATCCGGGGTGCACTACTTATACAAGGTTGTCGGCGGTCTTAAAATTGTTCAGTGTGAAGGCGAGAAATGGGTGGAGTGATAAAAGCTTCACCGAATTGCTTGAGTTGTTGAACAACATGCTTCCAGAAGGCAACACAGTGCCAGATCGTAACTATGAGGCAAAGAAGATACTCTGTCCGATGGGTATGGAGTATAAGAAGATACATGCATGTCCTAATGATTTCATACTATACAGGGGTGTGTATGAAGGAATGCACGACTGCCCCAAGTGTGGGGTATCGCGGTACAAAGTGAAGGATAGTGATTCTAGTTGTGATGTGATCACAAAGGGTCCTCCTGCAAAGGTGTTGTGGTATCTTCCAATAATTCCAAGGTTCAAGCGATTGTTTGCTAATGTAAAAGACGCAAAGAACATTAGATGGCATGCAGATGAGAGGAAACGTGATGGAATGCTTCGCCATCCGGCTGATTCTGTGCAATCGGAGAGAATTGATAGTTTGTTTCCGAATTTCGGAAATGAGCCAAGAAACCTTAGGCTTGGACTTGCTACGGATGGAATGAATCCGTATGGTGCCTTAAGTAGTATCCATAGTTCATGGCCTGTTCTCCTTGTAATTTACAATCTACCTCCTTGGTTGTGCATGAAGCGCAAATACATGATGTTATCTATGATGATTTCGGGCCCAAAACAGCCAGGAAATGACTTAGATGTTTATATAAGTCCCTTGATCGAAGACTTGAGAAAGCTGTGGGTGGAAGGCATTGATGTGTTTGATGGCCATTACAAAGAGACTTTCAAGATGCGTGCCATGTTATTTTGCACCATCAATGACTTTCCAGCATACGGGAACTTGTCCGGGTATAGTGTTAAGGGGCATAAAGCATGCCCAATATGTGAAGAAGGCACATGTTTCACACAATTGCAACATGGAAGGAAGACAGTTTACCTTGGTCATCGGAGATTTCTCAGACGTGATCACCCATATCGTAGACTGAAAAAAGCTTTCAATGGATTCCAAGAGAATGGAATTGCTCCGACGGCCTTTAATGGAGAGAAAGTTTATCAAAGGGTGAAGGACATTAATGTTATGTTAGGAAAGGCTCAAAAGAAGGCTATTGAGAAAAACATATGGAAGAAGAGGTCGATCTTTTTTTATCTTCCATATTGGTGCAAACTTGATGTCAGACATTGTATTGATGTCATGCATGTGGAGAAAAATGTATGTGATAGTCTAATTGGAACGCTTCTCAACATTCAGGGTAAGACAAAGGACGGTGTGAATGCTCGTCTAGATCTGGTTGCGATGGGTATACGAGAGCAGTTAGCTCCACAACCAAAGGATGGTAAGCGGACATATTTGCCTCCAGCATGTCATACCTTGTCAAAAAAGAGAGAACAAGTTTTTGTGAGTGTCTATGGGGCGTCAAAGTGCCACAGGGTTACTCTTCAAATGTCAAGAGACTTGTCTCAGATGATCTAAAATTGGTTGGCTTAAAGTCTCATGATTGCCACGTCTTGATGCAACAACTACTACCAGTGGCTATTCGTGGTATTGCTCCTAAAAATGTTAGACATATCATAACTAGGTTGTGCTCATTCTTCAATGCTATATGTAGCAAAGTCATTGACCCCCAGAAGTTGGATGAGTTGGAAGATGAGGCTGCTATAATCTTATGCCAATTGGAGATGTATTTTCCTCCTTCATTTTTCGACATCATGGTTCACTTGATTGTTCATCTAGTGAGGGACATTAAATTATGTGGCCCCGTTTATTTAAGGTGGATGTACCCAATTGAGCGATACATGAAGATCTTGAAAGGGTATGTGAAGAATCCACACCGTCCTGAAGCATCTATTGTTCAAAGGTACGTTGTAGAAGAAGCTATTGAGTTTTGTCAAGACTACCTTTCAAAAGTGGAGGCTATAGGGATTCCTAAGCCTCGTCATGAGGTAAGATGTGCCGGTAAGGGTACATGAGGTATAAAGGTTGATAGCAAGGCTCAGGAGGAAGTGTTTCAAGCCCATTTGCACATTTTGAATAACACTGATGAGGTTGCACCTTACTTATGTGCTCACAAACAAGAGGTCAAGGAAGAAAACCCTAGAAGGAACGAAAAATGGTTGTTGAACCATCATAACAAGACTTTCGTAGCCTGGTTTAAAGAAAAAATTACAAATGATCATACTGCTTCCGATACATTACAATGGCTAGCACAGGGGCCACGTCTTGAAGTCATATGTTGGAGTGGATATGATATCAATATGTTTTCCTTCTATACAAAGTCCCAAGATGACAAGAGTACCATGCAAAACAGTGGGGTTATGATCGTATCTGAGTCGATGCACTTCTCTAGTTCAAAAGATACAAATCCCATTATGGCATCGAAATCTTACTTTGGAGTCATTGAAGAGATTTAGGAGGTCGATTACACTAAATTTCAAGTGCATGTTTTTAAGTGTAAGTGGGCTGACAGTAACAGTGGTGTACAAACTGAAGAATTAGGATTTACATTGGTAGACCTTGACAAAGTAGGTCACACGGAAGAGCCTTTCATCATGGCTTCACAAGCAAAACAAGTGTTTTATATCAATGATCCTTCTAACAAAAGGTGGTCAGTTGTTCTCCAAGGAAAAAGCATGCATAATGGTATCCATGAAAATCAAGATTCAACTCTTGATATTCCAGAAACTCCTTCTTTCTCAACACAGATGCCTATTTTCGTCCAGGAAAATGTAGTGGACGATGTACTTGCCACTCGTGATGATCATCATGAAGGGATATTGATCTAAACTTGACCATAGTGTAAGTTATGTTTAAATTAAAGTATACTTTTTTTATTTATCCATGTTAAAGTAGACTTATTTTTATTTCTCCATGTTAAGTTAGACTTATTTTTATTTATCCATGTTAAAGTAGGCTTTTTTATCCATGTTATAGTAGACTTTTCTTTATTTATCCATTCTTATATACTGACCTAATTTATTACTTTTTGTCTAAATAGGCATACATGACTGATCCAGCAGGCATTCCTCCTTCTCCTTCGCATAGCGGGTCAGGTGGTGCACGCCCCAAAAAAAGGGGTAGAGTAGCCACAAAGTTACGATCGTTGGCCCTGAGTCGTTGCGGTGATCAGAGGCTTCCGGTTGAGTTTGATACATATGGGGGGGCCATAGGGCCGAATGCTGACAAATTCACCGGTTTTGTGGCCCTGGAAGCTCGAAACAGGGTTAGCATTCTGATTGAGGAATGGGCTCAGGTACCGAGTATGGTGAAGGATCAAATTTGGTCATCAATCTTGGTATTTTACTTTTATCCTCTCTATTTGTATCTAAATTGTATTTACTTATATTATTATCATACTCTAATATATTTCATCCATTTTGTTTTGTACTATAGTTGACCTTTGATGTCCCGAATACTCCTGAATGTAAGAAGAAATGGCTTTCTTTTGCCGCGAAGCGATGGACGGGGATCAAGACCTATTTGGGAAAGAGATATATTTTTGAGAAGAAAGACGACAAATCTCCACTTGACACATACTCTTTCATTGATAAGGAGACGTGGGATAGGTTTGTTGTGAGCCGACAAGACCCTGCCTTTCTGGTTAGTTTCCCGTTATATTTTTTTATAATAGGCCTATCTAATTTATTTATTTAATTGAATTGAGTACCATATGTCTCGTGGTGGCTATCGTATGGTTCGGCAGAAAATTATGAATGAGAAGATGAAAAAGAAGCAAGAAGAGGCCAAAAAGAATCAAGAAGAAGGTGGAGCTGATGAAGAAGCCGAAGCCGATGGAGAAATAGTTGTTAATCCTCCATCTCCACCCGAACGCCATGAAACATGGATGGAAGCCCGAAAGACAAAATCGGGAGCTTTTAAAGCCGAGCCCACACGCATTGTCGCTGAAAAGATTGTAAGTAATTAATAGATTACTTCTACTTGTAATTAATACAGTTAAGTAAACACTATCTTACACATATTTTGTGAATTTCCCCCTTGTAGACATCGCTGGTGGAACAAAGCTCGCAAGGATCATTCGTTCAACATGGACGTAGGGATATCCTGAGCACTGCCCCTAGGTAAAGATGACCACCCTGGCTTTGTAAAGGGTGTTGGAGGGCTAGTGGGAATTCGGCAATATCACGGACGACGAGTCCATGTTGGAAGCCGAATCAGCAGCCACGAGCGGGAAAGCATTAAGGAGGAGCTTAAAAGAGAGATGTTTCTGAAGCTTATGGAATCATTCATAAAGGAGATGTCATCTAGGGGGGTTACAATTTCCCAACCAAGCCCAATGAGTCAACCTTCTCAGCATGTGAGCACCGTTGGGAGCTGTGAGGATGCACATAAGCCAGTTGAGATGCCTTTATCCCAGGTATGCATATTAATTTCATATTAATCATTTAATTACTTATGTCTTATTTATTTACAAATGACATTATTTAACTAATGCCTTATCTTTGTTGCTTAGAACATTGATAAAAAGCTAAGATCGAATGTAGCTCATTTGGCCGCATTTGCTGCGGATGCGCCGGATAAAGAGTATGCTATTCCCTTGGAACACGAAGGCGCTTGCGACTTGCCAGCCTTTTTTTTCTCTGGGAAGGATATAGGTGACATATGTCTGCCAGGTAATTGGCTAGCCAATACCGTTCTGAGTATGTGGTGCACGTAAGTACACTATTGACATGCATCTTAGGTATTTTAATTCTATAATTTATTTCAATGTCTTAGGTATTTTACATTATTTTATTCTAATATCTTAGTATCTTCATCGCTTATGTATGGAAAGAGGCAACCAGAATACGTATGGATTCTTAGACCCAAGCGTAATTCAGGGAAATTACTGCACTAATGGGGATGCGGTGAAGACATACATCCTGAAGCTACTTGAACAAAGAAAGATATTTATCTAGCACCAATACTTAGGAGTGGTCATTGGCAGTTGCTCATACTTCATCCTAGCCAGCAACGTGTCGTCTTCTTATGCTCGTTGCACTATAGTCCGACATCTGAATTGAAGGACGCGATTGACATGTAAGCTTTAATTTAATTTGTAATTCAAATTGCTTTTGCTTTATTACATGAACATAATTGACATTATTATTTTTAATTATAGAGCTATGGTTGCAAGTAGCATTGCTTGTGCAGATGGCAAAAGTAGGCCATCCAAGTCAAAAAGAAAGCCTGAATGGATTATCCCACTCGTAAGTAGTTTATTATTTCTTACAAAAAAAATTACAACAGTAATTACTATTATATTAGTACTGTACTTGATATTCAATTTCATATTGTCTTGTAGTCTCGTAGACAAGCTGGCGGCTGGGAGTGTGGATACTACGTGATGAAACATATGTTGAACGTGGTCTCAGCCACTATTATTGACGGATGGCAACAGGTAATAAATATAAAGTTTTGCACAAGTTAAATTATATTTTGTTTTGGTTGAAGATTTAATGTTGAGTTTATTTAAACTTGTGCAGGCTTTTGACGATCAAACTCCACTTGATAAAGAAGAGATGAAAGACCTGAGGGAACGTTTTGCTAATTTCTTTTATGAGTATACTAGGCAGCATAATGTAGATTGTATATGATTTTTGCACTTGTATGTATTGCATGTGACACATTTTGGACTTTAGGTTATTGCACTTATAACACTGTATATATGTAATGTGATTATAATATAGTTTAATTATTCTGGACTTGTGTAACTAGTACTGTAATATATATTGTAATTCCGGAACAGCAATCTAGCTATATGAGTTAATTACATGTTTGAATCTGTTTCTGGCATTATGTTGTGTACTGAATTGTGGATGATATACTGATGGATATGCAGGGTGGGAAAGAACTATAAATGAAACAACCATATAAAAAAACATTTACTTTTAACATCGGTTGTTCTAATAACCGATGTTAAAAGTAAACTTTTAACATCGTGTGTCCCTAAAACCGATGTTATAAGTACTTTTAACATCGGTTTCAGATACAATGGATGTTAAAAGTGTACTGAACAGAGCACAACTCTGACTGAGACCACACTTTTAACATCGGGTGTTATATAACCGATGTTTAAAGTTTACTTTTAACATCCGGTTTTTTATTAACCGATGTTAAAATTAAACTTTTAACATCGGTTTATAACCGATGTTAAAAGTCATACTTTTAACATCCCTTTAATTAACGTCTCCACTATAACCGATGTTAAAAGTATTGTTTAACCGATGTAAAAAGTGCTTTCGGTACTAGTGCCTGCATCAGATAATGAAAATCTTTCTGAACGTGATATGGGTAAACATGCTAGTGCTAGTCATCACTCTGATGACAAAGGCAACAAAACTGATGAAGATCAAGCATTCTTGAATCCTGTAAGCCAATTACAAATCCAAAAGTTTTATATCAAGATTAGAATTATCCTTGATGATTTTATTCTTGAAACTATAGCGTTGTTTGATACTGGTGCTGATTCAAATTGTATTTTGGAAGGTTTAATCCCTACCAAATACTTTGAAAAAACATTCGAAAGATTGAGTGCAGCAAATGGCTCAAAGCTTCGGATAAACTTCAAATTGTCCAAAGCCATTATAGAAAATCATGGTCTTAAGGTGGAAACCCCGTTTCTACTAGTTAAAGATCTCAAAAATGAAGTGATCCTTGGAACTCCATTCATAAGATCACTTTTCCCTTTAACAATCACCAATGAAGGAATCTCTACCCAACATCTGGGTAAAACTGTAACTTTCTCCTGCATTCGTAAACCTTTGGTAAGGAACTGAAATTTCCTTCACCATAAGCAAAATCAAATCAATTTCTTAAAAGAAGAAATTTCCTTTAAGAATACTGAATTAAAACTTGAACAACCAGATATCAAAAAGAGGATCAAAGATCTTCTAGATGATATTCATAAAACAATCTGTTCTGATTTGCCAAATGCATTTTGGAACAGGAAGAAACATGTAGTTGATTTGCCTTATGAACAAGATTTCACGGATAGGCAAATTCCTACAAAAGCTCGACCAATCCAAATGAATCATGAATTACTCCAATATTGTCAAAAAGAGATTGGTGATCTCTTGCAAAAAGGATTAATTCGCAAGAGCAAGTCCCCATGGTCTTGTTCTGCTTTCTATGTCAATAAAACTTCAATCTTTCTTCACTTGCATGCATTAATTCTATCTTCTCTTCTCCCTCCACCGGTCCTGGTGAGGCTCTGCCTCCGCTCTGATTACTTTTTTCTTTCCTTTTGCATGTTTTAAATATTTTAAATCGTTGCATTGCATTTTTAATTATGTAAATCGTTTTATGTTCCTACTTCCTTCATCCTGCTCTATCCCCTTTCCCTCCTTCCTGTAGCTCCGTCATCCCTTTGGTATCAGAGCCAGATGGGGAAGTAGGAATAGTATTATGGATCTGAGATCTGATCTTTCTGAATAAAAAAAAAAAAAAAAAGTTCAGGGAAGGCTTTGCCTCCTACCTTTTCTTTCTTAGAAATTATTATTGTTTAACTGGTTGGTACACCTCTTAACTGGGTAAGAACCATTATGCATATATATTTGATTCATCTTGTTCGAGCTGTAGCATTAAGTCCTCGCTGTGGTTAAAGAGGCAGTAAGTCTAACTTGACCATGCTTAAGCAAGATAAGTAAAATATACATGCCCAGGTTGCTTTTGGTTAAGATAAAAGGTGTAGCCTTGGTTAAGAATAATAAGTTCTAATGCTTTTGTATATGTTTGTACAGTTTTATCAGAAAGTATTCAGAAGGATTCGACTTAGATCTATACTATTATCCCCTATGGAACCAAAGGAAGGCAATGATATCAAATTTAAGAAAAATATGTTGTCTCGCTCCTTTTCCAAACTCTCCTTCCGCTCCTCCCAATCATCATCTTCATCTCTTCTGGAATCGGACATTCCTACCAATCCTAGCAGTATCTTCCAAGAAGAAATCTGCTTCGAAAATATCAATCAAGATATTGATAAGTGGAAAATCCCAAAGATTCCCACCAAAGAACTCTATAAGCCAAAAGGCAGATTTTTTCTTCATTTTGACTACGTCATGAAGACTGTAGAGAAAAACATCCCAATCAACCCAGAGAGTGAAGAATTCCATCTTTTCTCAATAGATACAATCAAAACTCAAACAAGATTTCAAATCTAAACCAGCGATTGATATCGCAATTCCAAAGAAGGCAACCATTTGCTATAGTTGTGGCAAGCCAGGCTATGTTAGCAAATACTGTAGGCTTAAAAGGAAAATTAAAGCCTTAAACCTTGAACCATCAGTTGAGGAACAACCGAACTATCTCCTTATAGAATTAGATGCGTCAGATGGATCAGACGCTGATTCTTCTGAAAACCTTAATCATATTTTAGAAGCTGATATCGGAAGCCAAGATTCTAAATCACCTCCTGAAATTAATGTCTTAACTAAGGATCAAGATCTCCTTTTTGAAGTCATCAATGCCATTCCTGACCAAGAGGACAGAAAAAGATATTTCGAAAGGTTCTCTGCTTCCATGAAGAAAGAACCTAAGGCTTAAGGAAAAGCCGTTATCAAAAATCAATTTGATTTCAAAGCAATCCTCAAACGTTTGGAATCCAAACAACAAAAGCCTATAACGATTCAAGATGTCCAGCAGGAAATCAAGAATCTCAAACAAGAAATCAAAGAGACAAAACAGGAACAAGCTGTTCATAAACTGATTTTATCTCAACTAGATAATCAATCCTCGGAACCTCCATCAGATAATGAAAATCTTTCTGAACGTGATATGGGTAAACATGCTAGTGCTAGTCATCACTCTGATGACAAAGGCAACAAAACTGATGAAGATCAAGCATTCTTGAATCCTGTATGCCAATTACGAATCCAAAAGTTTTATATCAAGATTAGAATTATCATTGTTGATTTTATTCTTGAAACTACAGCGTTGTTTGATACTGGTGCTGATTCAAATTGTATTTTGGAAGGTTTAATCCCTACCAAATACTTTGAAAAAACATCCGAAAGATTGAGTGCAGCAAATGGCTCAAAGCTTCGGATAAACTTCAAATTGTCCAAAGCCATCATAGAAAATCATGGTCTTAAGGTGGAAACCCCGTTTCTACTAGTTAAAGATCTCAAAAATGAAGTGATCCTTGGAACGCCATTCATAAGATCACTTTTCCCTTTAACAATCACCAATGAAGGAATCTCTACCCAACATCTGGGTAAAACTGTAACTTTCTCCTGCATTCGTAAACCTTTGGTAAGGAACTTAAATTTCCTTCACCATAAGCAAAATCAAATCAATTTCTTAAAAGAAGAAAATTCTTTTAAGAATACTGAATTAAAACTTGAGCAACCAGATATCAAAAAGAGGATCAAAGATCTTCTAGATGATATTCATAAAACAATCTGTTCTGATTTGCCAAATGTATTTTGGAACAGGAAGAAACATGTAGTTGATTTGCCCTATGAACAAGGTTTCACGGATAGGCAAATTCCTACAAAAGCTCGACCAATCCAAATGAATCATGAATTACTCCAATATTGTCAACAAGAGATTGGTGATCTCTTGCAAAAAGGATTAATTCGCAAGAGCAAGTCCCCATGGTCTTGTTCTGCTTTCTATGTCAATAACACTTCAATCTTTATTCACTTGCATGCATTAATTCTATCTTCTCTTCTCCCTCCACCGGTCCTGGTGAGGCTCTGCCTCCGCTTCGATTACTTTTTTCTTTCCTTTTGCATGTTTTAAATCCTTTAAATCGTTGCATTGCAATTTTAATTATATAAATCGTTTTATGTTCCTGCTTCCTTCATCCTGCTCTATCCCCTGTCCCTCCTTCCTGTAGCTCCGTCATCCCTTTGGTATCAGAGGCAGATGGGGAAGTAGGAATAGTATTATGGATCTGAGATCTGATCTTTCTGAATAAAAAAATAAAAAAATTTATGGAAGGCTTTGCCTCCTACCTTTTCTTTCTTAGAAATTATTATTGTTTAACTGGTTGGTACACCTCTTAACTGGGCAAGAACCATTATGCGTATATATTTGATACATCTTGTTCGAGCTGTAGCAGTAAGTCCTCGCTGTGGTTAAAGAGGCGGTAAGTCTAACTCGACCATGCTTAAGCAAGACAAGTAAAATATACATGCCCAGGTTGCTTTTGGTTAAGATAAAAGGTATAGCCTTGGTTAAGAATAATAAGTTCTAATGCTTTTGTATATGTTTGTACAGTTTTATCAGAAAGTATTCAGAAGGATTCGACTTCGATCTATACTATTATCCCCTATGGAACCAAAGGAAGGCAATGATATCAAATTTATGAAAAATATGTTGTCTCGCTCCTTTTCCAAACTCTCCTTCCGCTCCTCCCAATCATCATCTTCATCTCTTCAGGAATCGGAGATTCCTACCAATCCTAGCAGTATCTTCCAAGAAGAAATCTGCTTTGAAAATATCAATCAAGATATTGATAAGTGGAAAATCCCAAAGATTCCCACCAAAGAACTCTACAAGCCAGAAGACAGATTTTTTCTGCATTTTGACTAAGTCGTAAAGACTGTAGAGAAAAACATCCCAATCAACCCAGAGAGTGAAGAATTCCATCTTTTCTCAATAGATACAATCAAAACTCAAACAAGATTTCAAATCTAAACCAGCGATTGATATCGCAATTCCAAAGAAGGCAAACCATTTGCTATAGTTGTGGCAAGCCAGGCTATGTTAGCAAATACTGTAGGCTTAAAAGGAAAATTAAAGCCTTAAACCTTGAACCATCAGTTGAGGAACAACCGAACTATCTCCTTATAGAATTAGATGCGTCAGATGGATCAGACGCTGATTCTTCTGAAAACCTTAATCATATTTTAGAAGATGATATCGGAAGCCAAGATTCTGAATCATCTCCTGAAATTAATGTCTTAACTAAGGATCAAGATCTCCTTTTTCAAGTCATCAATGCCATTCCTGACCAAGAGGACAGAAAAAGATATTTTGAAAGGTTCTCTGCTTCCATGAAGAAAGAACCTAAGGCTTAAGGAAAAGCTGTTATCGAAGATCAATTTGATTTCAAAGCAATCCTCAAACGTTTGGAATCCAAACAACAACTGCCTATAACGATTCAAGATATCCAGCAGGAAATCAAGAATCTCAGACAAGAAATCAAAGAGATAAAACAGGAACAAGCTGTTCATAAACTGATTTTATCTCAACTAGATAATCAATCCTCGGAACCCGCATCAGATAATGAAAATCTTTCTGAACGTGATATGGGTAAACATGCTAGTGCTAGTCATCACTCTGATGACAAAGGCAACAAAACTGATGAAGATCAAGCATTCTTGAATCCTGTAAGCCATTTACGAATCCAAAAGTTTTATATCAAGATTAGAATTATCATTGATGATTTTATTCTTGAAACTACAGCGTTGTTTGATACTGGTGCTGATTCAAATTGTATTTTGGAAGGTTTAATCCCTACCAAATACTTTGAAAAAACATCCGAAAGATTGAGTGCAGCAAATGGCTCAAAGCTTCGGATAAACTTCAAATTGTCCAAAGCCATCATAGAAAATCATGGTCTTAAGGTGGAAACCCCGTTTCTACTAGTTAAAGATCTCAAAAATGAAGTGATCCTTAGAACGCCATTCATAAGATCACTTTTCCCTTTAACAATCACCAATGAAGGAATCTCTACCCAACATCTGGGTAAAACTGTAACTTTCTCCTGCATTCGTAAACCTTTGGTAAGGAACTTAAATTTCCTTCACCATAAGCAAAATCAAATCAATTTCTTAAAAGAAGCAATTTCTTTTAAGAATACTGAATTAAAATTAACTTGAACAACTAGATATCAAAAAGAGGATCAAAGATCTTCTAGATGATATTCATAAAACAATCTGTTCTGATTTGCCAAATGCATTTTGGAACAGGAAGAAAATGCAGTTGATTTGCCTTATGAACAAGGTTTCACTGATAGGCAAATTCCTACAAAAGCTCGACCAATCCAAATGAATCATAAATTACTCCAATAATGTCAAAAAGAGATTGGTGATCTCTTTCAAAAAGAATTAATTCGCAAGAGCAAGTCCCCATGGTCTTGTTCTGCTTTCTATGTCAATAAACAAGCTGAAATCGAGCGTTGAACTCCTCGCTTAGTTATCAATTACAAACCCCTTAATTAAGCGCTTTAATGGATTAGATATCCAATTCTTAACAAAAAGGATTTGCTTAATCGCTTAGGCACTGCCAAAATCTTTTCCAAATTTGACATGATATCTGGATATTGGCAAATTGAGATAATAGATAGTGATCGCTACAAGACAGCCTTCACTGTTCCCTTTGGGCAATACGAATGGAATGTAATGCCCTTTGGTCTTAAAAATGCTCCTTCAGAATTTCAAAAGATCGTGAATGATATATTCAATCCCTATTCAAACTTCACCATTGTCTACATTGATTATTTGATAGTTTTTTCCCAATCTATTGACCAGCATTTCAAACATCTTAGGATCTTTGTAGGGATCATTAAGAAAAATGGTTTAGCTGTGTCAAAACCCAAAATTTGTCTCTTCCAAACAAAAGTTAGGTTTCTTGGTCATAACATTTATCAAGGCACCATAACTCCTATCCATATAGCTATTGAGTTCGCGGATAAGTTTCCTAATCAAATAACTGATAAAACTCAGTTACAGAGATTCTTAGGATGTCTCAATTACGTGGCTTATTTTATACCAAACTTAAGTAATCTTATTAAGCCGTTACATGATAGGCTTAAGAAAGAATCTCCTCCTTGGACAGATAAACATACTCATGTTGTCCAAACAATCAAAGCCTGGGTAAAGGATCTTCCATGCCTTTATCTTCCAAATCCTTCCGCCTTCAAAATTGTTGAAACTGATGCCTTTGACATTGGTTATGGTGGAATTTTAAAGCAAAGAATTTCAGAGAAAGAGCATATCATTGCATATAATTCTAAACACTGGAATTCTGCACAATTAAATTATTCAACTGTTAAAAAAGAAATTTTAGCAATTGTTTTATGCATTTCAAAGTTTCAATCAGATTTACTCAATTAAAATTTTTTGGTTAGATTAGATTGCAAATCGGCAAAAGACATTTTACAAAAAAATGTTAAAAACCTTGCATCAAAACAAATTTTTGCCAAATGGCAAGCAATTTTAAGTGCTTTCGATTTCGATATTGAATTCCTCAAAGGCTCTTCCAACACCCTTCCTGACTACCTTACTCGTGAATATTTACAGGGAAAGTAATAAGGACTTGGTGGCAAACCTGTCAGACTCATCTTCTTCCTGTGCAAAGGGCAAAAAGGGTAAAGATAAACTAGTCCTTTCTGGACTCCAATCACGCCAAGTTGCGTCCAAACAATCTGGGTCATCCACCCAATCTGGGTCTTCAACCCAGAAACTACCAAAAGTTGGGTCATCCACCCCACAACCATCCAAAGCTGGGTCGTCATCCCAAAAATCCCAAACCTCCCAAATAGCCAAACAGACCAAACAAGATTATGGTTTCCCAATCCAAACTTTGATGGCCTTACAAGATAAGGGCCTAACCCATCTTCCAAAGGGTACCTGGGGACAAAGGGTCGGAAATGAACCCAATTCTCCACCCCCTTACAAGGATATCAAACTTGCGGATATGATCCAAGATTTGGCAACCACACCTATTCCAATCCAAAATGTCAAACCTGATAAAACTTTATCAGCAAAACCTACCAAATCAGCAACAGCCCATTATGTTGCAAAAACCAATTCCTTCCTGTTATCCAAATGTAACCAAGTTTTTGGGATAATAATCCAACAAAATTCCTGAAAAGGTTTATCCAAATGGCTTTCATTATAAGCCCACTCATATTTCAAAAACAAGAAAATTTTATGAGTTTATTTTGGTTGATACTGATTCGGTAACGATCAAGCATTATCGTGATCCGAAAGATCAAACGAAATACACTCATTCAACTTTCCAAATTCTTAAGGTTCTAACACCTGAACAATTTGGAAAGAATCTGAATAGTTACAAAAAAATCCCAAGAATTTGACCCTTGTGGTTATACTTATTGGGATTATGAAACAGCTTGGTACAACACGTTTTGGTACCAAAATAATCAAAATAAACATTCATGGTTGGTATACTTCAAGAGGAATATCAACTACAAATTCTCTCATTGGTTCGTTCACTGGTGGCAGTATTTCAGACCAAGCAAATCAATCATTCCCCCAGAAGTAACTGAGGGTTTTCAAACATTTGAAAAATACTATGAGCCATCAGCAAGTCCCTTTCCGGCCAGCTTAGTATTTTTCTCCAATTTTGCCTTGTCATGGATCTTCAACTGGCAATACAAGTACCAGCAACAAACAAGCTTCCCTGGCATCTTCCCATCTCTTCAAAGAGCTTCCTGTGTGAAGTGGTGGACACAGTTTGACTATTCTACAGCCACATCAGAAAACATGAAACTTTGGTTGCAACAACACCCAAAATGGATGAAAGCAGCCAACCCAGAAGCTTGCGAGTTTCTGAATCAGAAGTCAAAGATCTTAGCTGCCCTTGCTGGTTCCACAACCAAGGATAGCTTTGTAAAAAATCTTGAGGCCATAGCCAAGTTGGCTAAAGAAGAAGAACAAAAAGCCTCATCTTCAAGGATAAGCCTTCCTTTGGTTCCATAAGGGATAATAATATAGATCTAAGTCGAATCCTTCTGAATATTTTCTCATAAAACTGTACAAACATATACAAAAGCATTAGCACTTATTATTCTTAACCAAGGCTACACCTTTTATCTTAACCAAAAGCAACTTGGGCATGCATATTTTACTTATCTTGCTTAAGCATGGTCGAATTAGACTTACTGCCTCTTTAACCACAGCGAGGACTTACTGCTACAGCTCGAACAAGATGAATCAAATATATATGCATAATGGTTCTTACCCAGTTAAGAGGTGTACCAACCAGTTGAACCATAATAATTTCTAAGAAAGAGAAGGTAGGAGGCAAAGCCTTCCGTAAACTTTTTTATTTATTTTTATTTATTTTTATTCAGAAAGATCAGATCTCATATCCATAATACTATTCCTACTTCCCCATCTGACTATGATACCAGAGGGATGACGGAGCCACAGGAAGGAGGGAAAGGGGATAGAGCAGGATGAAGGAAGCAGGAACATAAAATGATTTACATAATTAAAAATGCAATGCAACGATTTAAAAGATTTAAAACATGCAAAAGGAAAGAAAAAAGAAACCGGAGCGGAGGCAGAGCCTCACCAGGACCGGTGGAGGGAGAAGAAAAGATAGAATTAATGCATGCAAGTGAAGAAAGATTGAAGTTTTATTGAAATAAAAGAAAGATTACAAGATTGAAGATTGAAATTGAAAACAAGGGAGAAGGGAGAGGGGAGAAGAGGCTCACTTCTATCAGAGCGTCTATATATATATATATATATATATATATATATATATATATATATAACTACCCAAAAAACGCTACCTCAAAAGGAAAACCCTAAGCTGGTCCAAAACTATTGGAACCCGTTAGAGAGTCCCTCAAAAGAGTTCCCAACACCAACATCAGAAGAAAATTCAGGGGAGGGTACATTCCGGTTGACAATCCCAACTCCCCCGGCTCCTGTAGCTAGAACACCCTCGTCCTCCTGAGGATGATACTTGGAAGCCTCCTGAGGATCCTCCTCCAAACCCTCTGCCACTAAGACAAATGGAGGGGGAGGAGTCAAGGGTGGCTACTATTGCAAAGGCTGCACAACGGGGATCTCATGCTGTAGAGAACCCTGATCCATGAGATACTATAGAATTATCCAGATCGGGGGTAGGGGAATCCAGATCGTCTCCACTGTGTGTATCCTCTCATGAGGTCCCGTCTCGATACTACCACGTAGGGTACAAACCGGTCCAGTGTATGCCATACTACTGGCCCTCGGGTGGATGACCCAAGTAGTGGGGTCTTCGCACTGCTCAAAGACTAGGGAACGGACCCCTGAATGGGCTAGCTTCTCCTGTTCCGGCCCCATCTGTACACAGATAATAATATATGCCAAAAGAAAACAACATAGCCAAAAATACAGCAAGGGTGAGAAACCAATATATGAACTCAAAAAGCGACAACTACATACATAATGTACAAAAACAGGAGGTTCATATATATGTATCAAATACGACTCTTAAGCATGATAAGCATAACACAGAATATCATAACAATGAAGATAAGGCAAGAGTCTTATGGCCAACTGTCATCGTCATTTTAAAACATATGCATGGCACTTCCAAATATATTATCTAGTACTTGATTCTTAATTTCTGGAAATCCCATCTTCTTTCAAAAGAGCGAATCGGGCTCGGGGTACATTGGCCATCAGGCAACAATGTCTAGCACCAATGTGCTATTTAGAAGTACATGAACACCATGACACTACGCGATTCTCACATGGGATTACATTTAGCGGTACTTGACAAATTGTAATCAGGTCATACTATATTGTCCAACTCAAGGCACAATATGTTCCAAAACGTATGACACCATTGTCCATCAAGGCACAATGATACACAATGGCTTACAGTCATCATAGGGTTCCCTGCCATCAAGGTTCCCTATTCTGATACACGTCTACCAAAAACAAATGCATGAGAAAACCTTTGTTTTCGTGAGTTTTTCTGTTTCGTATGATTATTTCCTTATTGAAGCTCAAAGCTATCAACCACCACAATTTTTTGAATCTTAAGTCTTTTCAACATTTAATCGAAGGGACACACAGTCCAACAGCTCAAACACAAAATCATCAACTGATGCACCAGTGTCGGGTTTTGGATTCTTGAGCACACAAATCTTCCACAAGTTTACAGGACCACTTCACTAACACGGATCCTTGATCTACGTGTTCTGCAGAACACTAGAACCCCGACGTCTCGGTTTCTAGGTTCACTTTCAAATTAACTTTTCTTTTTGAAATACAAAAACTAAACCTACATCTCTGAAGCTTATACACAAATTCATCGGGATCGGTTTTTCATAGGGTAAAACTCTTTATCAAAAATACTTTTCTTTTGAAATACTTTGGTAAACTATCAAAACTTTGAAATATAGTTCATGAAAACTCTTTTTCTTTGATAAAACAATTTGCCTCAAAAACTAAACCCTTGAAAATACTTTTACTTGAAATACTTCGTTTTATCGTTTTAACTCTATTGATGATTTCTAAAGGCACTTTTCATTTTAGAACTTACTTCTCTTAAACTAAAATTGTTTTCAAATTTCTTTCCTTATGTCCTTTTCTTTTCATTAATAAAATATATTGCACTTTCTTGATCCTAAAATAAAATGTCAAGAACGTGTTGTTTTCAAATCCTTTTAAAACTTTTAACCTTTTATCCGCTTAACTTTATGTCTCAAGCTTTTTGAAGCTTTTACCTTTACTTGGTTTTGAACACTAACCAATGTTAGGTTCCTTAGCACAACATCAATCATCATTTCAGTCAACATACCATATTAAGCATAATCAAGCAATTAACTAAAGCATAAAGTAAAGCACTCCACAATTAAAGACAATACATCATAATTTTACAATTTACACACAAAGACAGTACGCAGCCGTCAGAAATCAAGTTCCTCAGGTAATCTCCCCTTACCTCTCAAAAGTAATTTCTGAATGAACGTTGTCCGACTCGATCCGCTAGTCCTCCGATCAATCACCCGAAACAATCAACAACCACTACCTTCACACAATCAACTCAAAACTTTAACAATAACAAAATTTTATTCCCTTGTCTCTTAGGACCTAGGTTCGGCCATGGTGATCCAAAATGGGTTAGAGGTGTCTAAAAATTTCTATGTTTTGGATGAATGATCCTTAAGCATACATAACACTAAATCAAGTCTCTTTACACAAAAACTTGAAGCAAAACTCATGATCTCCCAAAGGTTTAGGGTTCGGCCACTTCATGAGAAATATAACTAGACATGTTATTTGATTACATGTTCTTGGATAATGATAGATGATGATGAGACTAGATCATAGAAATTGATTTCACATTAACAGGATTTTTCTATGATTTTCTACAAATTTTGAACATTGAACTTAGAAACTTAAACATGTTGATCATGGATTGAAAAACAAGAAATGAGTGAAGAATATGAAGCTCATGGATCAAAGAGAGTAGTCATAGCTCTTGGATAATGAAAATGGGCAAAGATTCAACACTTTCTTCACCAAATTTGTTAAGCTTTCACTTGAGAAAATGAGAGAAAATGTGAGAAGTTTATGAAGATGAGAAGAAAAAGTGGGAGAATGGCTTTCATGAAGCCATGGGCATGGGACATGGAGGGGATTTGGGTGTCCAAAATTGTTTACTTAAGGGGCAAAAGAGTCATTTCACCTAGGGACAAAAATGTCATTTAGTGAAAAGTCAAGGGCATTTTGGTCTTTTCTTAGTGTGAACGCGTTTCAGATATTTCTGTTTTCATCATGACTTGGGTGAGTCACTGGCACGCCTTCCTAGGTGAGCTAACCTGATGTGACTTCAATTTTATCCGTTAGCGGGTCTCGATAAATCCGTATTTAGCTCCGTTAATTACCAAATTCAAGATTTCGCCCGTATAACTTATATTATTTCACTTTTTGGTGAGAAATTAAAAAATTACCAAAGTTGTTGGAAATTTGATTTAAAACCTAACTGTTTCGTTGACGAGTCAAAATTAGGTTTTATGATCAGTAAAATCTTACTGTCAGTGAAAATGCAGACCGAGTTCCGTCTGAATTTTCAACCCAAAATTTAACCGTAACTCTCCACGATAACGTAGAGTATAACTATGAGCTTGTTTTATTTAAATTCATTTTATAAAACCTTGGATAAAATATAAAATCATTTATATAGCTTATCGATCTTAGAAAGCTTGAAAAATCGGGGTGTTACACCTCCCACGCTTGAGCATCCAGCTCAGTTGGGAAAGGACTTCCAGCCTTCTAACTCCCCCAGTTTCTTGTGTTACATCTCAAGCACTTCCAACCTTGTTCAAGCCTATTCCTAAACTTTCAACTAGGTGTATAACTAACACACAAACAACCACACAACCATACAAACACCCGATCAAGGTTATCCACCTCAATTAGGGTTACAAAAGATGGGATGATACAACCTACCTCTAGTCTTACTGTGGAGGTCTTGGAACATAGACTTTTCTCCTATCATGTGATGTGAGCATCCACTGTCCAAGTACCTGGACTGGAGTTTTCTTTTTGTTGCTAAGCAAATATGCAACAGGTATGATCATATTTTTAGGTACCCAAATAGACTTGGGTCCTTTCTTGTTAGTTTGTGACTTTCGCCCATGCATAAAATTTTTCTTTCTACGTATGCACTTGGATGAAGTATGACCAGATTTGCTACATATATTGCAATAGATATGAGATGCATGACGTTTAGTTTCAGTAGAATGTTTCTTAATCTTCGAAACCTTGTGATAAGATGTGACTCCTGATACTTTATGAGAGACTTCTTGTTTCTCATTGTCACAGCCTAGGCCTGACTTGTTGTGAGGTGTTCTAGTGTACCTCAATATCAGATTTAGCTTTTCTGATCCTCCAACCAACTTAGATATGCTCGTAGTTAGGTCAGTTACTTCTTGTTGAAGTCTAACAACTTCACAAGGTGTATTGGACTCAGAAAAGAGTTTACCTGTCAGACAGACATTCTCAACTTTCAACTTATTATTTTCATCAGTAAGCTCTTTATTTTGCTTGCAGGTATTTTCATATTCTCTTCTCATTTTAGAAAACTTATTTTTAACCAGTATATATTGATGATGCAATAAAGAAGAATTATTAAGAAGCTCATCATAAGCTTCCTGTAAAGAGTCAGAGTTGGATACCTCATCTTCGTCTGATTCATCATCCGAAGCATCATTTGCCATAAGGCAGAGGTTGGACGTAGAAGGATTCCTTAGTCCAAAGCACAATTGGAAAACTCCTGCTAAATCAACCTCCTTACATTTATCTTCTTTCCCTCCAAGAAGCAGTAAAGGAGCACCAGATGCTCCTTCTTAACAGTCTCAGTATGAGCAGTGGGGGAGAGTTTGTGTCTCAGGAAGTGATACCAAACCATGGCTAAGGGTTTCAGAGCAGACCTGGTAATTTTCAATTGATTTCCAGAAGTTGGCAGCCATTGCGTCCCTGGGACAGTCACAGCATCCTTCATTGCAGTCAGCTGCTTCACAATAGCCTTCTTCAGCAGAGGCTGGTACTCATCTTCCTCTTCAGCCAAGTTCAGCTTTAAATTGATGGTCTTTGCAGAGAAGCTGACCTTGCACCCATGCACCATGGAATGGGTTTGCTAAGCCCCTCCAATGTTTGCATTGAACTCATGGACAAGTGGAATGCAAAACCCATTTGGGTGACTCACAAATCGTTTCCACTTATGGTTGTCAATCACCAGAGCAACGTCATCAGAGAGACCATAGGAGGCCTTGTTAGGGATCGTGAACCCTTTCTCAGCGTGGGGTTCCCTTAGAAGAGTGATGGTATTGTACCTAGCCACGGCTTCAGCATCCACAAACAACTCATATGCCTCAAACTCATCACTAGGGTGGGCTTGCTCTTCTTCACAGCGCAATGCTTCACGCCAGGCATGGTGGAGCAGTGATGGGGGGAAGAGATGAAGGTGGGAGATGAAGAAATTTAGGGGAAGCTGGAGAAATTAGGGCTCGGGTAGGGGAAAAGGTGGGTGAGCATGTGGGTGAGTGATGATTGAAGGGAGAATGGGTTGGCTTTATAGAGAGAGGAGTGATGGGTGAGTGATGGTGATTGGCGCTGGTGGTTGAGATTGTGTGGTTAGGGAGAGGTGCGGTTATCGAGAGAGAATAAATGGTGTGAAGGATGCATGGGGAGTTGTGACTGTACGGAGAATTGGTCCACCTTTTCTCTTTCAAATTTTTGAAATTGTTTTATCCAAATTTTGAACTGATGTGACTTCCCCCCAAACACCAACGCAAAGCCCGAATCAGTTACTTGGGCCTCCAACCTGTTTCAGTCCAATGAAAACCCACACCACCACCTGGGACAGTCCACCTGCATCCACAACCTCCATTATCTTTGTTTTCTATTTATTGAGTTAGTGCCAAATAAAAATAAAAATAAAAATAACAATATACAGTAAGGAAATTTTTGTTGGGCTGCCTCCCAGTAGTGCTTGGTTTATAAGTCCTCAACCTGACTTAGAGTACGTGGAACATCAAGGATCAGCCATGACTGTGGTGGCCTGTGCCTTAGCATATGGCTCACCCCAGTAATGCTTGACCCTTTGCATGTTTACCTTAAAGGTTCTACCAGAAGCTGCATCAAGCAATTCAATGGCTCCATGAGAGTGGACATGAACAACGGTGAAGGGTCCAGACCATCTAGATTTGAGCTTCCCTGGGAATAGCTTCAGTCTAGAATTGAAGAGCAAAACTTGCTCTCCTTTTGCAAAGTCTCTCTTCTGAATTTTTCTATCATGCTAGGCCTTTGTTTTGGCCTTGTAAACTTCTGCTCCCTCATTTGAAAACATCCTGTGTTCTTCAACCTCATTGAGCTACAGAATGCGAACTGCTCCAGCCTGTGCTAAATCAAGATTGAGCTTTTTAACTACCCAGAAGGCTTTATGCTGCAGCTCAATGGGAAAATGGCATGCCTTTCCATAGACCAACCTATAGGGTGACATTCCTAAGGGGGTCTTGTAGGCAGTCCTATATGCCCAAAGAGCATCTTCCAAATGAAGGAACCAATCTTTTCTGGTTGGGTTCACCATTTTTTCCAAAATTAATAATTTAAATAAAATCAGGAAAAATAAAATTTTTTCTTAAATAAACACAGAATAAATACTTAATATAATATTAGTCCAAAATAATTGTTTACATTAATTCAAAAACCGAATAACATAATCAGTTTCAAAACTTCAAAATAGGGCGTCTATAACATCTCGCATAAGAAAATAACTAAAAGATAATAAAGGTCCTCCTGGCATATGCCATACAATACTAACCAAGCTCTAAAGCTAAAGAGATAGTCTTCAAAACATCTGGCTGCTCAACAGGGACATCCTCAGGCTCTGAAAACAATACTACTAATGAGATATAAAATCCCAGTGAACAGAAATACAGTTTAAAGGGTTTTCACAAAAGCATTGTTCTCAGCCGGTGCGGTAACCGGAAAAACTATCCATGGTACCCGCTATTTTCAAAATAATGTATAGTAAAATAATAATAATAATATAAATTATTATTGACAGTAACAATCATCATTAATACATCATAAATCAAATATGACAAAATCTCATATATCAAACAATATCAAATATTCTCATATGTCATATGACTTTCAAACTGCACATAACAATGGCGTCCCATTGCCTACCTTACTCATGAAGGTATTTCGATGTCACCTTCTCTTCAGTGACATTACTCATTTCGATACCAACCATTGTACACTGGTGGTATTACTCATTTCGACATCCCAACGTGTGGCGATGTTACTTTCGATACCCCATCATGGCGGTATTTCATATTTCGACACCCCAAATCATTGACAGTGTTACTTTCGATACCCCTATCATAGGCGGTATTGCAGCAAACAACATCCAACATATTAACAGTTATTGAATCATGTCAATATCACAAATATCATCAAATAGTGCATATATAACATATCAATTCAACCAAATCACGTATGTATCATATATATCATAGCATCAATTTCAATAATAACCATTTAATTAACAGCAGGAACACCTTAGAAGGAAAACCCCCAAATTTGTAAAATCAAGATTTGACCAAACGCATGATTATTTTCCAAAAACGCATTTTGAAAACATAACCCAAACCCCAAATCAATTTGCACCATGAAAAGGGTGAGAAAGAGTATTTCTACTCACCTCTTGAAGACCTCCAAGAATCTCCAAGCGTACCCTATGGCGAATCCTAGATGTCGCCTTCCTCAGTCTTGAATCCCCTTCTCCTTCTCCTTCTTCTTCATCTTCTTCTTCTTCTTCCTGTTGTTGTTGTTGTTCTCCTTCCAAACTCATTGCTTGTTGCAACCCCATCTCCCAAGCATGAAGATGCTCCACAGCCATTACTAAGATGTTTTAGGGTGCAAAAAAGGTTCCTAGCCGCACTATGGTGTTATAAGAAGGTATATATATAGTGTTGCACTGATTCCCTATTTTTAAACCTATTTTTAACGCATCCTAACATAGAGACTGATTTTTGAATTACGTTTTAGATAGAGTCTTTGAATAAGTTTTAGATAGAGTGTAGTTAGAGTTTGTCATTAAATAAGTTTTAGATAAAGTCTAGACAGAGTTCTGTTATTGTTGCAGATTTTAATTATCTTTATCCTTTCTAATTAATTCAAAGTCCCAAAACATGCAGTCTAAGCCTCCCAAAAATTATCTAATTTCTCTAACGTTATTATCTCCAATTATTTTTAATTTTAGGATGTTATATTTTCTCCCCTCCTTTAAGAATTTCGTCCCCGAAATTAACTCCACTCTCACGTACGAAGCAAATAAAGAATCTGGGCATTGGCGAACCAAGTCTTCTTCTACGTCTCAAGTAGCCTCTTCTAGAGTTAAATTCTTCCCAACCACCTTCACCAAAGGGATTGTCTTGTTCTGCAGAGTCTTAGTGCTCTTATCGATGATCTGACTAGGCCTGACTTAAATATTAAGTTATCCCTCAATTGTATTGACTCAGGAGCTATTGCATGAGACATATCTGACACAATTTTCAAAGTTGAGAAATAAGAAATACATCATGATGGTATGACAACCATGTTGGAAGAGCCAATTGGTAAGCAACAGGCCCGACTCTCTTGAGGATGTGGAAATGACCCATAAAAACAAGGAATTAGTTTTCTGACTGACATTGACCCTCACATCCCAATCTTAGGAATGACTATCAAGAATACATGTTCCCCTTCCTAAAATTCTAAAGGCTACTTTTCCTTGTCGGCATAACAATCTTTAACTATTCTGCGCAGTGCGCATCTTTCTCCTCTGAATTCTAAATGTGGTCTCCTGGATTAAATCCGATCCTAACAAGATCTCCTCACCTACTGTATACTAACATAAGGAGAGCCTACATATCCTAATCATACCATCAATATACGTATAGTCATTAACTATTTCACCACATATTAAGTGTACAACTCAAGGCACATTAACTATAAGCATAATTTTCAAGAAAATCAATGATAACATTTACAGACTAAAATCATGCACTTAAACGTTTGTTTCTGTCCATCATACTAAAATCATAATATCTTCATCTGCATTCCATCATTATAAGCATTCTCATAAAAGATTCATGACAATTAATTCACAAAAGAAATTAAATTAAAGTTTTATACCATTAATACGTAGATCTTATAGTCCCTTATATTCTACACCAAAACTATTATATTGTTTACAGCACAGAGGAATTTTTATAAATAGATAAACAACTGAAATGAAACAAAGAAAGAAAGAAGAAACGGTAGAGACTTCCACATACTAAGTTTCATATAGTCCAATTTGATAATTTCATAAGGAAAGAAATAGTTTCATTTTCTATTAAGAGATGGTATTACTAGAACAAAATTTGGTACAAGAACAAAATAAGATTTAGTTAACTTGAAATTAAACTGTACAGTCATTGACCATTTACGACTTTCAAAACAATTTTCATCAATAAATACCATAGTAGAACTAAGAAATCAATTTCATGTTGATTTTTGAGTAAACTAATACAAATAAGAAATAACATTCTTTTTCTTTTCGGTCTTTAATAAGAAATATAAGTTTGTTAAGATTAAACATGTCATTAATCTATACGGATAATAAGTCCAAGGGGTATATTAATCGAAAATAATGTTTGGTCCCTTAAGAAACAATCTGAAATATTCAAGCAAGGTAATTTTCTAAAAAAAAATTATATAACAAAATTACAACATAAATTAATATTTGAGCATATATATACACCTTCGTTAATATAACATCCATTATTTTTATTTCCATCTACTATTACATCTTGTATATTCCTAGATGTATGGTTAACTTCCCTTCATGTATCTATTTTAGCACTTTTTTTTCTAGGGCTCCCCTCCTTAGGAACAACGATCCCATTCTTAAACAACACTAGACTATTATCAAACAACACATTATTCTCTTGATCTAAAAGAGATTGCAATTCCTGGTCTAAAAACTGCACTCGCATAATCTATTTTCTAAGGTCACTTCAAAATTCAACTTATACAATTTTAAGCTTAAAGCATTTAAGGTTACATTGAAATTCAGGTCCATAAACTATTCTAAGATATTCATCTCTAGCACTAATATGCAAGGATTTTCTATTTAGAGCCTCTACCACTATATTGACTTTTCCTAAACTGTACTTCAACTCAAATTCATGGTCCTTAAGAAATTTCATTCACCTTCCTTGCCTTATTTTTAATTCTATATATTTTTATAACAATAATTTAAGGCTCTTATGATTATTAAAAACTTCAATTTTATTCCATAGAAGATATTTTCCTTTCCGAGTTAACTCGGTCAGAAGTAAGGCTAGCCTAGGGAATCCATTTATAACTTCATATAATACTCTTCCAATTCTAGGAAACTTCTCACTCCAGTCAATGTCTTATGTTGCGTTCATCCTATCACTGTATCTACTTTAATAGAATCAACCGTCCCACTATGCAACTGATCTAAGGTTATCTATCCTAGGCAAAAGATATTTATCCTTAATGGCTACTTTGTTCAATTGTCTATTGTCGAGACATAACCTCATATTCTCATCATTCCTTTCCACTCAAAACACTCAAAACTTATCACAAAATCAAACATATTTCTTAACAATAATTAAAGTAGGATTTGATGCAACTATAATCAAATAATAATGAATTAAATTTCAAATAATAACAACAGCAACTCTAAATAGATGATGAAACAATGAATCAAGGTAAGAAAGTTTTAATTCACAATCAATTTGGTTTGACTGAAAAAAAAACATTGATGCACAAATATATTTCCACATATGAATTGAAAACTCATTGAAACAAAAGAAAGTTAAAAACGTGAATTCAAAATAAGCGAGACTCTCTGGCAATTTTACTATCAAGGGAGAATATCACAAACGATAAATGAAAAGTAAAACTATTTATTTTATTTCATTAAAATACAAAGAATATACATCTATCAAACAAATTCATCAAACGACATAAAAATATATTTTAAGAATATAATGTTAAGAATTAACAATCTTGAATTTCCAACTCTTTTTTTTTTAATTAATAATAAACAAATCCACGTATAAAAACTCATTTTCTAGCAATTCCTCTAATTGTTTCTTAGACTCATTTAACTCTAAGCGTGTCAGTCTATAAGGTGCTACTGACTCTGATCCACTTCTAGGCACTAGTCCTATGTTAAACTCAACCTCTATATTTGATGTAAGGTAGAGACCTCTTTATGGAACACATCTAGAAACTAACAGACAACAGGTAGCGCCGCTACATCACTTTCAGTCTCTTTCTTAACAGAAACAACAATATGGATCATTAAACTATCTCAACTAAGAACTTATGACCTGGAAACGAATACGACAAGGTTTAACATAAAAGATACGTAAAAGATTCATCAAACATAGGTTGTGAAGTATATATATATTTCTATTTGGACAACATTATTAGACGATAGTGAAACCATACTAAGAGTGACATCCAACACAACATTTGAAAACATATCAAATCATAAGATAAATTTTGGTGTATCGAAGAACTTTTCAAATAGGTAAAAGATGTAACCAATTTATCTTTGACAGGGGTAGAAACACACAAGTGGAAAGATAATTTAGAAATAGGCAACTCTGGATTTTTGACACAACTAAGAGTTATGGAAGAATGGATTGCTCCTGAATCAAACAATATGATAACCTCTTGTTATAAGCACAGTTTCTCTTCGACTCCTCTAACTACTGCAGCATCTAAGCTGTCCCGGAAAGGTGGCAGATCGTTCTCTAAAAAATGGTAACCCCACATACTGAGGTTCTTGGGGTGCTACCACCCCATATCCCCTCATATGACGGAGAGTCTCCGTCTGCTCTTGCACATCTATGGTCACACAGTCCATAGCTATCACAAGCGCATCATTCGTCCCTCGCCTATTAGTCGTCATAAATCTGCTCACTACCAATGAAACATTGAGTTGGCCAGGCTCAATATCCAAAGCATAATATGCAGCATCTACAACTTTAACAAGCATCCTATGCGCCCAAGTTTTGATTTTTGAAAAACCCAATAACCACAGTCCAATTTAGGATTGAACTTCTCTGATACCAAAAATGTAATGCCCTTCGTTACATTAGTAACCCAAATTAATAATTTAAATAAAATCAGGAAAAATAAAATTTTTTCTTAAATAAACACTGAATAAATACTTAATATAATATTAGTCCAAAATAATTGTTTGCATTAATTCAAAAACCGAATAACATAATCAGTTTCAAAACTTCAAAATAGGGCGTCTATAACATCTCGCATAAGAAAATAACTAAAAGATAATAAAGGTCCTCCTGGCATATG
Organism: Ammopiptanthus mongolicus; assembly: GCA_039655645.1. Taxonomy (NCBI): domain Eukaryota; kingdom Viridiplantae; phylum Streptophyta; class Magnoliopsida; order Fabales; family Fabaceae; genus Ammopiptanthus; species Ammopiptanthus mongolicus. Next base: position 48,091,353 of record CM077351.1, on the reverse strand, counting down.
CCATACAATACTAACCAAGCTCTAAAGCTAAAGATATAGTCTTCAAAACGTCTGGCTGCTCAACAGGGACATCCTCAGGCTCTGAAAACAATACTACTAATGAGATATAAAATCCCAGTGAACAGAAATACAGTTTAAAGGGTTTTCACAAAAGCATTGTTCTCAGCCGGTGCGGTAACCGGAAAAACTATCCATGGTACCCGCTATTTTCAAAATAATGTATAGTAAAATAATAATAATAATAATAATATAAATTATGATTGACAGTAACAATCATCATTAATACATCATAAATCAAATATGACAAAATCTCATATATCAAAAAATCTCAAATATTCTCATATGTCATATGACTTTCAAACTGCACATAACAATGGCGTCCCATTGCCTACCTTACTCATGAAGGTATTTCGATGTCACCTTCTCTTCAGTGACATTACTCATTTCGATACCAACCATTGTACACTGGTGGTATTACTCATTTCGACATCCCAACGTGTGGCGATGTTACTTTCGATACCCCATCATGGCGGTATTTCATATTTCGACACCCCAAATCATTGGCATTGTTACTTTCGATACCCCTATCATAGGCGGTATTGCAGCAAACAACATCCAACATATTAACAGTTATTGAATCATGCCAATATCACAAATATCATCAAATAGTGCATATATAACATATCAACTCAACCAAATCACGTATGTATCATATATATCATAGCATCAATTTCAATAATAACCATTTAATTAAAAGCAGGAACACCTTAGAAGGAAAACCCCCAAATTTGTAAAATCAAGATTTGACCAAACGCATGATTATTTTCCAAAAACGCATTTTGAAAACATAACCCAAACCCCAAATCAATTTGCACCATGAAAAGGGTGAGAAAGAGTATTTCTACTCACCTCTTGAAGACCTCCAAGAATCTCCAAGCGTACCCTATGGCGAATCCTAGATGTCGCCTTCCTCAGTCTTGAATCCCCTTCTCCTTCTCCTTCTTCTTCATCTTCTTCTTCTTCTTCTTCCTGTTGTTGTTGTTCTCCTTCCAAACTCATTGCTTGTTGCAACCCTATCTCCCAAGCATGAAGATGCTCCACAGCCGTTACTAAGATGTTTTAGGGTGCAAAAAAGGTTCCTAGCCGCACTATGGTGTTATAAGACGGTATATATATAGTGTTGCACTGATTCCCTATTTTTAAACCTATTTTTAACGCATCCTGACATAGAGACTGATTTTTGAATTACGTTTTAGATAGAGTCTTTGAATAAGTTTTAGATAGAGTGTAGTTAGAGTTTGTTATTAAATAAGTTTTAGATAAAGTCTAGACAGAGTTCTGTTATTATTGCAGATTTTAATTATCTTTTATCCTTTCTAATTAATTCAAAGGCCCAAAACATGCAGTCTAAGCCTCCCAAAAATTATCTAATTTCTCTAACGTTATTATCTCCAATTATTTTTAATTTTAGGATGTTACATAAGGCTTTGAGCCTAGGAGTTGAGCTTACACCTTGATGCGGGTGCAAATCTTACGATGACGATCTTAAATGGTCTTTTTGGAGGTATCAGGGCTGGAATGGCTGACATGTGACCAGTTGGTGATTCTTCTGTGTCGTGGCGAATCCATGCAATACATTGATATCCTCTACTAGATGCCGTACTTTTCATGTTTGGTCGTGAGTGTTACCATAAAGCCAAATACGTGCACGTTACGAATGTTGTAGCATCTTGCTCATGGCTGGCAGAAACCGGAACATGTCCTCCCATTCACTCTCTCCGACACTTTAGTTAGCTCCATGGAGCAGGGGTCAGAGTTTTATCCTTGTGGCATATGGCATTGAGTCATGTACATTGCACTGCATTGTCTGGCTGTTGATGATTTCATATACTGTTATACATCGCTGTTGTGTTTTAAGAATGCCTTATGTTACGCTGTTAACTATTTAACATGATATGATGCTGTTAACTGTTTAACATGATTTATATTGAGAATTCGAGTAAACATGTTGGGTACATTGTTACCTGGTGAGTCGTCCCGGTTTTACTACTTTTGTTTTGTTGTGTTGATGAACGGGAATCTCACCCATATCTGTATATTTTCTGCTGGTACTTGCTGTTGCTGCTTGAACAGATGGACGCGATGACAGTTCAGTTTAGTAGTTCCTTTGAGTTTGGAGATGGACTCCTTTTGCTGTTTTATTTTGTCTTGGCCAAACTGTGTCGGTATCTGTAGTACTTCTTAGGGAGCTGTGACTCCTAGTACTTATTATTTCTGATGTCAGTTATGCATTTAACCTGTGTCTGTATATAGTATCATTTCTGTTTTCTGTTTTCTATTTCTGTATTTATAATACAGTATGTTCTAGTAATGCATGGTGGGCCTAAGTTCATTTATCAGTATTATTTACCTTTACTAATCCCATTACATCTTTATGAAAAGAAAAGAAAAAGAAAATCGTATTTTTCGCATTAATAAATATTTTCGGCCATATAAACGTTCGGGAATGTGGCACTCGGGAAAGGGTGTTACATAAAGCCTTTGACCTTATTGGACTTTTGAGCTTTTAAGGCAATCCCTTTGTTTTTCTTTCCAGGATTGTCAAGATTGAGCTCTTGCATATGAACTTGTAGCATACCCACCAGATCATCCAAGGTCAAAGTAGAAAGATCTTTGGCCGGAGTGATAGCAGTGATGAGTGGCCTCCACTCCTTAGGCAAGCTCCTAAGGATTTTAGTGACATTCTTCTTGGTAGTGTAGATTTTCCCAAGGGACTTCAGGTTGTTGATGTAACGCCCTTCGTTACATTAGTAACCCGAAACAATTAATTAAAGTAAAACATAGTAAAAATAAATTTTCTTAAATAAATACTGAATAAATACTTAATATAATAATAATCCAAAATAATTGTTTACATTAATTCAAAAACCGAAATAACATAATAAGTTTCAAATCTTTGATTTGGTTGAGCAACAAGAGGTTTGTCTGTAAAAGAATACTTGGAGCCTGAAGAGATATAGAATACTTGGAGTTGTAAAGTCAGGAGTGACTAGGAAATAAAGGGTTACAGCTTGTAAAGGGTTACATTGATGCTAGCTTCCAAACCGATAAGGATGATTCCAGATCGCAGTCTAGTTTTGTGTTTTGCCTGAATGGTGGCGCTGTGAGCTGGAAGAGTTCAAAGCAAGAGACAGTTACTGATTCTACCACTGAGCCTGAGTACATTGTTGCATCCAATGCAGCAAAAGAGGCTATTTGGATTAGGAAGTTCATTATTGAGCTTGGTATTGTTCCTACCGTTGTGGATCCCATTGATCACTATTGGGATAACAATGGAGCCATTGCATAAACCAAGGAACGTAGATCCCACCAGCGATCCAAACATATACTTAGGCGTTTCCATCTCGTTCGAGAGATTATCGATAGAGGAGATGTGAAGATATGCAGAGTACCAACACTTGACAATGTCGCTGACCCGCTTACAAAACCTTTTGCTCAGCAGAAGCATGATAGTCATACTAGGTCGATGGGTATTAGATTTATGCTTGATTGGCTCTAATGCTAGTGGGAGATTGTTGGTGTAAGCCCTAGAGGTCATTAGTTTTCTTTGAGATTTACATTTGTATTATGACTTTGATTTACATATATTTATAGATATGAGGCATTTCAATTTATACTATTATTTGTTTAAACGTAGTAAAGTCCTTAGAATAGTTATTTCAGTTCAATAGAACATCAAGTGCATGACTTGATCGTGAGACCCTGTTGAACATTAAATACTATTCTTAAAGTATCCGTAGTCAAGTATTATTGTTAATTAGGACGACAATAATACATCGAGACTATAATGTGAGTAAACTGTTGATCACATATCACGGGTCATGGATATGAGATATCAAGTCTTCACCTATGTATAAATATTAGAGTAATATTTATACTGGATTGACCCACTATGAGAACGCTGCATAATAGTTATGTAAGTGTTATGAGCGCTTCTCATGGTAATCATAATGAGGTAGTCCTTCAACTTGAAGTCACTATAATTCCTACATGAGGAGTTGTAGGCTTTAATGCTATCAAATGTTATCCGTAACAGGATGATCATAAAGATACTTGTTGGGCCTACAAGGAATCATGTTGAGGGATGTGAGTGATGTAGACAAGATTCGTCCCTTCTACATAACAGGAGTAATGTCATGGGCCTCTCGATAGAGTGAGAAGTGAAAATGCACGACCATGCTGTAATGGGCCAGTATGAGATATTAGGCCCATTTGTGATTACACGTCTACTCAGGAATTGAGAAATAAATAATTGAACTTAACAAGGATGACACATTTATGCCTTGTGTTGTTCAATTAAGACATATGGACGAAGGGATATTTACTACACGGTAATTTTTGTTACAATAAGGTATATATCGTATCACCGATATTCTCACTAATTGGGTAACAATGATGTATTGCTAGATGCTGCTCATTGTTTATAATATTAAATGTGATTTAATATTATTGTCAATTTATTGGGAACCTAAAGAGTCACACGCTTAGAGCAATTAATCGGAGAATGAATTAATTTATTAAATACGATTTAACAATATTAATTGGGCCTGTAGCGTACAAGCCCATTGGGGTTATGGAAAGTGGGTGATAGCTTATAAAGCTGTGTACGTCACTTAAGCTTCAGCAGATTACTGCGAATAACCTAGCAGCCATCATACCTCCTCCTTGGTAGGCACCCCTCATTCCCCTGCCTTCAGCTAGCACGACATTTTCTCCAACGGTGATTTGTTCGCGTGGACTACGTAGAGGTGCTGCTCCTTTACGATATTGGTGATAGCGTTCATTTTCTTCTTCAGAGCAGTGTTCGTAGTGCTCGTGATCAAGAAAGAAGAATTGTTCATCCCTTCACAGTGATCGTGGTAAAGCTTCTCTACAAGAGGTAAACACTACAATCATGAGTCATGACCATTCGCTTGGATCTTTTGGTGGGAATTTTTCCACTGCTTTTTGGTTTTTAATACGCAAATTTCCAACAATGTTATCAAAGGCTGTAACATCCTGACTTTTCTGTAACTCTAATCGAGTTAGTTAATCTCGATTAGGGCTTTGATTGTTGTGTGAATTGTTTGGTGTTAATTTAAGACCTAGATGGAAGCTTAGGACTAGGCTTGAACATTGGTGGAAGTGCCTAAGGTAGTAAACGAGAAACTGGGGAAGTAAGAAGTTTAAGAGACTCTTCCCAGCTGAGCATCACGCTCAAGCGTGGGAAGGATGCACGCCGTAGCGTGCCAATGCTCAAGCGTTGGAATGTTGCATCCTCAAGCATGCTGAGTGCGTTTTGCCAGCTGGTGTGCTTTTTGACGCGTGTGTGACATGTGTCAAGATGGGGAAATGGTGGAGTGGACAAGGCTCCACGCTCAAGCGTAGAGGAAACCCCATGCTCAAGCGTGCAGATTGTCCATGCTTAAGCGTTCTTAGTAGGACCTTACGTGGTGTTTCCACTTTCTTCTCCATGCTTGCACAAAATTATGGATTTCTCCTCTATTGTTGAACCAATAAAGAGGGCAGAGAGAGCTCTACAGAGAGAAGTTGAAGGTTGAGGAAGATCGGAGCTTCAAATCGAGATTCCGGCTACACTGTTGCAATTGTGACGAAGTTTTCTACAACTTTGACAGATTCGCTTCTTTGAGTCTTTACCTTTCTCCTTTTATCTTTGAGCTTGCCCTAGGGCTAACACTGTTGTATACGTGTTGTGCTCGTGATAAGGGCTAAGTTCGTGCTTACGGTTGCTCGAGTAACGAAGGTGTGCACGCAGCTATTCTTAGAGCTGCCATTGAAGGGGACCAGCGAGCTTGAGGTTGGAGGGGGAGCGTGATTGTTATGTTCATGTTCGTGTGGGTTTACGTGCCAAGTTTTTAGGTGCGGAGAAAGAGTACTGCTGTCGCCGAGGAGGCAAGAGTAGCGTAGATGTATTTTCTGTTATGTGTAGGGAAGCCCTAACCCTACTAGTGGTTGAACCCCGACAAAGTACCTAAACCCTAGGTGTAGCATACTTTGGGCTATCACCATTAAGTTTGGAAACCCTAGGTTAGATAACTGTTGATTAAGGATGATCTGCTATCTGTATACGTGCCTACATGCTACTTGGTGTATGATATGCCTGTTATATTGTTGATGTTGATATTATTGTTGTTGCTGCTATGATGTATGTTGCGATGTCGTGTTGTTGCGGAATGCCGGTTAGTGCTAAGTTAGCCGTGTGCAGTGTTTATTGTCGGGTTGATATAGTGGATGGTGTCGTTGCTGTTGTACTGATTACTTGAGGCTGTGGCCGTGTTGTTTGAGCTGTGGCTTATGGACGCGTGGCATCGAGCCTGTGGCCATGCTGATGCGGTGGCATCGTGTTGTTGCTGATTGAATGTTAGGCGTGAGATTCGGTATCAAGCCTGTTGATGATGTTTGTTGCATATCATCAACTTCCAAGTGGCGAGGCCTTAAGACAAGTAGTATGGGCTACCAGCATCATACGAGGTTAGTTGTAACTGAGTGCGGGTACAAATAGTGGAAGGGGGGTCAAGAGAGTGACCTTGGGGATGTTTCCGATCTTGGGAATAGTTTACAGTGACAGATGAGGTAGCTCCTATCCTGTCGTGACACCCAATCTAGTTCGGTTTGGCCTACTAATCCCTGAGCATTCCACGTTCCAGGCTAACGTTCTGAGGCGACCAAGACACCCTGGTTCCGTTGTGGAAAGGGGATGCACTCTTATTTGTCACGGAAAGCAGTTCGATTTCTTGGACAAACTAACTTCGTTCCGACATAGAACCTGTTTCGGTGTGGAACCATTCCGGTGTGGAACCAGATTGTGAGATTCGGCCGACATGCTGCTTAGGATAAGTATCCCGGTTTAGAGGGTTGATCTGAGGGTGAGACTGATGGAGATGGTTGTTGTTTGCATGGGTTGTCTCGAGAGACGTGTGGATGTGCGAAATATCTATTGTATTGCTATTCAAGCTATTTGCTACTTGCCATGTGTTGTTGATGCTAAGCTATTGTTGTCTTTCCAGTTATGCACACACTGCATTCTTATCTCCCTATTGTTCTTTGTTGCCGATTTTGTTCTTGGTTCACGTGAAGACGAGGAGCCATCTACATTTGAGGATGGACCCGAGGGAGCACCCTTACATCACATCGGTGCCAAGGATGTCGGTGTTGGGCCTGATCAAGATCATCTATCACAATGATCGGGGGTGGCGTGTGAATCCCTCTACCTTTCTAATGGTTTACACTGGACCAGTGAGCATACTTTTCCGAGGAGGGGCGTCACACAGTGAGGACATCATGGGACCCTTCAGAGTTATGCAGTTTTTACCTTTCCCACGTATGTGTCAGCCGCCGGGGCGTCATGAGCGAGACTACACTTGGGTTGAGCCAGCTTCTTCGCTTGCATCTAGTAGGAGAGGCTTCGTTTACCACGGTCAGAGGCAAAGGACGAAGTAGTACTTGAGGATCTACCACAGACGTAGGGTGGGGGTTTTGAGCTCGTCGTCGGAGTATGAGCCTTTTGTGACTTATAGGCGTACTCATGGAGAGGGTCAGGGTAGTTCAGGGTAAGTTCACCACTGATGGTGGGAGCCTGCCAGTGCGTCCAGGTTGTGAGCTGCACGTTTAATATCTATTTTTGAGGGTGGGACGGGTAGTGCTGGCGAGCTATGAGGGTTCTTCTTTTGGATTTTAATGTATTTTCAATTTATCCTCCCAGCTTTTGTGCAGACAGTATGTATATGTATGTACAGTGCCCTACTAATGGAGCTACGTTGATGCATGGCAGATGTATAGTTACTTTATAATTGCGCTTTACGTTGATATTGTCTTTGCTTTTCCGTATGCGTTGTTTGTTTATCGTTTTTTTTTTGCTATACTGTTTGAATACCACGCTATCGCCATAATATGGTTAGGCATAGTTATAAAGTAAGCATGAGACTAATGGAATTAACCTTCTGGGAAAGGAGGGTCGTCTCATTTTGGTGGTATCAGAGCAGTTTGGTTCTGGAAGAGGACTATGGAGGTCTGGAACCATAACTACGAGTCTAGAAAGTGTAATGGCTTTAACGGTTAATACCCACGTTGTATCAACTGAGTTTGTTTTGGGTAGAGTGTCTGATGCGCGAGTTATCGAAGTGTGATAACTGTTTTCATTCATAATACATATGATATTTGTAGCTGTTAAGTACTATTATATGTCTTATGAATTGGAACTGATAGCTCCTTTTTACAGGAAACTAGATGGCTCGCGGATGAGGAAGAGGAGGTAGGCCGACTACGACCGGAACCAACAACAACAACAACAACAACAACAACAACGGTGACCACTCAGACACTGGAAGTGGTGGCAAAACGTCAGAAGCGATGAAGGCCATGAGGGATTTGGATACAACAATGATGCAGCAGATTCAACAGACTGCCCAATATATGCAGAGGCAGGAAGAAAGAGAGTTAAGAGATCAAGAGTAAAAGAGCCTAGAGCCTTTGTTTTACTTGTGCTTTTGATACTCCCCAAATTCAAATTCTATTCAATTTCGCAGTTGCTTTTTGAATATCAATCCCTCTCTGAACACTATGAATTAGTCGTCAGGTAATTAATATTCTTTTCCCCAAATGAACCCAATTGTTTTCAGGCAAAGAGTTTAAATGATTAGAAAGCATAAAGCATAAAGAGGTTGAATGATTGAAAGGAGTAAATCACGTTTTCTCAAATCTAGATATTAAACCCCGGTGATTCTATAGATCTACCAATTTAATTGGGTTTGATAGACAAAATATCAATCAATTGATTAAGAGCATACAAAGGATGCACAATCCTAGTATGGAATGGAGTACAATAGAATAACATTATTCAAATTGCAACCTTGAAACCAAATAGAATTGAATTAAAGCTAATACATAGCGAAAAGGGTTTCTACTAACACAAGATCCACCACAACTCTAGTGGTGAATTTAGCTACTCATAGTAATAGAGAAAACCAAAATCAACAATGAAAAACACATTCTGGATAATTGTAGAGGGAGAAGTTGTCTCCAACTTAATTTCCAGGTCCCAAATCCTACTCTAGAAATCAAAACTACAAAAGATATAAACTAGAAAGCTAGAAGTAAGAAAAAATGAGTTCAAAGATTCAAAAAGATGTCTCTAAAGTGGCACAGAGGGCCTCTATTTATAACAAAAATATATGGACCGAGCCTTGAATTAGATCTTCTATGCCATCAGCACGGGCGTGCCACATATCAGTACGGGCATGCTCTTCACTGGCATGGGCGTGCTCTTCATAATGTCAGGTTGTGCTCAATTCTGTGAGGGCGTACCAACTTCATAAAACAACGTTCTAGCGCACGGCTACAGCACGGACATGCTCTCCTTTTGGCACGACTGTGCTCTTTTGCGATTAGGACCGTGCTAGCTTCTGTGAGGCCTTTTTTCTCTGAGACAGGCCTTGCTTCATTTGGCACGGTCGTGCTCTCACATGGCACGACCGTGATAAATCTTCAGAGGTCAGCTTCAACTCTTTTTGTAAGGCTTTGTTTGGATGGATGGCTTTGGAGGTTTAGCACGGGCATGCTCACGAATGGAACGGCCGTGCTAATCTTAGAACTTCAGTATTCTGCCCAATTTAGCTCTAAAACCTTCATTGATCTTCATAAATTCATCAAAATGCCTCTAAACGTCAATTCTGTCAAAACACAAGTAAAAGGGGTGAAATACAATCATATATATCATAAAATGCATTGAAAATCACCCCAAATACCCCTATAAAATGCACAGAATTGAGGTTTATCAACTTCCCACACTTAAACATTGCTTGTCCTCAAGCAATTTTCTTGTTTAAAAATAATTTTCAAAAAGAAGCTTTAAACTTAAATCAAGAGAACCCAAAACAAACAGAGTTTTCAAAATTGCGAAGATAGTTAAAAAAGTATAATTTTCAAAAGAAAGTCATGAGATTACCCAATTGGAACTTTTTAATTCGTTGAAATCAGAATTTTTCAAAGGACCAAAGTCACTCTACTCACAATCTCTCAGTGTATTGAGTAAAGACATAAAGCACTCAAAATTCTCAAATAAACACATTACGATAAGCTTGTTCATCAACCAAATCTCCACAATATGAACCACATGCATGCAGAAGAAGGTTGGGGTCTTTCATGGGTTGTAACGGGGCCAAGGCGTTAATGTTAGGTGAGATAGAGAAAGAAAAGGGATAATCAAAGGCTAAATCAATAAAACAAAATAATGACCCTTAGAAGCATAAAAGAACATAAAGTGCATTGACATTTTTTTCAAAAAAAAGTAAGGATCTACTACCTTTCTTCAACCTTTCCTCTTTCCTTTTTGCTATAAGCTCTTTCTTTTTCTTCCTTTATCTCTAATCTTTATTTTCATCATATATTTTTTTCTCTTTTTTTTTTTTGTGAAGAGGGAAGAAATATATTTTTTATTTTTACTGTCAGCTTATTTTTAAAATTATTTTTGGAAAGGATCCATTGTCACACTTTCCTATTATTGCTCCATTGTACTTCCAAGAGGTCACCAAAAATTTTTAATTTTCAAAATAGGGACCAAAGAAGAGAATTTTTCATAAAGGCTCAAAATTGGGCAATTAGGGAGAAATGTTTAACCAAAATAAATGCGGGCTAGAAAAAATACCTAAGAGTGCCCCAACCAGAGTTCTACATGCATAAAGATCAAATTTGCCTGAAGATGGTCTCAGGACAAGTTCTAGAACGTGAGAATCGCACTCAGTAAAGAACAAGGGTTAATATCAAATAATGTTTGCAATGTAACTTAACCTCATAGAAAGCCCAAATCTCACATTTAGAAGCTAAGTCTAATAAAAAATTTCAATCAACGAATTTTCTGCCAATTATCAGTTTTTAAAAGACCAACTTTTTCAAATATACTTATGAGACTATTAAAGCAATTTATCAAAAAGAAAATTTGTAAGGAGTTTCCTTAATTTTGAAAGAAATATAAGCCAAATAATTGGATGTAGCAATGAAAAAAATATGAATATATTTATATTTTTGCTTCCCACACTTAACTGATGCAGTGTCCTCAATGCAACACATTTAATCATGAAATACAAGTGGAGAGGGAAAGGAGAAGATAAATTTTTTCAACACAACCCCTGATACAATAGCATGGACGCTTAAAGTATCACAGCGGGGGATCACTGAGGTGGAGGCGGATAGTCGAAATGTCTCTGCATCATCTGAGCCAGCTGCTGGTTCTGACTATTGAACCTCTAGAAGACATCCTCTGAAAACTGCTGGAAGTTCTACTGCTGAGAATCCAGACGAGCATACACTCCCAGCTCTAACTGATCGTATCGAGCGGTGAGCCTGTGGTAGTCATCCTCATGAAATGGTGGGACAGGTGGAACAGGTGGACCGTCTTTATGAATCTCAGGATGTGGGTCCTGGCCCTGATGCTGATCCTCCCGATCAGACTCGGAGTTTGAGTCTACAACGGCCTCTACTCTAGCTAATCTTAGCTCTCCACGAGGCCCTCGTATCAGCATGCTCATCGACAGCAACGTCTTCTCGTCAATCGTGGACATCGGGATCATCTGCTGAGCCCGTGAATGTAACTGATGCATGCTATAGGCCAGCCGGGATAAGGATGAACCGACCAGGATGAAACCCTTCTGCTTCGATCTCGGGCTGTCCCCCAGATGTAGGCAAGTCTGAATCAAAATGTAGCTGGTGTTCAGTGGTTGTGCCTGAACCATGCACCAAAGAATAAACAAATCAAATCTGGAGACCCTGTCAGTAGTAGAGAAATGATTAGTGATAGAAAGAGCCAGCCATCTAAGCAGTACTCGGAGTGGGATCTCAGTGAAGGCGGAAGACTTCGCCAAGCGAGGGGTATATGGCTCGACTCTATCCCCAATAATCTCAGCCCTAAAAGCCCCATCAGAAAAGTCAACGGGCATTGCCAGTAAGCCGACTGGTACCTCTTTGAGCGGACCGACTTCGCTGTCTCTAACCCCAGGCGGACATTGAAGTCCGCTAATGACAACCTTTAGATACTGTCGTTCAACTGAATATATACTCTGAGCTCCTCTCCCTCAATATCAGAATCAAAATATCGGCAGGTGGAGAGGAAATCCAGAGTGGGCTCTCTGTATGCTGGGTGTAATGCCCCGATTTTTCAAACTTTCTAATATTAATAAATAGTATTTATGCGTTTGTATTTTATTGGAGGGTCTAGAGAGTGAATTAAAATAATCTGAGACCATAGTCACGCTCTGCGCTATCGTAGGAAGTTAGGGTTAAATTGGGTCAAAAACTCAGACGGAGCCCGGTCTGTTTTTTTCACTGACAATAATATTTTACTACTCAAAAGCCCTAATTTTGTCCCGTGAACGAGACAGTTAGTCCTAGAATTTTATTTCCAACATTTTCGTTAAATTTGAAAAAAGTAGGTTCCTACGCTTTATTCGAGCGAAATCTCGAACCAGGAGACAAACAGAGCTGTATATGGATTTATCGGGACCCGCTAACGGATAATCATGAAGTCACATCGGGTCACATCACCTTGGGATGCGTGCCAATTGACATAATGAATTTTGAATATATCTGGACGTGAAAAGACCAAAATACCCCTAACTTTTTTCATAATTACCATTTAACCTTGTGTGAAAAGACCATTTTGCACCTTAAGTGAAAATTTGTGGACCTTTCTACCCTCACCTTCACCCCACACGAAATTCCACTTCAAGAAGGCCTTCCAACCACTTTCAATTCATATCATCATCTTCATCACACTTTCTCATCTTTTTCTCTCCATTTTCCATAAGAAACTTCAAGAACTTTGAGAAGCAAAGTTAATCACTTCACTCACATTCATCCTCTACGAGGTATAGACTTCTTCTTTGGTCTCTTAATCTTCATTTTCTTCCATTGAAACTATGCTTTTCAAGCTTTTGTTCAAGTTGAACTTCAAACTTCAAAAATTCATAGAAAAGTGTAGAAAAATCCTTTTAATGTCAAACCAATTTCTATGAGCTAGTTTCATCATCCTCTTTCATAATCCAAGAGCTTGTAACCAAAAGAGTTCTCTAACTCATATGGGTATATATGGCCGAATCACATATGTTGGGAAAGCTTGAGTTTTTGATTCAAGTTTTGAGTAATGCGACTTATTTTAGTGTTAGGAATACCTAAGGATCATTCATCCAAGAGATAGGAAAATAAGTGTAGTTCTCATTGAGAACATAAGTGTAATAATGGTTCTATGTGTAGTACTTGTGTATGATGATGCATGCTTGGATCGAAAAATATTTTTATGTATGTTAAAAACCATACTTTGATCCCTAGATCAAGTAAGGATTTTTATGCTTGATTATGATTGAATGATGCATGATTATTGTTCATCATTATATTGTGAGCTTTTGAGCTATTACTTGACAAGTTAGTGAAGCAAAATCTGCACATCCCTTGTGTGGGACTATTCGGCCATGACCAAAAGAAAAGGAAGACCATGAGTTGTTCTTGAACATTCAAAGTTTTTGAAAGTAAGAAAGTGTTTTAGTAACTTATATTTCAAAACAAAACAAGAAGTGATTTTGATCCAAAGATCAAATAGAGTTTTGACATTGAAGTGTTTTACTAAGTGTTTATACAATTAACTAAGTGTTTTAAAAATAAAATGATGAAAATGATTTCATGGAAGTAAAAGTAATATGAAAGTTACCTTAGATTTTAATAAGATATCACCTTCACATTAGAACTAAGTTAACATTCAATCTTCAAATATAAAGAGGACCTTGTCCTTAAGTTTGAGTTAAATGGACCATAGTTACAAAATTAAATAAAATTCCATTTATTTTACACTAACTTAGATCATGGTTTTGCACTAAGTTAGTAAGGAAAAACCTTTTCAAATTAGTTAAGGCACTTTACCTTAATCAAGTAACAAAGTTCTTTCAAGTCAATGAGTTTTCAATTAGAAAGGTTTTGGTTTACAAAGAGAGTTTTCAACTCTAAATCGTAAGGTTTTACACAAGAAAACCTAAGTTAAGTAATTAACTTAGAGCAAAAAAAGAGATAATTAAGTATAGAATATGGCGGAACAAGACCATGCACTATACCATTGATGATTTAGTTCATCAATGACTTCATAAGACTTAAGTGAATCAATACTTATTTCATTATTCGAAACTCAAGGAATTAATATCTTAGAAAGGATCAAAGACTTATCTAAGAGGATTCTCAATCCTTCTTCATAATACTTAGGACTTGAGATGTAAATCATAAGACATGAACACAAACATGAATCGTTTTGGGTTTTGGAACAGTGGTTCGATGACGGACCGATGATTCGGATCCAGGTCAATCATTCAATTGTTTCAATCTTGTGATGACTCGATCCCAGAGGGGTCACGAGATTTATCCGGTGGATAAAAGTTTTGTAATACAAAGACGCGTATAGTTCCTTAGGGAGAGAACCTTAGCAAACCTTGAGATTTATCCGGTGGATAGACATTTCTTTATCACATCTGCTTTGTGTAAGCATTGGCATTTCATTGCATGAGTTGTAAGGCCTTGAGCCTAGGAGTTGAGCTTACACCTAGATGCTGGTGCGAGTCTTACGGTGACGATCTTAAATGGTCTTGAGAATGTCAGGGTTGGAGATTCCATAAGTGACCAGTCGGTGATTCTTCTATGTCGTGGTATTCTGTGCACTGCTGTGACATCTTTGACTAGCTGCCATAATTTTCATGTTTGGTTGAGAGTGTGTCCATAAAGCCAGATACGTGCATGTTACATTTGTTGTACCATCTTGCCCATGGCTGGCATTAAATGGAACACGTCCTCCCATTCACTCTCTCCGACACTTGTTAGCTCCATGGAGTAGGGGTCAAAGTTTTACCCTTGTGGCATATGGCATTGAGTCATGTACATTGCATTGCATTGCATGGCTGTTGATGATTACATTTACTTGTTGTACATCACTATTCTGTTTTCGACGATGCCTTATATTATGCTTCTAATTGATTAACGTGATATATTGAGAATTATGTTATGCATGTTAAGTATGTTATTACTTGGTGCATCGTCCCATTTTTACTTCTGCTATTTTGTTGTGTTGATGATTAGGAATCTTACCCATATCGGTATACCTTCTCTGCTGGTATTGCTGTTTCTGCTTAAAAAGATGGGCGCGATGACGGTTCAGGTCAGCATATGCTTTGAGTCCGGAGGGGGACTCCTTTTACTGTTTAGTTTTGGCCAGGCTATGTCAAGTGTCTGTTGTACCTTTTGGGGAACTGTGACTCCTAGTACTTATTTAGATGCTTTTATCAGTTAGGCTTGGACCTATGTCTGTATACAGTATTGTTTCTATTTCCGTACTTTTATTCTGTATGACTTCTAGAAATGCATGGTGAACCTAAGTTCATTTATTATCACTTACTTTACTAATCCCATTACATCATTGCGAAACCAAAGAAAAAAATAAGAAAATCGTATTTTCCGCATTAATATTATTTTCGGCCTTATAATCGTTCGAGAATGTGACACTCAAGAAAGGGTGTTGCGTTATTTGGTATCAAAGCTGGCCGAGTCTTTTGGGGTTTATAGGTTATGGTCTGTCTTGTTTGTGTTGTGTTTTCTCTGATTGTTTTCTGTGTTATTGTTTCTGAGAGAAAACAATGTTGGAAAAGATGATGACTTCAGTCTATCCTTTTGTGTTGTTTGTTCTTTGTGTTGTGTTTCTGTAAGAAAGACAAAAATTGTTTGTTATTCTCTACATTATTGCTTCTGAAAAGGAACGATATTGGACAGAATAGAGATGCTTTTGCTTTCTTGTAAGTCAGAAAGCATGGACAGAATAGAGATCTTTTTGCTTTTGCTTTCTTGGAGAACAATGCTTTTTACTCATTAAAAACCTAAGCTAAGTAATTGACTTAGAGTTGAAGACAAGGGATAATTAAGTATGGTATGTGGTGGAACAAGACCATATACTATACCATTGATGACCTAGTACATCAATGACTTCATAAGACATAAACACAAACATGAAACGTTTTGGGTTTTGAAACAGTAGTTCGACGACGGACCGGTGATTCGGACCCCGATCAGTCGTTCAATTGTTTCAGTCTTGTGATGACTCGATCCCAGAGGGATCACGAGATTTATCCGGTGGATAAAGGTTTTGTTTTTCAAAAGACGCGTATAGTTCCTAAGGAAGAGAACCTTAGTAGACTTCGAGGTTTATCCGTAGGATAGACATTGCTTGACCGCATCTGCTTTGTGTAAGCATTGGCATTTCATTTGCATAGTTGTAAGGCCTTAAGCCTAGGAGTTGAGCTTACACCTTGATGCGGGTGCTGTAACACCTCGATTTTCACGTTTTCGAATTCTTTAGTATTTTAACGTCTTTATTTTATTCGAGGTCTTAGGAATAGAAATAAAATATTCCGAGACCATAGTCATGCTCGACGATATCGTAGGAAGCTACGATTAAGTTTTGAGTCAAAAACTCAAACGGAGTCCGGTCTGCGTTTTTACACTGACAGTATGATTTTACTGCTCAGAAGACCTCAGATGGATCCGTGAACGAGACAGTAAGTCTTAGAATTTGATTATCTACGTTTTGGTTAAATTTCGTAAAAATTTCAGAAAAATAATTTCCTGACCTTCGTTCGGGCGGATTTCTCAATCGGGTGACGAACGGAGCCACATATGGACTTACCGAGACTCGCCAACAGATAATCTTGATATCACAACATCCCAGGACACTTGGGAGAGTATGCCAGAGTCGTCATGACGATCGGGAAAATCTAGACGCAAAATGACCAAAATGCCCCTAACCTTAGTCTTTTGCACTTTTACCATTTTACCCTTTTGGCAAATGACCATTTTGCCCTTAAGTGACTTGTTTTAAAGGCTGAACTCAGCCCATCCAGCCCCTCATTCATGAAATTTCTGCCCAAAGAAGAACACCATTGTTGTTCTTGAAGAGAAACTCCATTTTTCTTCTTGAAAAGCTTGAATCACTTGTTGGATTCACTTGATTCCTTGAGCAATCTTCCATCATTTTAAGGTAAGATCACTTCTATGATCTCTTAGCTTCTTGAATATCTCTTTATTTCAAGATCAAGATCCATTTTCATGAAAATTATTTCTTAGATCCAAAACTTTGAAAATCCATAGGAAATTGTAGAAAAATCCTTTTGAGGTAAGACCAAGTTCTTTGAACTCACATCATTAATCTCTACCTAAACCCAAGAGCTTATAATTCAACTCTCATCATAGCTCAAAAAGCACATTAGGGCCGAACCCTTCTTGATGATGATGAATAGTGTTTTTCATCAATTTTTGATTTCTAACACTTGATTTCATTCCTAGCTTTCCTAATGCCTTTGAATCCATGCAATGGAAAACCAAGATCAATTCCTAGCTTTATTCTCTTTAGGGTGGCCGAAACCCTCTTTGTGAGAATTGTTGAGTTTGGTTTGATTGTTGTTTAATGATTGATTGTTTGGTTGTTTGTAGTTGGTTACAACTATCAGAAGGTTCACAAACCGATCAACCGACTTTGATCCGGGAATCTGCTCTTCAACAGGTATGGGGAGAAGAACCTCATCACACCAAGATGGTGGTGGTGAAGATGGTTGTTTACTTTATGTGTGGGTGAAACCCTTTAGTTTGGGTTCACTTTTAATTGTTATGTTTTGTTAAGTTCTCTTCAAGAACAAGGTTGTCTTGATGAGTGTATGCTTTAGTATGTTGTAGTGTGCTTTAGCATATGTTGATGAGTGTGCTTTAGCATATGCTGATGATTGAATAAAAATCATTTTCATGTATGTTGAAAAACCTACTTTGATCACTAGATCAAGTATGGACTTTTATTGTTGATTATGAGACCATAATGTGTGATGGACTTGGATGTTTGATTATGATGTAGTAATGTGTATTGTGGTTATCATGATTGTGTAAGTGTTGTGAGCTACACTTTGATTGGTGGATGAAGTAAAACTTCACATTGATTCCTAGTTGGCTATTAGCCATGACCTTGAGGAAAGGAAAGATATGAATAGTTCTTGGACAAGTCAAGTTTGATGTAAAGAAAGTGTTTTCAATAACTTGTGTTTTTCAAAGAAAAACCCTAAGTGACTTTAAATGGAATTAAATCTCAAAGTGCTTTCACCAAAGTGAAACATGTTTTATACCTTATCCTTAGTTCATCTAGCTAATCAAGTGACTCAAAATGAGAAAAGAAGTGTTTTCATGAAGAGAATCAAAATGGTTCCATAAGGTTGATGTCTTGTTTTAAGGCAACTTTTCGCTAAGCGAATTTACCTTCGCTAAGCGAAAACAGGGAAAGTCTTAGTTGGGCATCACTGCCTCACTTTCGCTAAGCGAATTCATATTCGCTAAGCGAACCCAGCAAATTTCGCTACGCGAATTACATCTCGCTGAGCAATCCAGAGAAGTCTCTAATAGAGGTGTAACCGTCTGAACTTGCGCTAAGCGAATTCATATTCGCTAAGCGAATACAATATATTTCGCTACGCGATTTGTGTCTCGCCGAGCGAACCAGAGGAGTTCCAAAGGAGGCATTACTGCCTCATTTTCGCTAAGCGAATGGAATTCCGCTAAGCGAATTTTATGTTTCAAAAAATGCTAGAAATGAAGTAAGTAGTTCAAATGTTGTTTCAAATCAAATGAGTTTTCAACTGTAAAAGTTGTTTGGTTTACAAAAGGAGTTTTCTAACTCAATCGTAAAGTTTTACGCGTGAAAAACCTAAGTTAAGTAATTAACTTAGAGTTGAAGACAAGGGTTAATTAAGTATGGTATGTGGTGGAACAAGACCATGTACTATACCATTGATGACTCAGTACATCAATGACTTCATAAGATTTAAGTGAAATCAACACTTGTTTCCTTAATTGAAAGACAAGGGATTAATATCTTAGAAAGGCTTAAAGACTTATCTAAGAGGATTCTCAATCCTTATTCATAATGCTTAGGACTTGAGACTTAATTCATAAGATGTAAACACAAACATGAAACGTTTTGGTTTTTGAAACAGTAGTTCGATGACCGACCGATGATTTGGATCCAGGTTAATCGTTCAATTGTTTCCGTCTTGTGATAACTGGAATGAGAGAGATCCTGAGGCTGTGCAGGTATGGGACTGTACAGTGGAAGGAATCCTGAGGCTATGCAGGTATGGGACTGTATAGTTAAGGGAAGGCATATAAGAATTGATTGGTACTACCCATATCAACAAGATTTATCTCCTTTTCGGGAACTTAGAACATAAGAACTTTATAGTTAAGCGTGCTTGACTTAGAGTAATTATGGGATGGGTGACCTTCTGGGAAGTTTCCTAGAAAGCGTGTGAGTGAGGACAAAACACGCTGAAAAGACTTGTGTTGGTCTGTGGGGACAGTCGGCGATTCTGAAAGCAGTCTGGATCATTCCAAAGGAATCACGAGATATTTATCCGATGGATGATTGTTTTATCCGATGGATAAATGTTTTATAAAACAAAGACGTGTGTAGTTCCTAAGGAAGAGAACCTTAGTGAACCTTGAGGTTTATCCAATGGATAGACATTGCTTGATCGCATCTGCTTTGTGTAAGCATTGGCATTTCATTTGCATAGTTGTAAGGCCTTGAGCCTAGGAGTTGAGCTTACACCTTGATGCGGGTGCGAATCTTACGGTGACGATCTTCAATGGTCTTTTTGGAGGTATCAGGGTTGGAAGGGCTGACATGTGACCACTTGGTGATTCTTCTGTGTCGTGGCGAATCCGTGCAATACACTGATATCCTCTACTAGATGCCGTACTTTTCATGTTTGGTCGAGAGTGTTACCGTAAAGCCAGATACGTGCACGTTACGAATATTGTAGCATCTTGCTTATGGCTGGCAGAAACCGGAACATGTCCTCCCATTCACTCTCTCCGAATGTTTTGTTAGCTCCATGGAGTAGGGGTCAGAGTAGTACCCAGTGACATTGACATTGAGTCATATACATTGCATTGCATTGCATGGCTATTGATGTTTATGGCTATTGATGTTATATTTACTGTTATACATCGCTGTACTGTTTAAGGATGCCTTATATTATGCTATTAAATGTTTAGCATGCTATTATGTTGCTAACTGCTTAATATGATTTATATTGATAACCTTGTAAGCATGTTGGGTACGCTGTTACCCGGTGAGTCGTCCCGTTTTTACTACTGCTGTTTTGTTGTGTTGATGAACGGGAATCTCACCCATATTTGTATGTTTTCTGCTGGTACTTGCTGTTGCTGTTTGAACAGATGGACTTGACGATGGTTCAGTTCTGCAGTCCCTTTGAGTTCGGAGGTGGACTCTTTTGCTGTTTTAGTTTTGTTGTCGGCCAGACTATGTCAGTTTTTGTAGTACCTTTTGGGAGCTATGACTCCTAGTACTTATTGTATTTTCTTATGTTAGTCATACATTAGACTTATGTCTGTATATAGTAATGTTGTTATTTCTGTTTCTGTTTTCTGTTTTCTGTATTATAATACTGTATGTATGTCCTAGTAATGCATGGTGAACCGAAGTTCACTTATTAGTATTATTTATTACCTTTACTAATCCCATTACATCTTTATGAAAAGAAAAGAAAAAGAAAAATCGTATTTTCCGCATTAATAAATATTTTCGGCCTTATAAACGTTCGGGAATGTGACACTCGGGAAAGGGTGTTGCAGGTGCGAATCTTACGGTGATGATCTTCAATGGTCTTTTTGGAGGTATCAGGGTTGGAAGGGCTGACATGTGACCAGTTGGTGATTCTTCTGTGTCGTGGCGAATCCGTGCAATACACTGATATTCTCTACTAGATGCCGTACTTTTCATGTTTGGTCGAGAGTGTTTCCGTAAAGCCAGATACGTGCACGTTACGAATGTTGTAGCATCTTGCTCATGGCTGGCAGAAATCGGAACATGTCCTCCCATTCACTCTCTCCGAATGTTTTGTTAGCTCCATGGAGTAGGGGTCAGAGTAGTACCCAGTGTGACATTGACATTGAGTCATATACATTGCATTGCATTGCATGGCTATTGATGTTTACATTTACTGTTATACATCGTTGTATTGTTTAAGAATGCCTTATATTATGCTGTTAAATGTTTAGCATGATATTATGTTGTTGACTGCTTAACATGATTTATATTGAGAACCTTTGTAAGCATGTTGGGTACGCTGTTACCCGGTGAGTCATCCTGTTTTTACTACTGCTGTTTTGTTGTGTTGATGAATGGGAATCTCACCCATATCTGTATGTTTTCTGCTGGTACTTGCTGTTGCTGCTTGAGCAGATGGACGTGACGATGGTTCAGTTCAGTAGTTTCCTTGAGCCCGGAGGTGGACTCTTTTTGCTGTTTTAGTTTTGTTGTCAGCCAAACTATGTCAGTTTTTGCAATACCTTTTGGGAGCTACGACTCCTAGTACTTATTGTATTTTCTTATGTCAGTCATACATTAGACTTATGTCTGTATATAGTAATGTTGTTATTTCTGTTTCTGCTTTCTTTTCCGTATTATAATACTGTATGTATGTTCTAGAAATGCATGGTGAACCTAAGTTCATTTATTCGTATTATTGCCTTTACTAATTTCCATTCCATCTTTATGAAAAGAAAAAAAAAATCGTATTTTCCGCATTAATAAATATTTTCATCCTTATAAACGTTTGGGAATGTGACACTCGGGAAAGGGTGTTGCAGTTCTCAGTTTTGATAGACGAGTGCTTCCTAATCGAAGATCTGATAAAGACTCGCGAAGGAAGGCAATGTCACTCTGGACCAACTAGGTTCCACGGAGGCAACAATGGTCATGATAACAGACCTCGATGGAAACCATATGCAAAGCATCAAGATCGACAACAACGTTCTGTAGGAGGAAGCAGTAGGGGTTTCAGTCAGTCTGGAAGCGCCCCAAAAAGCTGTATGAAGTGTGGGAATAATCATGCCACCAGAGAATGCTCAATCAAGGGGATAATATGCTTCAGGTGTGGGAGACCGGGGCATACTTCATGCGACTGTGTGCAATCAAAAGCTGGACATTTTGCCAACAATGTGCAAGCAGCAAGGCCTAGGGCAAAGGGTAGAGTTTATACTGTGAATGGTACTGAGGCTTCTCAGAATGGAGACTTGATCCATGGTCAGTGCGTCATGGAAGGTAAAACCTTAACTATAATTCAAGCGCAACATGTTCCTTTATTGCTTTTGGCTGTGTGAAACTTATGGGATTGTCCGTGTCTTCTTTACCTTTTGATTTAGTGATTTCTATGCTTACTGTAAAGCCTGTTATAACTGCGAAAGTTTGTTTGAACTGTTCTATTTCTGTAGAAGATAGAAGGTTTTTGATTGAATTGATTTGTTTGCCTCTTTCGCAAATGGATTTAATCTTAGGAATGGATTGGTTATCTTCTAACCATATCCTGTTAGACGATGCAAACAAAACCTTAATCTTTCCTAGTTCTGAGAATTCTGGATTTTTGACCGCCAACCAAGTAAACGTTTCTTGGAGAGAAGGAGCTCAACGATACATGTTGCTATCTTCTTTGGAGGTCAAGAGCGAGCTAGTCTTAGAGCATGTGCCTGTCGTGAACGATTTTCTAAAAGTCCTTCCTGAAGATGTACCAGGATTGCCGCCAGTTCGGGACATCGAGTTTTCGATCGATCTTGTGCCAGGAACAGGACCTGGGTCTATGGCACCGTATCGTATGGCACCTACAGAGTTGGAAACCTTGAAGGAACGATTGGAGATCTTATTGGGGAAGAAGTTCGTTAGACCCCAGTGTGTTGCCGTGGGGAGCACCTGTTCTGTTAGTGAAAAAGAAAGATGGAACTTCTCGCTTATGTGTGGATTATCGCCAGTTGAACAAGGTTACCATTAAGAACAAGTATCCTTTTCCTAGGATAGATGACTTGATGGATAAGTTGAGGGGAGCGGAAGTTTTCTCCAAGATTGATCTGCGATCGGGTTATCACCAGATTCGTGTGAAGGCAGAAGATATACCAAAGACATCGTTTCGAACACGCTATGTGCACTACGAGTACCTTGTAATGCCGTTTGGGGTGACGAATGCTCCAGCCATACTCATGGACCATATGAATAGGATTTTTCGTCCCTATCTATATAAGTTTGTCGTTGTTTTCATAGACGACATACTCATCTATTCGTGAGACCGGAAAGAACACGCTGAACTTCTTAGTGTGGTTCTTTAGGTTCTGAAGGAGAAACAGTTGTGTGCGAAGTTGTCTAAGTGTGAGTTTTGCCTCGACAAAGTGCAGTTTTTGGGTCACGTGAATTCAAAGGAAGGAATTCTTGTAGATCCGTCAAAAGTTGAAGCAGCTCTAGAATGGAAGAAACCAACCACAGTGACGGAGATATGCAGTTTTGTGGGCTTGGCTGGGTATTATCGGAGGTCCATCGAGGGATTTTCTAAGATTGTAGGACCCTTTACCCAATTGACGAGGAAGGATAAAGCTTTTGAGTGGACTGAAGCCTGTGAGCAGAGTTTCCAGGAGTTGAAGAAGAGGCTGACTACTTCGCCAGTGTTGGTGTTACTGGATCCAAGTGAACCTTTTGAAGTGTATTGTGACGCTTCATACCAGGGGTTAGGCTATGTTCTAATGCAGAATCAGAAAGTGGTAGCTTATGCCTTGAGACAGTTGAAAGTTCACGAGAAGAATTACCCTACTCATGATCTGGAGTTAGCCGCGGTGGTCCTTGCTTTGAAGATTTGGAGGCACTACTTCTATGGTCCGACATTCAATGTCTTCAGTGATCATAAGAGTCTAAAGTACTTGTTCGATCAGAAACAGCTCAACATGAGGCAGAGACGGTGGCTGAAATTTCTAAAGAACTATGACTTCCTGTTACAGTATCACCCGGGAAAAGCTAATGTGGTAGCGGATGCTCTGAGTAGGAAAGTGTTGCATGTGTCTGCCATGATGGTTAAGGAACACGAGCTGTTAGAACAGTTCTGAGATATACATCTGTCCATGGTGAGTGGGCCGGGGAGACTTTGTGTCGGCATGGTTACAGTGTCATGTGATCGGATGGATCAGATTCAGGAGAAACAAGTGTACGACCAGTATCTCTAGAAAGAGCGAGGAATCTGAAGAAAGGGATGACGTCTGAATACAAAGATAGATGGAATCTTAAGATCGAGGATAGAAGAGTACAGCAACTGCGAGGGAAGGAGATATCCTTGGTCAAGGTTATCTGGAACGAGACTACAGGTGATGCTACTTGGGAAAGGGAAGAGGACATACAATGACAGTATCCGAGTCTATTTTAAGAGGTACGTTAAATTTTGAGGACGAAATTCTTTTAAGAGGGGTAGTAATGTAACGCCCCGATTTTTCAAGCTTTCTAATATTAATAAACAGTATTTATGTGTTTGTATTTTATTGGAGGATCTAGAGAGTGAATTAAAATAATCTGAGACCATAGTCACGCTCTACGCTATCGTAGGAAGTTACGGTTAAATTTTGGGTCAAAAACTCAGACGGATCCCGATCTATGTTTTTCACTGACAGTAGTATTTTACTACTCAAAAGACCTAATTTTGATCCGTGAACGAGACAGTTAGTCTTAGAATTGTATTTCCAAAATTTTCAATAAATTTGAAAAAAAATAGGTTCCTACGCTTTATTCAGGCAAAATCTCGAACCAAGAGACAAACGGAGCTGTATATGGATTTACCTGGACCCGCTAACGGATAATCATGAAGTAACACGGGACGACACACCAGGTAACAACATACCCAACATGCATACCATAAATCGCAATATATCATGTTAATCAATTAGCAGCATAAGATATCTTTGAAAACAGAATAGTGATGTACAATAAGTAGATGTAATCATCAACAGCCATGCAATGCAATGCAATATACATGACTCAATGCCATATGCCACAAGGGTAAAACTCTGACCCCTACTCCATGGAGCTGACAAAACGTCAGAGATAGTGAATGGGAGGACATGTTCCGTGTTTGCCAGCCTTGGGCAAGATGCCACAACAAATGTAGTGTGCACGTATCTGACTTTTACGGAAACACTCTACACCAAACATGAAAAGTATGGCATCTAGTAGAGGATATTAGTGTATTGCTCGGATTCGCCACGACATAGAAGAATCACCAACTGGTCTCATGTTAGCCCTTCCAACCCTGATACCTCCAGGATCATTTAAGATCGTCACCATAATATTCGCACTAGCATCTAGGTGTAAGATCAATCTCCTAGGCTCAAGGCCTTACAAACTCATGCAATGAAATGCCAATGCTTACACAAGGCAGATGCAATAAAGCAATGTCTATCGGCTAGATAAACCTCAAGGTTCACTAAGGTTCTCTTCCATAGGAACTGTACGCGTCTTTATATTATAGAACTTTTATCTACCGGATAAATCTCGTGATTCCTACGGGATCGAGTCATCACAAGACTAAAATAATTGAATGACTTCCTTGGATCCGGACCACCGGTCCGTTATCGAACTACTATTTCAAAACCCAAAACGTTTCATGTTTGTGTTTGTGTCTTATAAATTACATCTCAAGTCCTAAGTGTTATGAAGAAGGATTGAGAATCCTCTTAGATAAGTCTTTGATCTTTTCTTAGATATTAATTCCTTGAGTTTCAAATAATGAAAAGAGTATTGATTCACTTAAGGCTTATGAAGTCATTGATGAACTAATTCATCAATGGTATAGTGCATGGTCTTGTGCCACCATATACTATACTTAATTATCTCTTTTATTTTGTACTAAGTTAATTACTTAACTTAGGTTTCCATGCGTAAAACTTTACGACTTGAGTTGGAAACTCTCGGTTTTAAGACTTTGTAAGCCAAAATCTTTCTAATTGAAACTATGATTCAATTAAGTCAAAACTTTAGGACAAAGTCCTCTTTATACTTTGAAGGTTGAATATTAACTTAGTTTTTAAAATGATTGTGACATCCCATTAAACCTAAGGTAACTTCATATTAATTTTACTTTCATGAAATCACTTTCATCATTTTATTTTAAAACACTTATTTAATTGAATAAATATGACTAAAGTGAAACATAATTTCACCTTAGTTAAAACACCTAAGGGTCGAAACCCTAGTTGAACTTTGAATCAAGATCACTTCTTGTTCTTTTTTGAAATACAAGTTACTAAAACACTTATTTGCTTTCAAAAACATAGAAGTTCAAGAATAAGCTCATGTTCTTCCTTTTTTAACCATTATGGCCGAATGCTATACCATGTGGAATGTGAAGATTTTGCTTCACTAACTTGTCAAGTAATAGCTCAAAATGATCACAATATTATGATGAACAATAATCATACATCATTCAACCATAAACAAGCATAAAAATCCTTACTTGATCTAGAGAATAAAGTATGGTTTTCAACATACATGAAAACATTTTTCCATCCAAGCATACATCATCATAAGATATACTAAGTATAGAAACATTATTATAACCATAACGAAGCTCAAACAAAACTGTACCTACCACTCACTGATAACCCATAGTTATCGGAAAATCCCTCACGCAAACTCCCCTTACCTCTTGAAGTCAAGTAAGGTTCTTTCCCTTCGATCCTTCAACACTTCCCTCTACACCACAAATCACCAACTCCATCCAATCAAGCTAAACCACCAAGTGGTGCTCACGGTCTTTGGTTTGAACGATCCTCCAAAGCTCATCGTATTCCACGAATCGCTAAACTACAACTACTCAACAAATCATTCACCAAACAACATAGCACAATTTAATCTTTGAGAAGACTTGTTAATTCATTATGAAGTAGATTCGGCCTTCACTAATTAATTAGGCTAAGGATGTTAAAATTTTACTAACTCCTGGATTAATGATCCTCAAGTATGATAAAGACATAAACATTAATCATTTGTCATAGATTTGAATCAAAACTCACCCAACTAACAAGGTTAGGGTTTCGGCCATTCTTGGAAAAATAGGGAAGAAATTTTAGTTTCATTCATGCTCTTGAATGATGAACATAAAGGTCTTGATGAGTTCATAGAAATTGGTTTCATGATCATAGGATTTTTCTATGATTTTCTAGAGATTTTTGAAGAAAGTTTCATGAAAGTGGATGATGATGATTCATTGCATAATCTTACAAAATGAATGAAGAAGAGCATATGATTGATCATGGAGAGAAGAGATTACCTCTTGGATGATGGAAAATTGTAAGGATCAAGCAAGTTGTGCTTCACCAAATTGCTTATGGATCACTTGAGAAAATGAAATACATAGATGTCAAGACAACGAAGCAAGGGACAAGTTTACTAACTTGAGTCAAGATAGTTTACCTCTTGATTGGTGGGAAAATGGAGAGAAAGTGAAGAACACTCAAGAACTCTAAAGAACAAGGGAGAGAAAACTAAAATTCTAACTTTGATCTTGAAAAATCATAACACAAGTAAGATTTTGTGTTTGTAGCCAAAATGAGGGAATAGAGGGTTACTGAGGGCTATATAGGCATGAGAAAACAAGGGACAAGGAGGTCCAAGCTTTGTTCATTTAGGGACCAAAGAGTAATTTCACCGAGAGACAAAATTGTCATTTAAATAAAAGACTAAGGACATAAATGTCATTTCATCTCTAACGCCATAAATATCTAGATATTTTTCTAGAGGCAATGATGACAAGTGGTGAATCACAGGGCCAAAAATGTATTTTCATAAATTTCTAGGGGCAAAAGAGTCATTTCACCTAGGGACAAAATTGGAATTTCATCAAATGGTTAAGGACATAATGGTCCTTTCACCTTCTCATCATTTATGACCTTGGTGAGTCACTTTAATGACTCACCTAGGTGAGTTGTCATTGAATTGACCTCATGTTTATCCGTTAGCGGGTCCCGGAAATCCCGTATTCAGCTTCGTTGTTCACCCGATTTAGGTTTTACGCCCGCATAAAGTGTAATAACTTATTTATTTTGAAAAAATTTCAAAATAACCAATATTGATAGAAATTCGATTTAAAACCTAACTGTTTCGTTTACGAATCCAAATAAGATTTTCTGATCAGTAAAATCTTACTGTCAGTGAAAACGCAGACGAGGCTCTGTCTGAATTTTCAACCCAAAATTTAACCGTAACTCTCTACGATAATGTAGAGTATGAATATGATTTTGATTTATCCAAAATCACTTTCTAAATCTCGGTTTATGCAAAATCATTTTCTAAATCTCGGATAAAATATAAATTTATTTATATAAATTACCGATCTTAGAAAGTAGTGAAAATTGGGACGTTACATAGAGCGTGGGAATGCTCAAGCGTGCAGATGTTCCACTCTTAAGCGTGGAGAGCAGAACAAGTTTTGGTGTTTCCTTTCTCTTCCTCATTCCTTGCTCAAAAATCCTGGAATTTCAGAGAGTTCTGTGCAACTTAGAGAGAGAAACAGAGCTGTGGAGTGAAAGAACTTGATTTGGTGGAGATCGGAGCATCACACCATAATTCTAAAAACACCGTTGAGATCGTGACCTCGAAATCTTCACTTTCGATCGATCGGTTTCTCAATTCGCTAAAGGTAAACTCGAATCCCTAACATGCGTTCTTGGCGTTCTTCAAGTCTTTATCTTCTCCTTTGATCTTTGTGCTTGCCCTAGTGCTAACACTATTGCATATGTATTGTGCTGGTGATTAGGGCAAAGTTCGTGCTCACGGTTGCTCATGGATTGGAGCTCAGGGCCGCAGTTGTTGAAGGAGCTTGGGTCCGTTCTTGGTGAAGGGGACTGCGAGCTTAGGGAGGAAGAAGGAGCATGATCGTCTCATTCGTGATCGCATCGAAGTTCGTGCCATAACTTTTCAGGTGGGGAGAAAGAGTTACACACGTCGGGGAGGCAAGAGTAGTTTATATAGCTCTGTTATAGGTTTTGTGTAGTGTAGGGGAACCTTAAACCCTACGTAAGGTGAAGCCCTGATGAAGTACCTAAACCCTCGGTTTAGCTTACTTCGGGCTAGCACCGTTGTATTAATACCCTAGGTTAGCAGACTTGGTTGATTGACGTGATGTATGTATTGTTGCTCTGTGAGTATCTGCTTATCTGCTAACTATGGTATGTGATATATCTGCGTGATGTGATGGCATGATGACGTATGAGATGTTTACTGCTTTATTGAGCATACTGATAATGATGAACCGTTGTATGTATGTTCAAATGCATGTATGCATGAGACTTGGAGGTTTAGTATGATTAGGGCTTTGACCCCGTGGTGGACGTTTGAGCTGATAGTTGAAATTCGAGGTTATAGTTGGAGCTTGGTGCTCGTAAGTTTATGATGGGAGCTTGCAGCTCGTATGGTTACAGTGGAGCTTGGAGCTCGAATGGTTACAGTGGAGCTTGGAGCTCGTATGGTACAGTTGGAGCTTGGAGATCGTGTTACTAAGAGCAAGTTGCATGTTTTTTTATATCAGCTCAAGAGAGATGGATGGCATGCATAGCATATGCATATGATACCAAGTGGCGGGCCGTATGCTGCGAGGTATACAAGGTTGGTGCACCGAATGCAGGTGCGAAAAATGGAAAGGAAGGTCGGTATGAACTCGGGGATATATTGGACTCGGGTGTACCCACATGAGATCGATATGGTAGCGCCTATCGTGTCATGGCAGTCCTGGGCGCATCCTACTATCCCGACTGGACCCTGAGTCTTTCCAGTTGCCGGTGGATCTTCCGAGGAGGCCCAGATAACTCTCTCTGTCAGGGACAGTTGAGCAGCGATGCATTCTTATGGGTCACGGCGAGCGAAACGGATTGCCGGAACAAACCAACTTGTGGTCCGTTTAGCGGATAAGATGTTGCCCTTAGTAGGGTGTTTAGTACCGGCCGACATGCATAGAAAGAGTATGTGTCACATCTAGCTAGGGAACGACCATGGTGTCGAGACATTAAGAGATGGTTGTGCTTGATATATACTCTACATTGCATCATCCCTATATTTGATGTGTTGTATATCTTATCTCCCTATATTTTCTTTGTATGTGTATGTTCGACTTGAAAGTAGACGACGAGCTAGCCGAGCCGCAGGATGGACCCGAGACTTCACCCGTTTATCATAGGGGCATCGCGGATGCCGGTGCTAGGGGATATTGAGATCATATATCACGAAGAAAGGGGATGGCGGGTGGACCCCTCGACCTTTTTGGCAGTGTACATAGGACCCGCCAGCTTGATCTTTAGGAGCGGTACACCACTGTACGTGGACATTATCGTACCCTACCACGTGTATCAGTTTCTTCCCTTCCCTCTGATGTGGCGACCATCGAGGCAGAGAGAGCAGGACTACTCATGGGTGGCACCCCAGTCCTCGGCAGTATCTAGCAGGAGAGGCTTTGTCTACAAAGGTCAGCGTAGGCGTAGGGATCGGTATTTGAGGGCAGCCCAGAGGCATAGGATTGTAGTGTCGAGTTTCTCATCCGAGTATGAGCCTATGCGGGTTTATAGGCGTACCCACAGAGAGGGGCAGGGTAGCTCGGGACATCCTCACCACTGATGGTGAGAGTCAGCCAGTGCATCTCTAGGATTGTGTGGTGAGGCTTGATGTACTTTTTGAGAGCAGGCTAGGGAGTGTAGGTGAGGGTGCTTGAGAGTTTCATTTTGGAGGTCTTGATGTATATGTTTTTCTTTTCTGTTTATTGTTGTACAATTTTATGTATGTAGTACAGTAGCCCTACAGATGGGGCCTCTATGTATATATTACAGTATTGCATGTATATGTGCGTTACTTTACCTGTTGCGTTACTCTGATAACTGTTTTATAGTTAATACTGTAAGTGGGTTCTCAGCTAATGAGGTGACTTCATGTACGTGAGGTCATCTCATTATTATGGTATTAGAGCATTGGGGACGTTCTGCAGCCAAGGGGATGATTTCACAGTTATATGGGGTCGTCTCATTATTATGGTATCAGAAGAGTTTGGTCCTATCAGGACTGTGGAAGTCAAGGACTAAAACTATGGGTGTTAGGAAGTTGAACTGGCTAAGTTTGTCATCTCCGCAAGAGAGTACGACTATGTCTAGGAGGGCAGAAGGAGTGCGCTCAATTGTTGTGATATTCTGTATGAATGATAAGTAGATGTATGTATTTATGTTGCTTATCGTGTTTGAACTTTGAGCTAATGGTTACTTGAATCTGGAACCAATGGCTCGAGGTAGAGGTGGAGGTGAAGGTAGGACCGGTCCAAATAGAGGTCAAGAGGCTGCTGCTTCACATACTGGTAACGGAGCTGAATCGTTGGAGACCCTCAGGACTATAAGGGACATGGTTGCAGCAATGTTGGAACAAACTCAACAGAATGCTCAGCTTATCCCGCTGACTCATGAGAATCAGCAGCAACAACAACAGAGGGATGTCAGGAATATGGATGCCGGGTTAGATGCTTTCATGAGGCGGAAACCTCATCAGTTCAACGGGCACTACAATCCCGAAGGAGCAGAGTTATGGGTGCAAGAGTTAGAAAATATCTTCGCTGCCACACATTCTGACGACGCCCAGAAAGTCTCTTATGCCTCTTTTATGCTGGTTGGAAGGGCAGAGATGTGGTGGACAAGGAAGCAAAGACTATTTGCGACAGCGGTAAGAGCGATTAAATGGTAGTTGTTCAAAGAGTGCTTCCTGGAGAAGTACTTTCCCAGGATGGTCAGAAGGGAGAAGGAAAAAGAGTTTATGGACCTGAAACAAGGCAATATGTCAGTGGGAGAATACGCAGCAAGGTTCGAAGCGCTGCTTAAATTCTCGGAATTCTATCGGAGATACCCTGATGAAGATTGGATGTGTCACCTCTTTGAAGACGGTTTAGAGTAAGAGGTTCAGAAGGCAATCGTACCATTGGGGATAGTCCGATTCCCTGACATGCTTGATTGGTGTTCAGCCATAGAGAACATCGAGAAAAGAAGAGAGATGACAACAAGAAGTGGAGGACCTATCCGCAGACATCAGAGAGGATGGGGTGCAAAGTTCCAGAGTAATCGAGGACCTTACCAGAGGCCAACACAGAAGGTGGGAGATGCTGGGAGTTAGAGACCGAGTGCAACTCAGGGGTTGCAAGGATGCTTCAAGTGTGGGGGACAACACATGGCTCGAGACTGCAGGAGCCAAGCACCGGGGGGAGCTATGACTTGTTATGCGTGTGGAAAGCCGGGACACATGGCAAGGGATTGCAGGCATGGGAATGCCAGACCAACTGGGGTGACTGGGCAGACTGCGAGACCACAAGCTACGGGGAGGGTGTTTACCGTGAGGGGAGCTGAATCCTCTCGATGCCCGGATCTGATTCAAGGTAAGTGTTTAGTTTCAGGCAACCTCTTATCTGTTTCGTTTGATTCGGGGGCTACCCACTCGTTTATTTCTACGGAATGCAGGGATCACTTAGGGTTACCGGTTTCGTCTTTACCATGTGACCTTACTGTATCCATGCCTCAGGTGATTCTTTGACTACCCTGTTTGTTTGCTTAAAATGTCCTATCACAATAGAAAACAGACATTTCTTTGTAGACCTAGTCTATCTGCCTATGCAGCAGATCGATGTTATCCTAGACATGGATTGGCCTTCGACCAGCCATGTGGTACTTGACTATGCAAACAAAACCCTTTGTTTTTCTGAGCTATCTAGATTGATGCCTGCTAACGAAGGTACTCCGAAGAATGTAAGATCTGAAGAGTATGTGGTGTTGTTCTCCTTGGAAGCGAAGGAAACTCTGAGTGTGGGAGCACTGCCTGTTGTGCGGGAATTTTCGGAGGTGTTTCCAGATGATGTTCCAGGGTTGCCGCCGGAGAGAGAGATTGTGACACCCTTAACCCCAACATACGTTTATTATATAAATATTAATTTGAGAAAAGATTCTTTGCGGAAAAAGATATGAGTTCTACCATTAATAAACATTTTTGTAATAGTTAAGAGTATCACCATTTATAAACTTAAACCTCAAATCCAATTAAATTAAACATAGTGCCATAAAACGTTTACAAGTTTCGCATAAATAATAAATAGTTTAAACAAGATAATCCCCAAGCCCGATGTCACATGGATCAGAGCTAAACAAACCCATAAAGAAATGAATAACACGATCCAAAGCCTAAAGAATAACATCAAAGCCAAATAAACTCCTAATAGAGCATTCACAACTCCAAGTAAGCTCCAATGCGTTACTCTTCAGTCACTTTAGAGTCATTTGAAAAAATCGTACATTGCACAAGAAAAGACACAAATATAAAGGTGTGAGAAGACATAGTCATATACATATGTTATGGAAGTAAAATGGAAATTAAGGCGAGTGCATACACACAGATATACATATATACATATACATACATACACATATAAGTACTACACACCCACAAACATAACATAATCATTCTCGTAAATCAAGTCAAATCATCTCATAACAGTTTAACATATCATCTCATTATATTTTATATACATGTCGCGTTACAATTACAAGCAACAGTGTCCCCTCGGACTCATACAACACACATAATTGAGTACCCACAAACAGGCTCTCTAGGAGCTGGGTCCCATAAACAGGCTCGTAGAGGCTGGATCCCATAAACAGGCCATTCCGCGGTTGGGTCCATAAACAAGCCCTTCCGAGCCTAGTCCCACAAACAGGCCTTGCAGAGCTGGGTCTCACACAAACATTCACTATCACGGGCTCCTTAGAGCTGGGTCTCACACACAACATCCACAAATGAGTACCCATCATGAGCTAACTCCTTAGAGCTGTGTCTCACACATAAACAATATATCACATTTCACTAATGTCACAATCATAGTTCACATACAATCATCCTTAATTATAACTCAATATTCACATATTATAATCTCAAACCAATAGTCATATAATTCATGATTACAACTCATCACAACATTAACATAATAACATTTACAAACACTTTTGCACTTATAATAACACATGCATATTTATAACATTATAGCAACAAATACACGCTTTATGATAGTATAATCATACAATAAAGTCAATATGATAATTATAACACATAATGATTCAAGCCATTGCTCCAACAATGGTAACAACAAATCACTCAAGGCACAAGGGGATCATGGGAATCCCTAATCACCTCAATCTCATTCCAACATTCCCATATGATATAATCATCTTTCTTCCCCCATACCTAGTATGACGATCACAATGAACAAAGGAAGAGAAAAGTTCCGGAGAAGGTTGCGTCTCACGAACACTCGATCTCACGACACTTGATTTCACGTTCACAGCCCAAAAAGGTTCAAGAGTAGCATTGAGAAAGAGGGATTGTGATGGCAGTGATGCTCCTCAAGCGAATGCGACGAAAAATAATGAACAAAGGTGCAATCTCCTTCAAGAATCCTTGAAAAGGGTTTAGGAATCCTTGTTTAGAAAGAGAAAGGCAATTTCTAAGAGTATTTCGAGTTAGAAAATAGGTTTAGGTCGACTCTTATGGTATAAATATGAGTTAGGGTCACTATGGGCTGATTAGAAGCCTAAAAACACGTTTCTGCTGTGCACAGATTCGCGAAGCGAGTCCGTTTTCCCGAGGCGCACCAGAGAGCTCCAATAGCTGTCTGCCAGATTCACGAGGCGACGTTTCCTTCGCGAGGCGATCCGATAGAAGCTGAATTTGGCCCTAACACCTGAAATAAGACTTGTAGATAATTCTCTAAGCTTTCCAACGCTTCCAAGATTGCCTTAATTGGACCTCTAGAACTCAAGATATGGACAAAAATTTAAAACAGGTTTATTGGACTCAAATGGATTAACCCTTTCTAGAAGTTAAACTATCCCAAACATGAACCCATACATCAAGAGAAAAAATAAGAAGCATATATGAATATATATAAGCAAAGATTAACATATTATAATCTATGGGTGAAAATTGGGGTGTTACAAAGATCGAGTTCGGCATAGATCTTGTACCAGGAACTGGACCTATTTCGATAGCACCTTATTGAATGTCTCCAGTAGAGTTGGCGGAGTTGAAGAAGTAGTTGGATGAGATGCTAGGCAAAGAGTTCATCAGACCTAGCGCATCACCATGAGGAGCTCCAGTACTGTTAGTCAAGAAGAAAGGCGGAAGTTCAAGGTTGTGTGTGGACTATCGTCAGCTGAACAAAATGACAATAAAGAACAAGTATCCATTGCCAAGGATTGACGATTTGATGGATCAGTTGAGGGGAACAACTGTGTTTTCAAAGATCGACCTGCGATCTGGTTACCATCAAATCAGGGTGAAGAGGGAAGATATACCGAAGACTGCTTTTCGGAGTCGATATGGGCACTACGAGTATTTGGTTATGCCTTTCAGTGTGACTAATGCTTCAGTCGTGTTCATGGACTATATGAAGAGGATATTTCGACTGTTCCTAGATAAGTTTGTTGTCGTGTTTATCGATGACATCCTTGTTTACTCTCCGCATAAGAAGGAACACCAAGAGCATCTTCGAGTGGTGCTAAGGACAGGCAGTTGTATGCAAAGTTGTCGAAGTGTGAGTTCTGGTTAGAAGAACTACATTTCTTAGGACACGTGATCAATAAGGATGGAATCACGGTGAATCCATCCAAGGTTAAAGCGGTGGTTCAATGGGAAAGCCTGAAGTCTGTGAGCAAGGTTCGCAGTTTTCTTGGTCTAGCGGGATACTACAGAAGATTTATCGAGGGATTCTCTAAAATTGTGTTGCCTATGACGCAATTGATGAGAAAGGGGAAGACGTTTGAGTGGTCGGAAGCTTGTGACCAAAGTTTCATAGAGCTGAATCGGAGGTTGGCCAAGTCGCCGATGTTAGTTTTGCTAGATCCGTTAGGAAATTTTGACGTATACTATGATGCGTCATATCAAGGATTGGGTTGTGTCCTCATGCAAGTAGGAAGAGTGGTGGCGTATGCCTCCAGGCAGTTGAGAGTGCATGAACGGAACTACCCGACTCACGATCTGGAACTAGCTACGATAGTGTTTGCACTGAAGATATGGAGACCCTATCTGTATGGTGCTAAATTCAGTATATTTAGCGACCATAAGAGCCTAAAGTATCTGTTCGACCAGAAGGAGTTGAACATGAGGCAGAGGAGGTGGATGGAATTCATAAAGGACTATGAATTCGACCTACAATACCATCCAGGTAAGGCTAATGTTGTATAGGATGTGCTTAGTAGGAAGTCCCTACACGTATCTGCAATGATGGTACGAGAGCGTGAGTTGTTAGAGCAGTTTAGGGATCTGAATCTAGTTGTGGAAATCGTCGAGGATAAGATGAATCTTATGATGATTGAGGTAACTAGAGATTTCCTGAATCTGCTTTGGATAAGGCAAGCTGAGGATGTGTATCTTAAAAAGGTTATCCTGTTGATCGAGGAAGGTGAAATGTTTGAGTTCAGAAGGGGTGCTTATGGTTTGGTTAGGAATGGTGACCGATTTTGTGTGCCTGCGGATAGTGAAGTTAAGAATATGATCTTCGAGGAAGCACACAAGAGCAAGTTGAGCTTTCATCCAGGGGCTACCAAGATGTACCAGGATCTGAAAAAGCTATTCTGGTGGTCGGGGATGAAGAAGGAAGTAGCGGCTTATGTCCAATCCGACTTGGTTTGTCAAAAGGTGAAGGTTGAACACCAGAAGCCAGCGGGATTGTTGCAATCGCTGGATGTCTCGAAGTGGAAGTGGGACAACATTGCAATGGACTTTGTCTTTGGGTTACCAAGGACTCAGAAGAGGTATGATGCAATTTGGGTCATCATAGATAGGTTGAAGATATGTGCTCATTTCTTACCTATCAACTAGAACTATTCTTTAGAAAGATTGACTCAGCTTTACATCAGGGAGGTGGTAAAGCTACATGGTGTGCCTTCAAGTATTATCTTGGACCGAGACCCGAGGTGTGCTTCAAGGTTCTGGAGAAGTCTAAAAGGAGCGTTGGAAATTAAGTTAATGTTGAGTTCTACTTATCATCCACAAACGGATGGCCAGTCAGAATGAACGATTCAATCGTTGGAAGACCTGCTAAGAGCATGTGTGTTGGAACACACAGGAAGGTGGGACAAGTTTCTTCCTTTGATTGAGTTTACCTATATCAATAGTTACCACTCAAGTATCAGGATGGCGCCGTGGGAAGCTTTGTATGGGAGGACGTACAGGACTCCGTTATGCTGGTTTGAGACTGGAGAGAATCAGTTGCTAGGTCCTGAGTTGGTGCAATAGACGACAGAATAGGTTAAGTTGATCCGGGAAAAGATGAAGGCCGCAAGGGATAAGCAGAAGAGCTATGCTGATAAGCGGAGGAGACCCTTAGAGTTCCAGGATGGCGATCATGTATTTCTGAGAGTTACTCCAAGGATAGGCGTTGGCAAGGCAATTCGATCTAGAAAGCTTACACCCAGGTTCATAGGACCATTTCAGATTCTTCGTCGAATTGGTCCAGTAGCTTACCAAATAGCCTTACCGCCTAATTTGTCAAATCTTCACGACGTCTTTCACGTCTCTCAGCTTAGAAAGTACTACCCTGATCCATCGCATGTGTTAGAGCCCGAATCAATCCAACTATGAGAGAACCTTGAATACGAGACTTTACCTGCTCGGATAGTGGATAGGAGGATCAAGGAGCTTCACGGAAAGCAGATTCCCCTGGTGAGGGTCGAGTGGGATCCAGCAACCGGAGATTCAACAATGGAACGAGAAGCACATATGCGCCAATAGTATCGATCGTTGTTTACAGTTATGAACCAGGAATTTCGGGGACAAAATTCTCTTTAAGGGGGTGGTAATGTAACATCCCATCTTTTGTAACCCTAATTGAGGTGGATAACCGTGATTCGGTGTTTGTATGTTTGTGTGTTAGTTTAACACCTAGTTGGAAGTTTAGGAATATGCTTGATCAACGTTGGAAGTGTTTAAGGCGTAACACGAGAAACTGGGGAAGTCAGAAGGCTGGAAGTCATTTCCCCGCTGAGTTGGACGCTCAAGCGTGGGAGGACTCCACGCTCAAGCATGGCAACGCTTAGGTGTACGTGGGGGACCTTGCACACTCTAGCGTGCTGAGTGTGCTGTGCCAGCTGTTCTGAGTTTGGACGCGTGTGAGACACGTGTCAGGCCAGGAAGAGGGTGGAGTGGACGAGGTTCCACGCTTAAGCGTGGAAGAGCGTGGGAACGCTCAAGCGTGCGAATGTTCCACGCTTAAGCGTGGACAGCAGATCAAATTTTGGTGTTTCCTTTCTCTTCCTCATTCCTTGCTCGAAAATCGTGGAATTTCAAAGACTTCTCTGCAACTTAGAGACAGAAACAAAGGTGTGGAGTGAGAGAGCTTGATTTGGTGGAGATCGGAGCATCAGAATGCGATTCTGACAACACCGTTGAGATCGTGACCTCGAAATCTTCACTTTCGACCGATCGATATCTCGATTCGGTCAAGGTAAACTCAAATCCCTAACACGCGTTTTCGAGTCTTTACCCTCTCCTTTGATCTTTGAGCTTGCCCTAAGGCTAACACTATTGCATATGTATTGTGCTCGTGATTAGGGCAAAGTTCGTGCTCGCGGTTGCTTGTGGATTGGAGCTCAGGGCCGCAACTGTTGAAGGAGCTTGGGGTTGTTCTGGGTGAAGGGGACTACGAGCTTAGGGAGGAAGGAGGAGCGTGATCGTCTCGTTGGTGATCGCATCAAAGTTCGTGCCACAACTGTTCAGGTGGGGAGAAAGAGTTACAGACGTCGGGGAGGCAAGAGTAGTTTATATAGCTTTGTTGTAGGTTTTGTGTAGTGTAGGGGAACCCTAAAGCCTACGTAAGGTTGAGCCCTGACGAAGTACCTAAACCCTCGGTTTAGCTTACTTCGGGCTAGCACCGTTGTATTGATACCCTAGGTTAGCAGACTTGTGTTGATTGACATGATGTATGTATTGTTGCTCTGTGAGTATCTGCGTATCAGCTAACTGTGGTATGTGATATATCTGCGTGATGTGATGGCATGATGACGTATGAGATGCATACTGCTTTATTGAGCATACTAATAATGATGAACTGTTGTATGTATCTTGAAATGCATGTATGCATGAGACTTGGAGGTTTAGTATGATTAGGGATTTGACCCCGTGGTGGACGTTTGAGCTGATAGTTGAAATTCGAGGTTATAGTTGGAGCTAGGAGCTCGTAAGTTTATGATGGGAGCTTGGAGCTCGTATAGTTACAGTGGAGCTTGGAGCTCGTATGGTTACAGTGGAGCTTGGAGCTCATATGGCATAGTTGGAGCTTGGAGCTCGTGTTGCTAAGAGCAAGTTGCATGTTGCTATATCAGTTCAAGAGAGATGGATGATATGCATAGCATATACATGTGATGCCAAGTGGCGAGCCTTATGTTGCGAGTGTACCCACATGAGACCGGTATGGCAGCGCCTATCGTGTCGTGGCGGTCCTGGGCACATCCTACTATCCCGACTGGACCCTGAGTCTTGCCATTTGCCGGTGGATCTTCTGAGGAGCCCTAGATAACCCTCTCTATCTGGGAAAATTGAGTGGCGATGCATTCTTATGGGTCATGGTGGGCGGAACGGATTACTGGAACAAACCAATTTGTGGTCCGTTGAGGGGACGAGATGTTGCCCTTAGTAGGGTGTTTAGTACCGGCCGGCATGCATAGAAAAAGTATATGTCACATCTAGCTTGGGAATGACCGTGGTGTCGAGACATTGAGAGATGGTTGTGTTTGCTATATACTCTGCATTGCATCATTTGCAACACCCTTTCCCGAGTGTCACATTCCCGAACGTTTATAAGTCCGAAAATAATATGGATGCGGAAAATACGGTTTTCTTCTTCTTTTTTTTCTTTTTACAAAGATGTAATGTGATTAGTAAAGGTAAGTAATAATAAAAGAACTTAGGTTCATCATGCATTTCTAAAAGACATACTGAATTGAAATGCAAAAACAGAAATAGTATTGTATACAGACATTGGTTCAACGCCTAATTGGCAACAAGAACATAATAGGTACTAGGAGTCACAGCTCCCTAGAAGTTATAACCGACACCTAACACAGTTTGGCCAAGACTAAACAGCAAAAGGAATCCCCCTCCGGACTCAAAGTAAATGCTGGACAGTATCATCATCGTGTCCATCTGCTCAAGCAGAAACAGCAATACCAGCAGAAAAGATATACAAATATGGGTGAGATCCCGATCATCAACACAACAAAGTAGCACAAGCAAAAACGGGACGACTCACCAGGTAACAACGTACCCAACATGCTTACCATATATCTCAATACAAATCATGTTAAACAATTAGCAACATAAAATAAGGCATTCTCAAAAATATAGAACAGCGATGTACAACAAATAAATGTAATCATTAACAACCATCCAATGCAGTGCAATGTACATGACTCAATGCCATAAGCCACAGGGTAAAACTCTAACCCCTACTCCATGGAACGAACAAAACATCGGAGAGAGTGAATGGGAGGACATGTTCTGGTTATTGCCAGCCATGAGCAAGATGCTACAACATTCATAACGTGCACGTATCTGGCTTGACGGAAACACTCTCAATCAAACATGAAAAGTACGGCATCTAGTAGAGGATATCAGTGTATTGCACGGATTCGCCATGACACAGAAGAATCATCAACTGGTTTCATGTCAGCCCTTCCAACCCTGATACCTCCAAAGACCATTTAAGATCGTCACCGTAAGATTCGCACCCGCATCAAGGTGTAAGTTCAACTCCTAGGCTCAAAGCCTTACAACTCATGCAATGAAATGCCAATGCTTACACAAAGCAGATGCAAATAAAGCAATGTTTATCCACCGAATAAACCTCAAGGTTCACTAAGATTTTCTTCTTTGGGAACTATACGTGTTTTCTTATTTCAAAACTTTTACCCATCGGATAAATCTCGTGATCCCTCCAGGATCGAGTCATCACAAGACTGAAACAATTGAACGATTGACCTAGATCCGAATCACCGATCCGTCATCGAACTACTGTTTCAAAACCCAAAACGTTTCGTATTTGTGTTTATGTCTAATGAATTATGTTTCAAGTCCTAAGTATTATGAATAAGGATTGAGAATCCTCTTAGATAAGTCTTTGATCCTTTCTAAGATATTATCTCCTTGATTTTCAATTAATGAAATAAGTGTTGATTCACTTAAGTCTTATGAAGTCATTGATGAGCTAAGTCATCAATGGTATAGCACATGGTCTTGGTCCACCACATACCATACTTAATTATCTCTTTTCTTCAACTCTAAGTTAATTACTTTAACTTAGGTTTTCACGCTAAAACTTGACGATTTGAGTTGAAAAACTCTCTTTGTAAACCAAAACCGTTCTAATTGAAAACTCATTTGATTTGAAATAACTTTGTCCTTGCTTAAAGCAAAGTACCTTAACTAATTTGAAAGGGTTTTTCCTTACTAACTTAGTGTAAAACAAACTTCTTTTCTCGCGGGGTGAACATCAGTTTCGCATCACAAGGCTGAGAGGCTGTGTTTGCTCCTTAGACAGACCTTCTGGATCGCGCGGCGAGAATTGTCTGGCGTCGCGAGGTCGAGAAGCTGTGTTTTACTGCTCGGGCTTGCCTTCTGTCTCGTGTAACGAGAATAGTTTAGCCAGGCGAGTGCCTTGTTTTCCCTTTTCCTTGTCTTCTTCATTATTTCTCTTTTAAAGCACTTAGTTAAAATGGCTAAAGTAAAAGAAATTTTTCACTTTAGTAAAACACTAGAATGTTGAAACTTTATTTAATCTTTAGATCAAAATCACTTTATTGTTTTTCTTTGAAACATAAGTTATTAAAAACACTTTCTTATTCCAAAACTTTTGAAGGTTCAAGAACAACACATGTTCTTCCATCTTTTTCTTACTAAGGCCACAAGCTTCCATACAAGGAATGTGAAGATTTTGTTTCACCAAATAGACAAGTCATATCTCAAAATGCTCAGAAAATTATGACAAACAACAATCACACATCATTGCATCATTGCATCATAATCAAGCATAAAAATCCTTACTTGATCTAGAGATCAAAGTAGGTTTTTCATCATATATGAAAATAATTTTCGTCTAATCAACATCATCATAAACATATGCTAGAGCACACTAAAGCATAAACCATTATTACAAACTTTGTTCTCCAAGAGAACCTAACAAATAAAGTGATGAACCCAAACCAAAGAGTTTCACCCACATAACATAAAACAACCATTTTCACCTCCACCAACTTTGGTGTGATGAGGTTCGTCTCCCATACCTGTTGATGAATAATATTCCGGATCAAAGTCGATCGATCGATTCGTAAATCTCCTGATTACTCGTCCGAATACTCATCACCAACTACAATCAATCAAACATTAACATCTAACAACACAAATCTCCCCTATTTCCTACCACTTTGGGTTTGGCCCTTATATAGAAAAATATGCTAGAGGTGTCCTAAATTTCTTATCTCTTGGATGGATGATCCTTAGGTACTCCTAACACTAAAAAAAGTCTTATTACTCAAAACTTGAATCAAAAACTCAACCTTTTTCAACATAGGTTGTTCGGCCACTTTATACCCATATGAGTTAGAGAAAGCTTTTGGTTACATGCTCTTGGATAGTGAAAGAGAATGATGAAACTAGTTCATAGAAATTGATTTGGTATTAAAAGGATTTTTTTACACTTTTCTATGAATTTTCAAAGTTTATGAATCAAAGTTGGATCTTCATGAATAAAGAGACTCAAGAGATGAAATAGAGAGATTAAGAGAGTTAAGATGGAATTCATACCCCCTAGATGATGAAGTTTAGGAGAAAAGAAACTTGATTTCACTAAAAACATCAACTTTTCAAGATCAAAAGTTGGTTTTTTGTTGAAGAACATATGAAAAACTTTGAAGAACATGAAGAACAAGTGAGAGAAGAGAGGGGAGAGAGAGATCTCGAAATGGCCAAGTGAGAGAGTGGGTGATATAGATATTTTCTCATCATGGCAAACTTGTAATTAACCAAAGGACAATTTGATCATTTCCTTAAAAGATCGGGGGCATTTTGGTCATTTCACGTCCAGATATTTTGGAAAGTCATCATGAAATGGGGCCACGAAATTCCTCTTGATTTGACATCAAGATTATCCGTTAGCGGGTCCCGTTAAATCCTTTCGCAGCTCCAAACGTCTTCCGGTTCGAGTATACGCCCGAATATAATATATTAATTTCACTTTTGGACGTCAGGACGGATTTTAGCAATTATGTAAAGATTTAAATCCTGAGACTTATTGTCTCGTTCACGAGTCAAAAATAGGTCTTGATAGTAGGAAA
This sequence comes from Ammopiptanthus mongolicus, assembly GCA_039655645.1. Lineage (NCBI taxonomy): Eukaryota > Viridiplantae > Streptophyta > Magnoliopsida > Fabales > Fabaceae > Ammopiptanthus > Ammopiptanthus mongolicus. Next base: position 48,047,979 of record CM077351.1, on the reverse strand, counting down.
ACACTACTATTCCTGAAAAACGCAGACCGGGCTCCGTTTGAGTTTTTGTCCAAAACTTAATCGTAGCTTCCTACGATAACGCAGAGTGTGAATATGGTCTCAGAATATTTTATTTCACTTTCTAGATCCTCCAATAAAATACAAACGTTTAAATACTGAATAATTATAAAATTTGAAAATTGGGACGTTACATTATCCCTATATTTGATGTGTTGTATATCTTATCTCCCTATCTTTTCTTTGTATGTGTATGTTTGACTCGCGAGCAGACGACGAGCCAGCCTGTAACGCCCTGATTTTCAAGTTTTATAATTCTTCAGTATTTAAACGTTTGTATTTTATTGGAGGGTCTAGAGAGTGAAATAAAATATTCTGAGAACATAGGAATGCTCTACACAACCATAGGAAACCATGGTTAAGTTTCGGGTGAAAGCTCAAACGGAACCCGGTCTGCGTTTTTCACGGATAGTAGTCATTTTCTACTATCGAGACCTAATTTGGACTCGTGAATGAGACAGTAAGTCTCAAGATTTAATTCTCTACATCTTTGTTAAAATCCGCCTGAAGTCCGAAAAATAAAAATAATATATTATATTCGGCCGTATAATCGAATCGGGAGGCGTTTGGAGTCATAAAGAGATTCAACGAGACCCGCCAATGGATAAGCTTGATACCACATCATACCAGATCACTTGGGAGAGCATGTCAGAGTCTTCATGACGTTCGGAAAAATCTGGACGCGAAATTACCAAAATACCCCTAGACTTAATCTTTTTCACTTTTACCATTTTACCCTTGAAGCAAATGACCATTTTACCCTTAATGAGTTATTTAGAAGGCTGGACAGCCCCTTGCTCAGCCCCATTCACGCACAAATTCTGGCCTTGAAGAGCCAAGAACACTTCATCTTCTTTCTCCTTGAAAAGCCACCATTTTTCTTAAGAAAAATCTTGAATCCTTTGAAGAAAACCTTGAATCTTGGATCAATCTTCATCCATTCTTAGGTAAGATCACTTCTATGATCTCCTAGCTTCTTGAATCTCTCTCAATCTCTAGATCAAAATCTTGTTTCTTGAAAATCCATTTTAATATCCAAAACTTTGAAAATTCATAGGAAATTGTAGAAAAATCCTTTTAATGGGAAACCAATTTCTTTGAACTCACTTCATCATTCTCTACCTAAACCCAAGAGCTCATGATTCAATTCTCATCCTAGCTCTTAATCCCCAAAGTGGCCGAACCCTAACCAAGATGATGAATAGTGTTTTTGATCAAATTTTTGATTTCTAACTCTTGATTCCATCCTTAGCTTTCCTTTTGTCTTGGAATCCAAGTGATGGAAAACCAAATCAATTTCTAAACCCTTTTCCCCAAAATGGCCGAGGCCTTCATGGTTGAAAACCTTGAGTTTTGTTTCATATTTTTGGGTGTTAAGACTTGTTCTAGTGTTAGGAGTACCTAAGGATCATCCATCCAAGAGATTAGAAATTTTGGACATCTCTAGCTGAATTTTCTAGAGTATGGCCGAATCTTGAGTGATGAGAAATAGATGAGATTTATTTTGTTTGATGTTTAATGTTTGATTGTTATGTTGTTTGTAGTTGGTGATGAGTATCAGGAGGTTCACGAATCGATCAACCGACTTTGATCCGGAGATCTGCTCATTAACAGGTATGGGGGGTGAACCTCATCACACCAAAGTTGGTGGTGGTGAAAATGGTTGTTTAAGTTTATGTGTGGGTGAAACCCTTTGGTTTGGGTTCACCACTTTTATTTGTTAAGTTCTCTTGGAGAACAAAGTTGTAATAATGAGTTTATGCTTTAGTGTGCTTTAGTGTGCTCTAGCATATGTTTATGATGATGTGATTGGATGAAAATCATTTTCATGTATGTTGAAAAACCTACCTTGATCTCTAGATCAAGTATGGATTTTTATGCTTGATTATGATGCAATGATGTGTGATTATTGTTTGTCATAATTATGTGAGTATTTTGAGCCATAACTTGGTTAGTTGGTGAAGCAAAATCTTCACTTTTGTTTTGATGAGGCTTTCGGCCATGTCCATAAGAAAAGGAAGAACATGTGTTGTTCTTGAACAATTAAAGTTTTGAAGTAAGAAAAGTGTTTTAATAACTTATGCTTCAAAGGAAAACAATAAGTGATTTGATCCAAAGATCAAATAAAGTTTCAACCTTTAAGTGTTTTCACCAAAGTGAAACATGTCTTTTATTTTAACCTTAGTTCATCTAATGGATCAAGTGTTTTAAAAGTGAAATAATGAAATGTTTTCATGAAAACTAACATAGTTTCATAAGGCATTACCTTTATTTTAGAACAAAGTTCATGTTCCTTTTTCAAACAATAATGGAGACCTTTTGTCCTTAAGTTGATTAAAATGAATCATAGTTAAGGAAGTTAGATGAGATTACATTTCCTTTCCAATAACTTAGAACATGGTTTTACATTAAGTTAGTAAGCAAAAACTTTTTTTCAAAATTTAGTTAAGGTGCTTTGTTTGAGGCAAGTGTCGCTAAGCGAAGTGGATCTCGCTAAGCGATACAAAGAAATTCCAAGTTAGGCATCATTGCCTCAATTTCGCTAAGCGAATTAGGTTTGGCTAAGCGATGTAGATAAAATTTCAAATGATGCATCACTGTCTGAATTTCGCTAAGCGAATGTAATCTCTGTTGCGAGTCCCACATCGGATGGTTAACGAGCCTGGCCATTGCTTATATAGCTAGGTAGACCACCCACTCATAAGCCGGTTTTTGAGGGGACCATTCGGATGCCTAAATTCTTAACATGGTATTAGAGCCACGTTCTGCCCGATGGTGTGGATAGTGCCGCTAGCCCTCGCTTGTGGTGACGAGCCCAGGCTCGAGGGGGCGTGTTGCGAGTCCCACATCGGGTGGTTAATGAGCCTGGACGTTGCTTATATAGCTAGGTAGACATCAGAGCCACGTTCTGCACGGTGTTGTGGATAGTGCCGCTAGCCCTCACTTGTGGTGACGAGCCCAGGCTTGAGGGGGCGTGTTGCGAGTCCCATATCGGATGGTTAAGGAGCCTGGCCATTGCTTATATAGCTAGGTAGACCACACCCTCATAAGCCGATTTTTGAGGGGACCATTCGGATGCCTAAATTCTTAACAATCTCGCTGAGCGAAATTCAAGCGAGCACCTTGTTTTTGCCTTTTCCTTGTTTTCCTAAATTGAAAACGTTGTTTTGATTTACAAAAGGAGTTTTTAAACCCAAATCATAAAGTTTTACGCATGAAAAACCTAAGTTAAGTAATTAACTTAGAGTTGAAGACAAGGTATAATTAAGTATGGTATGTGGTGGAACAAGACCATGTACTATACCATTGATGACTTAGTACATCAATGATCTGATAAGACTTAAGTGAATCAACACTTATTTCCTTAAATGAAAGTCAAGGAGTAATATCTTAGAAAGGTTCAAAGACTTATCTAAGAGGATTCTCAATCCTTATTCATAATGCTTAGGACTTGAGACATAATTCATAAGACATAAACACAAACACGAAACGTTTTGGGTTTTGAAACAATAGTTCGATGATAGACCGGTGATTCGGATCTAGGTCAATCGTTCAATTGTTTCAGTTTTGTGATGACCAGAATGAGAGAGATCCTAAGACTGTGCAGTTATGAGACTGTATAGTTGAAGGAATCTGAGGCTGTGCAGGTATGAGACTGTATAGTTGAAGGAAGACTTATAAGAATTGATTGGTACTACCTATACCAACAAGATTTATCTTCTTTTCGGGAGCCTAGAACATAAGAACTTTATAGTTAGGCGTGCTTGACTTGGAGTAATTATGGGATGGGTGACTTTCTGGGAAGTTTCCTAGAAGGCGTGTGAGTGAGGACAAAACACTCTGAAAAGACTCGTGTTGGTTTGTGGGGACAGTCGGCAATTCTGAAAGCAGTCTGGATCATTCTAAAGGGATCACGAGATATTTATCCGATGGATAAATGCTTTATAAAACAAAGACGCGTATAGTTCCTAAGAACGAACCTTAGTGAACCTTGAGGTTTATCCAATGGATAGACATTGCTTTATCACATCTGCTTTGTGTAAGCATTGGCATTTCATGTGCATAGTTGTAAGGCCTTGAGCCTAGGAGTTGAGCTTACACCTTGATGTGGGTGTGAATCTTACGGTGACGATCTTCAATAGTCTTTTGGAGGTATCAGGGTTGGAAGGGCTGACATGAGACCATTTGATGATTCTTCTGTGTCGTGGTGAATTCGTGCAATACACTGATATCCTCTACTAGATGTCGTACTTTTCATGTTTGGTCGAGTGTTTCCATAAAGCCAGATACATGCACGTTACGAATGTTGTAGCATCTTGCTCATGGCTGGCAATAACCGGAACATGTCCTCCCATTCACTCTCTCCGACACCTTTGTTAGCTCCATGGAGTAGGGGTCAGAGTTTTTACCCTTGTGGCATATGGCATTGAGTCATGTACATTGCACTGCATTGCATGGCTGTTGATGATTACATTTATTTGTTGTACATCGATGTTCTATATTTTTGAGAATGCCTTATTATATGCTGCTAATTATTTAATATGATTTATATTGAGAATTATAATGAGCATGTTGGGTACGTAGTTACTTGGTGAGTCGTCCCATTTTTACTTCTGCAATTTTGTTGTGTTGATGAACGAGAATCTCACCCATATCTGTATATTTTCTTGCTGGTATTGTTGTTGCTGCTTGAGCAGATGCACGGGACGACGGTTCAGTTCAGCGGCTTCTTTGAGTTAGGAGGTGGACTCTTTTGCTGTTTAGATCTGTCTTGGCCAGACTGTGTGGGTATCTGTAGTACTTCTTAGGGAGCTGTGACTCCTAGTACTTATTATCTCTTATGTCAGTTATGCATTAAACCTATGTCCGTATACAGTATTATTTCTGTTTTCTGTTTCAGCATTTCTAATACAATATGTTCTAGGAATGCATGGTGAACCTAAGTTCATTTACCTTTACTAATCCCATTACATCTTTGTGAAAAGAAAAAAAAAACCGTATTTTTCGCATTAATAAATATTTTCGGCCTTATAAACGTTCGGGAATGTGACACTCGGAAAAGGGTGTTGCACAGCCGAGCTGCAGGATGGACCCGAGACTTCAACCGTTTATCATGGGGGCACCGCGGATGCCAGTGCTAGGGGATATTGAGATCGTATATCACGATGGGAGGGGATAGCGGGTGAACCCCTCGACCTTTTTGGCTGTGTACATAGGACCTATCGGCTTGATCTTTAGGAGCGGTACACCACCGTACATGGACATCATCGGACCCTACCGCGTGTATCAGTTTCTTCCCTTCCCTCAGATGTGGCGACCACCGAGGCAGAGAGAGCAGGACTACATGTGGCTGGCACCCCAATCCTCGGGAGTATCCAGCAGGAGAGGCTTCATCCACAGAGGTCAGCGTAGGTGTACGGATCGGTATTTGAAGGTAGCCCAGAGGCGTATGATTGCAATGTCGAGTTTCTCATCCAAGTACGAGCCTATGCGGGTTTATAGGCGTACCCACGGAGAGGGGCAGGGTAGCTTGGGACATCCTCACCACTGATGGTGAGAGTCAACTAGTGCGTCTCTAAGACTGTGTGGAGAGGCTTGATGTACTTTTTGAGAGCGGGTTAGGGAGTGCTGGTGAGGGTGCTTGAGAGTTCTTTTTTGGGTCTTGATGTATATGTTTTTCTTTTCAGTTTACTGTTGTACAATTTTATGTATGTAGTACAATAGCCCTACTGATAAGACCGCCATGTATATATTACAGTACTGCATGTATATGTGTTTTACTTTACCTATTGCGTTACTCTGATAACTGTTTTAAATGCGTGCTTATGTTGTATGTTTTACCGTTTTGTCTCGTTTGTTTTAATAAGCGCGTAATAATATTGCTAAGTTATAGTTAATATTGTACGTGGGTTCTCAGCTAATGGGTTGACTTCATGTATGTGAGGTCGTCTCATTATTATGGTATCAGAGCGTTAAGGACGTTCTGCAGCCAATGGGATGATTTCACAGTTATATGGGGTCGTCTCAATTACTCTCTCTCTCCAGCTGTGGGACACGTCTTCATTGATTGATATCAGCACAGAGAAGTTTGCTGAGTTGGCATGTCTTTTGTCTTGTAGTGGTCCTTCTATCAGATGCTGCAGCATTCCTGAGCAATTCCGTTCCTGCTAACTTCTATTTTCCATTTGATTTCCTGATCACACAAGCACAGCTTTCCTTAGACATATGTTTTCAATAAATTCGTGGGATAAATAAGTCAAAACTGGCAACAATGTCACTTGCTTATTTTCTACTAAAAACTAGAAATTCAACTGTCAAATAAACTAAAGAGTTATCAGTGATCACTCCGAGAATCACTCGACTAATAGTTAGGATCTTGCTTGTATATTATTGATATTTCCGATATTTTAAATAAAGGGATTATCGCTCTGATCATGTGACATCGTGATCATAATTATATTTTACGATAGTGTTATTATTGTGTTTTCGAAAATATAAGACTGTTATGATTTCCTAACATAAGAGGCCTTGAAGGATGACTTTTAAATTACTTGATGATTCTTTTAAATGTGGAGTTTTGTGTTACATTGTGATCTTCTTCATCGCGTGAAAGAGAATTTTGAAATCCATATTTTATTTCACAACGAGAATTACTTATCATTCGCATAATCTATTAAATAAACGTTTTTACGTAAAGGGTGTCACACTAAAGACTGATAAATTAGGGTTTAGATCGTGGTTTAGGGGTATAAAATGAGTTAGGACGTAATGAGGTGAAATAGAAGCCCAAATCGCGTTTCTACAGACGCAAACATTCGCTAGGCGAATTTCCATTCGCTAGGTGAACTAGAGAGCTCCCCGAACTGATCATCAAATTCGCTAGGCGAATTTCAACAACACTAATGATCACAAAATTTGTCTCTCTGTCTCAGCTGGGGGAATTACATCAGTCTTATTTTCACTATATTGACACCTTTTTAAAGGTTAAACTACCCCAAACATATACTTAAACACTAAAAACAAGTATTGCAGGTTTATATAAACATACATGATATATGGGTGAAATTTTAGGGTGGTGCAATTTGCATATGTGATTGTGAAAGATGCTAAATTAAAATTAAAATGTTATAAAATAAATAAATAATGTAATTAGTTAATGTGATTATGGAATATAATAAATTAAAATGATATAACAATAAGTAATGCAATTATTAGATTATATAGAAAATAAATAATGTAGTTCCCTTGAGTTAGCTAATTTCGTTAAGTTAGGGGACATGTATTGTGAGGGCGCTGATTTTAATCCTCGCAATGCGTTCTGTCATTTTTCCTTTTCCTTCGCCCTCCCCATGTAAGACATGTGCCTCCCTTTAAACCAAAAAATAAAAATAAAATGACTAATGCAAATAGAAAAGTAAAATATAAAAAAATATATTTAATATACATGAAGCAACTTTATTTACATAGGAATAAATTACATGCAGGACTGATTTTAATATGGATTTAATTATAAATGCACTTATAGTATAAAAAGTTTTTATATTGACAATTAAATATATATTGTCATACTATTAAAAACATTTGAATTATAGTAACTAGATAAAACTCACACATGGAAGAATGTACCATTGGGAGGCAATTATTCTTAAAGCTCCAAATTGAAGCTTTCCATCAATGGAACCTTAATTGGAACTTTTTGCTGATTGGAATTTAAAACAAATAGGTCACAATAAGCTTCAAATTGATCCCTTAACTTTTAAATAAGTTTCAAATTGATCTCTTAACTTTTAAATAAGTTTTAAATTGATCCTTTAAATTATTAGTACGTATAGCATTTCTATCACTTTTGCTTATATTATTGACGGAAAGGACTAACTTGTGTTAATAAAATAAGTTAAGGGATTAAATTAAAACTTTTAAAAGTTAAGGGATCAAATAAAAACAAAAAAAATAAGTTAGGAAAACAAAAGGATATTTTAGCCAACTTTTTACAAATGACAATGTGTCAAAATGAAAATATCTGATTTAAATAATTTTCAAACGACTTCGTTTTGGCCGTTGGTCTTCCAATTTTTCTTTTTTCTTTACCTCTATCTGCCGTATTACTAATCTCTTCTCAGCTAAGTCGTCCTCTGAAGCTGTGGCCTTCATCTCTCACAAACCAACCACACACACTTGATTACTTGCTATGGCTGCATCAGTGTCTATGAGTTTCAACATAGCAGCAGCATTCAAAGGCCTTTCCTTGTCCTCAAGCTCTTCCTCTTCCTTCTTCACAGGTGGCTCCCCTCTTCTTGGCGCGGGTCCCACCTCGTTTGTCTCGCTCCCTCAGAGGTCCCCACTAACCATCCAGAACGCCCACAAGAAGGGTGCCGGGAGCACCAAGAACGGCCGTGATTCCAGGGGCAAGAGGCTCGGAGTCAAGATTTTCGGTGACCAAGTCGCCAAGCCTGGTTCCATCATCGTTCGCCAGTGCGGAACCAAGGTTTCCTCAATTTTCAATTTTAAGTTTTGGAAATTCATAACTGTTGGAAACTTCATTCTCTGTTTTATTTTATTTTTTTCATGCGAGGTTGGGAGTAATGATGCTCGGGAATGTACTTGAATTGCTGTTACTGTGTTCGTTAGGTCGCTGGAGAATGTTTTTCTTTAAAAAGTTGGAGAAATTTAGCTGTGGTTTGTTCAATTAATTATGATGGGTTGCTATATGGATTTAGGAAATAGGATATGACACGGCAATGACACAAGATATAAAATTAATATAAGGTTCCCCGTTCACATAAAAACACTAATCTTAAATTAAAAGAGGAATAATATTTTAAAAGTTAGCATGAGTTGTAAGAAAATGCTAACATTTATCTAGTTATTGTAGCATTTAAATAATGGTATAAAAATTCAAAAAGTAAATGTAAAAAGTTGTAGAGTAGTGTATCTGTGTATGAAAGGGTTGTCTGTGAAGTGTTGTCCCGCTTTGATATTTACTCTGATATGTAAAACTAATGGTGTGGCCTTATGTCTTGTATTTTCAATGGTGAAGGTGAAGGGAACTATAGAAATGAATAACGGCGTGCGAATATTCTAGACATGTGTATGTTAGTGAAAAGCATGTGTGAAAGAGCATGTGTACTTTGTTACATATGCATAATTTTAGGGAGGTGAAAACTTCAGAATAATGAGGCAGAGAAGAGAATATTCAGTGTTTTTATTTGGTATCTTTCATCTTTAGTTTCTTTTTTCTTCATTCCTTTGGAGGCTTCCTTCCCTCGAAGCAATGAAAATTGTTTTCTATTCATAACAATTTGGTGCTTTCTCACCGTGTTTGATATATGGGTCACCTTGTGTACTGTTGTGGATTGAGGCTAAGCTTTGATGCTTTTGTGAGTAGTAGAATTGTATGTTTGATAGAAATTGTCAAATAGATGATCACTGAATAATTAAAGCTGTTTACCTTCAACTTTGCAGCCTGGGAGTAAAAATTTGGCATAATTTACGCATGTGTTGGCAATTAGTAGTGAAACAATGTGTAGTATCCCTTCTATAGGCTAGAAAATGAATGCTGTAACAAAAAGAACAAAGAATGAACCAGGTCTTCTGACTAGTTACAGTTGCTTTGTGTAATCAACAAAATTCCAACTGTTTCGTTTGATGGTTTCTCGATGTGGTAGAGCTATTCCATAACTTTCTCTCACTATTTACTATGTTCTGATTATTTTTCTTTGCAACATTTGAAGTTTCACGCAGGAAAGAATGTGGGGCTTGGCAAAGACTATACCATCTTTTCCTTGATTGATGGAGTTGTAAAATTTGAGAAATTTGGGCCTGACAGGAAAAAGGTTAAATAAAGTTTTTACAGCTTGATATGGGTGGCTTAGAATAATGCTAGCAACACACTTTTCTTAACATACTCTTTATTATTGGGTGGTGTTCATGTGAGACCCACTAAATCAAGAGTGGACTCGTTATTTAGTGACTTCTACATGAAATCTACCAATAATAGAGAATGCAGTGAAGAAAGTGTTAAAAAAGAGTGTCTTACTAGCATTTCTCATGAAGCTTATAATTCTGGGTTAAATAAACTTGTATGATTACAGGTGAGTGTTTACCCACGAGAAGTACAGCCTGAGAATCCCAACAGCTATAGAGCAAGGAAGAGAGAGTACTTCAGGATGAGGCGTGAACGCAAAAGAGCTCGAGAAGAAGCAGCAATACTTCAATCCCGGCTGGTGCTGGCTTCTGCGGATGATGATGCTATCACTAATCCAATGTGCTGATTCTGATTCCATCATTTCAATGTGTGAAATCCCCCTGCCCCAATTTTTTTTGCTTCCGTGTATCTAGCAAACATTTAACATTGTATTCAGTTTTAACATATATGTTTTGTTGGAAGGGAATTTCAACCATCAATGGCCAAAATCCATTCGTTTGTTTGTGTCCACAGACCAATAGGGAATACCTAATTCCCCATGATATTGGTTTTATTTCAAGAATTTGACAGTTGATGAACCAAAAGTATTTTGTTTGATAAGTGAAGTGACGTCTTTAATCTCTGTAGTTAACATATCTTAACATTTGGTCTTTTTGCCCAAGGACACAATTCTTGCATTTTACAATCTTAGACAGGGCGAGGTAAACTTTTGAATGTCTATTTACACTCTATTAATTAATTATAATTTTTATTTTTACTTTTATAGAATTATAAGTGATTAATGAGAAGAGTGGTTAGGTATTTAAAGTGTCCAACTGTCTATAGCTACATCCTCATATACAATAATACAAATTAGTTTTCAATTAAATTTAGATGAAGATAGCTATGATAAAAAAAATTTAGATGAAGATAGCAATACTGTTTGTTGATATAATTGTGAATAGTGTGTAGTTTTTGTCTATGTTTTGAGTATTCCTTTATTGGTTCAAAGACTATTCGGACTTTGAAACTATTGATTTATGTCGTTCAGCGTACTTTTATTAAGCGGTTGTCTTAAGGAAAAACAACACAATACTATTATCTTCATTGCGAACAAGTTAAGAAAGACAAACAATACAATAATTCATTGCTTGTATCACGGAGGTAATGCATAGATCATAAGGGGTTTATCTCGTGGGCAGGGCTATTATGTTTAATATTATTATTATTATTATTATTATTATTATTATTATTATTATTATTATTATGTACTTGCTACCTAATCTTTAAATCTCTAATCCTCTTAATCTCTTATTCCATCATATCTCCTTTTTAAGCTAATTCTGTGTTGCTATTTTCATCCACAGGAGCAACGCCCACATATGGTGGTTTTTATAAGCTCTTAAGACAGTTCAGAAACATGAAAATCTTTATTCAACACAATAGCTTTAGTTTCTGATACAATATATATCAAACTTACAAAAACTGGACAAGTAAGGTATTCTGCTAACTAACGAATGCTAATCCTAAAGACACTACCACAGGTATAGGTTAACATTCAGTTAGTCAAAAGAAACATCCAAAAACTAAATAAAGCATAATATAAAATTATACATCAAAATATTGATGGACATAAAAGAATCTCAATTGCATCAACACTCCTCCTTGAGATTTTGATGGACACTCCAAACAATTCTCTTAAGTCTTTCAAATCTAACTCTTGTAAGATCCTTAGTGAGTATATCAGATGCTTGAAGATCAGAATAACAATGACTACTTAATCTCATGATTCTTAAATGCTTCACGTTTAGCATGAAACTTCACTTAAATATGGTTGGCCTTTCCATATTGAACTGGATTTTCAGCAATGGCAATTGTTGATTTGCTATCACAATAAATCTCAGTAGCTTCCAGCTACTGCACTCCCAAATCTTGTAGAATTTTCCTCAACCAAATAGCTTGGTTTCCTACTACAGCTACTGCTACCTATTCAGTTTTAGTAGTGGACTGAGCTACAATTTCTTGTTTCTTTGGATACCAAGAGAACAGGGCCAAAGCAAAAGAAAAGTACATAACCAATATTACTCTATTGTCATCAAGGTTTCCTGCTCAAACGTTGTCAAAATAGCCCAACGATTTTGCATTTTCACTTGGCTTATACCAGATTCCAAATTGAGTATTGTCTCTTAAGAACCTAAGTGTGTGTTACTTGAATTTTGCATAAACCTTGAGAGTAAGCTAGCCACATACACAAGATCAGGTCTGGATACAATAAGATAAAGTTGGCTTCTAATCAAATTTCTATAAAGAGAGTGTCTATTTTTTCAGCTCCATTTTCCTCTGAGAGTTTTACATTCTGCATTAGAGGAGTAGCAAGCCATTTACAGTTTTTCATTCTAAATCTCTTCAAAACTTTGTGAACATACTTCTATTGATCCAGAAAAACTCCATCCTCGGATTAATGCACTTCTGCACTTCTTATTGATTATTGTCTGTCACTAGCAAATCATTAAGATACGAAGGGACAATCAAAGAACCACAATTTAGCAACCTTCTCATATAAAGTGCACCATTTTCACTCCTCCTAAAGCCTTGATTGTGGAATTAGTTGTCAATTCTATTGTACCAAGCTCTAGGATTCTCTTTTACCCCATGCAAGGGCTTATGAAGCTTATACACCTTATCATCGCTGTGAAACTCGTCCCTAATATGTAGGGTAGAGGGAGTTTGATTGTTGTACCCAAAATAAATTAAAATAAAAAGGAAATAAAAGAGAAGGAATGGAATAATTAAAATGGGCAAATAAACATTTTTGAAAAGCATAAGGGCTAGGAAAACTACTAAGTTGGGTAGGAAGGAGAGAATGTCATAAGAAGGAGGGGCCAAATTGCAACTTCAGTAACTTGGCACCAGAACAAATAAAACAAAGGGGGAGAGAGCCACCCTCTCCCATTCCAAACGTGTTTCACCCAAATAAAACTTCTTTCTCTCTCGTTTTACCCTTATTAGTCACCTTTCATCCTCATGTCTTCTTCACATCCCAATTCATTTTGCCATGTGGATTGATTTTGCTATTTAATTGGTGTGAATTTCTATGTGAGACTAAGGTTCATGATATGTCGGTTAATGCTTGCTTCAATTCAAGGGTAATTATAACCCAAAAATAACAAAAACAACATAAATAATATCCTAATTTATCTACATTAGAATAAAATATTCTAAAATTACTATTATTAAAAGTAACACAAATTATCCTATAGCATAATGAAACTGCAAAAAATCTTTTGCCAGACATCTTGTGTAAATAAGTCTATTGTGATACATATTCAATGGAACTGTAAACACAAATTCTGTCCAGTACATAAAATGCACATGTATTATTACTTGGATGAATTATTTATTGTTCCTATATCAACTAAAAAACCATCCATGCAGTTACAATGATTGCAATGTCCCAACAAGTAAATTGCCATGCAGATAAATGCCACCCATCATCTAAAAACTCGGAGTGAGTGAGTTACACTGGTGAAGCCTCCATCAACCATCAGATTATCTCCACTGATATACCTTGCATCATCACTTGCTAGGAAGAGAACAGCATTAGCCACATCATCAGTAGTCAATTCTACCCCTTGCAAGTTGGCATTTCTCCCAACAAAATCACGAAAACCAGCCACGGCATCCTCAGTTCTCTCATCCTCAGGCAAATGAGCCAAAGACAAACCTGTTACGACACCATATGGTGACACACAGTTCACTCTGATTCCATGTATCCCCAATTCAGCTGCAACACTCTTTGTGAGCCCCCATACAGCATGCTTCGAACCTGTGTATGCATGTGTTCCTATGCCTCCTAGAGCACTTGCTACACTGGCTAAAGAAATGATTGAGCCCTTCTTCTGTGGGATCATAATTCTAGCAGCATGTTTCATCCCATGAAATACTCCCTTTGCATTTATATTAAATACCTTCTCAAATTCTGATAAATCCACATTGCGGATATCAGGACAAGGTGATCCAGAAATTCCTGCATTGTTGACTATGATGTCAAGAGTGCCGAATTTACCCACGGTAAAGTCCACTGCACGGCACACGTCATCCTCTACTGTAACATCACAATGGTAAAAACAAACATTTGCTTCACCACCAAGGGATTCACAGACCTGCCTTCCAAGGTTGTCTTGCAGATCAGCTATACAAATTTTGGCACCATGGATATGGAATAGGCGGGTAATGCTTTCTCCAATTCCTGAGGCTCCACCTGTAACCAATGCCACTTTGCCTAATAACCTGAAGAGAGATCATAGATAACATAAAGTCTCATAGTAGGGGCTAGGGTGGGGGGTCATGCAGCATTTTGGTAGATTCTCAAGTCAAGACCATGGCAAATTGAACACCTAAAAGCACTTAAAATTGCATACGAAAAGGTGGTGCAGATACGAAATATGGCAAAACAAATATAGAATGACAGATTTCCATTACAAAAATCTGAAAACAGTGATAAGAAAAGAACATTGAATCAGTCTAAAATTGCAGTCGCGATAAGGTTGCAAAGGCTAGCTACCAAAACGACAATACTACACCACAATTGTGATTGCGAACCACAATTTAAACCTTGAATCAGCCTACATAAAGAGATGCCCCATAAATAATTTTGACGAGAGCTGCCCAATTTTCTTGGTTGAGGCATTAGGAAAATAATTACTCTTCTCCATCCTCTTATGATTGTTTAACATAAGTTTGTTGATATCTATTTAATTACTCTTACTCTTATATATCAGACATTATAATTTTCTTTTCTTATTAACCCTGCACAACATGCAGAGTCAAATACTAATGTTAACACATACTGTATTGTATATTTGTATAGTATCCAAAAACACCAAGTTGGGAATTCAGTAGATAATGCTTAGAAGATTTAAAACATTCCAAACTCAATTAGGTAGGACTTTTGGAGTTTACCTCAGAAAGAGTATCTGGCTGACTGAGCATCGAAGGAGTCACAACAAATCAAACAGTAAAAACATCCAATAATTTGAAAGCAAAATCCTAATTCTTTGGGATAAATGGCATAGCCAAGAGTACACATAAAAAAAAAAAAAAAAAAAAGCTTAAACTAGATGAAGGAAGAATAAGTATCTGATAAAGAAATCTTTCTTACACCAAAGAAAAAGGAAAAAGAAAATCTTTGAAAGATTGAAGAAAAGTCCAAACTCAATAAGGTGCAGAAAATAAGTCAAACAAGATCAGCAACTTGAAAAATTCAAATAACCCCAGCAGATATCTTCTTATTCACCCCATTTTTAACCATGTAGCAAACATATCATAATTGACACAAAATCTGATGACATAAAATATAAAAAGCAATGACAAGTTGCTCAAACTAGATCCACAACCAAAAACAGATTTTGGTCATCCTCAAATCAGTGCTAGAGTCTGAGCAAGAAAAGTTAACCATAGAAATTGCATAGACAACAGATTTCAACAGCAAACTGAAAAATCAAGACCCGGAAAAGTATATGCTTAACCAAGTAAGAAATGGGTTCAAGCTAATAGAGATATTCTATTACCTTTGTGTTGGAACCGAAGCCTGAGCATTAGTGCTAGTCGACATGGCTGTCAGTATTTTCTCTGTTTTTCTCGTCCTAAAGTTTGTTTATTGTTGGTGTTAATATTCCGTTATTTGTAATGCATGCGACGAAGGGCGTTGATCTAACATCGGTAATATTTCTTATTTAATTTTTTTGCCATCAAAGGCAATGTTTTTAATAGTTAGGATTTGTTGCAGTTTTTAACAAATTGCGGATGATTCATTTCTTCTTAAAACATAATTCTAAACTAACGACACCTTTTCTCATTAAAAAAACTAAAAACGACACCTTTAACAAGCATTTTTTTTTGTTCGCAGCTTTTAACAGACAGTAGATGTTTCATTTTTGGTTAACTATGTTATTGATACGAAGTATTAGTCATCGTAAATAGTGACTAATATTTGTCGGGGGGCCTAGACGATAATTAAGAGTTGATCTCCCAACTAGATTTTCTCCATACGCAAGAGGCAGAAATCGAACCTGTAACCACTTATTTAAGGGGCCCGAGTAGGGATGGCAAAATTATCGCATCCGCGGATACCCGCGTGAATTACCCGCCGTGGATATTAAATGGATACCTATTGAATGGGGATGAGGATCATAGTATCCGCCCTGAGGATACCCACATATTCATAAATAAATATTTTTTATTAAATATATAATATATATTATGACAATTTCTATCACTTTGAGATGAAATAAACTTTATTTTCTTTATTATTTCAAACTTTTTAGTGGTTAAACTCATAATAGTAATTTTTTAAATACATATAGTATATTATATAATGTTAATATAATATATTAATGCTATATTATTGTATAAATTTATTCTTTTCCTTTTATTTTATACTCTTAAATACCCACCGATATCCATTGATACCCGCTACTCACACAAATATCCATGAATATTGATGAGGATGGATGCGGGGGAAGCACTACCCGCACTTGCCCCGCCCCATTGCCATCCCTAGGCCCGAGCTCGTTACCACTCGGACCAACCACGTATTGGTGTAGATAATTCATTTAGCAAAGAGTAAATTATATTTTGTAACACCCTCCTTTTCACCTATGCCTTTGTGTTATATCTCTTTTAATATATGTTATATATGGTTGTTATGCTTATGTTAAATGCCTAGGGACGTGTTTGGGGCTAGTTGGCCTTAGAAAAGAGCTAGATCGTAAACCTGATAGGTGAGCACGCCCGTGCTTCAAGCATGCACGGTCATGCTTCGCGCACAGCTAAACCGTGAGTTGGGCCTTTCTCCAGCCCGTTTCGCCCTAATCCTTTTATATACCTAAGCATTCGGCCTAACCTAGTTACAAAACATTCTAAACTCATAAAAGTTGTCTCCTTCTCTCCAACAAGGATGCCTCAACCCCCTTGCCAAGGATCCTTGAAGGAGATCACCCGTGTTCATCGTTCTTCATTGTTCTTCGCTCGAGGGATATCACTGCTGGCGCGCTAGCTCTTCGGGGTTGGTTCTCGCCTCTATTCGTGATCTCTCGAGGCCGTGATTGTGAGGTCGAACGTTCGTGAGACGTAACCCTGTGGACCTTCCTTCTTCCCTTTTCTCTTTAAGATCGTCATACCGTGTATGAGGGGGAGATGTCAATATGAATATATAGGTTTTGGGGTAGCATAAGATGAAGGGTTAACCCATGACACTAATAGTATGTTGTTGTATGCTATGCCTGATGTTTGAATATTGATTGAATGCCCTCGTATGTTCTTGAGTATTCATACGTGCAATCTTGCTTTATAACATGAAATAATGATTGTATGATGTAACATCCCAAAAATCATATATCCGTCTTTTTAACTATTAGTGTGAATAAATTGACTGAGAACACAATTTGATTAATCATACTCTTAATAATAGTTAATAATTAGAAATTCATATTTGAATTTTAATTATGAGCTTAATAATCATGAAATGTTATTTTGAACCCAATGTGCTTGTTTTGAGTTGGAACTGATAAAAATATTATTATTTTAATCAGGACCGCTTTACCTTGAGATGCGTGCCAGGCCCGGGGAAGTAATATGGGCCGGCGTTGGGGAAATGTTCTGGCCTAGAGCCGGGAGTAGTTCATGACTACTTTTAATGTTTACATAAACTCTATAAACCTTTGGTTAATAACCTATCTACATTACCTTTAATGGGAAAGCAATATAACCATATTTGGTTAATCTTGCTACTTTTGATGAGAAGCCAACAATCCCTCTCTTTAATCCTTAGCCCTTGGATTACTTACACATATTTCCATCCATGTCATAACACACTAATCAAAATTTGGTGATAAGCATCAAAGGGCCATTCGGCCAAGTGTTGACATTAACACTCCAAAACACTTCCATTTTCATTTTCTAAGATCAAAGCTCTCCTTGTTCGTGAACATTCCATTTTCTCTCTTCCCTCTCCATCTCTATATCTCACGGTTCTCTCTTTAAGTTCATCATCCAAATTTCCTTTTTGATTTCTAAAAACATAGATCATCTAGTCTTGACCTCCTACACATCTTTGATGAAGAAAGTTTTTTATTTGGAGCAACTTTGTTCTTGAACCTCAAGAACACCAACCTTGTTTATCATGTGTTCTTCACTAAGTAAGTATCTAATATTACTTTTCTCTTGGTATCTTTTCTTAGAATCATGAAACAACTTCTTCTAGTTCATGATCTTTGCCAAACAAGTTTCAAAACCTTGTTGTTTTTCTCTATGTAGGTTCGGCGTCATCCTTCTTTCTTGGTGCTTGGAGTTTTGCTTATCCTAAGTACCTTCATTAAGGTAATGGAGGAGTGAACCACATGACACCACATTGGTGGTTGTGAAAATGGTTTATGGTTTGGTTTGGGGAAAACCCTAAACCAAGGGTTTTGCTACTTTGTCTATTTGGTTCTCTATGAGAACAATGTTGTAATATTTATTTGTGGCTTGATTTGTGTTCACCGATGTGTTTGAATGGTTGAAAATAACTTTTACGTGTGGGAAAACCCTAACCTATTGTTCCTCCATCTTTTTGTTGAAAAGAGTTTATGATAATGTGATTTTTGGATTTGACCTTGTGTGAGTCATTTCAGTTTTTCTCTCAACCTAGACCTCTTATTTCAATAACTGGTTTTGATCATGAAACTAGACATCCTGGGCTTCATTTTGATAATAAATTTTGTTTAGTTTCATGCATATTTGACCCTTGAAAATCTGTTTCAATCTAAGCATAAATTTTGGTCTTGGATTCTGACTATAGTGGCCTATTTCGGGAAACTGTACAAACTCAATTACTGTTTGTGAAAATAAATTTTATAGCCAAAATGTAGACATCCTAAGATTTCATGAGTCCTCATTTGCTTAAATCCGAGTTCGTTTGGTCAATCAAATGTTTGTCACAAGTTGATGCTTGAAATGCTGAAAATTCACAGGTTTTGTGTTGATTTTTGGAATTGAATGTTATGTTGTTATTCATTTTGATGCATTGATGATTATACCTGCTTACGATGGATGTTGTTAAAGCAAAAGCTTCACATTAAACCTAGTATAGGATTCGGCCAAAGCATAAACAAAAAGGATTTTCAACTTCAATCTTTGAAACTTAAGTGATTTTACAACTCTAAAATTGAATTAATGAACGATGAATCAAAGCAAAACAAAGAAACATTACTTGAATAAAATCACAACCTTAGATTCATTCAAGAGGTTCTTAAAACAATGGAAAAGTATTTTGATCTTAAGTTATAGCTTAAGTAAATCAAATTATGTTTTGAAAATTAATGAATCAAGTGTTCTCAATAACAAACAACTTTGAGAAATTTTATGTAACAATCAATTACTATGTTGGTTTCTAACGAAAAACCAATCTTTGATTTCAATACAATATTTAATTTCAAGTTTACGTATAAATGATTTCAAGTTAAAAAGGGTTTGGACTTAAGAAGATTTCTCTTCTTTAGTTAATACAAAAGAGTTTTAAACTCCAACTTCCAACTTTAAGTTTAATCAAAACTACAAAGCTTTTTGAAATAATGTTTTCAAAGTATAAGACTTGAATCAAAGGTACTAAGGCATTTTGCCAAGGTATAAAACAAATAAGTGTTATGTACTCACCTTTTTACAAAAGAGTTTTGAACTCAAAGCTAAGGATTTTCCTAAGTGTAAAACCCTAAGTTGAGTAATTAACTTAGAATGAAAGAAAGAGATAAGGAAGTATAGGACATGGTGAAACAAGACCATATGCTATACCATTGCTGATTCATTCATCAATCGATTCATAAGAATTAAGTGAATCAAGATGTATTTCATTTATTGAACGACAAATACCCTCTAACTTAGAAAGGATCTAAGACTTAACTAGAGAATTCTCAATCCTTCTTCATAAGACATTTAGGACTTGAGAAGTATATCATAAGACATAGACACAAACATGAAACGTTTTGGTTTGGAATAGTAGTTCGATGACGGGACGGTGAGTCGGACCCGAGAACATCGTCTACCTGTATAGTCTTGTGATGACTCGATCCCGGAGGGATCACGAGATTATTCAGTGGATAAAAGTTTAAAATACTTTAATAGTCAAAGATATATATGAGAAGATTCCTATGGAATTATGAGTTTTATTCTATGAATAAATATTAACACATGATATCTGTGTAAGCCTTATAATGGCAAGATTCTTGTGGAATCATGAGGTTTATTCGGTGGATAGACATTTTATCGCATCTGCTTTTGTGTAAGCATTTTCGTTGTTATGCATGAGTCAGTAAGGCCTTGAGCCTAGGAGTTGAGCTTACACCTTGATGCGGGTTCAAATCTTACGGTGATGGTCAGTCTTGGCCTTGAGGATGTCAGGGTTGGAGATTCCATAAGTGACCAGTTGGTGATTCTTCTATGTCGTGGTATTCCGTGCACTGCTGTGACACTTTGACTAGATGGCGTACTTTTCACGATTGGTGTAGAGTGTTTTCCGTAAAAGCCGGATACACGGGTGTTACGAATGTTGTAGCATTAGCCCACGGCTGGCTTACATGGAATATGTACTCCCAATCACTCTCTCCGATGATCATATTAGCTCCATGGAGTAGGGGTTTGAGTCATCCCATCTTCATATTGAATGCATCATGTTCATCATATGAAATTATTTGAATCTGTGATATTGTTATCTTGGTTAAATGTAATATTATTTACATGGTGATTTCTAACGGCATGACTATTGATGTGATGTATGTTGTATATGTGTGTCGAATCGTTTTACTTCTGCCATGTGTTGTGTTGATGAATCAGAATCTCACCTCATTACTTTGTATTACATCGTTGTGTACCTCTCTGGTGGTCTTCTAAGAAGGTCGTGATACCTAGACTTCACTCGGCGCTTCAGATGCATCTCTTTGCTGAGTTTCCCAGTGATTACAGTGTTTGGACATCTAATCATGATGGGCTTCTAGCAACATAAATGTCAAGAGTTGCACTCACCATCCGTAAGGGTAGCAGAGGAAGGGTTCTTAACCGCTTCACCGCTTGTCTTCATGTTGTCTGCGGTTAGGGTTGTAGTCGTAAGTGGAATGCTAGATGGACTTTTCCACCGATGCGTTCAGTGCCTCTTCCCTCTCTTGAGAACAGGCCGTCTGTCGGCAGAGTTGAGTCTGAGGCAACTCCTGCTATGTCTTCCATAGGAATGCCAGCAGTAGTCCTTGCTAGGGTTCTTGTTAGGTCTCGTTTGATGGGTCCTGGTTGGAAGGCGATGAGTGAAGAGACTAGGAAAGAGGTGATCTATCCACACCTTCCTATTTCTTTCGCTTGTCTCTCCATAAAGGAGAAGTCATAGGAAGTATTCAGTGGTTGATCCGAAAGACGTCTTCCTGTGTAGTCTGTTGTCGGTTAGTGTAGGCTGTCAGAGTGTTTGTACCTTTCTTTTATCTTTCATGGAGCTGCGTTTCCAAGTATCTTATGTTTAGGAGTTGCGTCTCCAATCCTT
This sequence comes from Ammopiptanthus mongolicus, assembly GCA_039655645.1. NCBI lineage: Eukaryota > Viridiplantae > Streptophyta > Magnoliopsida > Fabales > Fabaceae > Ammopiptanthus > Ammopiptanthus mongolicus. The sequence continues at coordinate 48,026,461 of CM077351.1, read as the reverse complement.
TATGTTGAATCTATATCTTTCTGTAGTCGGGTTGGGTTTTATGTAAAACCTTTATGAGCTTATGAATTTATATTATGAAATGTTTCTATTTACCTTACACACATAAACGGTTACAAGTTTTTACAGTTATGTCTTGTGAAAAGGAAAAATTCACTCCATCTTTCTTAAATGATTTTTATTAACCCGTTTTTCGGCCTTATAGTTTTATAAAATGTTCGTTATGTGATGCTCCTGGAAAGGGTGTTACATATGATCTTGACTACTTGTGATAATCTATTTGATGAAGTATGACATGTTATAGTGAGATGTATTAATGGTTTATGATATGATGATGATGTGTTGTTATTAGCTATGTTAAACTTAAGCATAGAGTTGTTGACAGATTAACCATAAACTACATGAACATGGATTTAGGTTAATTGCAAGTCATAAAACGTTCATAAAACTAAGGATAGACATGAGAGGTGAGATTGATAACCCTTTGGGATAGCCATGAACCATTAGGCTTGATTTTTCAGCATTTTGAACTCCAAAAACCATAAATTCCAGAACTAGGATTGTTGTCGCAGCGTGGAGCATGCCCATGTTTCGGTGTGCATGCTTGTGCACCTGGAGAATAGCTCTAAGTACGGTCGTGATTAATTAGTGCACGACCGTGCTCATAAAACGACATTAGAGCACGCCCATGCTCATGCTTCAGTAAATGACACGATCGTACCCATAACGAGCAAGCCGTGCTCAAAGTAAGCACGACTGTGCTAAGGCCGTGCACAACCGTGCACCTAAGTAGATCTGAGAGCACTTCTTAGATTTAATTGAAAGAGATTTAAATGACCCTTTGGGTTAGAAATAAGATAAATAGGATTGTAAGATGTAACCTAAAGATAGTTAATAAGCTATGGCTTACTTAAATAAATAATGTGAAGTTTAGACACCAAGATCAAATGTAATACTTATAAGACGACTAATATTAATAGTAATGAGGTGTTATTATTAACGACGTTGATGGAAACGGTAACGATGCGTTATCGTCAGATGTTGGTAATGATCATCATTGATGGTCAAGGTTGATAATTCTTGTGAATAGACATATGTTTGTATGTTGTTAAACATCGCACCCATCTTTGCATAGACGATATTAGTTGGGCGGAAGGCAAACGATGAATCGCAACGGTGGAGGCGACGATGGGTGTTATCCCGGCCTTGAGGGCAGCGTCGAGTGTGGGAGTTCCTTAATGGCGTGGGTTAGGTACCTATGGCCGGAATAACCACTCAACTAGCCTGAGCACCTTGACGAGCCACGGTATGTTTTTAGGTTAGTGAGAGTATCCATAGGGATCATCTAGTATGGTGATTCATCCAAGTTGGTTACCCGAATATGTACTCCTAGTCATCCTTCCTGAGTTAGTGTTTATGGATCCACATGTGCATGGAGTAGTGATGTTGTATCGCATTGCATGCATTCTTTAACATGATATACTATGTGTTGTATGATTTTATGTTGTATGCTCACCTTATTAACTATTCTATTACCGTCTTATATTCATATATATGATTTCTTACCCCCTGCTTTTGTTGTTCTATGCATGTACCTTGTTTATGCAGTGGAGGGTGAGCCAGCTATTGAGGAGTGATCTCAAGGAGATCGCTTACTCGTAGATCAGTCGATAGTTTTATGTCTTAATTGTTATCCGATGTATTATCGATACTTGGTATACCAGCTCTGATATGTGACATCGAGGATTGGATTTATGTTTTATTTTTTATGTTTTCTGCAGTTTTGTTTTGAAGGATTTTGACTTATTCAGATTCTATGAATTATGTTTTTGGATAATGTGATACACATTACTCTTGATGTTGTTATTCTAATTATATATTACTTTAAAGGCATGTATGATTTTCCTTATGCATTATCATATGCGGGGTAATGGGTGTCACATTTAGTGGTATCAGAGCCGGTCTGTCCTACAAGCCGGAGTATGTCTCTGTTATGTTCTCTTCTGTGGACTCTTATATGATTATCTGTGCTTAGTATAGATGATGATATATGATTGTTAGGGCTTAGTTTCTATTTTTGCTTGACTTCTTGTATTAAGCGGTTTGCTTGGAAAATGCAGGAAGATATGGCAGGTAGAAACGATCGCGCGATTGTTGATGCCCTAGAAGCATTGGCTAATGTCATGGGGCAGAATCAGAATCACAACAGAGGTGGACCTCCTGAATTTCAGGGTTTAGATAAGTTTCATAGGAATAATCCGCCATCTTTCAAAGGAGCTTATGACCCTGAAGGTGCCCAGACAGGGATCTAGGAGCTTGAGAAGATCTTTCGGGCCATGGCATGCATCAATGCTTAGAAGGTCACCTTTTCTACCTTCATGTTGGTAGAATAAGCTGAACATTGGTGAGAAAATTTCCGCCAACGTTTGGAAGTTGAAGTTGCCGCTGTTACTTGGGATTCCTTCAAGGAGAGGTTCTTGGGTAAATATTTCCCAGCTGACATCTGGGACAAGAAGGAGATGGAGCTTCTCGCCTTGAGTCAGGGGAACACGTCTGTTGGGAGTATACTACAAAGTTTGAGTAGCTCTCGCGTTACTATCTGTTGTATCAACATGCGATGAATGACCGCTCGAAGTGTGTGAAGCTCAAGAATGGTTTACGTCTAGAAATCAAGCAAGCCGTCAGCTATCAGGAGATTCGTGTTTTTCCTACCTTAGTGAACAAGTGCAAAATTTTTGAAGATCACTACAAGTCCAAAGTTGCTCACTTCAAGAATTCTGTCACTCAGGGCAGCAGGAAGACTACTTGGCAGGACAAGGGGAAGCAGCATCTAGCACTAGTTGGCCGTGGGTTCAAGCAATATGGCAAGAAGCCGTAGTATGCTACATGCAAGTTTACTGGTGGAGATTCTTATACTCCTAATCCAGTGAGATGCGGCAAGTGTGGAAAGGGTCACTTCACCCGTGAGTGCGAGGAAGCTGCTGACGTTATCTGCTTCAAGTGTGGGAAACCTGCTCACATCAGCCGTGAATGTGGAGGAGCGAAGCCGGAACCGCAAAGTGCTATCAAGACCCAGAACTCTCAAGCTAATCGACTGAAGACCAGCGGAAGAGTCTTTACTCTCAGTGGAGCTGAAGCCTCTGAATTTGAAGATTTGATCCAAGGTAAATGTCTTATAAATGGTACTCCTTTAATTGTTTGTTTGATTCAGGTGAAACCCATTCCTTTGTATCACATGACTTTGTTAGAAACTTAAAGTTGCCAGTTACTAATCTTGACCATGACTTGATTGTTGCTACACCTACAAATAAGCCTATTCTTACTTTTTATATTTGCAAAAGTTGTCCCATTACCATTGATGATAGGGATTTTGTAGTTGACCTTGTGTGTCTACCGCTTAAACAACTTGATGTTATTCTTGGAATGGACTGGTTATCTACCAATCATGTCCTCCTAAACTGCTTTGATACGACTGTTGTTTTTGGGACTGCTATGAATCCTAAGGATCCTAAACTTCTTTCTGCCAACCAAGTGAAGGCTTCTATGAGAGAAGAAGCCCAAGTATATATGATTTTGACTTCCCTGGAAGTAGAGAGCAAATCTAAGGTTGAGGATGTGCCAGTTGTGAGAGAGTTTCCTGAGGTTTTCCCTACAACACCCTTTCCCGAGGGTCACATTCCCGAACATTTATAAGGCCGAAAATATTTATTAATGCAGACAATACGGTTTTTTTTTCTTTTCTTTTCATAAAGATGTAATGGGATTAGTAAAGGTAAATAATACTAATAAATGAACTTAGGTCCACCATGCATTACTAGAACATACTGTGATAGAAATACAGAAACAGAAATAATATTGTATACAGACATAGGTCTAATGTATAACTAACATAAGAAATAAAGTAAGTACTAGGAGTCGTAGCTCCCAAAAGGTACTACAGATACCGACACAGTCTGGCCCAGGCAAAATAAAACAGCAAAAGGAGTCCACCTCCAAACTCAAAGGAACTACTGAACCGAACCGTCGTCGCGTCTATCTGTTCAAGCAGCAACAACAAGTACTAGCAGAAAATATACAGATATGGGTAAGATTCCCGTTCATCAACACAACAAAACAGCAGTAGTAGAAACGGGACGACTCATCAGGTAACAGCATACCCAACATGCTTACTAGAATTCTCAATATGAATCATGTTAAACAGTTAACAGCATAATATCATGTTAAACAGTTAACAACATCATATCATGTTAAACAGTTAACAACATAAAATAAGGCATTCTTAAAACAGAACAACGATGTATAACAGTAAATGAAATCATCAACAGCCAGACAATGCAGTGCAATGTACATGACTCAATGCCATATGCCACAAAGGTAAAAACTCTGACCCCTACTTCATGGAGCTAACAAAAGTGTCGGAGAGAGTGAATGGGAGGACATGTTCCGGTTTCTGCCAACCATGAGCAAGATGCTACAACATTCATAACGTGCACATATCTGGCTTTACGGTAACACTCTCAACCAAACATGAAAAATACGGCATCTAGTAGAGGATATTAGTGTATTGCACGGATTCGCCACGACACAGAAGAATCGTCACCGTAGGATTCGCACCCGCATCAAGGTGTAGGATTCGCACCCGCATCAAGGTGTAAGCTCAACTCCTAGGCTCAAGGCCTTACAACTATTAACATGAAATGCCAATGCTTACACAAAGCAGATGCGATAAAGCAATGTCTATCCATTGGATAAACCTCAAGGTTCACTAAGGTTCTATTTCTTAGGAACTACACGCGTTTTCGTTTTATAAAACATTTATCCATTGGATAAAACATTTATCCATCGGATAAATATCTCGTGATTCCTTTAGAATGATCCAGACTGCTTTCAAAATCGCCGACTGTCCCCACAAACCAACACAACTCTTTTCAGCGTGTTTTGTCCTCACTCACACGCTTTCTAGGAAACTTCCCAGAAGGTCACTCATCTCATAATTACTCTAAGTCAAGCACGCTTAACTATAAAGTTCTTACGTTCTAAGCTCCCGAAAAGAAGATAAATCTTGTTGGTATAGGTAGTACCAATCAATTCTTATATGCCTTCCCTTAACTATACAGTCCCATACCTGCATAGCCTCAGGATTCCTTCCACTGTACAGTCCCATACCTACACAGTGTTAGGATCTCTCTCATTCCGGTTATCACAAGACGGAAACAATTGAATGATTAACCTGGATCCGAATCACCGGTCCGTCATCGAACTACTATTTCAAAACCCAAAACGTTTCATGTTTGTGTTTACGTCTTATGAATTACGTCTCAAGTCCTAAGCATTATGAATAAGGATTGAGAATCCTCTTAGATAAGTCTTTAAGCCTTTCTAAGATATTAATTCCTTGTTTTTCAGTTAAGGAAATAAGTGTTGATTCACTTAAGTCTTATGAAGTCATTGATGTACTAAGTCATCAATGGTATAGTACATGGTCTTGTTCCACCACATACTATACTTAATTATCCCTTGCTTCAACTCTAAGTTAATTACTTAACTTAGGTTTTCACGCGTAAAACTTTACGATTAATAGTTGAAACTCTTTTTGGAAACAAAACTGTTTTCATTGAAAACTCATTTGATTTGAAACAACATTGCCTTTACTTAAAGCAAGGTACCTTAACTAATTTTGAAAAGGGTTTTTCCTCACTAACTTAGTGTAAAACCATGTTTCAAGTTAAATAGAAGGGAAATGTAATCTCATAACTTAATCTCATCTAACTTCCTTAACTATGATTTATTTTAACCAACTTAAGGATAAAAGGTTTCTATTTTTGTTTAGAAAAAGGAACATGAACTTTGTTCTAAAATAAAGGTAAAGTCTTATGAAACTATTCTAACTTCCATAAAACATTTCATTAATCCACTTTTAAATCACTTGATTAACTAGATGAACTAATGATAAGATATAAGACATGTTTCACTTTGGTGAAAATACTTAAAGATTGAAACTTTACTTGATCTTTGGATCAAAGTCACTTATTGCTTTTCTTTGAAACATAAGTTATCAAAACACTTTTTCTTACTTCAAAACTTTATTTTGTTCAAGACCAACACATGTTCTTCATTTTTTTATGGTCATGGCCGAAAGCCAATTAGGACAAATATGAAGATTTTGCTTCACCAACTAATCAAGTTATGGCTCAAAACCTCACATAATTATGACAAACAATAATCACACATCATTGCATCATAATCAAGCATAAAAATCCATACTTGATCTAGAGATCAAAGTAGGTTTTTCAACATACATGAAAATATTTTCTCATCTAATCAACATCATCATAAAGCATGATAAAGCATACAAAGTATAAACTACAATTATTACACTTTGTTCTCCAAGAGAACTAAATTGAATGGTGAACCCAAACCAAAGGGTTTCACCCACACATAAAGTAAACAACCATCTTCACCACCACCATTTTGGTGTGATGAGGTTCACCCCCTGCAACACCCTTTCTCGAGTTTCACATTCCCGAACGTTTATAAGGCCGAAAATATTTATTAATGCGGAAAATACGGTTTTTTTTTTCACAAAGATGTAATGGGATTAGTAAAGGTAAATAATACTAATAAATGAACTGTGGTTCACCATGCATTTCTAGAACATACTGTATTATAAATACAGAAACAAAAACAGAAACATCAACATTACTTTATACAGACATAAGTCTAATGTATAACTGATAATAAGAAATAATAAGTACTAGGAGTCGTAGCTCCCAAAAGGTACTAAAAGTACTACAGATACTGATACAGTCTAGCCGACAACAAAACTAAACCACAAAAAGAGTCCGCCTCCGGGCTCAAGGAAACTACTGGACTGAACCCTCGTCACGTCCATCTATTCAAGCAGCAACAGCAAGTACCAGCAGAAAACATACAGATATGGGTGAGATTCCCGTTCATCAACACAACAAAACAACAGTAGTAAAAACGGGACGACTCACCAGGTAACAGCATACCCAACATGCTTACTAAAATTCTCAATATAAATCATGTTAAACAGTTAACAGCGTAATATAAGGCATTCTTAAAAAATACAGTGATGTATAACAGTAAATGTAAACATCAACAGCCATGCAATGCAGTGCAATGTTCAAGACTCAATGCCAATGCCACTGGGTACTACTCTGACCCCTACTCCATGGAGCTAACAAAACGTCGGAGAGAATGAATGGGAGGACATGTTCCGATTTCTGCCAGCCATGAGCAAGATGCTACAACATTCGTAACGTGCACGTATCTGGCTTTACGGAAACACTCTAGACCAAACATGAAAAGTACGGCATCTAGTAGAGGATATCAGTGTATTGCTCGGATTGGCCACGACACAGAAGAGGTACCAACTGGTCACATGTCACCCATTCCAACCCTGATTCCTCCAAAAAGACCATTGAAGATCATCACCGTAAGATTCGCACCCGCATCAAGGTATAAGCTCAACTCCTGGGCTCAAGGCCTTACGACTATGCAAAAGAAATGCCAATGCTTACACAAAGCAGATGCGAAAAAGCAATGTCTACCCCCCGGGTAAACCTCGAGTTCCACTAAGATTCTCTTCCTTAGGAACTATACGCGTCTTTTGAAAAACAAAACCTTGATCCACAGGATAAATCTTATGATCCCTCAAGGATCGGGTCATCACAAGACTGAAACAATTGAAAGACTGATCGGGGTCCGAATCACCGGTCCGTCATCGAACCACTGTTCCAAAACCCAAAACGTTTCGTGTTTGTGTTTATATCTTATGAAGTCATTGATGTACTAAGTCATCAATGGTATGGCATATGGTCTTGTTTCACCACATACTATACTTAATTAACCCTTGTTTTCAACTCTAAGTTAATTACTTAACTTGGGTTTTTATGCGTAAAACTTTACAGTTGAGTTGAAAAACACTTTTCATAAACCAAACAACTTTTACAATCTTGTGGAAAACAAGGAAAAGATAAAGATAAAATGTGAGTGAGTTTCGCTTAGCGAGGAAACACTCGCTCAGCAAAATTGAGGCAGTAATACCTCTTTTAAAACTCCCCTGTATCGCTGGGCGAGACATGGTTTGCTAAGCGAAAATTCGCTTCATTCGCTTAGCGAAGCTTAATTCGCTTAGCGAAAAGGAGGTAGTGATACCTCTTTTGAAATTTCCCTGAATCGCTTAGCGAAAATTGAGTCACTTAGCGAAATTCCTTCTTATTCGCTTAGCGAAGCTGCAATCGCTTAGCGAAAATTAAGGCAGTTATGCCTAGCTTGTATTTTCTCTGTTTTCGTCCAGCGAAATTGGATTCGCTCAGCGAAAAGTGCCTTAAAACAAGACATTAACCTTGTTAAAGAAAAAGCCTTATGGAATTATATTGATTCTCATGAAAAATTTTCATTAATCCACTTTTAAATCCCTTGATTAACTAGATGGACTAATGATAAGATAAAAGGCATGTTTCATTTTGGTGAAAACACTTAAGAATTGAAACTTCGTTTGATCTTTGGATCAAAGTCACTTAGGGTTTTTCTTTGAAACATAAGCTACTAAAACATTTTTCTTACACCAAAACTTAATTTGCTCAAGAACTACACATTACCGTCCTTTTCTCAAGGTCATGGCCAAAAGCCAACTATGCACCAATGTGTAGATTTACTTCACCAAACTAACCAAGTTATGGCTCACAAAACTTGCACAATTATGTTAAACAATAAACATACATCATTGCTTCATAATCAAACACAAAAGTCCATACTTGATCTAGTGATCAAAGTAGGTTTTTCAACATGCAAGAAATTATTTTCTCACCTAGACAACATCATCATAAGACACATGATAAGGCATACAAGCATAAACTACAATTATTACACATTGTTCTCCAAGAGAACCAAATTAATTGGTGAACCCAAACCAAAGGGTTTCACCCACACATAAACTAAACAACCATCTTCACCACCACTATTTTGGTGTGATGAGGTTCACCCCCATACCTGTTGAAGAGCAGATATCCGGATCAAAGTCGGTTGATCGTTTTGTGAACCTCCTGACAATCGTCACCAACTACAACAACACAACAATCAAACATTAAACTACAATCAAAGCAAAACTCAACAATTCTAACAATGAGGGCTTCGGCCACCCTAGGGTAAAAAGCTTAGGAATTGATTTTGGTTTTGCATTTCATGGATTCAAAGGCAATAGGAAAGCTAAGGATGAAATCAAGTGTTAGAAATAAAAAATTGATGAAAAACACTATTCATCATCATCACATAGGGTTCGGCCATATTGGCCTTTTTGAGCTATGATGAGAATTGAATCATAAGCTCTTGGGTTTAGGTAGAGAATGATGAGGTGAGTTCAAAGAAATTGGTCTCACATCAAAAGGATTTTTCTACAAATTCCTATGGATTTTCAAAGTTTTGGATCTAAGAAATGATTTTCATGAAAATGAAGTTTGATCTTGAAATAAAGAAAGATTCAAGAAGCTAAGAGATCATAGAAGTGATCTTACCTTAGAATGAAGGAAGATTGCTCAAGGAATCAAGTGATTGTAACAAGTGATCAAGGAGCTTCAAGAAGAAAAATGGAGTTTCTTCAAGAAAACTATGGAGTTCTTCTCTTGAGAGGGCTGTGCGTGAAAGTGAGGGTGTGAGGGGCTGATTTCAGCTCTCAAAAGCTCACTTAAGGGCAAAAAAGTCATTTGGCAAAAGGGTAAAATGGTAAAAATGTAAAAGACTAAGGTTAGGGGCATTTTGGTCATTTTGTGTCCAGATATTTCCGAACGTCATGACGACTCTGGCATACTCTCCCAAGTGTCCTGGGATGATGTGATATCAAGATTATCCATTGGCGAGTCCCAGTAAATCTATATGTGGCTCCGTTCGTTACCCGATTGAGGATTCCGCTCGAACGGAGGTCAGGAAGTGATTTTTTTGAATTTTTTGTGAAATTTAAACAAAACGTAGAGAATCGAATTCTAAGACTCACTATCTCGTTCACGGGTCCATCTGAGGTCTCCTGAGCAGTAAAATCATAATGTCAGTGTAAAAACGCAGACCGGACTCCATTTGAGTTTTCGACTCAAAACTTAATCGTAGCTTCCTACGATATCGTCGAGCACGACTATGGTCTCGGAATATTTTATTTCCATTCCTAAGACCTCGAATAAAATAAAGACGTTAAAATACTGAAGAATTAAAAAACGTGAAAATCGGGGCGTTACGCCCATACCTGTTGATGAGTAGATTCCCGGATCAAAGTCGGTTGATCGGTTCGTCAACCTCCTGATAATCGTCACCAACTACAAACAACACAACAATCAAACATTAAACAACAATCAAAACAAAACTCAACAATTTCTAGCCATATAGGGTTCGGCCACTCTAAGGAAAAAGGGTTAGAAATTGATTTGGTTTTCCATTTCTTGGATTCAAAGACGATAGGAAAGCTAAGGATGGAATCAAGTGTTAGAAATAAAAAAATTTGATCAAAACACTATTCATCATCACTATATAGGGTTCGGCCAAATTGGGGATTTCGAGCTATGATGAGAATTGAATCATAAGCTCTTGGGTTTAGGTAGAGAATGATGAAGTGAGTTCAAAGAAATTGGTTTCCCATTAGAAGGATTTTTCTACAAATTCCTATGGATTTTTAAAGTTTTGGATCTAAGAATGGATTTTCATGAAAATGGATTTTGATCTTGAAATAGAGAGAGATTCAAGAAGCTAGGAGATCATAGAAGTGATCTTACCCAAGAATAGATGAAGATTGGTCAAGGAATCAAGGTTTTCTATCAAGGTTTCACGGATTTCTCAAGAACATCAATGGAGTTTCTCAAGGTTGAAGGTGAAGTGTTCTTGGCTATGTTCTTGGGGCTGTTGTGCATGAAAATGAAGGCTGGATGGGCTGAGTTCAGCCTTTAAAAAACTCACTTAAGGGCAAAATGGTCATTTGCCAAAAAGGTTTTGATAATTTCACGTCTAGATTTTCTCGACCGTCATGACGACTCTGACATACTCTCCCAAGTGATCTAGCATGACGTGGTATCAAGCCTATCCGTTGTCGGGTCTCGTTGAATCCCTTTACGACTCCAAACGCCTCCCGGTTCGGGTATACGGTCGAATATAATATATTATTATTATTTTTCGAACGTCGGGACAGATTTTAACAAAGATGTAGAGAATAAAATCCCAAGACTTACTGTCTCGTTCACGAGTCCAAATTAGGTCTTGATAGTAGAAAAAGACTACTATCCGTGAAAAACGCAGACCGGGCTCCGTTTGAGCTTTTGCCCGAAACTTAACCGTCGCTTCCTATGGTTGTATAGGACATTCCTATCTACTCAGAATATTTTATTTAACTCTCTAAATCCTCCAATAAAATACAAACGTTAAAATACTGAAGAATTAGAAAACGTGAAAATCGAGGCGTTACATTCCTACCCCTCTTAAAAGAATTTCGTCCTCGAAATTCGTGACTTAAAAATAAATAGGATTTCTTAATCCCCATGTTCCACATTGTACCCCGTACGTAAATAGATTAGGGGAAAGAAATTTTCAACAAAGGAAATTTTTTCCCGGTCTTGGTCTCAGAGATTAGGAGTTTCTTGGGTTTAATTAGCTAGGTACTAAAGAAGGTTTATAGAATGGTTCTCTAAGATAGATTTACCTTTGACCCGCCTTACTAATTAAGAAAGGACATATCTTTGTTTGGGACTCTAAGTGTGTGGCAAGCTTTCTGATGTTAAAGGAGTGGTTTGAGTGTTCACCGAGGAGTCACAAAGATGTATCAGGATCTGAAGCAAATGTTTTGGTGGCTAGGATGGAAAAGGAAGTGGCGGAGTTCTTTTATGCCTGTTTAGTGTGGCAGAAGGCTAAGATAGAACACCAAAAACCTTTGGGTAAGAAGCAGCTTTTGAGTATCCCTCAGTGGAAGTAGGATAGTATCTCTATGGATTTCGTGTCTGGGCTCCCTAGGACCCCACCCGATTGTGATGCCATATGGGTTATTGTGGACAAGTTGACTAAATCTGCCCATTTGGTTCCTATGACATGGAATATCCACTAAAGAAATTGACTAGGTTGTATATCAGGGAGATAGTTAGACTACATAGTGTACCCTCTGGCATAGTATCATATAGAGATCCTAGATTTACCTCCAGATTTTGGAATAGTTTGCATGAGGCTTTAAGAACCAAACTTAGATTGAGTTCAGCTTACCACCCACAGATTGGCGGTCAGTCAGAGAGAACCATCCAATATTTAGAGGATTTGTTGAAAGCTTGTGTGTTAGAGCAGTCGGGTAGTTGGGATAAGTTCTTACCCCTTATAGAGTTCACCTACAACAATAGCTTCCATTCCAGTATTGGGATGGCACCCTATGAAGCTTTATGTGGGAGGAGATGTAGGACACCCTTATGTTGGAATGAGCCTGGTGAGAATGTTGTGTTAGGACCTGAGGTAGTGCAGGAGACCATAGAAAAAGTGAGAATGATACAAGATAAGATGAGAGTTGCATAGATTAGGCAAAAGAGTTATCATGTGTTCTTGTGAGTTACTCTAATGACTGGGGTTGGCAGATTAATGAAAGCAAGAAAACTTACTCCGAGGTTCATTGGTCCTTACTAGATACTAAAAAGAGTTGGTGATGTTGCCTACAAAATAGCCTTACCACCCTTTTTGTCAAACCTTCATAATGTATTCCATGTGTCTCAACTTTGTAAGTACATTCATGACCGTAGCCATGTGATAGCACCCGATATCATTCCGTTGAAAGAGAACCTGACCTTTGAGGTACTACCCCTTCGGATTGAGGATCGGAGGATCAAGCAGCTGAGAGGGAAGGAAATTCCCTTGGTCAAAGTTGTTTGGAGTGGAGCTACAGAAGAAAGCGCTACATGGGAGTTGGAGAGCAAGGTGAAGGAGTCCTACCCACACTCACCTATGCCTTTATGTGTTATATCTCTTTAATATATGTTATATATGGTTGTTATGCTTATGTTAAATGCCCAGAGACGTGTATGGGGGTAGTTTGTAACATCCTCATTTTGATCAACCTAATTAAATGCATTAATATATGTTGGTTTGATAATGTGCTTAGGAAGGATGTTGAGAGTTAGGGTTAAATTGGACTAGAGAAGGATGAAGAGTGTGTGGCTCTGAGCAGAACGCTCAAGCATGGAGCGATGTAACGCTCACGCGTCATAACGCTCTAGCATGTAGAAGGGCAGACACTCAAGCGTGGCCACTCTAACCAGTTGACTGGCAGTGATGGGACGTAAAGTGACACGTGTCGGTTACGCGTCGTGATTGGCACGTGATGGGCGGTGCCTTGGCAGTGAAGAAATGTCAACGCTCAAGCGTGGGAGAAGCCAATGCTCAAGCGCTGGAACGCTAAAGCGTGGAGAATTCCATTGCTAAAGCGTGGACAGTAGAATATTTCTCTATATATACTTTATCATTTTCACCGAGGGAGAAGTTTACCCTCTTCATCCTTGTACTTCCAGAGAACGTGAGAATAGGAGGCCGACCTCCATTGCTGAAACTTCAAGGTATTGGTTCATGGTGGTCCAAATGGCGTAATCCAATTCCAATCGTGTATTCGTGATCACCTTTTCGTCTACTTCGATTCTACCGGTTTACTTCTTTGATCCGTCAAGGGTAAACCGAGGTTGCGTATCAACCTACATTGTGGTTATACAATGTTTTCCTTTATATCTAGCTTCTATTCACGGTTATAGCTTCGTATTAGGGTTAATGCTATAGTCTACATGTTGTTTCCGTGACTAGGGCAAGTTTGGAAGTTGCGTTCGTGACCCCATTGGTGAGGAAGGCTGCAGCTGTGAAGCTTTGGAAAGGAGCAAGAGGTGCTGGTGTGTTCGTGATCGTTGCTACATTTGATATCAGGTAGGAGAAAGAACCACAATATCGTCGGGAGGTAAGAATAAAATAATATATATTGATATGCATAGGGCGACCTAAACCCTACTAGTGGCTGAGTAACCGACAACAACTAACTCACATTGGCGACTATTAGTTGGTGGTACTGATGTAGTTTTAGGCATTGTAGGTTTATCGTCGATAGGTTGATTTTATGATATGTCGAAGTTGTATACTTGTGTGTTAGCATGCTTAAAATGATACTTGTTGATATGCATGTACGCTTAGTGACATTTTTAGGGTTACTTGAATAATTTCTATGAGTTGATATGCCTATGAGAAGATATGATAAATATGTTTATTGAGTATGATTATGATTGCCTATGATATGATATTTGTGAGCATTGTTGTGTGAGTAAAGATAGGCAGCAATTCCTGACAATTTGGGAGATGATCATGTCGTGAGGATTTCGAGGATATATATACATTTTGTAGAGTTCAACCTAAAGATCCTGTTGATATATTCATGTTGATATATAAAGTTGATACCCGGTTATGCGGAAGGAAGTTAGTTGTAGCTGTGTACAAGTTGCGGTTGAGACACTAAGTCGTTGACCCCGAGATGAGTCGGTGAGATGAATGTTGCATTGTTGTTGTCCATCACTGTGTTGGCGTACGAGCGATCGATCTTGCCTGCGGGGAGATGATTGTACTCATCAGTTGTTCACGGGCGAATGCCCTGACCTGGCCTGCGGGCGGGGGAATATGTCGTACCCATGAGTTAAGCCTGAGGCCTTTTGGCCAAACCCTGCATTACGGGGGGTGGCACAGTGATGAATGAGACATCTTGATCTGCTGGGGATGTCGCGTCGTGATCGCATCCATGTAGTCGTTAGTTGCATGAGTGTGAAAGATAGTAGCTAAGAGAGAATGGGTTGGGAGATGGTTGATTGATACTGTTGTGCTATTGTATGTTGCTATCAGTATAGCTTATTTTATAGTTGTTTCCATATTTATGATGTATTGTTGTTTCTTATCTCCCGTATTATTCTATGGTGTATTTTATTCTCGATCGCACGAGAAGATCCTGTTGAGGAGCTGCCTAAAGAGACGGATGGCACACCTACTGAGCCTGATGTTGGCGGGAGAGCCTCGGAACCCAGTGTTGGGAGATTTTGAGTTGCTGTACGAGGACGATGATCGTTATTGGGTGATTGATTACTCTCAGCGACGAGTAGTGTATACGGGCCGACTACCGTATACTTTAGAGCTTCGGATCATCCAAGAGCTACTTGGTAAGAGACTTATGTATTGCTTAGAGGCTATCGTTGGAGAGGTTGTGGAACAGACCATAGGACTATCATCATGACTCAGCTGCTGGTTGGAGATCTCACGCATCCTCTAGGACTGGTTATGTGGCTCGAGGTCGACGTCGTCGTACTGAGAGGAGGATGAGGGAGTATCATCGTCACCGGATCGTGATGTCCGAGAGCGAGATCGAGTACGAGGCGTTGCAGACTTTTTGCCAGAGACAGCGAGCATTTGGGGGGAGTTCCCGTTATCCCCGTTAGAGTTGTGTCAGGGGTAGTAGTTATAGTAGCTATGGCCAGTGAGTCTCTTCTCTTTTGTGAGCATATGTATTTTGGGGGTGAGGAGAGGAAGTCTCATGTACTTATGTATTTTATTTTGCTACCATGCTTTCCATCTGTATATGTTATAGTAGTTGCGTACTCTGATGACAGTCGAGGTTGGTTGTTGTAGGCTCTACTGATAGAGCCAGTACTTTTATATATCTAGGTTATGTGTGGTCATGGTATCAGTGTTAGTTGTTTTTAATATTTTCGCATTTTATATGATCGCGCTACGCTATAACGTTGAGAATATAAGTTCGGGTTATTGAATAGGACCTCCGAGGAGGGGTTGTCTCATCTTATGATATCAGAGCAGTTTGATTCTTAATCAAGGACTGCTTGGGTTAGGATGTGATTGCTGGCCGTGTCTAGTTGAAGCCGCCTTGGGAATTGACTATGTTTAGAAGTTGGGTAGAGTGTTCGGTATGCGAGTTATCGTAAGAGATAACTGTTTCGTGTGTTTGTAAGGCATGGAATGCATGTATATGATGATATAGTGTTGTGTGTCTTACAAATGTGAGCTGATAATTTCTTCTATAGGAAATTAGATGGCTCGTGGAAGGGGTAGAGGACGTGGCGGAAGAGCCACAGAAGGTGCCGCTGAACCTAGAAACGGAAACGGTGAGAATTCCCACGTTGGTGATGGGACAGAGTCAACTAAAACCCTGAGGACAGTCAGGGAATTGGCTACAGCAATGCTGCATCAGACGCAGTAAAATGATCAACTGTTGTAAGTGATCATGCAACAACAACAAAAAGGCAGAATCAGAGGGGTGAAGTGGTGACAAAAGATGCTGGGTTGAGTACTTTTCTGAAAGGGAAGCCACCGCAGTTCAATGGTGACTTCAATCCCGAGGGAGCAGAACTTTGGGTACAGGAGCTTGAGAAGATCTTTTCGGCAATGCACTGTTGTGAGGACAGGAAGGTAACTTATGCATCCTTCATGCTGATGGGAGGTGCAGAGCTATGGTGGAAAGGCAAACAAAGAATGCTTGAAGCAGAAGGAAGAGTTATCAACTGGGGGCTGTTTAGGGAATGTTTTCTGGAGAAATATTTCCCAAGGTTGATGAGAAGGGAGAAAGAGATGGAATTTATAGGTCTGAAACAAGGAACCATGTCTGTTGGTGAGTACGCTGCAAGGTTTGAGGCGTTACTCGAATTTTCTGAATTTTAGCAGAGGTTCCCAGATGAGGAATGGGTGTACAGGCGTTTTGAAGATGGCCTAAAGTACGACCTACAGAGGGTGATTGCACCATTGAATATCGCCTGACTGCCTAAGATGTTAGAGATATGTTTAGTCATTGAGAACATTAACAAGAAGAGAAAGCTGCGGCAAGGCAGAATTGGAGGACCTACTTGGAGATTTGATTAGAGAAGTCGAGGTGGAAGAGTAAAGTTCCAGAAAGGGCGGAAGCCTTACGACCGTCAGGCAACAACAAGACCAGCTGAACAACAACAACAGCAACAACCAAGTGGATGTTTTAGATGTGGAGGATCGCATCTGATTAGAGATTATCTGGTGAGGGAGACTCGCCAATGTTTTCGATGTGGCCAGGTGGGTCACATAGCTCCAGAATGTTCACAAGGAGCAGGGTACAACACTGGTGGGCATGGCCCAGTGACCAGAGCCCAAAGAGCAGGACAGCAAGCGAGAAGACCGCAAGCCACGAGAAGAGTGTTTACCATAAGAGGAGCTGAATCCTCTTAATCCCCTGATCTTATACAAGGTATATGCCTAGTGTCAGGTAAACTCTTATCAGTACTGTTTGACTCGAAAGCTACGCATTCGTTCATATCCCAAGAGTGTGTGGATCATTTGAAACTACCCGTTTCGCTACTTCCTCATGATTTGATAGTTTATACTCTACCAGTAATTCTTTAACAACCATGATTCTTTGTTTAAATTGTCCTATCGTCACTGAAAATAGAACTTTTCTTGTTGATCTTATTTGTTTACCTATGCAAAATGTTGATGTAATTTTAGGCATGGATTGGCTTTCGGCTAACCATGTAGTGCTAGACTGTTCTAAAAAGACCTTGATATTTCATGAGCAATCTAGATTAATGCTTGCCAAGGATAGGGATCTTGTGTTGAGTAGTGAATCTCAGATACATGTGTTCTTATTCTCTATGGAAGCTAAGGAATCTTCTAAGTTGGATGTTCTGCCTATAGTGCGAGAGTTTCCGGAAGTTTTCCCTGATCAAGTTCCAGGTTTACCACCAGAGAGAAAGATAGAGTTTGTTATAGATCTCGTACCAGGAACTGGACCGATTTCGATAGCACCTTATCGAATGTCTCCACCAGAGTTGGTAGAGTTCAAAAAGCAGTTGGATGACATGTTGGGTAAGGAAATTATAAGGCCAAGTGCTTCGCCTTGAGGAGCGCCAGTGTTGTTCTTCAAGAAAAAGGACTGAAGTTCAAGACTATGCGTGGATTATCTGTAGTTGAATAAGGTAACGATCAAGAATAAGTACCCGTTACCTAGGATTGACGACTTGATGGACCGGTTACAAGGAGCGGTAGTGTTTTCGAAGATTGACTTACGATCTGGTTATCATCAGATTCGAGTCAAGAAGGAGGATGTACCGAAGACGGCGTTTAGGAGTCGGTATGGACACTACGAGTATTTGGTTATGCCCTTTGGTATGACTAATGCTCCAGCAGTGTTTATGGATTACATGAACCGAATTTTCAAACCGTTCTTGGATAAGTTTGTAGTTGTGTTTACCGATGACATTCTTATCTATTCCCCTAATAGGGAAGAACATCAGGAACATCTTAGGATTGTGCTTCAAGTGTTGAAGGACCGGCAGCTTTAAGCGAAGTTGTCCAAGTGTGAGTTTTAGTTAGAAGAAGTATAATTCTTAGGTCATGTGATTAACCGAGATGGGATAGCGGTAGATCCAGCGAAGGTGGAAGCTGTAGTGCAATTGGAGAGTCCTAAGCCGATAAGTGAAATTCGAAGTTTTCTAGGTCTGGCTGGTTATTACTGGAGGTTCATAGAAGGTTTCTCGAACATTGTGTTTCCTATGACGCAATTAACAAGGAAGGGAACGTCTTTCGTATGGATGGATGAATGCGAGAAAAGTTTTCAAGAACTGAAGAGGAGGTTAACAACATCACCAGTATTGACGTTACCAGATTCTTTAGGACAGTTTGACATATATTGTGATGCGTCATACCAAGGTTTAGGCTGTGTCCTTATGCGAGAAAGGGGAGTCGTGGCGTGGCTTTTGCTTCGCGGCAGCTAAGAGTTCATGAGAGGAATTATCCAACTCATGACTTGGAGTTAGCAGCTATAATGTTTGCTTTGAAGATATGGCAACACTACCTTTATGGAGCTAAGTTTACGGAGTATAGTGACCACAAGAGTTTGAGGTATTTGTTCGATCAGAAAGAGTTAAACATGAGATAACGGAGGTGGATGGAGTTCATAAAGGATTATGAATTTGATCTACAGTACCATTCAGGAAAAGCGAATGTAGTAGCAAATTTGTTAAGTAGGAAATCCTTACACGTATCTGCTATGATGGTGAAAGAGTTAGTGCAACACCCTTTCCCGAGTGTCACATTCCCGAACGTTTATAAGGCCGAAAATATTTATTAATGCAGAAAAATACGATTTTTCTTTTTCTTTTCTTTTCATAAAGATGTAATGGGATTAGTAAAGGTAATAAATAATACTAATAAGTGAACTTAGGTTCACCATGCATTACTAGGACATACATACAGTATTATAATACAGAAAACAGAAAACAGAAACAGAAACATCAACATTACTGTATACAGACATAAATCTAATGTATGACTGACATAAGAAAATACAATAAGTACTAGGAGTCATAGCTCCCAAAAGGTACTACAAAAACTGACATAGTCTGGCCGACAACAAAGCTAAAACAGAAAAAGAGTCCACCTCCGAACTCAAAGGGACTGCGGAACCAAACCATCGTCGCGTCCATCTGTTCAAGCATCAACAGCAAGTACCAGCAGAAAACATACAGATATGGGTGAGATTCCCGTCATCAACACAACAAAACAGCAGTAGCAAAAACGGGACGACTCACCGGGTAACAGCGTACCCAACATGCTTACAAGGTTCTCAATATAAAGCATATTAGGCAGTTAACAACATAATAGCATGCTAAACATTTAACAGCATAATATAAGGCATCCTTAAACAATACAGCGATGTATAACAGTAAATGTAAACATCAATAGCCATAAACATCAATAGCCATGCAATGCAATGCAATGTATATGACTCAATGTCAATGTCACTGGGTACTACTCTGACCCCTACTCCATGGAGCTAACAAAACATTCGGAGAGAGTGAATGGGAGGACATGTTCCGGTTTCTGCCAGCCATGAGCAAGATGCTACAACATTCGTAACGTGCACGTATCTGGCTTTACGGTAACACTCTCGACCAAACATGAAAAGTACGGCATCTAGTAGAGGATATCAGTGTATTGCACGGATTCGCCACGACACAGAAGAATCACCAACTGGTCACATGTCAGCCCTTCCAACCCTGATACCTCCAAAAAGACCATTGAAGATCGTCACCGTAAGATTCGCACCCGCATCAAGGTGTAAGCTCAACTCCTAGGCTCAAGGCCTTACAACTATGCACATGAAATGCCAATGCTTACACAAAGCAGATGCGATAAAACAATGTCTATCCATTGGATCAACCTCAAGGTTCACTAAGGTTCTCTTCCTTAGAAACTACACACATCTTTGTTTTATAAAACATTTATCCATCGGATAAAACAATTATCCATCGGATAAATATCTCGTAATTCCTTTGGAATGATCCAGACTGCTTTCAGAATCGCCGACTGTCCCCACAAACCAACACAAGTCTTTTCAGCGTGTTTTGTCCTCACTCACACGCTTTCTAGGAAACTTCCCAGAAGGTCACCCATCCCATAATTACTCTAAGTCAAGCACGCTTAACTATAAAGTACTTATGTTCTAAGCTCCCGAAAAGAAGATAAATCTTGTTGATATGGGTAGTACCAATCAATTCTTATATGCCTTCCCTTAACTACACAGTCCCATACCTGCATAGCCTCAGGATTCCTTCCACTGTACAGTCCCATACCTGCACAGTCTCAGGCTCTCTCTCATTCCAGTTATCACAAGACAGAAACAATTGAACGATTAACCTGGATCCGAATCATCGATCCGTCATCGAACTATTGTTTCAAAAATCAAAACGTTTCGTGTTTGTATTTACGTCTTATGAATTATGTCTCAAGTCCTAAGCATTATGAGTAAGGATTGAGAATCCTCTTAGATAAGTCTTTAAGCCTTTCTAAGATATTAATCCCTTGTTTTTCAATTAAGGAAACAAGTGTTGATTTCACTTAAGTCTTATGAAGTCATTGATGTACTAAGTCATCAATGGTATAGTACATGGTCTTGTTCCACCATATACCATACTTAATTAACCCTTGTCTTCAACTCTAAGTTAATTACTTAACTTAGGTTTTTCACGCGTAAAACTTTACGATTGAGTTAGAAAACTCCTTTTGTAAACCAAACAACTTTTACAATTATACACTCATTTGATTTGAAACAACATTTGAACTACTTACTTCATTTCTAGCATTTTCTGAAACATAAAATTCGCTTAGCGGAATTCCATTCGCTTAGCGAAAATGAGGCAGTAATGCCTCCTTTGGAACTCCTCTGGTTCGCTCGGCGAGACACAAATCGCGTAGCGAAATGTATTGGATTCGCTTAGCGAATATGATTCGCTTAGCGCAAGTTCAGACGGTTGCACCTCTTTAGAAACACCTCTGGATCGCTCGGCGAGACAGAATTCGCGTAGCGCAACTTCACTTTATTCCCTTAGCGAGAATGATTTCGCTTAGCGAAAGTTCAGACGGTTACACCTCTATTGGAGACTTCTCTGGATTGCTCAGCGAGATGTAATTCGCGTAGCGAAATATGCTGGGTTCTCTGGGTTCGCTTAGCGAATATGAATTCGCTTGGCGAAAAATGAGGCAATGATGCCCAACTTAGACTTTCCCTGTTTTTCGCGTAGCGAAAGTAAATTCGCTTAGCGAAAAGTTGCCTTAAAACAAGACATCAACCTTATGGAACCATTTTGGTTCTCTTCATGAAAACACTTCTTTTCTCATTTTGAGTCACTTGATTAGCTAGATGAACTAAGGATAAGGTATAAAACATGTTTCACTTTGGTGAAAGCACTTTGAGATTAAATTCCATTTAAAGTCACTTAGGGTTTTTCTTTGAAAAACACAAGTTATTGAAAACACTTTCTTTACATCAAAACTTGACTTGTCCAAGAACTATTCATATCTTTCCTTTCCTCAAGGTCATGGCTAATAGCCAACTAGGAATCAATGTGAAGTTTTACTTCATCAACCAATCAAAGTATGGCTCACAACACTTACACAATCATGATAACCATAATACACATTACTACATCATAATCAAACATCCAAGTCCATCACACATTATGGTCTCAAAATCAACAATAAAAGTCCATACTTGATCTAGTGATCAAAGTAGGTTTTTCAACATACATGGAAATGATTTTCATTTAATCATATCTTCATCAACATATGCTAAAGCACACTACAACATACTCAAGCATAAACTCATCATGACAACCTTGTTCTCCAAGAGAACTTAACAAAACATAACAACTAAAAGTGAACCCAAACTAAAGGGTTTCACCCACACATAAAGTAAACAACCATCTTCACCACCACCATCTTGGTGTGATGAGGTTCTTCTCCCCATACCTGTTGAAGAGCAGATTCCCAGATCAAAGTCGGTTGATCGGTTTGTGAACCTCCTGATAGTTGTCACCAACTACAAACAACCAAACAATCAAACATTAAACAACAATCAAACCAAACTCAACAATTCTCACAAAGAGGGTTTCGGCCACCCTAAAGAGAATAAAGCTAGGAATTGATCTTGGTTTTCCATTTCATGGATTCAAAGGCATTAGGAAAGCTAAGGATGAAATCAAGTGTTAAAAATCAAAACTTGATGAAAACACTATTCATCATCATCAAGAAGGGTTCGGCCCTAATGTGCTTTTTGAGCTATGATGAGAGTTGAATCATAAGCTCTTGGGTTTAGATAGAGAATGATGAGGTGAGTTCAAAGAAATTGGTCTCACATCAAAATGATTTTTCTACAATTTCCTATGGATTTTCAAACTTTTGGATCTAAGAAATAATTTTCATAAAAATGAAGATTGATCTTGAAATAAAGAGATATTCAAGAAGCTAAGAGGTCATAGAAGTGATCTTACCTTAAAATGAAGGAAGATTGCTCAAGGAATCAAGTGATTCTAACAAGGTTTCATGAATTTCTCATGAACAACAATGGAGGTTTTGCTCTAAGGAAGGAGATGGGTGTTCTTGGCTCTTCAAGAGAGCTGGGCTGCGTGAATGAGAGGGTGTGAGGGCTGAGTTCAGCCTTAAAACAAGTCACTTAAGGGCAAAAAGGTCATTTGCCAAAAGGGTAAAATGGTAAAAGTGCAAAAGACTAAGGTTAGGGGCATTTTGGTCATTTCGCGTCTAGATTTTCCCGATCGTCATGACGACTCTGGCATACTCTCCCAAGTGTCCTGGGATGTTGTGATATCAAGATTATCTGTTGGCAAGTCTCGGTAAGTCCATATGTGGCTCCGTTCGTCACCCAATTGAGAATTCCGCCCGAACGAAGGTCAGGAAATGATTTTTCTGAAATTTTTACGAAATTTAACCAAAACGTAGAGAATCAAATTCTAAGACTTACTGTCTCGTTCACGGGTCCATCTGAGGTCTTCTGAGCAGTAAAATCATACCGTCAGTGTAAAAACGCAGACCGGACTCCGTTTGAGTTTTCGACTCAAAACTTAATCGTAGCTTCCTACGATATCGTCGAGCATGACTATGGTCTCGGAATATTTTATTCCATTCCTAAGACCTCGAATAAAATAAAGACATTAAAATACTGAAGAATTAGAAAACGTGAAAATCGGGACGTTACATTCCTACCCCTCTTAAAAGAATTTCGTCCTCGAAATTCCGTGACTTAAAACTAAACCTATTCGGTCGCTGAAGATTAAGGAAAGAAATTCAACAAAGGAAAATTTTTCCTGGTCTTGGTCTCAGAATAAAATAACAAAAGAATTTTACCAATCTGGAATGAATACAGGAATATCCAGTATGCAAAAAGATTCTTCAGTAGGTTCGTGAGTGTAAAAATGCATAGCTAATACATGTTTATATCCATGACTCTAATAAAGTTCCTTCTTTCATAAGAACCTTCCAATAACTTTGGAATCAAAAGATAAACAGTCTGGCAAAAATCAGACTGGATCACCTTCACCAAAAGTAAAAGTGATTAGACTAAGTTTCATCAAGAAACCTCCAGTATCAAAAAGTTGTTTATGTTAAAACTCAAGAAATAGTCATAACGAAACTTTCAATGGAATAATACGAAAATGTCCAGACCAATGGACACCATATTACCAATTCACTCAATTGTCTAATACATTGAGGAATACGTAGGAGTGTGAACACAAATGTTCCCTTGAGATCAGGCAGCACTAACACAGGTGAAGTAGTCAACCTTCTCTCTCTAATCCTTGCAAACTTTCCTCACAGGCTTCAGTCCATTCAAACGCTTCATCCTTCCTTTGAAATCACATGACCCAAAAACTTTACTTCGTCGAGCCAAAACTCACACTTGGACAACTTTGCATATAGCTGTTTCTCCTTCAGAAACCTGAAGAATCACACTAAGGTATTCAGCGTGTACTTCCTGGTTTCGCGAATAGATGAGTATGTCGTCTATGAAACAACGACAAACTTATCTAGGTATGGACGAAAGATCCTATTCATGTAATCCATGAATATAGAGGAGTATTCGTCATACAAAACGGCATCACAAGATACTCGTAGTGCCCATAGCGTGTTCGAAACGATGTCTTCGGTATATTTTCTGCCTTCACATGAATCTGGTGATAACCCGATCGCAAATCATTCTTGGAGAAAACTGTCGCTCTCCTCAACTGATCCATCAAGTCATTTATTCCCGGAAGAAGATACTTGTTCTTAATAGTAACCTTATTCAACTGGCGATAATCCACACATAGGCAAGATGTTTCGTCTTTCTTTCTCACCAACAGCACAGGCGTTCTCTACGGCGACACACTGGGTCTAACGAACTATTTTCCCAATAGGTCCACCAACTGTTCCTTCAAGGTTTCCAACTCAGCAGGTGCCATATGATAAGGTGTCATAGACGCTAGTCCTATTCCTGGCACAAGATCGATCACAACTCGATGTCTCGAACTGGCGGTACACCTGGTACTTCAGGAAAGACTTCCGGAAACTCGTTAGTAACATGTATTCATTGAGCTCCTCCTCTCAAAGAAACGTTTCCTTGGTTGGCAATCCAAATCCAGATTTCTCACAACCAGGGAAAACTAAGGTTTTGTTTGCACCGTCTAATGGGATACGGTTACAAGATAACCAATTCATCCCTATGATCAAATCCATTTGCGAAAGAGGCAAACGGATCAAATCAATCAAAAACGTCCTATCTTTAACAGAAATAGAACAGTTCAAACAGACTTTCGCAGTTATAACAGGCTTTGCAGAAAGTGCAAAAATTACCAAATCTAAGGGTAAGGAAAGATACAGATAAGGTTCTACCTTCCACAACGATCTGACCGTGAATCAAATCTTCCTTTTGAGAAGTCTCAGCATCATCCCCCGTATAAACTCCACTCATTGCCTTAGGCTTCGCTGCTTGCACATCGTTGACAGAATGTCTAGCTTTTGATTGCACACAATCGCGTGAAGTATGTCCTAGCTTCCCACACTTGAAGCATATGATTCCCTTGATTAAGCATTCTCTGGTGACATGATTGTTCTTGCCACACTTCATGCACTTCTTTGGGGCGCTTCCAGATTGACTAATACTCCCACTACTTCCCCCTACAGAACGTTGTTGTTGACCTTGCTGTTTTGAATATGGTTTCGACCGAGATCTATCATCACGACCATTAGTGCCTTTATGGAACCTAGTCGGTCCAGAGTGACGTTGCCTTCCTCCACGAGTCTTCATCAGATCTTCGATTAGGAAGCATTCATCTACCAAAACTGAGAACTCTTTGACCTCAAGAGGTAGCACCTCTCCTCGAATCTCGTCACTTAAACCTTCTTCGAACTTTGTGCACTTCCACTCCTCGTCGGGATGAAGATGGAAATACCTCGAAGACTTCAGCAGGAACTCAAAACGATCAGCATATTCTTTGACAGACATTCCTCCTTGACGTAGCTGCAGGAACTCCATGTCTTTCAACTCGTCTGGCACTAGTCGGAAAATACTCGTTCTGAAGAACTCTGCTAGCGACAACTTACAAGAAATCAAAAACATTACTACCCTGTCCAATATTATTCCCCTTCAGAAACAATAATGCAGAGAGTAACAAACAATCGTTGTCTTCTTCAAAGAAACACAACACAGAGAGCAAACAATACAAAAGGATAGACCAAAGTCATCATCCTCTCCAACATTGTTTTCTCTCAGAAACAATAGCACAGAAAGACAATCAGAGAAAACACAACACAAACAAGACAGACCATAACCTACAAACCCCAAAAAGACTCGGCCAGCTCTGATACCAAATAATGCAACACCCTTTCCCGAGTGTCACATTCCCGAACGTTTATAAGGCCGAAAATATTTATTAATGCGGAAAAATACTATTTTTCTTTTTCTTTTCTTTTCATAAAGATGTAATGGGATTGGTAAAGGTAATAAATAATACTAATAAGTGAACTTAGGTTCACCATGCATTACTAGGACATACATACAGTATTATAATACAGAAAACAGAAAAGAAACAGAAACATCAACATTACTGTATACAGACATAATCTAATGTATGACTGACATAAGAAAATACAATAAGTACTAGGAGTCGTAGCTCCCAAAAGGTACTACAAAAACTGACTTAGTCTGGCCAACAACAAAACTAAAACAGCAAAAGAGTCCACCTCCGAACTCAAAGGGACTGCGGAACCGAACCATCGTCGCGTCCATCTGTTCAAGCATCAACAGCAAGTACCAGCAGAAAACATACAGATATGGGTGAGATTCCCGTCATCAACACAACAAAACAGCAGTAGCAAAAACGGGACGACTCACCGGGTAACAGCGTACCCAACATGCTTACAAGGTTCTCATATAAAGCATATTAGGCAGTTAACAACATAATAGCATGCTAAACATTTAACAGCATAATATAAGGCATCCTTAAACAATACAGCGATGTATAACAGTAAATGTAAACATCAATAGCCATAAACATCAATAGCCATGCAATGCAATGCAATGTATATGACTCAATGTCAATGTCACTGGGTATTACTCTGACCCCTACTCCATGGAGCTAACAAAACATTCGGAGAGAGTGAATGGGAGGACATGTTCCGGTTTCTGCCAGCCATGAGCAAGATGCTACAACATTCGTAACGTGCACGTATCTGGCTTTACGGTAACACTCTCGACCAAACATGAAAAGTACGGCATCTAGTAGAGGATATCAGTGTATTGCACGGATTCGCCACGACACAGAAGAATCACCAACTGGTCACATGTCAGCCCTTCCAACCCTGATACCTCCAAAAAGACCATTGAAGATCGTCACCGTAAGATTCGCACCCGCATCAAGGTGTAAGCTCAACTCCTAGGCTCAAGGCCTTACAACTATGCACATGAAATGCCAATGCTTACACAAAGCAGATGCGATAAAACAATGTCTATCCATTGGATCAACCTCAAGGTTCACTAAGGTTCTCTTCCTTAGAAACTACACACATCTTTGTTTTATAAAACATTTATCCATCGGATAAAACAATTATCCATCGGATAAATATCTCGTAATTCCTTTGGAATGATCCAGACTGCTTTCAGAATCGCCGACTGTCCCCACAAACCAACACAAGTCTTTTCAGCGTGTTTTGTCCTCACTCACACGCTTTCTAGGAAACTTCCCAGAAGGTCACCCATCCCATAATTACTCTAAGTCAAGCACGCTTAACTATAAAGTACTTATGTTCTAAGCTCCCGAAAAGAAGATAAATCTTGTTGGTATGGGTAGTATCAATCAATTCTTATATGCCTTCCCTTAACTATACAGTCCCATACCTGCATAGCCTCAGGATTCCTTCCACTGTACAGTCCCATACCTGCACAGTCTCAGGATCTCTCTCATTCCAGTTATCACAAGACGGAAACAATTGAACGATTAACCTGGATCCGAATCATCGATCCGTCATCGAACTACTGTTTCAAAAACCAAAACGTTTCGTGTTTGTGTTTACGTCTTATGAATTATGTCTCAAGTCCTAAGCATTATGAGTAAGGATTGAGAATCCTCTTAGATAAGTCTTTAAGCCTTTCTAAGATATTAATCCCTTGTTTTTCAATTAAGGAAACAAGTGTTGATTTCACTTAAGTCTTATGAAGTCATTGATGTACTAAGTCATCAATGGTATAGTACATGGTCTTGTTCCACCATAACCATACTTAATTAACCCTTGTCTTCAACTCTAAGTTAATTACTTAACTTAGGTTTTTCACGCGTAAAACTTTACGATTGAGTTAGAAAACTCCTTTTGTAAACCAAACAACTTTTACAATTAACACTCATTTGATTTGAAACAACATTTGAACTACTTACTTCATTTCTATCATTTTCTGAAACATAAAATTCGCTTAGCGGAATTCCATTCGCTTAGCGAAAATGAGGCAGTAATGCCTCCTTTGGAACTCCTCTGGTTCGCTCGGCGAGACACAAATCGCGTAGCGAAATGTATTGGATTCGTTTAGCGAATATGATTCGCTTAGCGCAAGTTCAGACGGTTGCACCTCTTTAGAAACACCTCTGGATCGCTCGGCGAGACAGAATTCGCGTAGCGCAACTTCACTTTATTCGCTTAGCGAGAATGATTTCGCTTAGCGAAAGTTCAGACGGTTACACCTCTATTGGAGACTTCTCTGGATTGCTCAGCGAGATGTAATTCGCGTAGCGAAATTTGCTGGGTTCTCTGGGTTCGCTTAGCGAATATGAATTCGCTTGGCGAAAAATGAGGCAATGATGCCCAACTTAGACTTTCCCTGTTTTTCGCGTAGCGAAAGTAAATTCGCTTAGCGAAAAGTTGCCTTAAAACAAGACATCAACCTTATGGAACCATTTTGGTTCTCTTCATGAAAACACTTCTTTTCTCATTTTGAGTCACTTGATTAGCTAGATGAACTAAGGATAAGGTATAAAACATGTTTCACTTTGGTGAAAGCACTTTGAGATTAAATTCCATTTAAAGTCACTTAGGGTTTTTCTTTGAAAAACACAAGTTATTGAAAACACTTTCTTTACATCAAAACTTGACTTGTCCAAGAACTATTCATATCTTTCCTTTCCTCAAGGTCATGGCTAATAGCCAACTAGGAATCAATGTGAAGTTTTACTTCATCAACCAATCAAAGTATGGCTCACAACACTTACACAATCATGATAACCATAATACACATTACTACATCATAATCAAACATCCAAGTCCATCACACATTATGGTCTCAAAATCAACAATAAAAGTCCATACTTGATCTAGTGATCAAAGTAGGTTTTTCAACATACATGGAAATGATTTTCATTTAATCATATCTTCATCAACATATGCTAAAGCACACTACAACATACTCAAGCATAAACTCATCATGACAACCTTGTTCTCCAAGAGAACTTAACAAAACATAACAACTAAAAGTGAACCCAAACTAAAGGGTTTCACCCACACATAAAGTAAACAACCATCTTCACCACCACCATCTTGGTGTGATGAGGTTCTTCTCCCCATACCTGTTGAAGAGCAGATTCCCAGATCAAAGTCGGTTGATCGGTTTGTGAACCTCCTGATAGTTGGCACCAACTACAAACAACCAAACAATCAAACATTAAACAACAATCAAACCAAACTCAACAATTCTCACAAAGAGGGTTTCGGCCACCCTAAAGAGAATAAAGCTAGGAATTGATCTTGGTTTTCCATTTCATGGATTCAAAGGCATTAGGAAAGCTAAGGATGAAATCAAGTGTTAAAAATCAAAACTTGATGAAAACACTATTCATCATCATCAAGAAGGGTTCGGCCCTAATGTGCTTTTTGAGCTATGATGAGAGTTGAATCATAAGCTCTTGGGTTTAGATAGAGAATGATGAGGTGAGTTCAAAGAAATTGGTCTCACATCAAAATGATTTTTCTACAATTTCCTATGGATTTTCAAACTTTTGGATCTAAGAAATAATTTTCATGAAAATGAAGATTGATCTTGAAATAAAGAGATATTCAAGAAGCTAAGAGGTCATAGAAGTGATCTTACCTTAAAATGAAGGAAGATTGCTCAAGGAATCAAGTGATTCTAACAAGGTTTCATGAATTTCTCATGAACAACAATGGAGGTTTTGCTCTAAGGAAGGAGATGGGTGTTCTTGGCTCTTCAAGAGAGCTGGGCTGCGTGAATGAGAGGGTGTGAGGGCTGAGTTCAGCCTTAAAACAAGTCACTTAAGGGCAAAAAGGTCATTTGCCAAAAGGGTAAAATGGTAAAAGTGCAAAAGACTAAGGTTAGGGGCATTTTGGTCATTTCGCGTCTAGATTTTCCCGATCGTCATGACGACTCTGGCATACTCTCCCAAGTGTCCTGGGATGTTGTGATATCAAGATTATCTGTTGGCAAGTCTCGGTAAGTCCATATGTGGCTCCGTTCGTCACCCAATTGAGAATTCCGCCCGAACGAAGGTCAGGAAATGATTTTTCTGAAATTTTTACGAAATTTAACCAAAACGTAGAGAATCAAATTCTAAGACTTACTGTCTCGTTCACGGGTCCATCTGAGGTCTTCTGAGCAGTAAAATCATACCGTCAGTGTAAAAACGCAGACCGGACTCCGTTTGAGTTTTCGACTCAAAACTTAATCGTAGCTTCCTACGATATCGTCGAGCATGACTATGGTCTCGGAATATTTTATTCCCATTCCTAAGACCTCGAATAAAATAAAGACATTAAAATACTGAAGAATTAGAAAACGTGAAAATCGGGGCGTTACATTCCTACCCCTCTTAAAAGAATTTCGTCCTCGAAATTCCGTGACTTAAAACTAAACCTATTCGGTCGCTGAAGATTAAGGAAAGAAATTCAACAAAGGAAAATTTTTCCTGGTCTTGGTCTCAGAATAAAATAACAAAAGAATTTTACCAATCTGGAATGAATACAGGAATATCCAGTATGCAAAAAGATTCTTCAGTAGGTTCGTGAGTGTAAAAATGCATAGCTAATACATGTTTATATCCATGACTCTAATAAAGTTCCTTCTTTCATAAGAACCTTCCAATAACTTTGGAATCAAAAGATAAACAGTCTGGCAAAAATCAGACTGGATCACCTTCACCAAAAGTAAAAGTGATTAGACTAAGTTTCATCAAGAAACCTCCAGTATCAAAAAGTTGTTTATGTTAAAACTCAAGAAATAGTCATAACGAAACTTTCAATGGAATAATACGAAAATGTCCAGACCAATGGACACCATATTACCAATTCACTCAATTGTCTAATACATTGAGGAATACGTAGGAGTGTGAACACAAATGTTCCCTTGAGATCAGGCAGCACTAACACAGGTGAAGTAGTCAACCTTCTCTCTCTAATCCTTGCAAACTTTCCTCACAGGCTTCAGTCCATTCAAACGCTTCATCCTTCCTTTGAAATCACATGACCCAAAAACTTTACTTCGTCGAGCCAAAACTCACACTTGGACAACTTTGCATATAGCTGTTTCTCCTTCAGAAACCTGAAGAATCACACTAAGGTATTCAGCGTGTACTTCCTGGTTTCGCGAATAGATGAGTATGTCGTCTATGAAACAACGACAAACTTATCTAGGTATGGACGAAAGATCCTATTCATGTAATCCATGAATATAGAGGAGTATTCGTCATACAAAACGGCATCACAAGATACTCGTAGTGCCCATAGCGTGTTCGAAACGATGTCTTCGGTATATTTTCTGCCTTCACATGAATCTGGTGATAACCCGATCGCAAATCATTCTTGGAGAAAACTGTCGCTCTCCTCAACTGATCCATCAAGTCATTTATTCCCGGAAGAAGATACTTGTTCTTAATAGTAACCTTATTCAACTGGCGATAATCCACACATAGGCAAGATGTTTCGTCTTTCTTTCTCACCAACAGCACAGGCGTTCTCTACGGCGACACACTGGGTCTAACGAACTATTTTCCCAATAGGTCCACCAACTGTTCCTTCAAGGTTTCCAACTCAGCAGGTGCCATATGATAAGGTGTCATAGACGCTAGTCCTATTCCTGGCACAAGATCGATCACAACTCGATGTCTCGAACTGGCGGTACACCTGGTACTTCAGGAAAGACTTCCGGAAACTCGTTAGTAACATGTATTCGTTGAGCTCCTCCTCTCAAAGAAACGTTTCCTTGGTTGGCAATCCAAATCCAGATTTCTCACAACCAGGGAAAACTAAGGTTTTGTTTGCACCGTCTAATGGGATACGGTTACAAGATAACCAATTCATCCCTATGATCAAATCCATTTGCGAAAGAGGCAAACAGATCAAATTAATCAAAAACGTCCTATCTTTAACAGAAATAGAACAGTTCAAACAGACTTTCGCAGTTATAACAGGCTTTGCAGAAAGTGCAAAAATCACCAAATCTAAGGGTAAGGAAAGATACAGATAAGGTTCTACCTTCCACAATGATCTGACCGTGAATCAAATCTTCCTTTTGAGAAGTCTCAGCATCATCCCCCGTATAAACTCCACTCATTGCCTTAGGCTTCGCTGCTTGCACATCGTTGACAGAATGTCTAGCTTTTGATTGCACACAATCGCGTGAAGTATGTCCTAGCTTCCCACACTTGAAGCATATGATTCCCTTGATTAAGCATTCTCTGGTGACATGATTGTTCTTGCCACAATTCATGCACTTCTTTGGGGCGCTTCCAGATTGACTAATACTCCCACTACTTCCCCCTACAGAACGTTGTTGTTGACCTTGCTGTTTTGAATATGGTTTTGACCGAGATCTATCATCACGACCATTAGTGCCTTTATGGAACCTAGTCGGTCCAGAGTGACGTTGCCTTCCTCCACGAGTCTTCATCAGATCTTCGATTACGAAGCATTCATCTACCAAAATCGAGAACTCTTTGACCTCAAGAGGTAGCACCTCTCCTCGAATCTCGTCACTTAAACCTTCTTCGAACTTTGTGCACTTCCACTCCTCGTCGGGATGAAGATGGAAATACCTCGAAGACTTCAACAAGAACTCAAAACGATCAGCATATTCTTTGACAGACATTCCTCCTTGACGTAGCTGCAGGAACTCCATGTCTTTCAACTCGTCTGGCACTAGTCGGAAAATACTCGTTCTGAAGAACTCTGCTAGCGACAACTTACAAGAAATCAAAAACATTACTACCCTGTCCAATATTATTCCCCTTCAGAAACAATAATGCAGAGAGTAACAAACAATCGTTGTCTTCTTCAAAGAAACACAACACAGAGAGCAAACAATACAAAAGGATAGACCAAAGTCATCATCCTCTCCAACATTGTTTTCTCTCAGAAACAATAGCACAGAAAGACAATCAGAGAAAACACAACACAAACAAGACAGACCATAACCTACAAACCCCAAAAAGACTCGGCTAGCTCTGATACCAAATAATGCAACACCCTTTCCCGAGTGTCACATTCCCGAACGTTTATAAGGCCGAAAATATTTATTAATGCGGAAAAATACGATTTTTCTTTTTCTTTTCTTTTCATAAAGATGTAATGGGATTAGTAAAGGTTATAAATAATACTAATAAGTGAACTTAGGTTTACCATGCATTACTAGGACATACATACAGTATTATAATACAGAAAACAGAAAACAGAAACAGAAACATCAACATTACTGTATACAGACATAAATCTAATGTATGACTGACATAAGAAAATACAATAAGTACTAGGAGTCGTAGCTCCCAAAAGGTACTACAAAAACTGACTTAGTCTGGCCAACAACAAAACTAAAACAGCAAAAGAGTCCACCTCCGAACTCAAAGGGACTGCGGAACCGAACCATCGTCGCGTCCATCTGTTCAAGCATCAACAGCAAGTACCAGCAGAAAACATACAGATATGGGTGAGATTCCCGTCATCAACACAACAAAACAGCAGTAGCAAAAACGGGACGACTCACCGGGTAACAGCGTACCCAACATGCTTACAAGGTTCTCAATATAAAGCATATTAGGCAGTTAACAACATAATAGCATGCTAAACATTTAACAGCATAATATAAGGCATCCTTAAACAATACAGCGATGTATAACAGTAAATGTAAACATCAATAGCCATAAACATCAATAGCCATGCAATGCAATGCAATGTATATGACTCAATGTCAATGTCACTGGGTATTACTCTGACCCCTACTCCATGGAGCTAACAAAACATTCGGAGAGAGTGAATGGGAGGACATGTTCCGGTTTCTGCCAGCCATGAGCAAGATGCTACAACATTCGTAACGTGCACGTATCTGGCTTTACGGTAACACTCTCGACCAAACATGAAAAGTACGGCATCTAGTAGAGGATATCAGTGTATTGCACGGATTCGCCACGACACAGAAGAATCACCAACTGGTCACATGTCAGCCCTTCCAACCCTGATACCTCCAAAAAGACCATTGAAGATCGTCACCGTAAGATTCGCACCCGCATCAAGGTGTAAGCTCAACTCCTAGGCTCAAGGCCTTACAACTATGCACATGAAATGCCAATGCTTACACAAAGCAGATGCGATAAAACAATGTCTATCCATTGGATCAACCTCAAGGTTCACTAAGGTTCTCTTCCTTAGAAACTACACACATCTTTGTTTTATAAAACATTTATCCATCGGATAAAACAATTATCCATCGGATAAATATCTCGTAATTCCTTTGGAATGATCCAGACTGCTTTCAGAATCGCCGACTGTC
Organism: Ammopiptanthus mongolicus; assembly: GCA_039655645.1. NCBI lineage: Eukaryota > Viridiplantae > Streptophyta > Magnoliopsida > Fabales > Fabaceae > Ammopiptanthus > Ammopiptanthus mongolicus. The sequence goes on along the minus strand of CM077351.1, from coordinate 47,991,801 downwards.
CCCACAAACCAACACAAGTCTTTTCAGCGTGTTTTGTCCTCACTCACACGCTTTCTAGGAAACTTCCCAGAAGGTCACCCATCCCATAATTACTCTAAGTCAAGCACGCTTAACTATAAAGTACTTATGTTCTAAGCTCCCGAAAAGAAGATAAATCTTGTTGGTATGGGTAGTACCAATCAATTCTTATATGCCTTCCCTTAACTATACAGTCCCATACCTGCATAGCCTCAGGATTCCTTCCACTGTACAGTCCCATACCTGCACAGTCTCAGGATCTCTCTCATTCCAGTTATCACAAGACGGAAACAATTGAACGATTAACCTGGATCCGAATCATCGATCCGTCATCGAACTACTGTTTCAAAAACCAAAACGTTTCGTGTTTGTGTTTACGTCTTATGAATTATGTCTCAAGTCCTAAGCATTATGAGTAAGGATTGAGAATCCCCTTAGATAAGTCTTTAAGCCTTTCTAAGATATTAATCCCTTGTTTTTCAATTAAGGAAACAAGTGTTGATTTCACTTAAGTCTTATGAAGTCATTGATGTACTAAGTCATCAATGGTATAGTACATGGTCTTGTTCCACCATATACCATACTTAATTAACCCTTGTCTTCAACTCTAAGTTAATTACTTAACTTAGGTTTTTCACGCGTAAAACTTTACGATTGAGCTAGAAAACTCCTTTTGTAAACCAAACAACTTTTACAATTATACACTCATTTGATTTGAAACAACATTTGAACTACTTACTTCATTTCTAGCATTTTCTGAAACATAAAATTCGCTTAGCGGAATTCCATTCGCTTAGCGAAAATGAGGCAGTAATGCCTCCTTTGGAACTCCTCTGGTTCGCTCGGCGAGACACAAATCGCGTAGCGAAATGTATTGGATTCGCTTAGCGAATATGATTCGCTTAGCGCAAGTTCAGACGGTTGCACCTCTTTAGAAACACCTCTGGATCGCTCGGCGAGACAGAATTCGCGTAGCGCAACTTCACTTTATTCGCTTAGAGAGAATGATTTCGCTTAGCGAAAGTTCAGACGGTTACACCTCTATTGGAGACTTCTCTGGATTGCTCAGCGAGATGTAATTCGCGTAGCGAAATTTGCTGGGTTCTCTGGGTTCGCTTAGCGAATATGAATTCGCTTGGCGAAAAATGAGGCAATGATGCCCAACTTAGACTTTCCCTGTTTTTCGCGTAGCGAAAGTAAATTCGCTTAGCGAAAAGTTGCCTTAAAACAAGACATCAACCTTATGGAACCATTTTGGTTCTCTTCATGAAAACACTTCTTTTCTCATTTTGAGTCACTTGATTAGCTAGATGAACTAAGGATAAGGTATAAAACATGTTTCACTTTGGTGAAAGCACTTTGAGATTAAATTCCATTTAAAGTCACTTAGGGTTTTTCTTTGAAAAACACAAGTTATTGAAAACACTTTCTTTACATCAAAACTTGACTTGTCCAAGAACTATTCATATCTTTCCTTTCCTCAAGGTCATGGCTAATAGCCAACTAGGAATCAATGTGAAGTTTTACTTCATCAACCAATCAAAGTATGGCTCACAACACTTACACAATCATGATAACCATAATACACATTACTACATCATAATCAAACATCCAAGTCCATCACACATTATGGTCTCAAAATCAACAATAAAAGTCCATACTTGATCTAGTGATCAAAGTAGGTTTTTCAACATACATGGAAATGATTTTCATTTAATCATATCTTCATCAACATATGCTAAAGCACACTACAACATACTCAAGCATAAACTCATCATGACAACCTTGTTCTCCAAGAGAACTTAACAAAACATAACAACTAAAAGTGAACCCAAACTAAAGGGTTTCACCCACACATAAAGTAAACAACCATCTTCACCACCACCATCTTGGTGTGATGAGGTTCTTCTCCCCATACCTGTTGAAGAGCAGATTCCCAGATCAAAGTCGGTTGATCGGTTTGTGAACCTCCTGATAGTTGTCACCAACTACAAACAACCAAACAATCAAACATTAAACAACAATCAAACCAAACTCAACAATTCTCACAAAGAGGGTTTCGGCCACCCTAAAGAGAATAAAGCTAGGAATTGATCTTGGTTTTCCATTTCATGGATTCAAAGGCATTAGGAAAGCTAAGGATGAAATCAAGTGTTAAAAATCAAAACTTGATGAAAACACTATTCATCATCATCAAGACGGGTTCGGCCCTAATGTGCTTTTTGAGCTATGATGAGAGTTGAATCATAAGCTCTTGGGTTTAGATAGAGAATGATGAGGTGAGTTCAAAGAAATTGGTCTCACATCAAAATGATTTTTCTACAATTTCCTATGGATTTTCAAACTTTTGGATCTAAGAAATAATTTTCATGAAAATGAAGATTGATCTTGAAATAAAGAGATATTCAAGAAGCTAAGAGGTCATAGAAGTGATCTTACCTTAAAATGAAGGAAGATTGCTCAAGGAATCAAGTGATTCTAACAAGGTTTCATGAATTTCTCATGAACAACAATGGAGGTTTTGCTCTAAGGAAGGAGATGGGTGTTCTTGGCTCTTCAAGAGAGCTGGGCTGCGTGAATGAGAGGGTGTGAGGGCTGAGTTCAGCCTTAAAACAAGTCACTTAAGGGCAAAAAGGTCATTTGCCAAAAGGGTAAAATGGTAAAAGTGCAAAAGACTAAGGTTAGGGGCATTTTGGTCATTTCGCGTCTAGATTTTCCCGATCGTCATGACGACTCTGGCATACTCTCCCAAGTGTCCTGGGATGTTGTGATATCAAGATTATCTGTTGGCAAGTCTCGGTAAGTCCATATGTGGCTCCGTTCGTCACCCAATTGAGAATTCCGCCCGAACGAAGGTCAGGAAATGATTTTTCTGAAATTTTTACGAAATTTAACCAAAACGTAGAGAATCAAATTCTAAGACTTACTGTCTCGTTCACGGGTCCATCTGAGGTCTTCTGAGCAGTAAAATCATACCGTCAGTGTAAAAACGCAGACCGGACTCCGTTTGAGTTTTCGACTCAAAACTTAATCGTAGCTTCCTACGATATCGTCGAGCATGACTATGGTCTCGGAATATTTTATTCCCATTCCTAAGACCTCAAATAAAATAAAGACATTAAAATACTGAAGAATTAGAAAACGTGAAAATTGGGGCGTTACAGTTAGAACTGATTGAATAGTGTGGAGATTTGGATCTAGGTATGAGAATGTCAGAGGATAAGATACACCTAGGGATGGTCACAGTAACGAGCGACTTTTTGAAGACAATCAAAGAAAAGCAAGAAGTTGATTAGTATCTTCAGAAGGTGAAGGGACAAGTAGCGGAAGGCAGAACATCGAAGTTTAGGATGAATCAAGATGGAATCTTGAGGTATGGTGACAGGATTTATGTGCCAATGGATGTAGAACTAAGAAAGATGATCTTAGAAGAAGCTCACAAGAGTGGGCTGAGTTTTCATCCAGGGGGTAGCCAAGATGAATCAAGACTTGAAGAAGATGTTTTGGTGGCTTGGAATGAAGAAGGAGGTGGCTGGGTATGTGTTGGCTTGTTTGGTTTGTCAGAAAGCAAAGATAGAACATCAAAAGCCAGCAGGGTTGTTACAATCCTTGGATATCCCAGAGGGGAAATGGGATGGTATATCTATGGATTTTGTGGTTGGGTTGCCAAGAACTATGAAGAGGCACGATGCAATTTGGGTAATCGTCGATAGGTTGACGAAGTGTGCTCACTTCTTACCTATTGGTGAAAGTTATACGTTGGGAAAGTTAACCCAAATCTACATCAAGGAAGTAGTAAGGTTGTACGGAGTGCCTTCTAGTATTGTTTCCGACAGAGATCCTAGATTTACATCTAGATTCTGGAAGCAATTACATAAGGCTTTGGGAACTAAGTTAAGGTTGAGTTCGGCTTATCATCCTTAGACGAATGGTCATTCGAAATGAACGATTCAATCATTGGAGGATCTCTTGAGAGCTTGTGTTTTGGAATACACAGGAAGTTGGGATGAGTTCTTACCGTTGATTGAGTTCACCTATAACAATAGTTTTCGTAAGAGTATAGGTATGGTAGCTTACGAAGCATTGTACAGAAGAAAGTGTAGAACACCGTTGTGTTGGTATGAGACGGGAGAAAGTCAAGTGTTAGGACCGGAGGTAGTACAACGGATGACGGAATAGATTAAGATGATAACGGAAAAGTTGAAAGCCGCACAAGATAGACAAAAGAGTTACAGCGACAAGAGGAGAAGACCTTTAGAATTCCAGGAAGGACACCACATTTTTCTGAGAGTGACTCCAAGGACTAGAATTGGTAGAGCAATCAAATCTAGAAAGCATACTCCTAGATTCATTAGACCATTTCAAATTCTTCATCGAATTGGTCCTGTAGCCTATCATGTTGCTTTACCTCCAAACCTATCCAATCTTCATGATGTATTTCATATATCTCAGTTGAGGAAATATTACCCCGATCCATCACATATCCTAGAACCAGAGTCAGTACAGTTAAGAGAGAACTTAGAGTATGAGGCCTTACCAGTAAGGATTGCGGATAGAAGGGTTAAGGAACTACGAGATAAACACATTCCGTTGGTCAAAGTTATATGGGATGAAGCGATAGGAGATGCTACCTGGGAACGTGAAGAAGATATGCACCAACAATATCTACATCTATTCTAAGGTACGTCAAATTTTGAGGACGAAATTTTTATTTTAAGGGGGGTGGAGATGTAACATCCTCATTTGATAATGTGCATGAATATATGTTGGTTTGATAATGTGCTTAGGAAGGATGTTGAGAGTTAGGGTTAAATTGGACTAGAGAAGGATCAGGAGTATGTGACTCTGAGCAAAACGCTCAAGCATGGAGCGATGTAACACTCAAGCGTCGTAACGCTCTAGCGTGTAGAAGGGCGGACGCTCAAGCGTGGCCACTCTGGCCAGTTGACTGGTAGTGATGGGACGTAAAATGACACCTGTCGGTTATGCGTCGAGGCTGGCATGTGATGGGCGGTGAGGAAACGTAAATGCTCAAGCGTGGGAGAAGCCAACACTCAAGTGCTAGAACGCTAAAGCGTGGAGAATTCCAACGCTAAAGCGTGGACAGTAGAATATTTCTCTATATATACTTCATCATTTTCGTCGGGAAGGCAAGAATAAAATAATATATATTGATATGCGTAGGGCGACCTAAACCCTACTAGTGGCTGAGTAACTGACAACACCTAACTCACATTGGCGACTACTAGGTGGTGGTACCGATGTAGTTTTAGGCATTGTAGGTTTATTGCCGATGGGTTGATTTTATGATATGTTGAGGTTGTATGCTTGTGTGTTAGTATGCTTAAAATGATACCTGTTGATATGCATGTACGTTTAGTAACATGTTTAGGGTCACTTGAATAATTTCTACGAGTTGATATGCTTATAAGTAGATATGATAAATATGTTTATTGAGTATGATTATGATTGGCTATGATATGATATTTGTGATCATTGTTGTGTGAGTAGAGATAGGCAGTAATTCCAAACAATTTGGGAGATGATCATGTAATGAGGATTTCGAGGATATATGTATATATATATATATATATATATATATATATATATATATATATATATATATATATATGTTGTAGTGCTTAACCTAGAGATCCTGTTGATATATTCATGTTGATACCTGGTTATGTCGGAGGAAGTTGGTTGTAGTTGTGTACAAGTTGCGGTTGAGACACTAAGTCGTTGATCCCGAGATGAGTCGGTGAGATTCATGTCGCATCGTTGTTGTTCATCACCGTGTTGGCGTACGGGTGATCGATCTTGCCGGTGGGGAGATGGTCGTACCTATCAGTTGTTGACGGACGAATATCCTGACCTGATCTGCCGACGGGGGGATATGTCGTTGCCGTGAGTTGAGTTGATGTTGGTCGAATTTCTGACTTGGCCTACGGGCGGGGGAATATGTCGTACCCATGAGTTGAGCCTGAGGGCTGTTGGTCGAACCCTGCATTATGGGGGGTGGCACAGTGACGAATGAGACATCTTGATCTGTTGGGGATGTCGCATCGTGATCACGTCCATGTAGTCGTTAGTTGCATGATTGTGAGAGATAGTAGCTAAGAGAGAATGGCTTGGGAGATGATTGATTGATACTATTGTGCTGTTGTATGTTGCTATGAATATAGCTTATTTTATAGTTGTTTCCCTATTTATGATGTATTGCTGTTTCTTATCTGCCGTATTATTCTATGTTGTATTTTATTCTCGATCGCACGAGAAGATCCTGTTGAGGAGCTGCCTGAGGAGATAGATGGCACACCTACTGAGCCTGATGCTGGTGGGAGAGCCCCGGATCCCAGTGTTGGGAGATTTTGAGTTGTTGTACGAGGACGATGATCGTTACTGGGAGATTGATTACTCTCAATGACGAGTAGTGTATATGGACCCGACTACCGTATACTTTAGAGCTTGGGGATGGTCCAGGAGCTACTTGGTAGGAGACTTCTGTATTGCTCAGAGGCTACCGTTGGAGAGGCTGTGGAACAGGCCATGGGACTATTATCATGACTCAAATGTTGGTTGGAGATCTCACGCATCCTCTAGGATTGGTTATGTGGCTCGAGGCCGACATCGTCGTGCTGAGAGGAGGATGAGGGAGTATCGTCGTCGCCGGATCGTGATGTCCGAGAGCGAGACCGAGTACGAGGCGTAGCAGACTCATCGCCGAAGATAGCGAGCATCTGTGAGGAGTTCCCATTATCCCCGTTAGAGTTGTGTCGGGGGTAGTAGTTGTAGTAGCTATGGCCAGTGAGTCTCTTCTCTTTTGTGAGCATATGTATTTTGGGGGTGAGGAGAGGAAGTCTCATGTACTTATGTATTTTATTTTGCTATCATGCTTTCCATCTGTATATGTTATAGTAGTTGCGTACTTTGATGACAGTCGAGGTTGGTTGTTGTAGGGTCTACTGATAGAGCCAGTACTTTTATATATCTAGGTTATGTATGGTCGTGGTATCAGTGTTTGTTGTTTTTAATATTTTCACATTTTATATGATCGTGCTATGCTATAACGTTGAGAATATAATTTCGGGTTACTGAATGGGACCTCCGAGGAGGGGTCGTCTCATAGTTGGCCTTAGAAAAGAGCTAGATCGTAAACTTGATGGGTGAGCACGCCCGTGATTCAAGCATGCACGGTCGTGCTTTGTACGCAACTGAACCACGAATTGGGCCTTTCTCCAACCCGTTTCACCCTAATCCTTTTATATACCTAAGCATTCGACCTAACCTAGTTACAAAATATTCTAAACTCAGAAAAGTTGTCTGCTTCTCTCGAACAAGGATTCCTTAACCCCTTGCCAAGGATCCTTGAAGGAGGTCACCTGTGTTCATCATTCTTCGTTGTTCTTTGCTTAAGGGACGTCGCTGCTGGCGCGCTTGCTCTTCGTGGTTGGTGCTCGCCTCTGTTCGTGATCTCTTGAGGCTGTGATCGTGAGGTCGAGCGTTTGTGACATCGACCGTTCGTGAGATGTGACCCTGTGGACCTTCTATCTTCCCTTTCCTCTTTGAGATTGTCATACCAGGTATGGGGGGAGAGATCAATATGAATATATAGGTTTTCGGGTAGCATAAGATGAAGGGTTAACACTTGACCCTAATTGTATGTTGTTGTATGCTATGCCTGATATTTGAATCCTGATTGAATGTCCTCGTATGTTCTTGAGTATTCATTCATGCTATCTTGCTTTATGACATGAAATAATGATTGTATGATCTTGACTACTTGTGATAATCTGTTTGATGAAGTATTACATGTTATAGTAAGATGTATTGATGGTTTATGATACGATGATGATGTGCTGTTATTGGCTATGTTAAACTTAAGCATAGAGTTGCAGACAGATTAACCATAAACTACACGAACATAGCTTTAGGTTAATTGGAAGTCATAAAACGTTCTTAAAATGTAAGGATAGACATAAGAGGTGAGATTGATAACCCTTTGGGATGGCCACGAACCATTAGGCTTGATTTGTGAGCGTTTTGAACTCCAGAAACCATAAATTCCAGAACTAGGATTGCTGTCGCGGCATGGAGCACACCCGTGCATCTGGAGAACAGCTCGAAGTACGGCCGTGCTTAAGTAGTGCACGACTGTGCTCATAAAACGACGTCAGAGCACGCTCGTGCTCAAATAAGCATGCCCGTACTCATACTTTAGTAAACAACACGACCGTACTCATAATGAGCACACCATGCTCACATTAAGAACGACCGTGCTCACAGTAAGCACAACCGTGCTCAGGTCGTGCACGACAGTGCACCTGAGCAGATCTGAGAGCACTTATCAAATTTAATTGAAAGGGATTTAAATGACCCTTTGGGTTAGAAATAAGACAAATAGGATTACAAAATGTAATTGAATGATAGTTAATAAGCTAAGGCTTACTTAAATAAATAATGTGAAGCATAGACACCAAGATCAAATATAATACTTATAAGACGACTAATATTAATAGTAATGAGGTATTATTATTAATGACGTTTATGGAAACGGTAACGATGCGTTATCGTCAGATGTTGGTAATGATCATCATTGATGGTCAAGGTTGATAATTCTTGTGAATGGACATATGTTTGTATGTTGTTGAACATCGCACACATCTTTGCATAGACGGTGTTAGTTGGGCGAAAGGCAAACGATAAATCGCGACGGTGGAGTCCACGATGGGTGTTATCCCAACCTTGAGGGTAGCATCGGGTGTGGGAGTTCCTTGGTGGTGTGGGTTAGCTACCTATGGTCGGAATAACCACTCAACTAGTCTGAGCACCCTGACGAGCAATGATACGTTTTCAGGATTAGTGAGATTATCCATGGGGATCATTTGGTATAGTGATTCATCCATATTGGTTAATCGGATATGTACTTCGAGTCGTCCTTCCTGTGTTAGTGTTGATGGATCCACATGTGCATAGAGTAGTGATGTTGCATCGCATTGCACGCATTCTTTAACATGATATACTATGTGTTGTATGCTCATCTTATTAACTATTTTTTTACCGTCTTATATTTACATATATGATTTCTGTAATGCCCCGATTTTCAAGTTGTATAATTATTCAGTATTTTAACGTTTGTATTTTATTGGAGGGTCTAGGGAGTGAAATAAAATATTCTGAGAAGATAGGAATGCCCTACGCAACCATAGGAAGCCATGGTTAAGTTTCGGGCGAAAGCTCAAATGGAGCCCGGTCTGCGTTTTTCACGAATAGTAGCCTTTTTCTTTTATCGAGACCTAATTTGGACTCGTGAACGAGATAGTAAGTCTAAGGATTTAATTTCCTACATCTTTGTTAAAATTCGTGCCGACGTTCGAAAAATAATAATAATATATTATATTCGGCCGTATAATCGAACCAGGAGGCGTTTAGAGTCGTAAAGGAATTCAACGAGACCCGACGATGGATAAGCTTGATACCACATCATGCTAGATCACTTGGGAGAGTATGCCAGAGTCATCATGACGATCGGAAAAATCTGGACGCAAAATTACCAAAATGCCCCTAACCTTGTCTTTTACACTTTTACCATTTTACCCTTGAAGCATCATTTTTCCCTTAAGTGACTTAATTTAAAGGCTGGTCAGCCCCATTCAGCCCCTCATTCATGCACCAAGCTGGCCATGAACAGCCCCAAAGGCTTCATTTTCTTCCATGGAGAGAAAACTCCATTTTGCTAGAGAAAAGCTTGAATCCTTAAGAGAAAAGCTTGATTCCTTGACCAATCTTCATCAATCTTTAGGTAAGATCACTTCTATGATCTCTAATATTCATGAATCTCTCTCTATTTCAATTTTGAAATCTTGATTTCATGGTTTTCAAGTTTATGATCCAACACTTTGAAAATTCATAGGAAATTGTAGAAAAATCCATTTAATGTGAAATCAATTTCTTTGAACTTACTTCATCATCCTCTCTCTAAACCCAAGAGCATATGATCCAACTCTCATCCTAGCCTATTCTTCAAAAAGGGGTCGAAACCTAGGGGAAGATGATGAATAGTGTTTTTGTTCAATTTTTGATTTCTAACTCCTGATTCCATCCTAACCTTTCCTATTGTCTTTGAATCCAAGTGGTGGAAAACCAAATGTGATCCCTAGCCCTTTTCATCTTTTTTTGGCCGGACCTTAGGTCACATTTTGGGGAAAGAGAACCCATGTTTTGATGTTGTTAATTGTTGATGATTGGATTCGTTTTGTGTTTGTAGTTGCTGTCGGATAATCGGACGAGAAATCGAGAGAATTCGCGGACCGATCGGACGACTTACCTTCGAAGGATGACTCCTAAATGGTAAGGGGAGATTAGCTCCAATGAGTTTGATAGTCAGATGAGGTTGGTTGTGATGTGAATTGTGGCACTTTGCCTTGGATTGAACATGTGCATAATGTTGATTTGAGTTTTGAATGACTATATGTTTTGTATGTACTTGATTTATTTTTATAAAGTACATGCTTGGATGTGAATATGAATTGTGGCATGGATGCCTTGAATTGAGATTTGATGTATATATATATATATATATATATATGTATGTATGTATATATATTTATATCTTGGACTGGTTAAGAGCATAGCATTGGCTATAGCTTGTTTTTGAGGAATGAAAAGCTTCTAAGCTAAACGTTATAATGGCCGATTTTACTAAAAAGTATTTAGTTTGTCAAAGAAAGATCTTCTGAAAGTATTTGGTGTTCCGAAAACGAAAATGTCTTTTATGAAAGTTAACATAGTTTTAATGAGATTACATTTCTTTTACACTAACTTAGAACATGGTTTTACACTAGGTTAGTAAGGAAAAACCTTTCCAAGTTTGTTAAGGTACTTTACCTTAACCATGTAACAAAGTTCTTTAAAATTAATGTGTTTTCAATTAAGGAGGTTTTTGATTTACAAAGAGAGTTTTCAACTCAAATCCTAAGTTTTACATGTGAAAGCCTAAGTTAAAGTAATTGACTTAGAGTTGAAAACAAGAGGTAATTAAGTACGGTATGTGGTGGAACAAGACCATGTACTATACAGTTGATGGCTTAGTTCATCAATGACTTCATAAGACTTAAGTGAATCAATACCTATTTCATTAATTGAAAATTCAGGAGTTAATATCTTAGAAAGGATCAAAGACTTAACTAAGAGGATTCTCAATCCTTATTCATAATGCTTAGGATTTGAGACTTAATTCATAAGACGTAAACACAAACACGAAATGTTTTGGGTTTTGAAACAGTAGTTTGATGACGGACCGGTGAATTCGGATCTAGGTCATTCGTTCGATTGTTTCAGTTTTGTGATGACCGGAACGAGATAGATCCTGAGACTGTGCATGTATGGGATTGTACAGAGGAAGGAATCCTGAGCCTGTGCAGGTATGAGACTATATAGCTGAAGGAACGCTTATCAAAATTGATTAGTACTACCTATACCGACAAGATTTATCTTCTTTTCGGGAGCCTAAAACATAAGAACTCCATAGTTAAGCGTGCTTGACTTGGAGTAATTATGGGATGGGTGACCTTCTGGGAAGTTTTCTAGAAAGCGTGTGAGTGAGGACAAAACACGCTGAAAAGACTCGTGTTGGTTTGTGGGAACAGTCGGCAGTTCTGTATTAGTTCGGATCGTACTAAAGGAATCACAAGGTATTTATCCGATAGATAAATGTTTTATAAAACAAAGACGCGTATAGTTCCTAAGGAATAGAACCTTAGTGAACCTTGAGGTTTATCCAATGAATAGACATTGCTTTATCGCATCTGCTTTGTGTAAGCATTGGCATTTCATGTGCATAGTTATAAGGCCTTGAGCCTAAGAGTTGAGCTTACACCTTGATGCGGGTGCAAATCTTACGGTGACGATCTTCAATGGTATTTTGGAGGTATCAGGGTTGGAAAGGCTGACATGAGACCAGTTGGTGATTCTTCAGTGTCGTGGCGAATCCGTGCAATACACTGATATCCTCTACTAGATGCCGTACTTTTCATGTTTGGTCGAGAGTGTTACCGTAAATCCAGATACATGCACGTTACGAATGTTTTAGCATCTTGGTCATGGCTGGCAATAACCGGAACATGTCCTCCCATTCACTCTCTCCGACGATTTGTTAGCTCCATGGAGTAGGGGTCAAAGTTTTACCTTTGTGGCATATGGCATTGAGTCATGTATATCGCATTGCATTGCATGGCTGTTGATGATTACGTTTACTTATTGTACATTATTACTTCGCTTTCAAAGATGCCTTATGCTGCTAATTGATTTATATGATATACTGCAATGTATGGCATACTTGTGGACATGTTGTTACCTAGTGCGTTGACCTGTGTTACCTCTGTTATTTTAACTACGTTGATGCATTATTTGTATGCTGTTTTGCTTGTGTGGCTATTATGATAAACTTGTGAAAGAGTATCTCACCCTTGCCTGTGCATGTTGGATACCCTGTTGTGTTTTTTGAACACATGTACAGCTATTTTCTAGCGGTCCTCTGGGTCACTGCGGGACCCCGCGTTTGAGTGACTTGGTGTCGACGATGAAGACGGTTGACTGTTGATGACGAGGCCCGGTATCTTTTGGGCGATGCATGCTAGGTAGTATGCTTTATTGTTCTTAGAGTTTTGTTAGACCAGCTCTTAGGATTTTTACATTTAAAGTCAAGTCCATTGACCGTGACTCAGTATGGATGATGTGTATTAAGAAAGTATCGTGATGTATGCCTTAAGGCGAAGTGAATGAGTTTCATGAATGATGAGTCTGAATTTATTCCTTTGTTAATGTTTAAATTGGTATCAGAATTTCCGCAATAAATATAATAAGAAATTTCGAAAAGGTTTTAATTAACCGAATCACAAGAATTTTGGGTTATGATGTTTTGGGTTTTGAAACAGTAGTTTGATGACGGACTGGTGAATTCGGATCTAGGTCATTCGTTCGATTGTTTCAGTTTTGTGATGACTGGAACGAGATAGATCCTGAGACTGTGCATGTATGGGATTGTACAGAGGAAGGAATCCTGAGCCTGTGCAGGTATGAGACTGTATAGCTGAAGGAACGCTTATCAGAATTGATTAGTACTACCTATACCGACAAGATTTATCTTCTTTTCGGGAGCCTAAAACATAAGAACTCCATAGTTAAGTGTGCTTGACTTGGAGTAATTATGGGATGGGTGACCTTCTGGGAAGTTTTCTAGAAAGCGTGTGAGTGAGGACAAAACACGCTGAAAAGACTCGTGTTGGTTTATGGGAACAGTCGGCAGTTCTGTATTAGTTCGGATCGTACTAAAGGAATCACAAGGTATTTATCTGATAGATAAATGTTTTATAAAACAAAGACGCGTATAGTTCCTAAGGAATAGAATCTTAGTGAACCTTGCGGTTTATCCAATGAATAGACATTGCTTTATCGCATCTGCTTTGTGTAAGCATTGGCATTTCATGTGCATAGTTGTAAGGCCTTGAGCCTAAGAGTTGAGCTTACACCTTGATGCGGGTGCAAATCTTACGGTGACGATCTTCAATGGTATTTTGGAGGTATCAGGGTTGGAAAGGCTGACATGAGACCAGTTGGTGATTCTTCTGTGTCGTGGCGAATCCGTGCAATACACTGATATCCTCTACTAGATGCCGTACTTTTCATGTTTGGTCGAGAGTGTTACCGTAAATCCAGATACATGCACGTTACGAATGTTTTAGCATCTTGGTCATGGCTGGCAATAACCGGAACATGTCCTCCCATTCACTCTCTCCGACGATTTGTTAGCTCCATGGAGTAGGGGTCAAAGTTTTACCCTTGTGGCATATGGCATTGAGTCATGTATAGCGCATTGTATTGCATGGCTGTTGATGATTACGTTTACTTATTGTACATTATTACTTCGCTTTCAAAGATGCCTTATGCTGCTAATTGATTTATATGATATACTGCAATGTATGGCATACTTGTGGACATGTTGTTACCTAGTGCGTTGACCTGTGTTACCTCTGTTATTTTAACTATGTTGATGCATTATTTGTATGCTGTTTTACTTGTGTGGCTATTATGATAAACTTGTGAAAGAGTATCTCACCCTTGCCTGTGCATGTTGGATACCCTGTTGTGTTTTTTGAACACATGTACAGATATTTTCCAGCGGTCCTCTGGGTCACTGCGGGACCCCGCGTGTGAGTGACTTGGTGTCGACGATGAAGACGGTTGACTGTTGATGACGAGGCCCGGTATCTTTTGGGCGATGCATGCTAGGTAGTATGCTTTATTGTTCTTAGAGTTTTGTTAGACCAGCTCTTAGGATTTTTATATTTAAAGTCAGGTCCATTGACCGTGACTCAGTATGGATGATGTGTATTAAGAAAGTATCGTGATGTATGCCTTAAGGCGAAGTGAATGAGTTTCATGAATGATGAGTTTGAATTTATTCCTTTGTTAATGTTTAAATTGGTATCAGAATTTCCGCAATAAATATAATAAGAAATTTCGAAAAGGTTTTAATTAACCGAATCACAAGAATTTTGGGTTATGATATGTGACACCTCGAGGGGGTGTTACAATTTCTTAGCTCCTGCTTTTGTTGTTCTATTGATCTACCTTGTTTATGTAGTGGAGGATGAGCCAGCCATTGAGGAGTGATCCTGAGGAGATCGCTTACTCGTAGATCAGTTGATAGTTTTATGTATTAATTGTTATCCGATGTATTATCGGTACTTGGTATACCAGTTCTGATATGTGACATCGGGGATTGGGTTTACATTTTATGTTTTTTGTTCTTTGCAGTTTTATTTTGAAGGATTTTGACTTGTTCAGATTCTATGAATTATGTTTTTGGATAATGTGATACCCATTACTTTTGATATTTTTATTCTAATTATATATTACTTTAAAGGCATGTATGCTTTTCCTTATGTATTATCATATGCAGGGTAATGGGTGTCCCATATTTCACCATCTTTAAGTTTATCAAAATAATATCAACATGTGGTTGGTTCGAATGGTAAGGGATTCAGGCACCCTAAGCAAATGGTTAGGGATTCCAATCCTGACTCTTGCGTATGAAGAAAATTTAATTGGGAGTGGTGAACCCACCTTGTGTGTCCAACAAGTTCCCCGACGGAGATTAGTCACTACTTACGATGGTGGATACTCCGTACCTATAACATAATTATAAAAAAATAAATAGCAAATTTCAAACATGATTATGAGTTACAATACACCCCAATTTTTAGTCTTGACTAACTATTAACTTAACATTTACGTTATTTAAAAAATAAAAAATATTCATAATTTGTTTTTTGATATTTATATATTAAAAAAGGTTTTTAAAGATTAATCGTAGAGTTTCTTGTTTGTAAAATAAAGTTGAATTTTTTAATTTGAAAAATTAAATGTACAATTTGAAAATCTTATAAAATAGAATATAATTCATGTATGTATTTATTTTTTCAATCTGTTATATATGTTTACTTTGCTCAAATTGATGATTTTTTTAGTATACACTCTAACAAATGATAGATTAAACGTGTATCTATTATGTAAAAATGTTTTTTTTCTATTATATTCTTACTTTTTAGTCATATAGCTCAACTACTTCTAAAGAAATATGACGCTTCCATATTTGTTTAAATAGGCATATTTGAATACAAGAATACAGATAAATCTATCGTTATCTTTTAATTGTTGATAGATGTTAAGATTAAAATTCACATACCTATAAATTTTTAATATATAAATTTATAAAATAAATTTAGTGTAAAAACAAAAATATGTAATATATATGTTCATATATTCTCTTTCATGCATAGACAAAATAATTTGAAGTAAGAACTTTTCTAAAAATCAACTAAGTTATATGCCCAATAAAATAAAGAAATCGAGTAAACAAGAGTATTATATATAGTTTTTTTCATAAAGAACATGAGATATATTAATTATTTTTTTAGATTAAAATAAATATATACAAATCATAAAATTATTCATAACAATTGTCAAATTTTACTCATTTCATTTATATATCATAATTTGATAAATTTATATTTAGTCTTATACTCAAATATGCTTGTTTAAACAATATTTTTGTCATATTTTTCAACAAAAATTAACATTATGGGGTGGAGTTTAATTAATGGTCAATTGTTAGAGTGTATATCAAAAAATATTGTTTGAGTAAAATAAATATATAATGTACTGAAAAAATAAATTTTTAAATGATTTATACTCCTTTTTATAATATTTTCAAATTATATATATATATTTTTAAAGTAAAAAAATCTACTTTATTTTGTAAAAATGAAAGTACAAGATTAATCTTTAAAAACATTTTCTAGTACATAAATATCAAATAACTTATTGTAAATTATTTTTTATTTTTAAACTTAACAGTGTTTAACACTAAAAAATGGGATGAAGTATAACTGATGGTCAAATTTAAGATTTACTGTTATTTTAATAAACTTAAAGGTGATGGAGTATAATTTACTCTTTAATAATAATAATTGTAACATCCCAAAATTCTTATAGCTATATTTTAACTGTTTGTGTGAATAACTTGACTGAGAACACAACCTGATTAATAATAATCGTAAGAATAGTTAATAATTGAAAATTCATATTGAATTTCAATTATGAGCTTAATGACCATAAAATATTGTTTTGAGCTTGCTATGTTAATTTGAGTCGGGACACTCACTGATAACCTATAGTTGTCAAAACACTAGTTGGATGTGAATGGAACTCATAAAGAAGTCCAAGGGTATTTTGGTCATTTCTTAAGGAATCATAGATATTTTCTTGGAAGCCATCATGACAAATAATGGGTCATAGGACAATGATGGAATTCCATTTGTTCCTAGGGGCAAAATGATCTTTTCCATCATAAAATATCTTAGATTTTTCTAAAATCAATCATGACTATAGTGAGTCATGAGGGCAAGGGAGGAATTTCATCAGCTCTTAGGCATAAAAGAGTCAAATTACCTAGGGACACAAATGGTATTTCACTAAAAGGCTAATGGCAAAATGGTCTTTTTGCCATAAAATATCTAGATATTTTAGAGAAGTCATCATGACTAGTGGTGAGTCATGGTGGTGACTCACCCACTGACTAATCACACTCAGGTGACCCGTGTCTCTTATCCAGTGTCCGATTTTGTCTTTGGATGTCTGTTTTCGACTCTGTCGATTTTCTGATTTAATATTTCGCCCGAATAAAATATCTTATTTCACTTTTCGTGAAATATTTCAAAGTAACCAAAGTCGTCAGGAAATCAATATAAAACCTAATTGTTTCGTTCACGAGTCGAAATTAGGTTTTTTGATCAGTAAAATTTTACTGTCAATGGAAAACACAGACCAGTTTTTGTCTGAATTTTAGACCTAAAATTTAACCGCAACTCTCTACAGTAAAACGGAGTGTGGACAATCATCCTTTTTGTCAATTCATGACAACTTTCCCTTTGTCAACTTTCTTTCATGGAAAAAGCTAAACTACCTACACTTGGCTAATCTCTACAACTTTTATGGAAGCAACACCTATGCACTTTCATTAGATCTTGGCCCTTCATTTTCTATCACACTTTAGCTTGTTTTTGGATGATAAACATCAAGGTCATTCAGCCATATCACACCACAAACACTTATCCAACTTCACGTTTACACTTCTAAAAGATCTTACAACCTTTCTCTCAAAAAAAACTTCAACATCCTCTCTTCTCTCTCTTCTCTTCACATTCGGCCCTTCACTCAAAGTCACTAACCAAACTTCTTTCTTCAATTCTAAAACCATACTTCATCTTGTCTTGATCCAAGGATCAAGTTTGGTGAAATTTCTTGTTTTGGTGAAGTGTGTTCTTGAGCACCAAGAACACCATCCAAAACCTTGAAGTTGTTCTTGAGTTGGTGAGCTTCTAAATCCTTTTTCTCTTCATTTCCTTGCTTATTAACTTGAGTAATCATCTTCTAGTTCTTCATTTTCATGAAAACAAGTTAAAGATCTCACCTTTTTCTCCTATAGGATTCGGCCATCCTTTTCTTTAAGGAGCTTGGAGTTTCCTTTCACTAACACCTCTTCACTAAAGGTATGGGGAGTATATCTCATCACACCAAAATTGGTGGAAGATGAAAATGATTGTTTATGTTTGGGTGAAACCCTTTTGTTTGGGTTCACTACTTTATTTGTGAAATTCTCTTTGAGAACATGGTTGTAATAGTGTTTTCTTTCTATGCTTAGTATATGCTTATGATGATGTATGCTTAGATGGAAAAATATTTTCATATATGTTGAAAACCATACTTTGATCTCTAGATCAAGTAAGGATTTTTATGCTTGATTATGGTTGAATGATGCATGATTATTGTTCATCATAATATTGTGAGCATTTTGAGCTATTACTTGGCAAGTTAGTGAAGCAAAATCTTCACATTCTTGGATGTATGGTATTCGGCCATGACTATGAGAAAAAGAAGAACATGAGTTTGTTCTTGAACTTCAATGTTTTTGAAAGTTAGAAAGTGTTTTAGTAACATGTATTTCAAAAATAAACAAGAAGTGATTTTGATCCAAAGATCAAATAGGATTTCAACCTTCAAGTGTTTTAACTAAGGTGAAAATGTATTTTTACTTTAGTCATAGTTTATCCAATTAACCAAGTGTTTTGAAAAAATAAAATAAAATGAGGAAAGTGATTTCATGGAAGTAAAATTAATATGAAGTTACCTTGGGTTTTAATGGGATGTCACATTCATTGTAAGACTAAGTTAACATTCAATCTTCAAAGTATAAAGAGGACCTTGTCCTCAAGTTCGAATTAATTAAATCATAGTTTGAAAACTAAATGAAATTCCATTTTCTTTTACGCTAGCTTAGATCATTGTTTTACACTAAGTTAGTAAGGAAAAACTTTTCAAATTGGTTAAGGTACTTTACTTCAAGCATGTAACAAAGTTCTTTTAAATCAAATGAGTTTTCAATTAGAAAGGTTTTGGTTTGCAAAGTCTCAAATCGAGAGTTTTCAACTCTAAATCGTAAAGTTTTACGCATGAAAACCTAAGTTAAGTAATTAACTTAGAGTAAAAGAAAAGAGATAATTAAGTATAGTATATAGTGAAACAAGACCATGAACTATACCATTGATGACTTAGTTCATCAATGACTTCATAAGACTTAAGTGAATAAATACTTATTTCATTACTTGAAACTCAAGGAATTAATATCTTAGAAAGGATCAAAGATTTATCTAAGAGGATTCTCAATCCTTCTTGTAACGCCCCGATTTTCAAGTTTTATAATTATTCAGTATTTAAACGTTTGTATTTTATTGGAGGGTCTAGAGAGTGAAATAAAATATTATGAGACCATAGTCATGCTTTACGTTATCGTAGGAAGCTATGGTTAAGTTTTGGGCGAAAACTCAAACGGAGCCCGGTTTGCGTTTTTCACGGATAGTAGTGTTTTTCTACTATCAAGACCTAGTTTTGGCTCGTGAACGAGACAGTGAGTCTCAGGATTTAATTCTCTACATATTTGTTAAAATCTGTCCTCACGTTCAAAACTAAAAATAATATATTATATTCGGACATATACTTGAACCGCGAGACGTTTGGAGCAGCGAAAGGATTTAACGGGACTCGCTAACAGATAATCTTGATGTCAAATCAAGAGGAATTTCGTGGCCACCTTCATGATGATTTCTAAAAATATCTGGACGTGAAATGACCAAAATGCCCTCGATCTTTTAAGGAAATGACCAAATTGTCCTTTGGTTATTTACAAGTTTGCCATAGAGGAAAAATAAATATCTCTCTTACTCTCTCACTTGGCCACTCGGCCACTCTCTCTCTTCCTCGCTTCTCTCACTTGTTCATCCAAGTTCTTCAAAGTTCATAAGAGTTCTTCACAAGTTCTTCACAAAAACCATACTTTGATCTTGAAAAGGTTGAAGTTTTTAGTGAAAAGTTGTTTCTTTTCTCATTAATCTTTGATTCTAGGAGGTATGATCTTCATCTTAACTCTCTTAATCTCTCTATTTCATCTCTTGAATCTCTTGATTCAGGAAGATCCAAGTTTTGATCTAAAACTTTGAAAATTCATAGAAAAGTGTAGAAAAATCCTTTTAATACCAAATCAATTTCTATAAACTGGTTTCATTGTAACACCCCGATTTTTCAAGCTTTCGAGCATTCTGTTTTAATTAAACAGTATTTATTCGTTTGCTTTTTATTGGAGGGTCTAGAGAGTGGGAAAAAAAAAATCCGAAACAATAGTCACACTCTACGCTATCGTAGGAAGCTATGGTTAAATTTTGGTCAAAAACTCAGATGGAGCCCGGTCTGCGTTTTACACTGACAGTATGATTTTACTGTTCAGACGACCTAATTTTGACTCGTGAACGAAACAGTCGGGTTTTATATTTTATTTCCAACGATATTGGTTATTTTGAAAATTTTCAAAATAAATAAGTCGTTATATGTTATTTGGGCATAAAACCTAAATTGGGTGGGCAACGGAGCAGAATACAGGATTTACTGAGACTCACTACGGATAAGGTTGAAGACACATCACCTTATCATCACCATCATTACGTCTAGAAAATTATCTAGATATTTATAGGACTTTGAGTGAAATTACCATAATACCCTTGCACTTAATTACAATTTTGCCATAAAATAAAAGAAAATATCTCACCTCCTTTTCTTCTTCTCACTTCTCACGCCCCTCACTCTCTCTTTTCTCTTCATCTTCTTCCTTCTTCTCCTCCATTTTCTCTCACCATTTCTCATCTTCTTCAAGCTTTTCGTCACAAATCTTCAAGCCTTTAAGTGATTTTTGTTGATTTCTTCTCTAGCTTCATCATCTTGGAGGTATTACCCTCAACTTTCATCTCTTAATCTCTCTTTAATCTTCAAGTTTCATGGAGGTTTAGTTTTGAACTTAGGATTTCAAAAATCTATAAGAAATTGTAGAAAAATCCCTTTAATACCAAATCAATTTCTATGATCTAGTTTCATCATTCTCTATCACTATCTAAGAGTATGTAATCAAATATCATGTCTAACTATTTGTTTCTAGGAGGGGCCGAACCCACCCTTGTTGAAAAGCAAGAGTTTTACTTCAAATTTTTGAGTAATGTAACTTAATCTAGTGTTGTGTGTACTTGAGGATCATTGATCCAAGAGTTGGAAACCAAATGAGCTTCCTAGCTCATATGGATTTTTGGGGCCGAAACCCCTATGTGTGGGAGGATAGGATTTTGGTTCAAGTTTTGGTGTAATAGGCTTTGATCTAGCCTTACCACACCTAGTTAGGATAGAATCCAAGAGATAGGAATTTTTGGAACTCCCTAGCTAATTTTTCTAGCTAAGGCCGAACCATAGGTGAATAGGATTAGGGAATATTTTGTGATTTAAAGTTGATATATTGATTGATTGTATGTTTGTAGTTGTCGACGAGTGATCAGACGAGAAACCGGGCGACTTGCGGATCGATCGGACGACTTTTCGCTTACCGGGAACTTCAAGAGGTAAGGGGGAAATGCCTGAGGGATTCTCCCGATGACTGCATGTCATTGTATTTGATCTGTATATATGTAATTAAGTTGTGTGGTGATTGATTTATTTACTTTTTGCAATTATTTGATTTATTGATAGTTGCTTGTTAATATGTGGTACAGTAGTTGAATATGGAATTTAACTGTATTATCTGCTATAAATATGTTATGATGTTGATTTCTGATTGGGAAGCCTGACATTGGTTAGTGCTCAATTAATTAACAGGGATAAAAACCTTAAAAAAAGCTTTGAATTAATTGATAAAGATTTATTTGGAAAACATTGGGAAATTTCAACGATGCTAGTTTTCTAAAAGAAAAGTTGATCCAAAAGTAATTTATGAAGTTAGTAGGAAAAGTTAGTTTTTATGAATAAATTAATCTTTATGTGGGAAATGTAACATTAAAAGGAAAAAGTCAAGTCTTTGGAACTTAGGACGTTTTTAACGCTAAAACGATGTTTTAATTCTGAAAAGTTTTACGGAAAATAGTTTCTAAGCAGAAAAGTTTTTCTGTAAAACGAGTTTTCCCAATAGTGTAAAATCCGACGAGCTGCGGATATTTTGTTTTGAATTTGTGTTTCACAGAATGAAAAATGGTGAACAACAATGAAAACATGAACCTAGCGTACGAGATGTCGGGACGCTAGTGTTCTGTAAAAATAGCAAGAGAAGCCGTGCAACAATATTAAGGACTGTGTGTCCTATGGACTATGTGTCCTCCTCTTATTATGAGGAAACAAAATCAAAGGTGAATAATGTTTTCTATTTTCACGGACCTTGGACTGGTGCATCGGTCTAGGGCTCCGCGATTGAGCACTCGGACGTTTTGTCTTGTGTTAACTGTGAATGGTAACAAGTTTCACAACAGTGTAAATTATGAATAGTCGGTAGCCTTTGAGCTACGACAATGAAAGAACGAACACAAAGAAAAGTGGCAAGACTTGAAACGTTTTTTTCATGCATTTGTTTTTAGGCAGACGTGCCATCTAGATTGGGGGACCTTGATGGCAGGGAACCCTGTGATGACTTTAAGTCATAGCGTAACATTGTGTCTTGATGGACAATGGTGTCATACGTGTTCTAGGAACATATTGTGCCTTGATTTGGACAATACAGTATGACCATTTATGATTTATCAAGTACCACTGAATGTAATTCCATGTAATCGCGTAATGTCATGGTGTTCATGTACTTCCGAATAAGCACTTAGGTGCCGGTCATTGTGCCTAGGGCCAATGTACCTTGAGCCTGATCGGCTCAGTTTTTATGAAATGGTGTTGAGATCTCCGGAGATTAAGTAAAGAATTATATGATGAATATTAAAGTGCCATGCATCTCTTTCGAAAACAACGATGATTGTCAGGTAAGAAACCCTATGATATATTACTTATTTATTTAGTGGGACTTTATGGATAATGATTATCTATGCTTATATGTTATTGATGTGTAATATATGTTGTTATCGTGTGTGAATCCATATATTGGTATCTCACCCTTACATTTTTAGATGAGTTATAAGATGCCGCTGGAACATCCGGGGATCCATTCCCTGACGCTTGAGTATGCGGAGAAGGGTGACGTATGAGGAGTCACAGTGTTTTAGTAGTAAGACCAGCTATAGAATATGTCCTATTTTATTTTGAACAACAGTTAGTTAGTTGCTCTGGCTACCGAAAGCCTTGATTTTTTTGAATGGCCGTATGTATAAGGTCTATATACTCTATTATGGTATTTTATTATGTGTACTCTGTTTGATGTTTATTTACCTGTGTGTTTAAGTTACGCCGATGTATGGTAAGCTAAGTTAGAAGAAAAAATACTTATCACGACTTCGAAATAAATTAAATACTTAGAAAATCTTATTTTTCGAAAGTAATCAGCACAATTAATTAAAGTTTATTTTCCGCAACGGGTAACCATGTGGTGCCCCAGAAGGGGGTCTCACATTCATCCTTCTCTTTCATAATCCAAGAGCATGAAACCAAATAAGTTTTCTAGCCTTTTTATTTAAAAGTGGCCGAAACCTTCAAGTTGAGAAAGATTGAGTTTTTGATCCGAGTTTTGAGTAATAAGACTTGTTCTTGTGTTAGGAGTACCTAAGGATCATCCATCCAAAAGATGAGAAATTTTGGACATCTCTAGCTAATTTTTCTAGATGATGGCCGAACCTTAAGTGATAGGAAATAGATGAGATTTGTGTTGTTTGATGTTTAATGTTTGATTGATTGTGTTGTTTGTAGTTGGTGACGAGTAATCGGGAGACTCACAAACCGATCAACCGACTTTGAATCGGAGGATTTTCATCAACAGGTATGGGGGGTGAACCTCATCACACCAAAGTTGGTGGAGGTGAAAGTGGTTGTTTAAGTTTGTGTGTGGGTGAAACCCTTTGGTTTGGGTTCATCACTTTATTTGCTAAGTTCTCTTGGAGAACAAAGTTTGTAATAATTAGTTTATGCTTTAGTATGCTCTAGCATATGTTTGTGATGATGTTGTTTGGTTGAAAAATGTTTTCTTGTATGTTGAAAAACCTACTTTGATCTCTAGATCAAGTATGGATTTTTATGCTTGATTATGATGCAATGATGTATGATTGTTGTTTGTCATAATTTTGTGAGCATTTTGAGCTATGGATTGATGAGTTAGTGAAGCAAAATCTTCACTTTTTCCTTGAGGAGGCTTGCGGCCTTAGTGAGAAAGATAAGGAAGAACATGAGTTGTTCTTGAACAATTAAAGTTCTAAAGTAAGAAAAGTGTTTTAATAACTTATGTTTCAAAGAGAAATAATAAGTGACTTTGATCCAAAGATCAAATAAAGTTTCAACCTTTAAGTGTTTTCACCAAAGTGAAACATGTCTTTTACTTTAACCTTAGTTCATCTAATTAACCAAGTGTTTTAAAAGTGAAATAATGAAGTGTTTTCATGAAAGTTAACATAGTTTCTTAAGGCATTACCTTTATCTTAGAAACAAAGATAATGTTCCTTTTTCAAACATAATGGAGACCTTTATCCTTAAGTTGATTAAAATGAATTATAGTTAGAAGATTAGATGAGATTACATTTCCTTTCCATTAAATTAGAACATGGTTTTACACTAAGTTAGTAAGGAAAAACATTTCCAAAGTTGATAAGGTACTTTACCTTAATCATGTACCAAAGTTCTATAGAATCAAATGACTTTTCAATTAGAACGGTTTTTCTTTACAAAGAGAGTTTTTCAACTCAAATCGTAAAGTTTTACGCGTGAAAACCTAAGTTAAGTAATTAACTTAGAGTTGAAGACAAGAAGTAATTAAGTATGGAATGTGGTGGAACAAGACCATGTTCTATACAATTGATGACTTAGTTCATTAATGACTTCATAAGACTTAAGTGAATCAACACTTATTTCATTAATTGAAAAATCAAGGAGATAATATCTTAGAAAGGCTCAGAGACTTATCTAAAAGGATTCTCAATCCTTATTCATAATGCTTATGACTTGAGACTTAATTCATAAGACATAAACACAAACACGAAACGTTTCGGGTTTTGAAACAGTAGTTCGATGATGGACCGGTGATTCGGATCCAGGGCAATCATTCAATTGTTTCAGTCTTGTGATGACTCGATCCCGGAGGGATCACGGGATTTATCCGGTGGATAAATTTTTTTTGTAAAAACAAAGACGCGTATAGTTCCTAAGGAAGAGAGCCTTAGAGAACCTTGAGGTTTATCCGGAGGATAGACGTTGCTTTATCGCATCTGCTTTGTGTAAGCATTGACATTTCATTTGCATGAGTCGCAAGGCCTTGAGCCTAGGAGTTGAGCTTACACCTTGATGCAGGTGCGAATCTTACGGTGACGATTGGAATAGTCTTGGAGGTATCAGGGTTGGAAGGGCTGACATTTGACCAGTTGGTAGCTCTTCTGTGTCGTGGCGAATTCGAGCAATATACTAATATCCTTGACTAGATGCCGTACTTTCCATGTTTGGTGCAAAGTGTTTCCGTAAAGCCAGATACGTGCACGTTATGAATGTTGTAGCATCTTGCTCATGGCTGGCAGTACACAGAACAAGTCCTCCTATTCAGTCTCTCCGATGTTTTGTTAGCTCCATGGAGTAGGGGTCAGAGTTTTAACCTGTGGCATATGGCATTGAATCATGTACATTGCACTGCATTGCATGGCTGTTGATGATTATATTTGCTGATTGTACATCGCTGTTCTGTTGTTTTTGAGAATGCCTTATGCTATGCTGCTAACTGTTTAACATGATTTATATTGAGATATATGATAAGCAAGTTGGGTATGTCGTTACCTGGTGAGTCGTCCCGTTTTTACTTCTGCTACTTTGTTGTGTTGATGATCGAGATCTCACCCGTATTTGTATATCTTTTCTGCTGGTATTGTTGTTTCTGCTTGAGCAGATGGATGCGACGACGGTTTGGTCCAGCGTTTGCTTTGAGTCCGGAGGGGGACTCCTTTTGTTGTTCTGTTTTTGGCCAGACTGTGTCGGTGTCTGTTGTACCATTTGGGAGCTGTGACTCCTAGTACTTATTATGTTCTGTTATCAGTTATGCATTAGACATATGTCTGTATACAGTACTATTTCTGTTTTCTGTTTTCTGTATTTTAATTCAGTATGTGTTCTAGAAATGCATGGTGAACCTAAGTTCATTTTACTATTATTTACCTTTGCTGATCCCATTACATCTTTGTGAAAAGAAAAAAAGAAAGAAAAGAAAATCGTATTTTCCGCATTAATATTATTTTCGGCCTTATAATCATTCGGGAATGTGACACTCGGGAAAGGGTGTTGCATTATTTTGTATCAGAGCTGGCCGAGTCTTTTTGGGGTTTGTGGGTTATGATCTGTCTTGTTTGTGTTGTGTTCTCTGTGTGTTTCTCTGTGGTTATCTCTATGAGGGTGGTAATATTGTTTGCTTTAATTGTATTGTAGTCCCTTGAGTTTGAAAATTCTGGTTTTGAAGGTAGCAATGGCTGCTTAAAACCTGAATGCTGTTGTGAATGCCATACGGGAAATGGCTGCTGCGATGGTTTAACGTGATGAAAGAGCTGCTGGGGGTAGAGGACTGGACGAATTCCTCCGTAGGAACCCACCACAGTTTAAGGGTGAGTTCAATCCTGAGCTAGCTGAGCGTTGGATCCAGCTGTTGGAGAAAATCTTTGGAGCTATGAGGTGTACTAAGAACGACAAGGTTGTCTATGCAACTTACATGCTGGTGAAGGATGCTGAATAGTGGTGGGAAGGAGCCCGTCAGATGCTAATTCATGATCAACAAGCTGTGGACAGGAATGCCTTTAAAGGGAAGTTCCTGGAAAAGTATTTTCCTCCAAGGATACATGTTGCTATCTTCTTTGGAGCTCAAGGATACATGTTGCTATCTTCTTTGGAGGTCAAGAGCGAGCTAGTCTTAGAGCGCGTACCTATCGTGAATGAGTTATTCAACCATAACTCACCAATCAATCATATGCCGTGAGGCTACCAAACTCAAAATGAAATACCTCCATTTACCTCACTAAGTTGGTTAATCCAAACTCGAACGGTTCTCGGCTCCGGCTTCGGTTTCGTTCGCGTCGCCTAAAACAATTAAACACAATACAATTCAAACAACAATCAACATCAATATACAACATCAAAATATAAATTTTCCCTCCCCTAAAAGGTCTAAGGTTCGGCCACTTTTGGTAAAAAGGGTTAGGGATCACATTTGGCCCCAACCTTTTAGATGGTTGGTTCATAAGCTTGGTTAACACCAACACAAGTCCTATGACTCAAAAATGTGAAATATGACTCATGTTCTACACACATGAAGGTCTCGGCCATTTTGGAAAAATTAGGCTAGGAATTGATTTGGTTTTCCATCACTTGGATTCAAGGACAATAGGAAAGTTAAGGTTGGAATCAAGAGTTAGAAATCAAAAATTTGATCAAAAACACTATTCATCATCTCTTCTAGGTTTTGGCCACTTTGGGGAAAATTAGCTAGGATGAGAGTTTGATCATGAGCTCTTGGTTTTTGGTAGAGGATGATGAAGTGAGCTCAAAGAGATTGGTTTCCCATTAAAAGGATTTTTCTACAATTTCCTATGAATTTTGAAAGTTTTGGATCATAAACTTGATTTTCATGAAAACAAGATTTGATCTTGAGATTGAAAGAGATTCAAGAAGCTAGGAGATCATAGAAGTGATCTTACCTAAGAATGGATGAAGATTGATCAAAGATTCAAGGTTTTCTTCAAAGATCTCAAGGTTTTTATCAAGGAACAATGGTGGCTTTGCTCAAGGAGGAAGAAGAAGTTTTGAGCTCTAGTGGGGCTGTTCTTGTGCGTGAATGAGGGGCTGGAATGGGGCTGTTCAGCCTTAAAACAAAACACTTAAGAGTAAAATGGTCATTTGCTTCAAGGGTAAAATGGTAAAAGTGAAAACAGGTTAAGTTAGGGGTATTTTGGTCATTTCGCGCCTCGATATTTCCGAACGTCATGACGACTCTGACATGCTCTCCCAAGTGATTTGACATGATGTGGTATGAAGATTATCCGTTGGCGGGTCTCGTTGAATCCCTTTACGTCTCCAAACGTCTTCCGGTTCGCATATACGGCCGAATATAATATATTATTTTTATTTTTCGGACGTCAGGACGGATTTTTTCGAAAATGTATAAAACGTGATTCTAAGACTAACTATCTCGTTCACGGGTCAAAATTAGGTCTTGATAGTCGTAAAACACTACTGTCAATGAAAAACGCAGACCGGGCTTCGTCTGAGTTTTAGACCCAAAAGTTGACCATAGCTTCATATGATATCGTTGAGCTTAACTATGGTCTCGAAATATTTTATTTTGCTCTCAGAGCTATCAATAAAATACAAGTTCATAAATACTGTTTAATTAGGAAAAACTTGAAAATCGGGGTGTTACACTCCCCCTCAACAGATGCTTCTCTCCTTTGAACCTTAGCAGTAGGTTCCTCAGACACATCAGAGATCACCAATTTGTGTCTGATTGGCAGTTTTGACGCCCATGTGCTTGTGGAGGTGTCTTCTGATGCTTCAATCTCAGATGCCAAAGGCATATCAGGTATATAGGTTGGTCCCTGAGGTTGGGATTGTTGTGCCTCGTCTTCTTGTCCTTCCAGAGGCGTCTCCCCATCAATTTTCTTTAGACACATATGGGCCAAAGTCTTAATGTTGATGGGAGTTCCCATTGTAACGTCCCGATTTTCAAGATTTATAGTTATTCAGTATTTAAATGTTTATATTTTATTGGAGGGTCTAGAGAATGAAATAAAATATTTTGAGACCATTGTCACACTCTACGCTATCGTAGGAAGCTATGGTTAAGTTTTGGGCAAAAACACAAACGGAGCCCGGTCTGCGTTTTACATGGATAGTAGTGTTTTTCTACTATCAAGACCTAGTTTTGACTCGTGAACGAGACAGTAAGTCTCAGGATTTAATTCTCTACATATTTGTTAAAATCCGTCCTGACGTTCAAAAATGAAAATAATATATTATATTCGGACGTATACTCGAACCGGGAGACATTTGGAGCTGCGAAGGGATTTAACGGGACCCGCGAACGGATAATTTTGGTGTCCCATCAAGTTGAATTTCGTGGCCTTCTCATGATGACATTTCAAAAATATCTGGACGTGAAATGACCAAAATGCCCTTGGTCTTTTAAGGAAATGACCAAATTGTCCTTTGGTTATTTACAAGTTTGCCATAGGATGAAAATATCTATATCACTCACTCTCTCATTTTGGCACTCGGCCATCCTCTCTCTCTCTCTCTACTCTCTCTCACTTGTTCATCCAAGTTCTTCAAAGTTCATAAGAGTTCTTCCTTTGTTCTTCACAAAAACTACCGTTGATCTTGAAAAAGTTGAAGTTTTTGGTGAAAACTTGTTTATTTTCTCATTAATCTTTGATTCTAGGAGGTATGATCTTCATCTTAACTCTCTTAATCTCTCTATTTCATCTCTTGAATCTCTTGATTCATGAAGATCCAAGTTTTGATCCAAAACTTCGAAAATTCATAGAAAATTGTAGGAAAATGCTTTTAATACCAAATCAATTTCTATGAACTAGTTTCATCATTTTCTTTCATAATCCAAGAGCATGAAGCCAAATAAGTTTTCTAGCCTTTTCTTCTTAAAGTGACCGAAACCTTCAAGTTGAAAAAGGTTGAGTTTTTTATTCAAGTTTTGAATAATAAGACTTGTTTTAGTGTTAGGAGTACCTAAGGATCATCCATCCAAAAGATTTGAATTTTTAGACATCTCTAGCTTATTTTCACAAAGAGGGGCCGAACCCCTAGTTGGTGTGAATCACTTGTTCATCGAAGTTCTTCAAAGTTCATAAGAGTTCTTCCTTTGTTCTTCACAAAAACTACCTTTGATCGTGAAAAAGTTGAAGTTTTTGGTCAAAACTTGTTTCTTTTCTCATCAGTCTTTGATTCTAGGAGATATGATCTTCATCTTAAGTCTCTTAATCTCTCTATCTCATCTCTTGAATCTCTTGATTCATGAAGATCCAGGTTTTGATCCAAAACTTTGAAAATTCAAAGAAAAGTGTAGAAAAATCCTTTTAATACCAAATCAATTTCTATGAACCAGTTTCATCATTCTCTTTCATAATCCAAGAGCATGAAACCAAATAAGTTTTCTAGCCTTTTCATATTAAAGTGACCGAAACCTTCAAGTTGAGAAAAGTTGAGTTTTTTATTCAAGTTTTGATTAATACGACTTGTTTTAGTGTTAGGATACCTAAGGATCATCCATCCAAAAGATTTGAATTTTTCGACTTCTCTAGCTTATTTTCACAAAGAGGGGCCGAATCCCTAGTTGGTGTGAATAAGAGATTTTTGTGTTGTTTGATGTTGAATGTTTGTTTGATGATGTTGTTTGTAGTTGGTGACAAGTAATCGGGAGATTCACGAACCGATCAACCTATTTTGATCCGGAGGTATTTTCATCAACAGGTATGGGGGGTGAACCTCATCACACCAAATTTGGTGGAGGTGAAAATGGTGGTTTAAGTTTGTGTGGGTGAAACCCTTTGGTTTGGCTTCACCACTTTAAATGTTAAGTTCTCTTGGAGAACAAAGTTTGTAATAATGGTAGTTTATGCTTTATCATATGTTTATGATTTATGATGATGTTGATTGGATGAAAAACATTTTCATGTATGTTGAAAAACCTACTTTGATCTCTAGATCAAGTAGCGATTTTTATGCTTGATTATGATGCAATAATGTGTGATTGTTGTTTGTCATAATTATGTGAGCATTTTGAGCTATAACTTGTCTAGTTGGTGAAGCAAAATCTTCACTTTTCCTTGAGGAGGCTTGCGGCCTTAATGAGAAAAATATAGAAGGACATGAGTTGTTCACGGACAATTAAAGTTTTGAAGTAAGAAATTGTTTTAATAACTTATGTTTCAAAGGAAAGCAATAAGTGACTTTGATCCAAAGATCAAATAAAGTTTCAACCTTTAAGTGTTTTCACCAAAGTGAAACATGTCTTTTACTTTAACCTTAGTTCATCTAATTAACCAAGTGTTTTAAAAGTGAAATAAAGAAGTGTTTTCATGAAAGTTAACATAGTTTCATAGGACATTACCTTTACCTTAGAACAAAGATAATGTTCCTTTTTCAAACATAATGGAGACCTTTATCCTTAAGTTGATTAAAATGAATTATAGTTAGAAGATTATATGAGATTACATTTCCTTTCCATTAACTTAGAACACGGCTTTACACTAAGTTAGTAAGGAAAAACATTTCCAAAGTTGTTAAGGTACTTTACTTTAAACATATACCAAAGTTCTATAAAATCAAATGAGTTTTCAATTAGAACAATTTTGGTTTACAAAGAGAGTTTTTCAACTCAAATCGTAAAGTTTTACGCGTGAAAACCTAAGTTAAGTAATTAACTTAGAGTGGAAGACAAGGGATAATTAAGTATGGTATGTGGTGGAATAAGACCATATACTATACCATTGATGACTTAGTACATCAATTATTTCATAAGACTTAAGTGAATCAACACTTATTTCATAAATTGAAAATCAAGGAGTAATATCTTAGAAAGGCTTAAAGACTTATCTAAGAGGATTCTCAATCCTTATTCATAATGCTTAGGACTTGAGACATAATTCATAAGACATAAACACAAACACGAAACGTTTTGTGTAACTCCCCGATTTTCAAGCTTTTCCTAATTATACAGTATTTATGAACTTATATTTTATTCGAGATCTTAATAATGGAAATAAAATATTCCGAGACCATAATCATGCTCAACGATATCGTAGGAAGCTACGATTAAGTTTTGAGTCAAAAACTCAAACGGAGTCCGGTCTGCGTCTTTACATTGAAAGTATGATTTTACTGCTCAGGAGACCTCAGATGGACCCGTGAACGAGACAGTAAGTCTTAGAATTCGATTCTCCACGTTTTTGTTAAATTTCACAAAAATTTCAAAAAAATCACTTACTGACCTCCGTTCGAGCGAAATCTTCAATCGGATGGAGAACGGAGCCGCGTATGGACTTACCAGGACCCGACAACGGATAATCTTGATATCACATCATTTCAAATCACTTGGGAGAGCATGCCAGAGTCGTCATGACGATCGGGAATTTCGGGATGCGAAATTACCAAAATACCCCTAACTTAAGCTTTTTCACCTTTTACCCTTTGAACCAAATGACCTTTTTACCCTTAATGAGCTTTTAAGAAGGCTGGAACAGCCCTCTCAGCCCCTCACTTCACGCAGCCCAGCCCCCCAAGAACAACCAAGAGCTTCATCTTCTTCCTCCTTGAAAACCTCCATTGAAATCCTTGAAAAATCCTTGAAACTTTGAAGAAAAGCCTTGAATCTTTGACCAATCTTCCTCCATTCTAAGGTAAGATCACTTCTATGATCTCCTAACTTCTTGAATCTCTCTCAATCTCAAGATCAAAACTCCATTTTCATGAAACTCATTCTTATATCCAAAAGTTTGAAAATCCATAGGAAATTGTAGAAAAATCCTTTTAATGGGAAACCAATTTCTTTAAACTCAACTCATCATCCTCTACCTAAACCCAAGAGCTCATGACTCAAGTCTCATCCTAGCTCATTTATCCCAATATGGCCGAACCCTAAGAGTGATGATGAATGGTGTTTTTCATCAAATTTTTGATTTCTAACTCTTGATTCCATCCTTAGCTTTCCTAGTGTTCTTGAATCCAAGTGATGGAAAACCAAATCAATTCCTAGCCTAGTTTTTCCAAAGAGGCCGAGAGCTTCATGAGGGAAATCCATGAGTTAAGTTTCACATTTGAGTCATAGGACTTAAAGTAGTGTTAACTAAGTTCATGAGCCAACCATCCAAAAGTTTGGAACCAAATGAGATCCCTAGCCTTTTTACCCTTTCATGGCCGAACCCTATGCCTTTTAGGGGGAGAAAATTTATGTTTTGATGTTATAGATTGATGTTGATCTGTGGTTTGAATTGTATTGTGTTGAATTGTTTTAGGCGACGCGAACGAAGCCGGAGCCGGAGCCAAGAACCGATAGAGGTAAAGGGAGGTAGTCATTTAATTTTGGTAGTTTCATAGTGAATGTTTGATATATGTATATGATGAGTTGATTATTGAATTGGAGATGAATTTGAATGATGTATGGATTTGTTTTACTTAATGAAACATATTTGCACACTTGTTGATAATTTGTGGCATGGATGCCTTAGTTGATATTATGATGATGATTATGGATTGTTGATGTCTATGTATATATTTATATCCTGGATGAGCATAGGATTGGCTATGTCTCGATAATTATTAAAAGAATAGAATCAAAGTTTTGAAAAACGCGTTTTGAAATCAAAAAGTGATTTTTGGAAAACGTGTTGCTTTTCAAGAAAAGTTAAGTTTTCTTTTTGAAAAAGTTGTGTTCTTTTGAAAAGGAAAAGTGGTTTTGTGGAAAGTCGTGCGAAAAGTGTTTCGTTTCAGTAAAGCGTTTTAAAAAGACGTGGAACCTTTAGAAAATGGTTTTGTTTCAGAAAAAGTGTTTTTCCCGGAAAATGTTCCCTGATTAAAAAGATGTTTTATTTCAAGAAAACAAAAATGTATTTTGTTTTCCAAAGTTGTTTTGAGAAAGTTTGACCGAAAAGGAAAAATGATGAACCTTTGAGATGAACCCAAACCTAGTGGCCAAGACGTCGGGGCTCGTGTTTTGTGGATTGAGCACTCGGACTTCATGTCCTGTGTTTTTTATTTGAGTGGGCTTAATGCCTTTTTGAAACGAGTCGTGGACTTTGTGTCTCGACATTTGAAAGAATGAACGCAAAGAAAACAGAAAACTTTCTGTTTTCTGTGTACATGCATGAATCGGCAGACGTACCATTTGAAAATGAGCTACAACTCTAGTAGTTGAGAATTTAATCAATCAAGACCACTAGGTCTATAGGGGCATTCTGTGTTCGAGATCCCACAAGTGGCCGGTGGCTTAGCAACCCCGTGCCGTGGTAAATTGGCCGCCAAACACGAATGAACTCGATCAGAGATTGGAGTATTCAGGATATGGTTATGACGTGGTACCTTGGAACAATTGGAATTCGGACCTAAATAGAGAGGCCGACTCATGAGAACAATTGTGTTATGGGTGTTACCACGGCCTATCGCTCGATGTTGGGAAGTTAAAATCTCCGGAGTACATGAATTAGAAAGATGATATTGAAGTCTCATGCATTATTATAACTGATGAATGTGTTTGAGATGTTGTACTGTATTATAGAAATACCTGTTCATATAACTGTTTTTATGCTATTTGTCGCCTGTGCGGCTATCGTGATAAACTTGATATGAGTATCTTACCTTTGCCTGTACATGTTGGACACCTTGTTGTGTTTTTGGAACACATGTACAGATGTTGATCATAGGTCCCCACGGAGACGTGAGGACTCGGATGACGGAGCGTTCTGATGAAGTTGACGTTGGATTGTACCCCAATGGCTACTTTTAGCCGACCAGCTTAGGAGTCTTTTATTTTGAGCAGTCTTATATTATCACTGCATGTATGTTGAACTATTTCTAAGTCTGTAATATGTTGTATATTAGACCAGGTTTTATGTTATGTTTATGTTTTTATGAACAATGAATATCAACGTGTGATATGAAGTTTATTTCTTCATCTTGAGTTTGTATTGCCTATGCATGCAGAAAATTTTTAGAACCGCGTTTTCGAACGTAGCTACTTAATTAAAGTATTTTCCGAAAGCAACCAGCATTTTATTTTCTTGATTTATTTCCGCATTAGAGTCCGAGTATGTAGCACCCGCGAGGGGGGTGTTACCTTTTGGGTTTTGAAATAGTAGTTTGATGATGGACCGGTGATTCGGATCTAGGTCAATTGTTCAATTGTTTCAGTCTTGTGATGACTCGATCCCGGAGGGATCACGAGATTTATCCGATGGATAAAATTTTTGTAATACAAAGACGCGTATAGTTGCTAAGGAAGAGAACCTTAGTGAGCCTTAAGGTTTATCCGGTGGATAGACATTACTTTATCGCATTTGCTTTGTTTAAGCATTGGCATTTCATTTGCATGAGTCGTAAGGCCTTGAGCCTAGGAGTTGAGCTTACACCTTGATGCGGGTGCGAATCTTACGGTGACGATTGGAATAGTCTTGGAGGTATCAGGGTTGGAAGGGCTGACATGTGACCAGTTGGTAGCTTTTCTGTGTCGTGACGAATTCGAGCAATGCACTGATATCCTCGACTTGATGCCGTACTATTCATGTTTGGTGTAGAGTGTTTCCGTAAAGCCAGATACGTCCACGTTACGAATGTTGTATCATCTTGCTCATGGCTGGCAGTACACGGAACATGTCCTCCCATTCACTCTCTCCGATGTTTTGTTAACTCCATCGAGGGCAAAAGGATAAAGCAACTGCGAGGGAAGGAGATAGCTTTGGTCAAAGTTATCTAGAACATGACTGCAGGTGATGCTACGTGGGAAAGAGAAGAGGACATGCAACGACAGTATCCGAGTTTGTTATAAGAGGTACGTTAAATTTCAAGGACGAAATTCTTTTAAGAGGGGTAGGAATGTAACGCCCCGATTTCCAAGCTTTATAATTATTCAGTATTTAAACATTTATATTTTATTGGAGGGTCTAGAGAATGAAATAAAATATTCTGAGACGATAGTCACACTCTATGCTATCGTAGGAAGCTATGGTTAAGTTTTGGGCAAAAACTCAAACGGAGCGTGATCTGCGTTTTTCATGGATAGTAGTGTTTTTCTGCTATTAAGACCTAGTTTTGATTCGTCAACGAGACAGTAAGTCTCAAAATTTAATTCTCTACATATTTGTTAAAATCCGTCATGACGTCCAAAACTGAAAATAATATATTATATTCAGGCGTATACTCGAACCGGGAGACGTTTGGAGCTGCGAAGAGATTTAAGGGGACCCCCGAACGGATAATTTTGGTGTCCCATCAAGTTGAATTTCGTAGCCTTCTCATGATGACATTTCAAAAATATATGGATGTGAAATGACCAAAATGCCCTTGGTCTTTTAAGGAAATGACCAAATTGTCCTTTGGTTATTTACAAGTTTGCCACAGGATGAAAATATCTATATCACTCACTCTCTCATTTTGGCACTCGGCCATCCTCTCTCTCTCTCTCTCTACTCTCTCTCACTTGTTCATCCAAGTTCTTCAAAGTTCATAAGAGTTCTTCCTTTGTTCTTCACAAAAACTACCGTTGATCTTGAAAAAGTTGAAGTTTTTGGTGAAAACTTGTTTCTTTTCTCATTAATCTTTGATTCTAGGGGGTATGATCTTCATCTTAATTCTCTTAGTCTCTCTATTTCATCTCTTGAATCTCTTGATACATGAAGATCCATGTTTTGATCCAAAACTTTGAAAATTCATAGAAAAGTGTAGAAAAATGCTTTTAATACCAAATCAATTTCTATGAACTAGTTTCATCATTCTCTTTCATAATCCAAGAGCATGAAACCAAATAAGTTTTCTAGCCTTTTCTTCTTAAAGTGACCGAAACCTTCAAGTTGAGAAAGGTTGAGTTTTTTATTCAAGTTTTGATTAATAAGATTTGTTTTAGTGTTAGGAGTACCTAAGGATCATCCATCCAAAAGATTCGAATTTTTAGACTTCTCTAGCTTATTTTCACAAAGAGGGGCCGAATCCCTAGTTGGTGTGAATAAGAGATTTTTGTGTTCTTTGATGTTTAATGTTTGTTTGATGATGTTGTTTGTAGTTGGTGACAAGTAATCGGGAGATTCACAAACCGATCAACCTACTTTGATCCGGAGGGATTTTCATCAACAGGTATGGGGGGTAAACCTCATCACACCAAATTTGGTGGAGGTGAAAATGGTGGTTTAAGTTTGTGTGGGTGAAACCCTTTGGTTTGGGTTCACCACTTTAAATGTTAAGTTCTCTTGGAGAACAAAGTTTGTAATAATGGTAGTTTATGCTTTATCATATGTTTATGATGATGTTAATTGGATGAAAAACATTTTCATGTATGTTGAAAAACCTACTTTGATCTCTAGATCAAGTAGGGATTTTTATGCTTGATTATGATGCAATGATGTGTGATTGTTGTTTGTCATAATTATGTGAGCATTTTGAGCTATAACTTGTCTAGTTGGTGAAGCAAAATCTTCACTTTTTCCTTGAGGAGGCTTGCGGCCTTAGTGAGAAAAATATAGAAGGACATGAGTTGTTCTTGAACAATTAAAGTTTTGAAGTAAGAAATTTTTTTAATAACTTATGTTTCAAAGGAAAGCAATAAGTGACTTTGTTCCAAAGATCAAATAAAGTTTCAACCTTTAAGTGTTTTCACCAAAGTGAAACATGTCTTTTACTTTAACCTTAGTTCATCTAATTAACCAAGTGTTTTAAAAGTGAAATATAGAAGTGTTTTCATGAAAGTTAACATAGTTTCATAGGACATTACCTTTACCTTAGAACAAAGATAATGTTCCTTTTTCAAACATAATGGAGACCTTTATCCTTAAGTTGATTAAAATGAATTATAGTTAGAAGATTATATGAGATTACATTTCCTTTCCATTAACTTAGAACACGGCTTTACACTAAGTTAGTAAGGAAAAACATTTCCAAAGTTGTTAAGGTACTTTACTTTAAACATATACCAAAGTTCTATAAAATCAAATGAGTTTTCAATTAGAACGATTTTGGTTTACAAAAAGAGTTTTTCAACTCAAATCGTAAAGTTTTACGCGTGAAAACCTAAGTTAAGTAATTAACTTAGAGTGGAAGACAAGGGATAATTAAGTATGGTATGTGGTGGAACAAGACCATATACTATACCATTGATGACTTAGTACATCAATGATTTCATAAGACTTAAGTGAATCAACACTTATTTCATAAATTGAAAATCAAGGAGTAATATCTTAGAAAGGCTTAAAGACTTATCTACGAGGATTCTCAATCCTTATTCATAATGCTTAAGACTTGAGACATAATTCATAAGACATAAACACAAACACAAAACGTTTTGGGTTTTGAAACAATAGTTCGATGACTGACCGGTGATTCGGATCTAGGTCAATCGTTCAATTGTTTCAGTCTTGTGATAACTCGATCCCGGAGGGATCACTAGTTTTATTCGATGGATAAAAGTTTTATAATACAAAGACGCGTGTAGTTGCTAAGGAAGAGAACCTTAGTGAACCTTGAGGTTTATCCGGTGGATAGACATTGCTTTATCGCATCTGCTTTGTGTAAGCATTGGCATTTCATTTGCATGAGTCGTAAGGCCTTGAGCCTATGAGTTGAGCTTACACCTTGATGCGGGTGCGAATCTTACGGTGACGATTAGAATAGTCTTGGAGGTATCAGGGTTAGAAGGGCTGACATGTGACCAGTTGGTAGCTCTTCTGTGTCGTGGCGAATCCAAGCAATGCACTTATATCCTCTGGTGCAGAGTGTTTCCGTAAAGCTAGATACGTGCACGTTACGAATGTTGTAGCATCTTGCTCATGGCTGGTAGTACACGGAACATGTCCTCCCATTCACTCTCTCCGATGTTTTGTTGGCTCCATGGAGTAGGGGTTAGAGTTTTTCCCTGTGGCATACGGCATTGAGTCATGTACATTGCACTGCATTGCATGGCTGTCGATGATGACATTTACTGATTGTACATCGTTGTTCTGTTTTGAGAATACGTTATTCTATGCTGCTAACTGTTTAACATGATTTATATTGAGATATATGATAAACATGTTGGGTACGTCGTTACCTGGTGAGTCATCTCGTTTTTACTTCTGCTACTTTGTTGTGTTGATGATCGGGATCTCACCCATATTTGTATATCTTTTCTGATGGTATTATTGTTTCTGCTTGACCAGATGGATGCGACGACGGTTCTGTCCAGCGTTTTCTTTGAGTTCGGAGGGGGACTCCTTTTGTTGTTGAGTATTTGGCCAGACTGTGTTAGTGTCTGTTGTACCTTTTTGGGAGTTGTTACTCCTAGTACTTATTATGTCCTTGTTGCTAGTTAGGCATTAAACCTATGTTTGTATACAATATTATTTCTGTTTCTGTATTTTAATTCAGTATGTCTTCTAGAAATGCATGGTGAACCTAAGTTCGTTTACTATCATTTACCTTTACTAATCCCATTACATCTTTGTGAAAAGAAAAAAAAAAAGAAAATCGTATTTTCTGCATTAATATTATTTTCGGCCTTATAATCGTTCGAGAATGTGACACTCGGGAAAGGGTGTTGCACCCATAGTCACTTCACCAGCAGTCAGACTAACTCCAAGATTAGTATAAATCTTGGTCAACAACATTCCATACAAGAAAGTTCTTTTCTGAGGTGTGGCCTTAGCATTCTTCACCATATACTTCAGGATCAAGTCATTCAAATTCACTTTGATTTGGTGAATCAAGTGATAGATGGAAAATCTATCCATCTTGTTCACATTATCTCGAGCCCCATGCCTGGGCATCACACAGTTGATGAAAATCACATGCAGAAATCTTCATTTTCGAATCAGGTTGGAAGATTTGAGCGTTGGAGGGCTAGGGTTTTCATACAGAGCGATATTGACATCATCAGTACCAACATTATTTTCTGAATTCTTCGAGAAGGCCACGCCTTCACATGGACAGTCAGTTGCTCGAGCAATGTTTTGTCACTAATGGTGAGCAGATGGGTTAGCACAATGCCCTTGATATCAGTTCCCATATCTCATTTAGCCACACTTTGTTCCAGAAGGTAAAAAAGGCCTTGGAAACACTTTCTTGTTGAGCGAGAAGAAATTTGTCGAACTCGCATGGTTCGGTTCCTCAGAAACATCCATGCCACCTTGTCTTATCTTCTCAAGATCCATCACTCGTCCAGGGAGAATCTTGAGGATCACAGATTCATCTAAGTTGAGCCACTTAGCGGTTTTGACTACAAACTTAGAGGGAGCCTTAGGAGCGGCTTTTCCCTTAGAGGTTTTTGGTGCCATTGAAGAGAGGTTAGGGTTCAGGTAAGAGAGTAGAGGGAAAGTATTTTGCAAAGAGGAGAATTTTGCAAGGATAACTTTGAAAAGAAGTGATTTGAAATGTGAATAGGTTTTCACAAAAAGAGCAGTTGTTTTTTAGGAAAGAGAAAGAGTTGAAATGATGAAACTTTATGGGGAACGTGCAAAGTAGTCTTCGCATTAGTGCGTCTTCTAAGGACAAAATGGTATTTTTGAACACAAAAGAATTTTGTTCCATAAAACAAATTGATGATAGCTAACACCAGATGTCTCAGATATGTGCCACGTCTTAAGACGCATGACTCAATCAAACGAGTTCAAAGCATGTTATATTCATGAATATAAAATATGCATTAGACAAGTTAATTAAAAACTATCAACCGCTTCAATCAATAATATTTAAACCTATCTTCAGCTAAGGGTTTTGTGAAGATATCAGCCAATTGTTCATCAGTTTTAACAAATTTTAATTCAAAAACTCCTTTCTGAACATAATCACTTATGAAATGATATTTGATTTCAATATGTTTGGCTTTAGAATGCTGAATGGGATTTTTATATAAACTGATAACACTTTGATTATCACACCAAAAAGGTATATTATGCTCAAATATAGAATAGTTTTCAAGTTGATGCTTTATTCATAAGAGTTATGAACAACAGCTTGCAATAGAGTTTTATTCTACTTCAGCAGTTGAGAGTGCAATAGTTCCTTATCTTTTTCTTGACCAAGAGACCATGTTTGCTCCAATGAAGTGACATCCTCCACTGGTGCTTTTCTTTTCAATTATGTCTCTAGCAAAGTCAGCATCGCAGTAACCAGTTGTAACACCCCGATTTTCAATGACTCTAATCGAGTTGGTTAATCTCAATTAGGGCTTTGGATGCTCGTGTGAATTGTTTTGTGTTAGTTTAAGACCTAGTTGGAAGCTTAGGAATAGGCTTGAACAAGATTAGAAGTGCTTAAGGTGTTAAACGAGAAACTGGGGAAGTCAGGAGTTTGGAGGGCTCTTCCCAGCTGAGCAGCAAGCTCAAGTGTGGGAAGGGTGCACGCTCTGGCGTGCCAGCGCTCAACCGTTAGCCTTGTGCACGCTCAAGAGTGCTGAGTGCGCATGCCAACTGTCCTGAGCTTTGACGCGTGTGGGACGCGTGTAGGACACGTGTCAAGCCAGGGAGAGGACGGAGTGGACGAGGCTCCACGCTCAAGCGTGGAAGAGCCCCACGCTCAAGCGTGCTGGAAGTCAACGCTAAAGCATTCTTAGCAGAACCCTTAAGTAGTGTTTCCACTTTCACTTCCACATTTGCACGAAATTTTGGAGTTTCCTCCATTGCTGAACCTTAGAGAGAGGTCAGAGGATTTCTAGAGAGAGAGAGTTGAGATTGAGGAAGATTGGAGCTTCGGATCGAGATTCCGGCTACACCGCTGCGATCGTGACGAAGTCTTCTATGACTTTGACGGATTGCTTTCTTGATTCTCCAAAGGTAAACTTGAATCCTTAACATGTGTTCTTCGTGGTTCTTTGAGAATTTACCTTCCTTTTTCGATCGTTGAGCCTGCCCTAAGGCTAACACTGTTGTATATGTGTTGTGCTCATGATTAGGGCAAAGTTTGTGCTCGCGATTGTGCGTGTCAGAGAAGAGGATCTCTGCGTGTGGTGGCTGATTTGTGGCTGAGCTTGCAACTGCGTGTGGAGGAGCTTGCGTTGTATTTGCTTAAAGTTTTCAGGTAGGGAGAAAGAGTATTGTCGCCGTCGGGAAGGCAAGAGTAGTGTAGATGTGTTTTCTGGTGTGTGTTGGGAAGCCCTAACCCTACTAGTGGTTGAGCCCCGAT
The DNA here is from genome assembly GCA_039655645.1 of Ammopiptanthus mongolicus. NCBI lineage: Eukaryota > Viridiplantae > Streptophyta > Magnoliopsida > Fabales > Fabaceae > Ammopiptanthus > Ammopiptanthus mongolicus. The sequence continues at coordinate 47,949,831 of CM077351.1, read as the reverse complement.
AAAGTACCTAAACCCTAGGTTTAGCATATACTTTGGGCTATCACCGTTAAGTTTGGAAAACCTAGGTTAGAGAACTGTTGATTGAGATGATCTTCTTCGTATAACTATATGGTGATGTTTGCTGTTGTGCTATCTATATACGTACCTATGTGCTACTTGGTATCTGATATGCCTGCTGTATTATTGCTGTTGATATTATTATTACTCTTGCTGTCATGCTGTTTTGTGGTGACGTTGTGTGGTGGCAGAATGCCGGTTAGAGTTAAGTTTGGATGTGTGCCGTGTTGTTATCGGGTTGATACCATGGATGGTACCGTTGCTGTTATGCTGACTGTTTGAGGCTGTGGTCGTGTTATTTGAGCTGTGGATCGTGGACACGTGGCGTCGAGGCTGTGACCGTGCTGATGCGGTGGCATTTTTTGTTACTGATTGAGCGTTAGGCGTGAGGTCAGGTATCAAACCCGTTGAAGATGTTTGTTGCATATCATCAGCTGCCAAGTGGCGAGGCCGTATGACAGGTAGTATGGGCTGCCAGCATCATACGAGGTTAGTTGTACCTGAGTGCAGGTATGGAGAACGATTCAGTTTCTTGGACAAACTAACTCTGTTTCGACACAGAACCTGTTCCGGTGTGGACTTGTTCGGGTGTGGAACCGTTCCGGTGTGGAACCAGCTTCGTGAGATTCAGCCGACATACTACATGGGATTAGTATCCCAGTCTAGAGGATTGATCTGAGTGTGAGATTCATGGAGATGGGTGTCCGTTGCATATGTTGTCTCGAGAGACGTGTGGATGTGTGTAGTATTTGCTATATCTGTTATACTAGTTACATGTATATGATGTGTTTTACTGCGTTACTGTTGTTATTTCCGACTTTGCCATGCACGGTATTTCTTATCTCCCTATTGTTTTCCAGTTGTTTGCTTTCGGTTCTTGGTTCGCGTGAAGATGAGGAGCCAGCTGATGGACCCGAGGGTACACCCTTTTATCATGTCAATACTGAGGATGCCGGTACTGGAGCTGATCGAGATCGTCTACCATGACGAGAGGGGGTGGCGTGTGAACCCATCTACCTACTTGACAGTCTACATAGGACTGGTCAGCATCCTTTCAGAGGAGGGGCATTGCACGTGGAGGATCTCATAGGGCCGTTCAAAGTTGTACAGTTTCTTCCCTTTCCGAGGATCTGGCACCCACCAAGGCAGAGAAAGCAGGATTATCTCTGGTCAGCGCCAAGTCATCAATGGTATCCAGTAGGCGAGGCTTCGTCTACAGAGGTCAGAGTAAGGGTACCGAGCAGTACCTGAGGACGTATAGGAGATGTCGCATTGTCGTATCGAGTTCCTCTTTTAAATATGAGCCTGCGCGGGTTTATAGGTGTACTCATGGAGAGAGACAGGGTAGCTCCGGGCATCCTCATCACTGATGGGGAGTGCTGGCGAGCTCTGAGGGTTCCTTCTTCTTTTGGCTTTTTGATGTATTTTCAATTTACCCCTTTCAGTTTTGTACAGACCGTATGTATTTGTACGTACAGTGTCCTACTGATGGGGCCACTTCTTATGCTTGTATATGTGTAGTTTTTTTTTATGTCGCGCTTTACTTTGATATGTTTGTCTATGCTTTTCCGTATGTTGTATTTTTCTATATGCTTGTTTCCACTATGGTGTTTGAATACCGCGCTATCGCTTTAATACGGTTAGGCATAATTATTAATATAAGCTTGGGACTAAAGAGATTATCCTTCTGAGAAAGGAGGTCGTCTCATTTTGGTTGTATCAAAGCAGTTTGGTTCTAGCAAGTGTACTGGCTTTAACAGTTGATACCCGAGTTATATCAACTGAGTCTGGATTTTGGGTAGTGTGTCCGATGCGCTAGTTATCGAAATGTGATAACTGTTTTCATTCGTAAGGCATATGATATGTTTAACTGTTAAGTGTTATTATATGTCTTATGAATTGGAACTGATAGCTCCTTTTTAAAGGAAGCTAAATGTCCCGTGGACGAGGAAGAGGAGGTAGGCCGGCTGCAACCGGAGGCAACAATAACAATGGTGATCACTCAGGGGCAGGAAGTAGTGGTGACACCTCTGAAGCGATGAGAGCCATACGGGACTTGGCTACCGCGATGATGTAGCAAACTCAACATACTATCCAATACATGTAGAGGCAGGAGGAGAGAAAAGTAAGAAAAAATCAACTGCATGCTGTAAAGGAAGGTGAGACGGTGGATACTGTCCTTAATGCTTTCATGAAAGGGAACCCTCCGTAATTCTGCCGGGAGTATAATCTTGAAGCGGCAGAGATGTGGCTGCAGAAGATCAAGGAAGTATTCATGACTATCCACTGTAGGGAAGACAGGAAAGTGATGTACGTTGCGTTCATGCTAGTAGGCGCATCAGAGGCTTGGTGGAGAAACAGTCTCAGATTATTGGAGACCGAGGGCAGAGTGGTTACTTGGGATTTGTTTCGGGAGTTCTTTCTGGAAAATTATTTCCCGAGGAACGTCCGGTAAGAGAAAGAGAAAGAGTTCCTAAGTCTGAAATAGGAACAACTGTCAGTTGGTGAGTACGCGATGAGGTTCGAAGCGCTACTCAAGTTTTCACACTTCTATCAGGTCCATCCAGATGAAGAATGGGTCTGTAGAAGATTCGAAGACGGGTTGAGGCCCGGGTTGAAACGAACAATGCTTCCTTTTGGCATCAGATCCTTCCCAGCATTGGTCGAGAAATGTACTGTATTGGAGGGTCACGACAAGATGGGAACAGTTCAACCACAATAACGGAGTGGTGGACCGGTATGAAGTGGTGGCCAGAGACGTAGAGGTGGCACGTTCCAACAGAGGGCGAGGCCGTACGATCGCCAAGCTCAGTTTAATGTCAATCATGGAGGGAGTAGCTCCAGTCAGGGGCAATAGGAGATCAAGACTTGTTTTCGATACGGGGGACCGTATCTAGTCAAGAAATGCCCAAGTACCCAGCACATCAGGTGCTTCAATTGTAACCAGATGGGTAATTATGCCTCAAATTGCAAACCGGGGGTTAGCATAAGAGCTCAGTTTCAACAGTCGAGCGGGAGAGCTCAGAGTGACGGAGCACGATCAATTGTAGCAAGTCAACAGAGTAGGCCACAGACAACCGGAAGAGTGTTTGTCGTGAGGGGTTCTGAAGCCTTTCAAAGCCCTGACCTGATACAAGGTAAATGCTTAGTCTCTGGTAAACTTTTATCAGTTTTATTCGATTCGGGGGCTATTCATTCTTTCATATCGATAGAGTGTATGGATCATCTAGGGTTGCCTGTTTCTTTATTGCCATATGACTTACTGTTTCTACCCCTACGGGTGAATCTTTGACCACCGTATCTGTATGCCTCAAATGTCCTATCACCATAGAGAACCAAACCTTCCTTCTTGATCTTATCTGTTTGCCTATACAACAAATAGATGTAATCCTAGGCATGGATTGGCTTTCGGCCAACCATGTGATGTTACACTGTTCTAACAAGACCCTTCTTTTCTCGGAGCGGTCTGGAATGATGCCTGCCAACAAGAGTATTCCGATGGGTGGACGATCAGACGATTGTTCTCTTTGGAGGCTAAGGAGGCTCCTAGTGTTAGAGCTTTACATATCGTGCGGGAGTTTCCGGAGGTGTTTCCTGAGGATGTTCCCGGACTGCCACCGAAGAGAGAGGTGGAGTTTGCTATAGACTTGATTGCGGGGACAGGGCCTATATCGATAGCGCTATATCGGATGTCTCCAGTGGAGCTGGCGGAGCTGAAGAAGCAGTTGGACAAGATGCTAGGCAAAGAGTTCATCAGACCTAGTGCATCTCCGTGGGGAGTGCAAGCGCTATTTGTAAAGAAGAAGGATGGAAGCTCGAGGTTGTGCATAGACTATTGTCGGCTGAACAAAATGACGATAAAAAACAAGTATCCATTACCACGGATAGATGATTTGATGGATCAGCTGCAAGGAGAAGCTATGTTTTCTAAAATCGATCTGCAATCTGGATACCATCAGATCCAGGTTAAGAAGGAGAATGTGCCAAAGACTGTTTTTCGGAGTCGGTATGGTCACTACGAGTACTTGGTTATGCCGTTTGGTTTGACTAATGCTCCAGTTGTGTTTATGGACTATATGAACAGGGTCTTCCGACCGTTCCTTGACAAGTTTGTTGTTATGTTCATCGATAACATCCTTGTGTACTCTTTGAGTAGAGAGGAACACCAAGAGCACCTAAGGGCAGTGTTCCAAGTGCTAAAAGATCGACAATTGTATGCTAAACTGTCGAAGTGAGAGTTCTGGTTAGAGGAAGTTCAATTTCTAGGCCATGTGATCAGTAAGGATGGAATCGTAGTGGATCCTGCAAAAGTTGAGGCTGTAGTGAGTTAGGAATGCCCTAAGTCTGTAAGCGAGGTGAGAAGCTTTCTTGGTTTAGCGGGCTACTATCGACAGTTCATAGAAGGATTCTTTGAGATTGCGTTGCCTATGACGCCGTTGATGAGAAAGGGGAAGGCATTTGAGTGGTCAGAGGCTTGTGAGCAAAGTTTCCAGGAGCTGAAGAGAAGACTGACCACGTCACCAGTGTTGATGCTACCAGATCCAGTAGGACCATTCGATGTATACTGTGATGCATCGTATTAAGGCTTGGGATGCATGCTCATGCAAGAAGGAAAAGTGGTGGCGTATGCCTCTAGGCAATTAAGAGTACATGAGCGAAACTACCCAATGCATGATATGGAATTGGCTGTGATAGTGTTTGCATTGAAGATATGGAGACACTATCTATATGGTGCTAAATTCAGTGTATTTAGCAACCATAAGAGCTTGAAGTATCTGTTCGACCAGAGAAAGTTGAACATGAGGCAGCCAAGGTGGATGGAATTCATAATGGACTATGAATTCGACCTACAATATCATCCAGGTAAGGCGAATGTAGTAGCGATGCACTCAGTAGGAAATCCTTACACATGTCTGCGATGATGGTAAAAAAGCTAGAACTGTTAGAGGCGTTTAGAGATCTGAATCTCGAGGCGGAAATCGTCGAGGATAAGTTGAATCTTGGGATGGTTAGAATAACTAGCGATTTTTTGAACCTTTTATGGAAGAAGCAAGCTGAGGTTAAGTACCTAGAAGGTGTGAACTAGTTAATAGAGGAAGGTAGGACTTCAGAATTCAGAAGAGGCACTAATTGTAACACCCCAATTTTCATCTTTAGATTATAATGTGTTAATCCTTGATTATATATGTTTATATATGCTTCTTATGCTTGCTCTTGGTGCCTAAGTTCATAGTTGGGGTAGTTCAGCCTTAAGGAATGGTCAATACATTCGACTCCAAGAAACCTTTTTTACGGTTTTGTCCATATCCTGAGTTCTAGATGTCCGATTGAGGAGATCTTGGATGCGTTGGAAATCTTAGAGAATTATATACAAGTCTTATTTCAGGTGTCAGGGCCAAATTCGGCTTCTATCGGTTCGCCTCGCGAAGGAAACGTCGCCTCGCGAATCTGGCAGACAGATTCTTGCAGCTCTTTGGATCGCCTCACGAAAAGTGACTCGCCTAGCGAATATGCACACAGAAAAAACATGTTTTTGGGCTTCTAATCAGCCCATAGTGACCTAACTCATATTTATACCATAAGACTCGGCCTAAACCTATTTTCTAACTCGAAATACTTTTAGAAACTGCCTCTCTCTCTCCAAACAAGGATTCCTCAACCCTTTCCAAGGATTCTTGAAGGAGATTTCACCTTTGTTCATCGTTCTTCGTCACCTTCGCTTGAAGAGCATCGCTGCCATCACAAACCCTCTTCCTCGCTGCTGCTCTTGAAACTTTTGGGGTTGTGATCGTGAAATCAAGCATTGTGAGATCGAGCATTCGTGAGATGCAACCTTTCAGGACCCTTTTATCTTCCTTTGTTCATTGTGATCGTCATACCAGGTATGGGGGGAAAAGATGATCATATCATATGGGAATATGAGAATGGGAATGTGAGAATGAGATTGAGGTGATTGGGGATTCCCATGATCCCCCTGTGCCTTGAGTGATTTGTTGATACCATTATTGGAGCAATGGCTTAGATGATTGTGTGCTATGATTATTGCATTGAATCTATTGTATGATTGTGATATCATGAAAATGTGTATGTATTGTTATAATGATGTTATAAATATGTATGTGTTACTATAAGTGGTATGGTGTTATTAATGTTATTGTGATAATGTTTTGATCATGAATTATATGACTATTGGTTTAAGATTATAAGATGTGAATATTGATTTATATTTAAGGATGAATGCATGTAGACTATGATTGTGACTATATTGAAATGTGATGTATTGTTTATGTGTGAGACCCAGCTCTAAGGAGCCCGTGATGGGACTCAGCTCTGAATGGCCCATTTATGGACCCAGCCATGGAATGGCCCGAGATGGGATCCAGCCGCTAAGAGCCCGTGGATGAGACCCAGCCCCTAGAGAGCCTATTGTGGGTACTCAAGTATCTGTGTTATGTGGGTTCATGAGGACATTGTCTGCTTGTGATTGTAATGCGATATGTATACAAGATATAGTAAGATGATACAATGTATGCCAAACTATTATGAGATGATTTGACTTGATTTGAGATAATAATTGCATTATGTATGGGAGTGATTAATACTTATATATGTTGTATATATATGTGCTATGACTATGTATATATGTGTGTGCACTCGCCTTAATTTCCATTTTACTTCCATAACATATGTATATGAGTATGTCTTCTCACCCTTTTGTATTTGTGTCTTTTCTTGTATAATGTACGATTTGTACAAATGATTCTCAAGGGATTGAGGAGTAACGCATTGGAGCTTACGTGGAGTTGTGGATGCTCTATTAGGAGTTGTTTTCACTTTGATGTTGTTCTTTAGGCTTTGGATCATGTTATTTATTTCTTCATGGGTTTTTGTTTAGCTCTGATCCATGTGACATCGGGCTAGGGGATTATCTTATTTAAACTATTTATTATTTATGCGAAACTTGTAAATGTTTTATGACAATATGTTTAATTTAATTGGATTTGAGGTTTGAGTTTATGAATGGTGATACTCTTAACGATTACGAAAATGTTTATTAATGGAAGAACTCGTATCTTTTTTCCACAAAGAATCTTTTTGCAAATCAATATTTATAAAATAAATCTATGTTGGGGTTAAAGGTGTCACACAAATGGTCTGCTTAGGTTTGGTGATCGGATTTTTGTGCCAGTGGATAGCGAGGTTAAGAATATGATCTTGGAGGAAGCACATAAGAACAAGCTGAGTTTTCATCCGGGGGCTACCAAGATGTATCAGGAGCTGAAGAAGTTGTTCGGTGGCCGGGGATGAAGAAAGATGTAGCGGTGTATGTCCTAACCTGCTTGGTGTGTCAGAAAGCGAAGATTGAACACCAGAAGCCAGTAAGGTTGCTGCGATCACTGGATGTCCCAGAATGGAAGTGGGATAGCGTTGCCATGGACTTTGTTTCTGGGTTGCCGAGGACTCAGAAAAGGTGCGATGCAGTCTGGGTAATCATTAATAGGATGGCGAAGTGTGCTCACTTCTTACCTATCAACCAGAGTTACTCTCTGGAGCAATTGACTCAGATTTACATCAAGGAGGTTGTGAGGCTGCATGGGCTACCTTCGAGTATAGTTTCGGATCGTGATCTAAGGTTTACCTCAAGGTTTTGGAGAAGCTTACACAGTGCGATGGAAACTAGGCTAAGAATGAGTTCTGCTTATCATCCTCAAACAGATGGTCAGTCTGAACGGACACTTCAGTGTTTGGAGGACCACTTATGAGCGTATGTGTTGGAGAACAAAGGAAGTTGGGACGAGTTCCTTCCATTGATCGAGTTTACTTACAACAATAGTTTCCATTTAACTATTGGCATAGCGCCGTACGATGCATTGTATGGACGAAAGTGCAAGACTCCATTATGCTGGTTTGAGACGGGAGAAGGTCCGTTGTTAGGGCCGGAGCTAGTATAGCAAACGATGGAGCAAGTTTGTTTGATCCGCGAAAAGATGAAGGCCGCGAAGGATAGGCAGAAAATCTACACCCACAAAAGGAGACCTTTGGAATTTCAAGAGGGCGACCATGTCTTCATGAGAGTTACCCCGAGAGCTGGAGTGGGCAGGGCAATCAAATCCAGAAAGCTAACACCCAAATTCATAAAACCGTTTCAGATTCTTCGACGAATCGGCCCTGTAGCCTATCAGATAGCTTTACCACCGAATCTGTCAAATCTCTACGACGTCTTTCACATCTCTCAACTCAGGAAGTACCACACTGATCCATCACACGTGTTAGAGCCCGAATCAATCCAACTAAAAGGGAACCTTGAGTACACCTGTTCGGATCGTGGATAGAAGGATCAAAGAACTGTGCGACAAGCACATTCCGTTAGTCAGAGCGGAGTGGGACCCAGTGACGAGAGATTAAACGTGGGAACGTGAAGATGAGATGCGCCAGAATCATCCTTATCTGTTCACAGGTACGCGACGAAAATTTGTGAGACAAAACTTTCTGTAAGGGGGTGGTAATGTAACATCCCGATTTTCAGTGACTCTAATTGAGTTGGTTAATCTCGATTAGGGCTTTGGATGCTTGTGTGAAATGTTTTGTGTAAGTTTGAGACCTAGTTGGAAGCTTAGAAATAGGCTTGAACAAGATTGGAAATGCCTAAGGTGATAAACGAGAAACTGGGGAAGTCAGGAGTTTGGAGGGTTCTTCCCAGCTGAGCAGCACGCTCAAGCATGGGAAGGGTGCACGCTCTAGCGTGCCACGCTCAAGCGTTGGCCTTGTGCACGCTCAAGCGTGCTGAGTACACACGCCAGCTGTCCTGAGTTTTGACGTGTGTGGGACGCGTGTAGGACACGTGTCAAGCCAAGGAAAGAATAGAGTGGACGAGGCTCCACGCTCAAGCGTGGAAGAACCCCACGTGTAGGACATGTGGGTATGGTCAAGCGTGCTAGAAGTCCAAGCTAAAGCGTTCTCAGCAGGACCTTAAGTGGTGTTTCCACTTTCACTTCCACATTTGCACGAAATTTTGGACTTTTGTCCATTGCTGCAACTTATAGAGAGGTAAGAGGATTTCTAGAGAGAGAGAGTGTTGAGATTGAGGAAGATTAGAGGTTCGGATCGAGATTCCAGCTACATCGCTGCATCGTGACGAAGTCTTCTACGACTTTGATGGATTGCTTTCTCGATTCGCCAAAGGTAAACTCGAATCCCTAACATGTGTTCTTCGTGGTTCTTTGAGTCTTTACCTTCCTTCTTCGATCTTTGAGCCTGCCCTAGGGCTAACGCTATTGTATATGTGTTGCGCTCGTGATTAGGGTAAAGTTCGTGCTCGCGATTGTGCGTGTCAGAGGAGAGGATCTCTGCGTGTGGTGGCTGATTGGTGGCTGAACTTGCAGCTACGTGTGGAGGAGCTTGTGTTGGATTTCGTGCTTACAGTTTTCAGGTGGGGAGAAGTGTATTGCTGTCGTCGGGAAGGCAAGAGTAGTGTAGATGTATTTTCTGCTATGTGTAGGGATGCCCTAACCCTACTAGTGGTTGAGCCCCAATAAAGTACCTAAACTCTAGGTTTAGCATACTTTGGGCTATTATCGTTAAGTTTGGAAACCCTAGGTTAGAGAACTGCTGATTGAGGATGATCTGCTTCGTATGACTATATGGTGATGTTTGCTGTTATGCTATCTGTATACGTGCCTATGTGCTACTTGGTATCTGATATGCCTGCTGTATTGTTGCTGTTGATATTATTATTACTGTTGCTGTCATGCTGTTTTGTGGTGACGTTGTGTGGTGGCGGAATGCCGGTTAGAGTTTAGTTTGGCTGTGTAACACCCTGCTTTTCACCTCTATGCTTGTATATGTTTATTATATATATGTGATGTGTTGTTATGCTTGCGTGAGATGTTTAAGGACGTGTTATAGTGTAGTTACCCTTAGAACAAGTGAAATCAGGGATCCTAACAAGACAGCACGCCCGTGCCAGTTAATCAGCACGCCTGTGCTCTACGCACGCACCAGAAACGCGTTTTAGGCTTTAGGTCGACCCGTTTCACCCTAATCCTTTTTATACCTCTTCTGCTCGACCTAAAACTCATAGTCGTCATTCCTAGAGTTAGAAACAACCATCTCTGACCTTTCTCTTGGGTTCCCATTGAATCCTTGAGCGTTCCCCAATCCTTGTTGGGTGTTCTTCCACAAGAACACATCCCTGTCCTGTTTTTTGTTGCGTTTGGGATTAAGCTGCTTGCTTAGTGTTACTCCAATGTAAGGTAACCAACCATGTTCATCTTTTTCTTTGAATCCTTTAAGTTTAGTGTTGAACCGTTTTCTCCCTGTCAAACCAGACTTTGTTGTTCGTATGCTAGTGCTATGAATGACAACTAGCAGATTAGTTCCCCAAGGATCTAATCGAGGTATGAGTATAACCCTTGTGTTAATTCCCTTTCCTTTTCTTGTTTAGGGAATTAACTTATCCTTTTGCCTTGGTGTTCTTGTTCAAAGCTTGCTGAACCTGTTGAACCCATTGCAAGAGTCAAGTGTGGACTTCGCTCTTGTTGACTCATAGGCTGGAATTGTCACGCCAGGTATGGCGAGTAGGGATTAGTATAACATATAGGTTCTAGGGTAGCGTAAGATGAGGGTTAACCCATGATCCTAATTGTGTGCTATATGCCTTAGTTGTTGTATAAAGTTGTTATGGTTGTTTATACATGATGTTAGTTGTTTAATTGAATTATATGACCTTGGCATGACGTTTATGTTGTTGTTAATGATGTTGATGATATGCCATAATTGTATGATTTGGTATGATGGAAGCTGTTGTTGAAACTATGTTAATAAAAGACATAGGGATGTTAGCGCTAAGCCTAAAACTAGGATTAGTCCAACTGATGTGCATAAAACATGAAAGATGTTGATGAATGGTAAGATTAAAACCTTACGATTGATTTGGAGTGTTTAAATATAGGAAAAATACTAAGTTTCCCAGAACTGAAACGCTGTAACAGTGTTGAGCATGCCCATGCTCAATATTAGCATGCCCGTGCTCTACGTCCAGAAAAGCCAGCACGACCGTGCTATCAGCAGCATGCACGTGTCGGAAATATGAGAAAAGTGACGCTATTTAGCACGCCTTTGCTCTCGCGTAGCACACCCGTGCCAGTTGGCCAGCACGCCCATGCTCAGGCCGTGCCACTATCAGAATTAAGAAAACTTCGATGTTTTAAATAAAAAGAGATTTAATAACCTTTTGAAGTAAAAATATGACATAAGAGATTATAAAACACGACCTTGAGGATAGTTAATGAACTAGGATAATGATATGGTAAGATGTAATAATGGAGACTTAATAAAGAGATTAATTAATGAGAAGATGATGTTCTCAGTAACGACGTACTGTTACCGATGTGGTTGGTTAAATCATTCTTGATGCTTAATGGTCAAGATTGATGTTGATAAATCACTTTGATGCTTATTAGTCAAAGTTGGTAGCCTGTGTTAACGGTGTTGATGCAGGTGGTTGCCATGTTGTTTGTATGTTAGCATTGCATGCATCATGACATGGTGTTGTTAGTTTGTGGGAAGTTACGATGATTGGGGAGTTCGTCCGAGAGTATAGCGAACTGGCCGTCCGCGGTGATTCATCTGAGAGTTAGGTGAATCAAGCACATCTATGGTGGTCCATCCGAGAGTATGGTGGATCAGCTACCCGTGAGTTTGGTGAACTGCCGGCGTTGGTGCTTGTTGGTCAATATGGATATGTAACTCCGAAATTGTCTTCCTGAGTTAGTTATTGGATCCACATTGCATATGGAGTAGCGGAGTAGTTTTGCATCGCATAGCATGTTATAATGTGATATGATGAAGTATGTTATACTATATGCTGATTTATGATGTTTTATATGTTGTGTGATCATCTTGCTAACTGCTCTATTACCGTTTATGTTTATACGTATAGTTCCTTACTCCCTACTGTTGTTGTTGTTGTTTTGCACCTACCTTTGGTTATGTAGAGGATGGTGAGCAGCCAGTTGAGGAGTGATCCTGAGGAGATCGCTTGCTCTTAGTTTTTAGTTTATGTTTAGTTTGTTTTTCCGATGTATTATCAGTAGTGGTTACCAGCTCTGATATCTGACATCGAGATTTAGGTTTTGTTTCTTTAACTTTTCCGCAATTGTTATTTATGTTTTAAAACGTTTTGGATCATGTGGTACTTGTTACCCTCTGGATTTAATGAATGGATTTTTATTTTATATGATTTATTTTACATTCATTGTATGCGGGGTAGCGGGTGTCACATTTAGTGGTATCCTAGCCGGTCTATCCTATAAGCCAAGGTATGTGTCTATTGTGTTTTCTTCTGTGTACTCTTATATGATTATCTATGCCTAGCATGGGATGATATAGGATTATGTGAACCTTAGTTTCTTTTCTTGCTTAACTTTCTGTGTTAAGTGTTTCGCTTTGGACAGTGTAGGAGGTTATGGCCGGTAGAAACGATCGTGCGATTGATGATGCTTTAGCGTTGTTGAGTAATGCCATTGCTCAGAACAACAACCTGAATCATCATGGAGGAGCTGCTGAATTTCAAGGTTTGGACAAGTTCCAGTGGAACAACCCCCCTTCGTTCAAGGGAGCTTATGACCCTGAAGGTGCTCTTATATGGATCTGCGAGCTTGAGAAGATATTTCGGGCTATGGCATTTACGGATGTCCAAAAGGTCACTTTTGGGACTTTCATGCTAGTTGAGGAAGCCGTGCACTGGTGGGAGAACTGTCGCTAGCGTATGGAGGTCGCAGGTACTGCAATTACTTAGGTTGCCTTGAAGGAGATGTTCTTGAGGAAGTACTTTCTAGCTGACATCCGCAATAAGAAAGAGATGGAGTTCCTGGCTCTAAAGCAAGGAAATATGTCTGTTGGAGAGTATGCTACAAGGTTTGAGGAGTTGGCACGTTACTACACGCTTTACCAATATGTGAATGATGATTGCTCCAAGTGTGTGAAGTTCGAAGATGGTTTGTGCCCAGAGATCAAGCAAGCCATCAACTATCAGGAGATTCGGGTCTTTCTTATCTTTGTGAACAAGTATAGAATCTTTGAAGATGCCTACAAATCCAGGGCTGCATACTTCAAGAGTTCAGATGCCCAGGGTAGCAGGAAGATTGATCAGCGTGACAAGGGGAAGCAGCGTCTAGCACCAGTTGGCTGTGGGTTCAAGTAGAGCGGCACGAAGCCACAGTTTTCAGGAGGCAAGTCCGAGGAATGGGATTATTCTAATCCTAGGCCCATCAGATGAGGCAAGTGTGGGAAGGACCACTTCACCAGTCAGTGCAAGGAAATCGATGTTATCTGCTTCAAGTGTGGCAAGTCTGGCCACATCAGCCGCGAGTGTGGGGGAGCAAAGCCAGAACCGCATAGTGCTAGCAAGAGTCAGAATTCTCAAGCCAACCGACTGAAAACAAGTGGAAGAGTCTTTACTCTCAGCGGAGCTGAAGCCTCCGAGTCTGAAGACCTGATCCAACGTAAATGCCTCATCGATGGAACTCCTTTAGTTGTGTTATTTGATTCGTGTGTGACCCATTCGTTTATATCACATGATTGTGTCAAAAACCTTAAATTGGCTGTGACCCGTCTTGATTTTGATTTGATTGTTGGCACACCTACAAATAAGCCTGTTCTTACATCTCATATTTGCAAGAGCTGCCCCATTACCATTAATGATAGGGACTTTGTAGTTGACCTTGTCTGTTTACCACTTAAACAACTTGATGTTATTCTACGAATGGACTAGTTATCTTCCAACCATGTTCTCTTGAACTGTTTTGATAAGACCATTGTTTTTGGGACTCCTATTATGTCTAAGGATCCGAGGTTTCTCTCTGTAACAGCCCCTCTCGGTGTCACAGTTCGTAACCCAAATTCTCTTTTTCGGTTAATTAAACCTTTTCGAAAATACTCATTAGACTAATTGCGGAAATCTGATACCAATTTCCAAAATTTTGATCACAGTTGAAAAACAAATTCAAACTCATCAACTATAAAACTCTAAGAACAATAAATTCTACTACCTAGCCTGCATCGCCCCGATGAGATTGGGCCTCGTCATCAACAGTCCATCCGTCTTCGTCGTTGACACCAAGGAACTTAGCTACAGGGTTCCGCATGACCCAGAGGACCGTTGGGAAAAAATATGTACATTTGTAAAAAAAAACACAATAGGGTGTCCAACATGCACAAGCAAGGGTGAGATACTCGTTCACAAGTTTATCGTAATAGCCACACAAGTAAAGCAGCATATAACCAAGGCATAAACACAGTCATGCGCGATAAAGTATCAATAATCAGCATAATATCATAATGGGATAATTTCACTTTCAAAATATCATACTCATTCATCATGATAAGTCAAATGAATGCATGAGACTTCAATTCGACTCTCCAATTCATGTACTCCGGAGATTCCTACTTCCCTTCATCGAGCAATAGGCCGCGAATACTCCCATAACACAATTGTTCTCATGAGTCGGCCCCTCTATTTAGGTCCGAGCTCCAATTGTTCCAGGGTACCACGTCTAACCATATCATGAATAGTCCAGTCTCTGATTGAGTTCATCCGTGTTGGGCAGCCGATTTACCACGGCATGGGGTCGCGATGCCTCCGGCCACTTGTGGAGTTTCGAACACAGGATGCCCCTATAGACCTAGTGGTCTTAACTGGCTCATATTCTCAACCACTTGGATTATAGCTCGGTTCCTATGGCACGTCGGCCGACTCATACATGTAAGTAGGAGGTTTTCTATTCTTTCTTTTCGTTCATTCTTTCTTTTTCGTTCATTCTTTCTTTTTCTGTCAAGGTATAACCCGTTCAATTCAAATTTCAGGACACGTAGTTAGTTAGTCCAAGTTCTTAATTCGCGAAGTACTAGGTCGACGTCGCGGACACTAGACTCGCATGTAGGACACTAAGTCTGTTCTTTTTCAAAACACAGCACACGTAGTCCGAGTGCTCAATCCACGATGTACTAGGCCGACGTCGCGAACACTAGACTCGCATATAGGACACAAAGTCAGTTCATGTCACAGAACTCTAGCCCGACGTCTCGGTCACTAGGTTCATGTGCTTCACATGCATGAAGGAGTAATCACCAGTTTCATCATATTCATTTTCGTAGTTCAAATCTCAAAAACAAAACTCAGATTCTTTTTGGTATAAACCAAAACTCGTTTTCGCTCTAAAACTTATTTTTCACAAAAGTTTTTCTTTACAAATCATGCTCAAAGACTCAAGTTCTAAAGATGCATTTTCAAAGGATTTTGGCTTTAAATGCCCTTTTCTAAAGGTTCCATCGATTTAAAACATTTTTCAAAAGATTATTATCAGAACAAACTTTCATGAAGAGATATTTTTTGTTTTCGGAACATCAAATACTTTCAGATGGTTCTTTCTTTGACAACTAGATATTTCGCAAGGTTTTCTTTCTTTATACAACATGTTTAGAAAATAATGATAAAGCAACTTTTCACTATTTTCCTCACCAACTCTTGACTTCCTAAGTATTATTCGAAATCATTTTGGGTTCTTAACTTAGTGGCTTTTTAGTAAAATTGGCCATTATAACATTTAGCTTAGAAGCTTTTCATTTCTCAAATCAAAACATTTATATCTTTTTGATTAAGACTTTTAGTTAGCTTAATCTTCATTATTGAGCTATAGCCAGTGCTATGCTCTTAACCAGGATATATATGTATATATATATATATATATATATACACACACATCAAATCTCAATTCAACATCATCTCATCCAAGGCATCCATGCCACAATTCATATTCAAATATCCAAGTATATACTTTATAAAATAAATCAAGTACATACACAACATATAGTGTATCTTCAAAGCACCAATCAAGCATATATGTTATATAATGCATCAACCTGGAAAAATCATCAACTTCACATCATGGTTACAATCATCCAACAAAATCTCATGAGGCTATCAAACTTATTGGAGGTAATCTCCCGTTACCTCTTGACGTTTCCTAGTTAGCAGAAAGTCGCCCAACCGATCCGAAAGTCGCCCGGTTTCTCGTTCGATTACCCGATAACAACTACAGTTACACAACCAATCCAAATATCAATAACTAACAACTCAAATTTTCCTCATTCCTCTCTAGCTAGGGTTTGGCCATAGGGTATGAAAAATAGGCTAGGGGTTTCATTTGGTTCCAATCTTTTGGATGAAGGATTATTAAGCATACTTAACACTAGATCAAGTTCTATCACTCAAAAATTTGAAACATAACCCATGGTTCTACACACCACAGGTCTCGGCCATGAAGAGTAAAAATGGCTAAGGATTGATTTGGTCTTCCAATCACTTGGATTCTAGGACAATAGGAAAGGTAAGGATGGAATCAAGTGTTCAAAATCAAAAATTGGAGAAAACCCCCAAATCTTAGGGTTCGGCCCTTTCAAATAAATTAGGCTAGAATGAGAGTTTGATCATATACTCTTGGATAGAGGTAGAAGGTGATGAAGCTAGCTCAAAGAAATTGGTTTTACATTAAAATGATTTTTCTACAATTTTCTATGAATTTTTGAAATTTGGATCTTGAAGTTGGAACTCAAGAAATCAAGTTCTTAAACCATGAAATAGAAAGAGATTCATGAAGCCTACAAATCATAGAATTGATCTTACCTATTGAAAGATAAAGTTTGATCAAGAATCAAGCTTTTCTCTCCAAAAACTCAAGCTTTTTCTACGAGAAAATGGTGGTTTGGTTCAAGGAAGAAGATGAAGTGTTTGAGTGGACTGAAGAAGCTCTCCAAATGCTGGTCTTGTGCGTGGGAGGGGTGGGCTGAATGGGTCAAAAATTGGGTCACTTAAGGGCATTTGGACTTTTCCTTCTAGGACCAAAATGTCATTTAAGAAAAGGTTAGGGGTATTATGGTCATTTCGCGTCTAGATATTTTCAAACGTCATGATGACTCTGGCACGCTTTCCCATGTGATGTGACTTGATGTGACATCAAGATTATCCGTTAGCGGGTCCCGATAAATTCAAATGCAGCTTCGTTCTTCACCCAATTGAAGATTTCGCTCGAACGAAGGTCAGGAAGTGGTTTTTTTCAAATTTAACAAAAACATAGGAAATTCAATTCTAAAACTTACTGTCTCGTTCACGGGTCAAACTGGGGTCTCCTGAGTAGTAAAATCTTCCTGTTAGTGGAAAAACACAGATCGGGCTCCGTTTGAGTTTTCAGCTCAAAATTTAATCGTAGCTTCGTACAATAGCGTTGAGCGTGAATATGGTCTCAGATTATTTTATTTCCCTATCTAGACCCTCCAATAAAATACAAACTCATAAATACTATTTAATTAGTATTAGAGAGTTTGAAAAATCGAGGTGTTACATT
The DNA here is from genome assembly GCA_039655645.1 of Ammopiptanthus mongolicus. Taxonomy (NCBI): domain Eukaryota; kingdom Viridiplantae; phylum Streptophyta; class Magnoliopsida; order Fabales; family Fabaceae; genus Ammopiptanthus; species Ammopiptanthus mongolicus. Next base: position 47,932,372 of record CM077351.1, on the reverse strand, counting down.
ACTATCCCACTAAAAAAAAATTTTGTCCTCGAAATTTCGTGACTCAATGCTAGACTGGATTCTCTTAATCCCCAGGTTCCACTCTTACCCACCACACCATATCTTAACAAATTTCTCATCACTTCTCGTCTATCCTGCTGACAGGATGTTCGTAGTTAGATCACCACACTTACTCCCAACCAATCCTTCAAAGATCGGAATGTTTTCTGGCTCGTCCACTTGAGTTGAGGGCAACCAGTTGAACTTAGTCTCTTTTCGTTCCTTGAAGAATAAGGAAAGAAATCTTTCAACAAAAGAAATTTTCAACAGACGAAATTTTCTTGGTCTTATTCTAATAGGAAAGTATATAGAAGGATTTTACCACTCGAAAACGAATACAGGAATATCCAGTATGTAAAAAGATTCTTCAGTAGGTTCGTGAGTGTAAAAATGCATAGCTAATACATGTTTAAAACTATGACTTTAATAAAGTCCCTTCTTTCATAAGAACCTTCCAACAAATCAGGGATTCAAAAGATGGGCAGTCTGGTAAAAATCAGATTGGGTCACAGTTACCAAAAGTAAAAGTGATTAGATTAAGTTTCAGCAAGAAACTTCCAGCATCAAGAATTTGTCTGTGTTACAACTCAAGAAATAGTCATAACAAATCTTTCGATGAAATGACATGAAAATGTCCAGGACAACGGTTACTATTAAACCAATCCACTCAAATGTCTATTACATTGAGGATTATGTAGGATTATGAGTACCATTGCTCGTTTAGGATCGCATACCCTAATAATTTTACCACCATCGAGTCAACTCATACTTATTTGGCAAGCAACTCCTCTCGCGTAGGGTCCGCAATACTTGACGCAGAGTCTCCTCATGTTCCTCGTGACTCTTAGAGTAAACGAGAACGTTGCCAATGATGACAAATTTAACACTCGTGCATGTGAAAAGAAAGGGTGGATTCCCTTTCGTAACTCAATAGGTGATTTGCAGCAGCTACACCACGGGAAGAGGGGGGCTTATGGCGCCGCGTATCTATGAATCCTACATCACTTAGTGGCAGTGGGCGGCAAAGTTGCTTTGTTACCTATTCCATTAGGAACTGCCCATTTTTTAGTCCATCATATTCATGCATTTACAATTCATGTGACGGTATTGATACTCCTAAAAGGTGTTCTATTTGCTCGTAGCTCACGATTGATACCGGATAAAGCAAATCTTGGTTTTCGCAATCCAATCCGACCAGCTTTGTAGGTGATACCTTACACAAGCGATAGAGATCTAATTGAATCTAGAAACTAGATCAATAGAAAATTCGACGTCCTTTGCAACGCAAACTCGGAATATCCTCAGAAAATTTATCCTGAAAATCTTCATAGACAGGCACATCGTTCAAATGTCTGACACAATCCCAAAAGGGCTAATGACGTGTCAACATGAATACAAGTACCTTTCTCTAAACATGAGTTCTCATCAGACCTTACCCAATCAGAACCAAACAAAACGCACACCCTTGTGTGTCAACGCACATTGTTTCGACAAGGAAACAATTTCAACACGGTCCTACTCTTTTGGAGAAATAAAACTAGCCCCTGAAACTTATCATCCGTCTTTTGCTTATCCATCGACTATCAAGAAAATCATTCCCTCTTTCACATACATGCTAGTTCGTCATTCTCTACTACCAATCCTTCCCGAAAGACTTATGTCCATGGTTAAGTCAAACACTTAACCTAGTTCCTATTCCGTTATTACACGTCTCAATCTCACCAACAACTCTAATGCACTAGAAATCCCAATAAGCTCACTTAAGAGTTCCAATATCTAAGTGAAAATCCAAACTTAATATCAAACTTAGTCCAAGTCCTCGAATTTGAAAGTATCAAAACAAGGAGTCAACCATATCCTCAGATAGTGGTCGTTGCAAACGGGTCTAAACTCATCTGTCTTACTCATATCTGCCGATCACTATCTTCAGTTCTATTAACAAGACAATATTCCAATACAATACTCCTATCCATATAGGATCCATTGTAATTCTTTCCCCTACTGATACGAGTTCTAAGGACACTCGCTCTATAGCCAAAGTTCACATTTCAATTTATGGTTCACTCAGCCTCTGATCATTCGCAACTTCGAAAAGTTATACTTAGGTATTATACGAATTATTCACAATCATCAACATGGATTACAGTCTACCCATAAGGTGTAGCCTTTAATCTGTCCTAATGGAGAAAAGCATCCTATTCATCAAACTCACAAACAACGGAGGCTCCAATCATTTCTTAAAATACTAACAAAAGAAACTTCACGCGATACCACACTTTTATTGCTTTATCGGAATTCCAGTCCAGTCTCTCAACTCTTATTAGAGCACATATCATTATCATGCCATCCCTCTGGTCGCTTACTAGCTACCTATGTATCTACTCCGAAAATCTTTTGGTATCCTTCTACTTGCCTAAGGCACGCTTGTTCCTTCGGCAAACTTTCTAAACATTTAAACTTCCTTCACGTACCATGGAGTCTTCACCCACTTGATAACTAAGAGTCTAACATCCTTGACTCATAAAGTAAAGGTCATATTCAAGCTTATTTGCTAGAACTGACTAAGGATCTATCTTAAAACTTACCTTAGACGTCACCTCTTAATAACTCGAATAACTCTTCTCTTAAGAGTCTTAATGCATCTCAATCATCGGATCCAACCAATCCAATTGGCTTTATTTCAAAAGAAACAAGTCATCACAGACTGTTCTTACTCTTATTGTCCTCTATCAAAACAAAACACAGAGTAAACACAGCAAAAACATCTTGAATCCATAACCTAGATCCAGAAAGACATCGAATAGCTCAGATACCACAATTGTTACACCCCTTCTCGATGTTACAGTTCGTAACCCAAATTCTCTTTTTCGGTTAATTAAAACCTTTTCGAAAATACTCATTAGACTAGTTGCGAAAATCTGATACCAATTTAAACCTTTACAATAACTGAGAAACAAATTCAAACTCATTCAACTTCGCCTTAGGGCATACATCACTTCAATTCCTTAATACACATCATACTAAGTCACAGCCAAAGGACCTGACTTTAAATATCAAAATCCTAAGAGCTAGTCTAACAAAACTCAAAGAACAAATAAAGCATACTACCTAGCATGCATTGCCCCAATGAGACTGGGCCTCGTCATCAACAGTCCACCCGTCTTCGTCATCGGCACCAAGGTACTCAGCTACAGGGTCTCGCATGACCCAGAGGACCATTGGGAAAATATCTATACATGTGTTCAAAAAACACAACAGGGTGTCCAACATGTACAGGCAAGGGTGAGATACTCGTTCACTAGTTTATCGTAATAGCCACACAAGTAAAGCAATATATAACCAAGGCATAAACACAGTCATGCGATAAAGTATTAATAATCAGCATAATATCATAATGGGATAATTTCACTTTCAAAATATCATACTCATTCATCAAGATAAGTCAAATGAATGCATGAGACTTCAATTCGACTCTCTAATTCATGTACTCCGGAGATTCCTACTTCCCTTCATCGAGCGATAGGCCGCGAATACTCCCATAACATAGTTGTTCTCGTGAGTCGGCCTCTCTATTTAGGTTCGAACTCCAATTGTTCCAGGGTACCACGTCCAACCATATCATGAATAGCCCAGCCTCTAATTGAGTTCATCAGTCTTGGGCAGCCGATTAACCACGACACGGGGTCGCGATGCCTCCGGCCACTTGTGGAGTTTCAAACACAGGATGCCCCTATAGACTTAGTGGTCTTAACTGGCTCAATTCTCAACCACTTGGATTGTAGCTCGGTTCCAATGGCACGTCGACCGACTCATGCATGTATGCAGGAGGTTTTCTATTCTTTCTTTTCGTTCATTCTTCTTTTTCTGTCAAGGCATACAGCTCATGCCTCATTTTAAAGGACATACAGCCCGTTCAATTCAAATTTCAGGACATGTAGTCCAAGTTCTTAATTCACGAAGTACTAGGCCGACGTCGCGGACACTAGACTCGCATATAGGACACTAAGTCTGTTCTTTTTCAAAACATAGGACACGTAGTCCAAGTGCTCAATCCACGATGTACTAGGCCGACGTCGTGGACACTAGACTCGCATATTGGACACAAAGTCCGTTCATGTCACAGAACTCTAGCCCGACGTCTCGGTCACTAGGTTTCACATGCGTGAATGGGTAATCACTAGTTTCATTAAATTCATTTTCGTAGTTCAAATCTCAAAAACAAAACACAGATTCTCTTTGGTATAAACCAAAACTCGTTTTCGCTCTAAAACTTATTTTCCACAAAACTTTTGTTTACAAATCATTCTCAAAGGCTCAAGTTCTAAAAATGCATTTTCAAAGGATTTTGGCTTTAAATGCCTTTTCTAAAGGTTTCGTCGTTTTAAAACATTTTTCTAAAGATTATTATCGGAACAAACTTTCCTGAAGAAACTTTTTCATTTTGGAAAGTAAAATACTTTTAGAAGATTCTTTCTTTGACAAACTAAATATTTTCCAAGGTTTTCTTTTCTTTGTACAACATGTTCAGAAAATAATGATAAAGCGACTTTTCACTATTTTCCTCACTAACTCTCAATTTCCTAAGTCTTATTTGAAATCATCTTGGGTTCTTAAGTTAATGGCTTTTTAGTAAAATTGGCCATTATAACATTTAGCTTAGAAGCTTTTCATTTCTCAAATCAAAACATTTATAACTTTTTGATTAAGACTTTTAGTTGGCTTAATCTTCATTATTGAGCTATAGCCAGTGCTATGCTCTTAAACAGTTCAGGATATATATATATATATATATATATATATAATATATCTCAATTCAACATCATCTCATCCAAGGCATCCATGCCACAATTCATATTCAAATATACAAGTATATACTTTATAAAATAAATCAAGTATATACACAACATATAGTGTATCTTCAAAGCACCAATCAAGCATATATGTTATATAATGCATCAACCTGGAAAAATCATCAACTTCACATCATGGTTACAATCATCCAACAAAATCTCATGAGGCTATCAAACTTATTGGAGCTAATCTCCCCTTACCTCTTGAAGTTTCCCGATTAGCGGAAAGTCGCCCGACCGATCCAAAAGTCGCCTGGTTTCTCGTCCAATTACCCGATAACAACTACAATTACACAACCAATCCAAATATCAATAACTAACAACACAAATTTTCCTCATTCCTCTCTAGCTAGGGTTCGGCCATAGGGTATGAAAAATGGGCTACGGGTTTCATTTGGTTCCAATCTTTTGGATGAAGGATTATTTAGCATACTTAACACTAGATCAAGTTCTATCACTCAAAAATTTGAAACATATCCCATGGTTCTACACACCATAGGTCTCAGCCATGAATAGTAAAAATGGCTAAGGATTGATTTGGTCTTCCAATCACTTGGATTCTAGGACAACTACTGTTTTAAGGTCAATGCCTTTAGTCTTGTTGGACTTGTTATCTTCATTTTTCCTTGCTGAAGTAGAGATTTCCCTCCCATTTCTGATGCATATGGCTTTGCAATGCTCTTGCCCATTAAGATTTGGCATTTCTATTGTACTAGGCAAAGATCCACTTGGTCTAACACTCAGCGCACTAGCCAATTGACCCATTTGCTTCTCTAAATTCCTCATGGCCACTTCCTGAATTTGAAATTGAGTCTTTGTAACACCCCGATTTTCGAGTTTTCCTAATTATTCAGTATTTATGAACTTATATTTTATTCGAGGTCTTAAGAAATGGCAATAAAATATTCTGACCAGATAGGAATGTCCTACACAACCATAGGAAGCCATGGTTAAGTTTCGGGCGAAAGCTCAAACGGAGTCTGGTCTGCGTTTTTCACGGATAGTAGTTTTTTCCTACTATCAAGACCTAATTTTGACTCGTGAACGAAACAGTTAGGTTTTATATTTTATTTCCAACAATATTGGTTATTTTGAAAATATTCAAAATAAATAAGTCGTCATACGACTTTCTTGGGCGAAAACCTAAATCGGGTGAAGAACAGAGTTGAATACGAGATTTCAGTGACCCGCTACAGATAAGATTGAAGTCACATGGTGTGCTATGACTCATCAGTGACTCATCAGTGTAATGATTACATTTAGAAAATATCTGGACGTGAAATGACAAAAATGCCCTTGACCCTTTTCATAATTACCATTTGCCCTTGAATGAAAAGACCGTTTTGCCTTTGAGAATTTATGGAATAACCATTCTGACCCTGTGACTCACCATGTCATCATTACCTTTCTAGAAATATCTAGATATTTATAAGGGAAATGACCAAAATGCCCATAGTCTTTGAAGGAATTACCAAATTACCCTTTTGGTTATTTACAAGATTGCCATGATATCAATATATATATATTTCTCTCTTTCTCTCTCTTGGCCATTTCGGCCATCCCTCTTTCTCTCTCTTCTCTCTCTTGTTCTTCATGTTCTTCATGAGTTCTTGAGTGTTCTTGAGTGTTCATCAAAAGTTCTTCACAAAAACCCTAGTTTGATCTTCAAAAGTTGAAGTTTTTGAGTGAAAACTTGTTTCTTCTTCACTAATCCTTGATCCTAGGAGGTATGATCCTCATCTTAACTCTCTCAACCTCTCTATTTCATCTCTTGAATCATTTGATTCATGAAGATCCAAGTTTAGATCTAGAACTTTGAAAATCCATAGAAAATTATAGAAAAATCCTATGATCATGAAACCAATTTCTATGAACCCATCATGATGTGTACTTTGAGTGTCTAGAAGCATGAACCCAAAAGGAATTTTCTCTCTATTCTTCCATGGGAGGGCCGAATCCTATTAAGGGTGCAAGGATGGGTTTTGTTGCAATTTTTGGCTATATAACACTTGTTCTAGCTTACTTGATGTCTTTGAACCCTAAAGCCAAGAGCAAAACATCAACCAAACCTCCTAACCTATTTCTCCTCTTTATGGCCGAAACATATAGGGTGTAGAACCATGAGTTTTGTCTCAAATTTTTGGGTCATAGGACTTGATTTAGTGTTAATCATGCTTAAGGACCAACCATCCAAAAGTTTGGAACCAAATGAGATCCCTAGCCTTTTTATCCTTTCATGGCCGAACCCTATACCTTCTTGGGGAAAAAAATTTATGTTTTGATGTTATAGATTGATGTTGCTTTGTTGTTTGAATTGAATTGTGTTTGATTGTTTTAGGCAACGCGAACGGAACCGGAGCCGGAAACGAGAACCGATCTAGTTTGGAGTGAACACCTTTGTGAGGTAAAGGGAGGTATTTCATTTTGATTTTGGTAGCCTCGTGGCATAGGATTGATTGGTGTGTTATGATTGAATTAAGACTTGATGTATATGTATACTTATGTCCTGGATTGATTGGATGTTAAGTGTTGTGCATAGTTGGTTATTTGATATAACTGTGGCATGGATGCCTTGGATGATATCTTATTGTGATATTGAACTGTTGATATATATATCTATACATATATTTATATCCTGGATGAGCATAGGAGTGGCTATGTCAGGATAATTGTTAAAAGACTCGGAATCGAAAACAAAGTTTTGAAAAACGCGTTTTGAAATTAAAAGTGGTTTTTGGAAAACGTGTTGCTTTTCAAGAAAAATTAAGTACTCTTTTGAAAAGTATGTTCTTTTGAAATGTATGTTCTTTTGAAAAGCATATTCTTTTGAAATGTATGTTCTTTTGAAAAGTATGTTCTTTTGAAATGTATGTTCTTTTAAAAAGTGGTTTTGTGAAAAATCGTGCAAAATGTGTTTTATTCTGTAAAATGTTTAAAAAGGGCGTGAAACCTTAGAAAACGGTTTTGTTTTCAAGAAAGGTGTTTTTCCCGGAAAATGTGGAAATGTTTTATTTCAACAAAACAAAAGTGTATCTTATTTTCCAAAGTTGGTTTGAGAAAGTTTGACCGAAAAGAAAAATGACGAACCTTTGAGACGAACCCAAACCTAGTGGCCGAGACGTCGGGGCTAGTGTTTTGTGGATTGAGCACTCGGACTTCGTGTCCTGTGTTTTTGATTTGAGTGGGATTAATGCCTTTTTGAAACGAGTCGTGGACTTTATGTCTCGACATTTGAAAGAATGAACACAAAGAAAGCAGAAAACTTTCTTTGTACATGCATGAACCGGCAGACGTGCCATTTGAAACCGAGCTACAACTCTAGTAGTTGAGAATTTAATCAGTCAAGACCACTAGGTCTATAGGGGCATTCTGTGTTCGAGATCCCACAAGTGGCCAGTGGCGTGGCAACCCCGTGCCGTGGTAAATCGGCTGCCAAACACGAATGAACTCGATCTGAGACTGGCGTATTCAGGATATGGTTATGATGTGGTACCCTGGAACAATTGGAGTTCGGACCTAAATAGAGAGGCCGACTCATGAGACCAATTGTGTTACGGGTGTTATTACGGTCTATCTCTCGATGTTGGGTAGTAGGAATCTCCGAAGTACATGAATTAGAAAGATGATATTGAAGTCTCATGCATTATTATAACCCATGATTGTGTTTGAGATATTATATTGTGTTGTATAAATAACTGTTCATATAACTGTATTTATGCCGTTTGTCGCCTGTGCGGCTACCATGATAAACTTATTATATGCGTATCTCACCTTTGCCTGTACATGTTGGACACCTTGTTGTGTTTTTGGAACACATGTACAGATGTTGTTCATAGGTCCCCGCGGAGACGTGAGGACTCGGATGACGGAGCGTTTTGATGAAGTTGACGTTGGGTTGTACCCCAATGGCTACTTTTAGCCGACCAGCTTAGGAGTCTTTTATTTTGAGCAGTCTTATATCACTGCACGCTTTCGAACTTGTGTTTTCAAGTTTGTAATATGTTATAAATTAGGTGAATACTGATGTGCTGTAAGAAGTTTATTTCTTCACCTTAAGTTTGTATTGCCTATGCATGTAGAAAATTTGTAAAACCGCGTTTTCGAACGTAGCTACTTAATTAAAGTATTTTTCCGAAAGCAACCAGCATTTTATTTTCTTGATTTATTTTCCGCATTAGAATCCGAGTATGTAGCACCCGTGAGGGGGGGTGTTACAGTCTTTGTCTCTGACATAAAGGCCTTAAGTGCAGCCTCAAGTGACAATTCTTGACTAGCTAGTTGAGCTTGTTGCTGCTTTTGTTGAGGCTGAGCTTGTTGACCTTGAGAAGGGTACCCTGGTGGATAACTGGGCCTGATGGGGTTATTTGAACTCTCTGATTTTTCTGCATTGTTACTCCATGAAAATTTTGGGTGTTGTTCCCACACTAGATTGTTGGTATGAGAGTAAGAATCGTTGCCTCTATTGTAATTCCCAACATAATTCACTGAGACTGGGTTGCTTGGACACTCCTCATACAAATGACCTCCCCCACAATACACACAAGAGATGGAACTCGCTTGAGAAACATTATGCTCAACAATTGCTGGTACTGTCAATGCTACGGGAGATGCTGTAGCAACTGGGCTTGCAGTAGTGAGAGTTTTCAGCATTTGAGTAAAAGAAGCAAATTGAGCTGATAGGGCAGAAACTTCATTTAATTCATGAACTCTAGCAACAATTCTAATTGAACTAACCCTTGCAGTAGGCCATTGGTAGCTACTAGTTGCAAAAGTTTCAATCAAAGCATAGGCCTCATTGTAGGATTTTCTCAAAAAGGCACCACCAGAAGACACATCCAACATCAATCTTGAGGGTGGCAACAGCCCATTATAAAAGGTCTCCATTTGAATGCAGATTGGTATCCCATGATGCAGGCATTTCCTCAACAATTCCTTGAATCTTTCCCAAGCTTCAAACAAAGATTCATCATCAAGTTGCCTAAAAGAAGTGATGTCATTCCTCATTCTAGCATTCTTGATAGGTGGGAAGTATTTGCTCAAGAATTTGTCACTCATTCGATTCCACGACTCCACTGAGTTTGGATCCAAAGAATTAAGCCAAGCCTTAGCTCGGACTTTCAAAGAATAAGGGAACAATCTTAGTCTGAAGGCGTCATCAGTAAGACCTAGATTTTTAAAGTTGCTAGCCACATCCAGAAATTGCTTAAGGTGAAGATGTGGATCCTCTTGAGGTGACCCACTAAATTTCCCAACAACTTGTAGCATTTGGAACATCATAGACTTGAACTCAAAGTGATTTGTAGTAATTTCAGGCCTCACAATGCCCATATTCATCGTCTCGGGATCAAAGATGGCATAATCCCTTATAGAGAGATTTTTATCATTGGCCAGCCTAATGATATCAAGTTGCGCAACCACTTCATTCTTAGTCATGATGACCACTACTCTTCCCAAGTCAACGAATGCAGAGTAAGGTACCTGCTGCTGGACACAAACTTCAAAAGTTAAGAATCTTAACTAAATAGAACTAACTCACTTGAAAACTTACAGAAATTAACACCGTTCAATCCCCGGCAACAGCGCCACAAACTTGTTGTACAAAATAGTGATATGTTCAAGTGTACACAATCGTAACAAGTAATAAAGAGTAAGTAGAGATTATTCCCATGAGGATTGTTGATGTTTAACTCTAAGTTTTAAACTAATTAATTTGTTTATCTAAGATCCAAGATAATAAGTGGTGACCAATATTTGGAAGGATTAGTGCAGTAATAAAAGATAGAAATAAACAGTAAAATGCTTAAGGTGATAAGATGAAATAAAATGGATAAAACAGCTAGGGGTACAAATCCCTCATAATTCAATAATCCGGGTCAGGTATGCTATGATATGCTACAGTCCCAGGAAATAACTGTTGTACTTTCCAGCACTTAAAAGATGGGTTTCATTAAGCATTCCTTATTCCTAAGCTCACATTAATTACACCTCCTTTTGAATAAATATGTTCCAGCTAACCTATGGACTTAGATGAATATTCCTATTACATCCGACATCAACTAATTTTCCAATTAATCAACTTAATCCATATCTACCAAGCATTTCCACTTGTTAACTTTTCCAAGCTCAACAAGCTAGTAGTCAAGCTAAGATGGCCAAACTCAATCAAAAATTTATAACATAAACACAACTTGATAGAAGAAACTAAACACATATCAACAACATTGCAAGTTCATTGTACCCTAGATTAAGAAGCTTAGCTCATTATGAGCTTAAAAACAACAAAAGAGATAATAAAAACCAAGGTTGAATCCATTACATAACTGAAATGTGAATTAACTATGAAGAAGTAAATATAAACTAAGTGAAAAAGGTGGTCAGTGACTTTTCCAAGAAGATGGCTCCTTTTCTTCCAAGTGTTTCTGCACAAACCAGCTCCAAAATAGCCCATCAATGGTGATGGGTATGGAAGGAAATGGAAGAAGAAGATGAAAATTGGAAGTGGTGGCTGTGTATGGAGAGAGACACATATGGAAAAATCGTGAGGTGAAAAAGGTGTGAGAATATTCTTTTAGGTTTTACGTTTTGGAGCTGTCCACTCTCTTTCCTCCTTTTGGGCTCAACTTTATCCACTCAAATTAAAGGAACTAGGGCCCATCAAATAAAGTACCCATCTCACAAAGTATCTGGCAGTATGTGGGACATGGGTACATGTCCTTGCATGTGGGACCACATCAAGAGAGAGAAAATACGTCAAATCGTCATTTTTCTGCATTAGGACACGCTCCAGTTGCTGCCGCATCCCATAGCATTTCTTTCTGTAAGTCTTCAATTCAACCAATACCTGTCAAAAGGAAGAAAACACATTAATTACACTCATAAACAGTCCTAAAATGATAAATTCACAGAAACTCAAACTGAAACACAAAATACTTTAAACTAAGCTAAAACCTACAAAACACACATACAAACCACTCAAAGACCACTCAAAATCAAGCTAAGAAAAGCTAGATAACTCTCATTTCTTAGATTTATCAATACTCATGGTATATATATGCAACACCCTTTCTCGAGTGTCACATTCCCGAACGTTTATAAGGCCAAAAATATTCATTAATGTAGAAAATACAGTTTTCTTTTTTTTTTTCTTTTCACAAGATATAATGGGATTTAGTAAAGGTAAATAATACTAATAAACGAACTTAGGTTCGCCATGCATTTCTAGAACAGACTATATAATGTATAATAAACACAGAACAGAAACAGAAATAGAAACGTCAACATTACTATATACAGACATAGGTCTAATGTATAACTGACATAAAAAGATACAATAAGTACTAGGAGTCGTAGCTCCCAAAAGGTACTACAAAACTGACGTAGTCTGGCCGATAACAAAACTAAACCACAAAAAGAAGGTCCGCCTCAGGGCTCAAGAAAACTACTGGACTGAACCATCATCACGTCCATCTGTTCAAACAGCAACAGCAAGTACCAACAGAAAACATATAGATATGGGTGAGATTCCCGTTCATCAACACAAAAAAACAGCAGTAGTAAAAACCGGGACTACTCACCGGGTAACAGCGTACCCAACATGCTTATAGAATTCTCAATGTCAAACATATTAAGCAGTTGACAGCATAAAATCATGTTAAGCAGTTAACAGTATAATATAAGGTACTTTAAAACAGTACAACGATGTATAACAGTAAATGTAAACATCAATAGCCATGCAATGCGATGCAATGTCTATGACTCAATGTCAATGTCACTGGGTACTACTCTGACCCCTACTCCATGGAGCTAACAAAACATTCAGAGAGAGTGAATGGGAGAACATGTTCCGTGCGCGCCAACCTTGAGCAAGATGCTACAACATTCGTAACGTGCACGTATCTGGCTTTTACGGAAACACTCTCAACCAAACATGAAAAGTACGGCATCTAGTAGAGGATATCAGTGTATTGAACGGATTCGCCACGACATAGAAGAGCTACCAACTGGCCACATGTCAGCCCTTCCAACCCTGATACCTCCAAAAAGACCATTGAAGATCGTCACCGTAAGATTCGCACTCGCATCAAGGTGTAAGCTCAACTCCTAGGCTCAAGGCCTTACGACTATGCAAATGAAATGCCAATGCTTACACAAAGCAGATGCGATCAAGCAATGTCTATCCCCCGGATAAACCTCGAAGTCCACTAAGGTTCTCTTCCTTAGGAACTATACGTGTCTTTGAAAAACAAAACCTTTTATCCACAGGATAAATCTCGTGATCCCTCCGGGATCGAGTCATCACAAGACTGAAACAATTGAACGACTGATCGGGATCCGAATCACCGGTCCGTCATCGAACTACTGTTTCAAAACCCAAAACATTTCATGTTTGTGTTTATGTCTTATGAAGTCATTGATGTACTAAGTCATCAATGGTATAGTATATGGTCTTGTTTCACCACATATTATACTTAATTATCCCGTGTCTTCAACTCTAAGTTAATTACTTAACTTAGGTTTTAAAGCGTAAAACTTTACATTTTGAGTTGAAAAACACTCTTTATAAACAAACCATTTCTCGCGAGGCGAAGGTCTATATCGAGACGCGAGGCTGAGAAGTTATCTTACTATTTAGACAGTCTTTCTGCTTCGCGAGGCGAGGATTATATCGCGACGCGAGGCAGAGAAGCTGCATCTTCACTACTTAGGCGGTTTGCGGGGCGAGAACTGCTTCGCTACGCGAGGCCGAGAAGCTGCACCTTTGCTGCTTAGGCGGTTCGCGAGGCGATAACGACTTCGCGACGCGAGGCCGAGAAGCTGCATCTTTGCTGCTCGGGCTAGTCCACTGTCTCGCGAGGCGAGGCAATGTTAGCCTAGCGAATGCCTTAACTTCCATCTGTCTCGCGGGGCGAGACGGGGTTCGCTGGGCGAGTTCCCTGTTTTCACTTTCCTAAACTCCTTCATTAATTCTCCTTTTGAAACACTTAGTTTGATTAAAAGACCTATGGCTAAAGAAAAGACATTTTCCCACTTTGGTGAAACACTATAAAGGTTAAGAATTCATTTGATCTTTGGATCAAAATCACTTTTGTTTCTCTTTGAAAACATAGGTTAGGAAATCATGTTTTTGTTGCATCAAGACTTTGCCAAAACAAGAACAACACATGTTCTTATATTTTCCTCTTACTAAGGCCACAAGCCTACTCCAATGAAAAATGGAGACTTTGCTTCACCAACAAAGCAAATGTAGCTCAAAAGCTCACCCAATAATGATAAACCACAATACACATTATTACATCATAATCAAACATATAAGTCCATCACACATCATGGTCTCATAATCAAACAATAAAAGTCCATACTTGATCTAGCGATCAAAGTAGGTTTTTCAACATACATGAAAATGATTTTCATTCAATCATCTCATCATCAACATATGCTAAAGCACACTACACATACCAAAGCATAAACTCATCATGACAATCTTGTTCTCCAAGAGAACTTAACAAAACTTAACACATAAAAGTGAACCCAAACTAAAGGGTTTCACCCACACATAAACTTAAACAACCATCTTCACCACCACCATCTTGGTGTGATGAGGTTCATCTCGCCATACCTGTTGATGAGCAGATTCCCGGATCAAAGTCGGTTGATCGGTTTGTGAACCTCCTGGCAATCGTCAACAACTACAACCACACAACAATCCAACATTAAACAACAATCAAAGCCAAACTCAACTATTCTAACAAAGAGGATTTCGGCCACCCTAGGTTAAAAAGGTTAGGAATTGGTTTATGTTTTCCATTTCATGGATTCAAAGGCATTAGGAAAGCCAAGGATGGAATCAAGTGTTAAAAAATCAAAAATTGATGAAAACACTATTCATCATCATCAAATAGGGTTTGGCCAAAAAGTTGCTTTTTGAGCTATGAGGAGAGTTGAATCATAAGCTCTTGGGTTTAGGTAGAGATTGATGATGTGAGTTCAAAGAACTTGGTCTTACCTCAAAAGGATTTTTCTACAATTTCCTATGGATTTTCAAAGTTTTGGATCTAAGAATTTATTTTCATAAAAATGAAGGTTGATCTTGAAATAAAGAAAGATTCAAGAAGCTAAGAGATCATAGAAGTGATCTTACCTTGAAATGAAGGAAGATTGCTCCAGGAATCAAGTGATTCCAACAAGAAATCAAGCTTTTCAAGACCAACAATGGTGTTTTCTCTCAAGAACAACTATGGAGCTCTAAAGGGTGAGGGGCTGTGTGAAAATGAGAGAGTGAGGGGCTGAGTTCAGCTCTTAAAATCTCACTTAAGGGTAAAAAATGGCATTTGCCAAAAGGGTATAATGGTAAAAGTGTAAAAGACTAAGGTTAGGGGCATTTTGGTCATTTTGCGTCCAGATATTTCCGAATGTCATGATGACTCTGGCATACTCTCCCAAGTGTTTTGGGATGATGTGATATCAAGGTTATCCATTGGCGAGTCCCGGTAAATCCATATGTGGCTCCGTTCGTCACCCGATTAAGAATTCCGCCCGAACGAAGGTCAGGAAGTGATTTTTCTGAAATTTTTACGAAATTTAACAAAAACGTAGAGTATCAAATTCTAAGACTTACTGTCTCGTTCACGGGTCCATCTGAGATCTTCTGAGCAGTAAAATCATACTGTCAGTGTAAAAACGCAGACCGGACTCCGTTTGAGTTTTCGACTCAAAACTTAATCGTGGCTTCCTACGATATCGTCGAGCATGACTATGGTCTCGGAATATTTTATTTCTATTCCTAAGACCTCGAATAAAATAAAGACATTAAAATGCTAAAGAAATAGAAAACGTGAAAATCGGGCCGTTACAATATACATATATATAGATATATAGGGTCATGGGTTAACCCCTTCATCTTAACCTATCCAAAAGCCCACATACTCTTGATCTATTTCTCCTCGCATACCTGGTATGACGGTCGTAATGAACAAAGGAAGAGAAAAGGTCGGAAAAAGGGTTGCGTCTCATGAACTTTGGGTCTCACGACGCTTGATCGCATGATCACAACCCCAAAAAGTTCAAGAACAACAGCGAGAAAGAGGGCTTGTGATGACAGCGATGCTCTTCAAGCGAAGGCAACGAAGAACGATGAACAAAAGGTGCAATCTCCTTCAAGAATCCTTGGAAAGGGTTTAGGAATACTTGTTTGCAGAGAGGAGACAGTCTATAAGTGTGTTTCAAGTTAGAATATAGGTTTAGGTCGAAGGTTAAGGTTCTTATAAAGGATTGAGGGTGCAACGGGCTAAAATAGAAGCCCAAAGCGTTACTTCTTCTGCGCTGATTCGCTAGGCGAATGGATATGAGCCGAATTAGACCCCGACACCTGAAATAAGAATTCTAGATCTTTGTCTTATATTTCCAACTCATCCAATATCACCTCAATCGGACGTCTAGAACTCATGATACAGCCAAAACCGTGAAATAGGTTACTTGGACTCGAATAGATTGACTCTTTCTAAAGGTTAAACTACCCCAAACATGAATTTAGAGATCATAGCAAGCATATATAAACATATATAGGCCAAACTAACACATATTAACATTAATCAACATATAAAACATGTATAAACACCCGAAACACATATAACGGAAAAACGGGGTGTTACACGTTGGTCGCCACGTCTCCTGTCATTTGTTCATGCGTGCTGACACATGTACCTCCACGCGTATCCCCTTCCACGCTTTGACGTGCACCTACCCCACACTCGAGCAGCAACGGTCATTGTTTGAGCGTTGGCTTTCCCAATGTCCAAACGTTGGACGTTGATTTGACTCGTTCTTCCACGTTTTGCACTTTTTGAGCTTGTTCCAAGGCCAAATTGTCTCAAATTTGGAACCATGGCTTCCTCAATACATAAAGAACATAATTAAGCCCTTAAAAATGCTTAACTCATGCCCCACACCTTAAACAAGAAAACGGGGTGTTACAGTTTGGGTATCATGAAAACCTCATGTAGAGTATGACCTTTTTATGATTTCCAACGCCTAATAGATTATTTACTGCTGTGGTCAACATCATGAATGGGATCTTAGCTCTAGAGTCCAGAGAATCATTGGACTTGTAGGGCCACCCTGATCAGAGTTCACGAATTAGATGATCCATAGACCCTCAGGGTAGAATTCAATAAGGTAACCCGATGTAGGAGACAAAGGGGACATGTTTCTTCTTTATCCCTGTTATTTTTCTCGAAAAAACCATTTTCATGCATCTCATATATTGGTTTGAGAAAACTTTTTTTATATACATGTCATGCATTCATATTTTTTAAGTAAGGAATTTCATTCATCTCATGCATTAGTATTTATTTTTATGAAAAATAAAAAATCTTTTTATGCATTTTTTAGTGAACATAAAATAAAAAAAAAAAAACTCTTTTCATGCATTTCATGCATTAATTTCATCAACCCCTTGGGTAAAATAAAAATAAAAATTAAATTCATTCATCTCTTTTTTCATGCATCTATTTTTTTTTAAATAAAATAAAATAAAAATAATTCATTCCATGCATTTCATGCACTGCGCTTCTATGTTCCCTTTTTTTGGAGAAAATTAAAACAATGTGCTTGTAATGAAAATAAATGTCAATCAAACATTGGATCATAAGGTGAAACTTGGAACAAGACTCGTGGGTCACAAACCTTTGCCCAATCATGGAGGTTGAGACGACCCTACTTACATAGGATAATCTCATTTGCCTCAGATCATTCCCAATGCTTTGAGACCAAATAATGCAACACTTTTCCCTAGTGTCACATCCCCGAACTATTATGAAGGCAAAAATAATCTCAAGACGGAAAATACGGGTTTTCTGTTCGCAATGATATACTGAAATTAGTACAATAAGTAATAATAGATAGACTTAAATTCACCATACATTTCTAAAAGTCATACTGTATTAATATACAGGAATAGAAATAGTATTGTTTGTTTACAAACATCAAGTCAAATCGATCTAATAATAATTACATACATAAATAGGTATTAGGATTCACCATTCCTCAAAAGTTACAACTGCTAATTGGATCTAGCCTGGCCAAAACAAAATAACAAAAGGAGTCCCTTTCCCGGACTCAAGGTAGACGTTTGACTAACTCGTCGACGTGCCCATCTGCTCAAGCAGAAACAGCAACACAACTAGAGAAAATATATGGATATGGGTGAGATTCCCAATCATCAACACAGCAAAATAGCATAAGTACAAATGGAAAGACACAACAAGGGAATCATACCAATTAGGCACATCCTAATCCTCAATATATCATGTTAATCAATTATCAATATAAAATCAATTATCAACATATGTATAAAGCATCAGCATATATATATAAAGCATTCTTGAAATGCAATAGTGAAGTACATCAACAACAGCTATGCAATGCAATGCAATGCAATGCAATGTATATGACTCAAATGCCAGATGTCACACGGGTACTCTGACCCCTACTCCATGGAGCTAACAATTTTCGGAGTGAGCGAATGGGAGTACATGTTCTGTCTACGCCAGCCTTGGGCAAGATGCTACAACATTCGTAACGTGCACGTATCAGGCTTTACGGAACACTCTCAACCAAACATGAAAAGTACGGCATCTAGTCGAGGATATCAGTGTATTGCACGGATTCGCCACGACACAGAAGAGCAACCAACTGGTCACATGTCAGCCTTTCCAACCCTGATACCTCCAAGACTATTCAAGTCGTCACCGTAAGATTCGCACCCGCATCAAGGTGTAAGCTCAACTCCTCAGGCTCAAGGCCTCACAACTCATGCAATGAAATGCCAATGCTTACCAATGCTTACAAAAACAGATGCTATATCATCATGTTTATCCACCGGATAAACCTCAATGTTCTCTAAGGTCTTTTCCTTAGGAACTATATGTGCCATTGTCTTACACATCTTTTATCCACCGGATAAATATCGTGATCCCTCTGGGATCAAACCATCACAATAATAGAATAATTGAATGATTTTCTTGAATCCAAATCACCGCCTCAAAATCCAAAATGTATTCACAATCCAAAACATTTTATGTTTGTGTTCTTGTCTTATGAATTACATATCAAGTCCTAAGAGTTATGATAAAGGATTGAGAATCCTCTTAGATAAATCTTTGATCCTTTCTAACATATTAATCCCTTGAGTTTTAACTTAGGAAATGAGTCTTGAATACCTTAAATTATGAAGTCATTTACGAACTAAGTCATCAATAGTATAGTGTATGGTCTTGTTTCACCATATATTATACTTAATTAGTTCTTTTCCTTTACTCTTTTCTTTTACTTTAAGTTAATTGTTTAACTTAGGTTTAGGTCTCTATGTAGAAAACTTTATGACTTAGAGTTAAAAACTCTCAAGTTGAGATTTGATAATCCAAAACTCTTTCTACTTAACAACTCATTTGATTTTCAAAATAGATTTGTACTTGCTTCAAGTATAACTAATTGAAAAAGGATTTTTCTTTACTAACCTAGTGTAAAATCATAATCTAAGTTATTGTAGAAACTAACTAAGCTTTAGATAAGACAAAATTTCACCTTATTCTAACTCCTGCTTAATTCTTGGAATTCTTAAATGATTCACTCCTTCATTAATTCTTGCTTTCATTAATTCTTGAATCAAAATCACTTTTTATTTGGTTTTGGAAATACGAAGTACTAAAACACTTCCAAAACATTGAAGTTTAAGAACAAACTCATGTTTTTCCTTTTCACCAAATCATGGCCGAAACCATACCTCCAAAGAGGATGAAGAATTGCTTCACTAATCTTGTCAAGAAATAGCTCAAGACAGTTACAATAGCTCAAGACAGTTACAATAGTGTAATGAACAAGAATCATGTATCATTCACTCATAACTAGACATAAATCCTTGTTTGATTTAGAGATTCAAGTATAGTATTCAACATGTATAAAAGTATGTTTCCATCTAAACATAAATCATCATAAGTCTATAATAAACATAGAATCATGTTCTTAAAGAGGACTAAGCATAGAATCAAACATAGAATCATTGAGACAATCAAGTTCTCAAAGAGAACTTCACACACAAAGTAGTGAACTCAAACTTTGAGTTTCACCCAAACAAAGCATAACAACCATTTTCATCTTCTACCAATTTTGGTGTGAAGAGGTTCACCCTCCATACCTTTAGTGAAGAGATGTGAATGAAAAGAAACTCCAAGATCCTTAGAGAAGTTGATGGTCGAACCCTATAAGATAGAAAAGGTAAGATCCTTAACTTGTTTCCATAAAATTGAATAACTAGAAGATGATTACTTAAGGGAACGAGTAAGGAATTCAAGAGAAAAAGGGCTTAGAAGTTTACCAACACAAGAACAACTCCTAGGATTTGGATGGTGTTCTTGGTGCTCAAGAACAAACGCCTCCAAATCTTCTCCAAATCATGAAACTTTCTTCATCAAAGTTGATCCTTGGACCAAGACAAGATGAATTATGGTGTTAGAAAGAAAGAAAGAGGTTTGGTTGGTGATCTAGGATGATGAACCGTATGGGTGATGAAGAGAGAAAAGAGAGAATTTTTCCAGACTTAAGAAATAGATGCTTTGATCTTGTAAAAGTGTAAAATAAAGGTGTTTTGGTGATTTTAGGATAGATTGGCCGAATGGCCTAGAGGATTTGTCATCATGATATTTGTTAGAGTGTGATAGAATGAAGGGCTAAGATTTAATGGAAGTGGATAAGTGTTGCTTCCATAAAAATTTTGTGGAGATTAACCAAGTGTAGGTAGTTTAACTGTTTCCATAAAAAGTTGACAACTTGAAGTTGGAGAATAAAGAAGAGAAGAAAGAAAAGTGAGGTAAGAATATGGTGAGAGAATGGCGTGAAGAAGATTAAAAGAAAAGGTGAGAATGTTATAAAATGTACTTAAGGACAAAAAGGTCATTTCCTTTAACGGTAAAATTGGAATTTCCTACACCATCATCATTACTATGGTGAGTCACCTATGTGACTCACCCCTAAGTCATCATTACTATGGTGACTCACCTAGGTGAGTCACTATAGTCATAATTGCTTAGAGATAGGATAAGGATGAGGTGGCTTGAAAGCGACCTTATGCTTATCCGTTACCGGTTCCTATAATCCCGTATGCAGACCGGGTTTCGTCTGAGTCGTCAACCCAAACCTTAACCATAATTCTCTACATTACTGGTAGAGTATAAACATGATCTGAGTTTATCCAGAAGTGGACATGTAGAGACAAAACCGGACACCGGATGAGAAACACAGTTCCTGAGTGTCATGAGTCAGTGGGTCAGTCGTCATCATGACTCACCACTAGTCATGATTACTTTACTATGACTCACCACCATGAGTCATCAATGTCATGATTACTTTTCTAAAGTAGACATGATTACTTGCTAGAATATCATGATATTTTCTAAAGAAAAGTCCATGAAATTACAGTTTTGCCATTGTGACTTATCATAGTCATGATGGCTTTCTAGAAAATATCTAAACTTCCTTGTGAAGTTACTAAAATACCCTTGGACTTCTCTATGAGTTCCATTTGTGTCCAATTAGTATTTTCGGTCAAAGTATTCACACAATCAATTAAAAGACAACTATAGAAATTTTGGGATGTTACAGAGGTTCATCTGTCAATGCCATAAAGGGACTTTCAAATTCGTTTCTAAAAAGTTAGATAGCCCATGTTAAACTTTTATGGGGCGATTTTTGAAGAACTATGAACATTTGGGTGGCATAAGCCTCGATTGAAGAAAAAGGTGATCATGATCAGGGATTACGAATGGAGCAAACAAAATTGAAGTGCCTATGCACCCTGAGGAGAATCCATTTCAAGCATGATATGACCCCCAACATCACCGGTAGATTTTGCATTGGAGTAGCTGATTACTCCATTGAGAACTATAATGGTTGCAATATTGTTGTGAGAAGGATGTTAGCCAGTAGACTACTGAAACTTCAAGATGAAACTTATCCTCTCACGACAAGAGACACATTTTAGAGATTAAGAAGGAGCAATACTCTGCAGTCCTTCTGTTTAGAAATTTCCAAGTGACCAAGGCCAGATTTATTTATCATTGGTTTACCATGGAAAAATGGTTACAATGTATTAACCCTTCAGTTTATCTAGTTATTTGACTCTTGAACTATGCTCACTCTTTTCAAGCATCAATGTAATGAATTTCATGCATACCTTTCTCATCTATTCTTTACACTTTCATCCACATCATATTGCCATATCTTGGTATTTCTCTCATCATTCTCATCTCTTATCTTCTTCTTTCTTCTCCAAGTACCTTCCTTGATTTAAGGGACTCGCATTCTTGGAAATCCTTTGTGAGACATTAATGAAGCCCACATGTGCAAGTGTGCCCTTTGACAAAAAGAAAAGAAAACAAAAAAAAAAAAAAAAGAAGAAAAAATAAAGTAAAAAGGAGAAATTAAATAATCACTTAGTGTGCACCATCTTTTGTCTTTGAATTAAAATTTACAAATAATCAATCATGATTTAAAGTGAAGATTGGCCATCTTTCTCTATCCTTCACAAAATATCGGCATTATCCCTTGTTACCCATTTTGAGCTTGAAAATTCTTCCCAAAGAACCCCGGATAAGGATCACCCCTAAACTAAGGGCAAACATGGAAGAAATGGTAATAATGTAAGAAGGTGGAAAGCCAAAAAAAGAAAGAAAGAAAGAATGAGGATGAAAAGTTCATGACAAAGACAAATGATAAAAGTGAAAAGCAAGTGTTCTTGGAAAAATACCGATAATTTCACTGAATCCACTTTCGTAAGAAAATAGGCATGGATCCTTGGTCCTATTCAACCATAAAACACTTGTTTGAGTTTTATATCCTTCCTTTCATGACCCTCAACTTTAGCTATATTACAAGCCGCAAAAAGTCCATTCTGATCCATGAATGATTGCTTTTTTTCATCAACCTTAATTTAGAAAAAAAGGGTTTGCTCTTCTAAGTTTTTAATTAATTGCTCCTAAAAAAGTTGAAGAAAAATAAGAAACCCGTTAGGCTAAAAACCCGCAAGAGCGTCTAAGCTAGGAAATTCACTAGGAAACCTTTGCTTTCAAGAGTTGTAAGCTAGGAAATTTTCATTCTCAGATGTCCTGCACTGGGGCAATTCCATTGTCAATTTTCATTATCAGGTGTCATATACTGAGGAAGTCAATTCTCAAAGGTCCTACACTGGGGCAAGTCAATTCTCAAAGGCCCTACATTTGGGAAGCTTTGTTCTCAATTTTTTCATCAAAGGTACTACACTGGGGTAGGTCAGTTATCAAAGGTCCTTCTCTAGGGAAATTTCATTCTTAAGGGGAAGACAATTTCATTTTCAAAGGTCCTACACTAGGGCAACTTCATTCTCAAGTTTTATTATCAGATGCCCTATATTGTGGGCAATGCAATTCTCAAAGATCCAAACTAGGGCAACACCTGCTTGACCCCCATATTACCTTTTATAAGGTAAACATGAGTTCACAGTATAGTTTAACCATCTAATGGTAACCCTTTGATGAACAACTCTGATCACGGTCAGAAGAATTTTGCATACAAGGAGTAAAATGGTCTCTTCAATGCAAGAGCATTGATCCTTACAAATAAGGGTGACAAAACTCATCCACTTCCAAAAAAAACGAAAAGCAAAAGTAGAAAAAAAAAAAAAAAAAAAAAAAAGCAAACAAAAAAATGACTCGCTAGGCTAAAAACCCGAAAAGGCAGCCTAGACACAAGTTAGAGTGGCCCAGTAGGTTGAAAACTCGAAAAAAGTGACCTACGCAAAAGTTAGGATCGAACGAAGTTCAAGGAAGTCTCCTCAAACTAACAAATTGGGGCAGTTTAAGTTTATGAGGGCTGATCATGAAATGCCCCCATACATGAAGACTGGGGCAAGCCATTTCCTTGAAGCTGATTAAGGCAGTGTCCGAGATCATAGGCATGAGAAACTAACAAAGATCATCCTAAAGGGTATCTCCTAAAGAAATTTGAACTCCACTTCATCAGCTCCTTTTGAGAATATCTCAATCATGAATCTCATAGTGAATTCCTCTCAAAGATCACAGAAGCATAGTGGTCTCTTGATCAAGGGCAATCTCATCCCTTAGGATAATCATTATCAAAGAAGCATAGCTTTAATAAGAAGCAAGGCATCGGATGCAAATGTCAAACCAAGACAACGAGTCTTGTTTTAGAGATCAAGCTCCAAAGAAGGGTTCGTAAAAAAAATTAAAAAAAAGTTTTCATCAAAAACATGTTCTGCATCATGCATTGAAAAAATCATAAAATTAAATAAAAAAAACCTTTCATCAAAAGCATGTTCTGCATCATGCATTGAAAAATAATAAAAATAAATAAAATATCATAGTTTTCATCAATCATAAAAATCATTTTGACAACTCTGCAGGGATATCCAAGGATTCTAACAACTCTGCAGGCTTCTGATGATCTATCTTAGCTTTTTAGCAAACTAAGCATGCCAACATATACTCTGCTACATCCTTTTTCATTTTAGGCCACCAAAACACCTTATTCAAGTCCTGGTACATCTTCGTGGCTCCTGGGTGAAAACTCAACTTACTCTTAGTGTTTTTTCTAAGATCATCTTGTTAAGTCCCCCATTTTACCAAGGTTTTGATGAAAGAAAACAACACAAGGATAACTAAATGAACCTGATGAATATTGTTGATGAGCTATTTTAGGTGTGCAGAAGATTTACTTATATAAGTAATGATTTACTTATATACATCTTAGTTACTTTAAACCAAGCCAGGACAAAATATAAGAAACTCGTCTTATAGCTTCATGACTCAGCACTGAAATAATTGGTTTGAAGTCAAGTCAGCTGAAGGAGTTTGTTTAAGTCACTCGTCTTACCGGATGAAGAGATCACTCTCTTACACTCATCTGAAGGTTAAAACATCTGTTGGAAGTTCTCTTAACAATATGATCACATGTCCAAACAGAATACATCTGAAGATATTGACATCGATGAAACGTCTTATGAATGCAAAAAGTCATAGCAGAAACTAGTATCATCGGAAGACTTTATAGGTCAAAGCTCAAAGAGGCGTCTCAATGTATATGAAAGAAGAATATTACTCAAAAGTAACATATTCAAGTCTCTAGACAAGCGTCTGAACTAAGTAAACGAGATAGTCTAGTAAATCTCTTTCATCACATCGTCATATCCAAAGAAGTGTACAAGAAAGCTACGAATATACGTCAAGCTTCTTTAGATTGCTCTGAAGAACTTCTAAATGGGAACGTGTCCAAATCTGAACGACTACTGTATCTGATAAAGCAAGCTAAATGAAAGTCAAAGTTTGATAAAGCAAACTGCCACCCTCGAAGATTGAAATATCTCTCTGGATATTACAAAAAGACTTTTTCTCTGTACTATCTACAGCTTACACCAAAATAGCAAGTAAGTCTACTGCCATTGTGAAAGTATCTCTTTCCTTCTGATAAAGTAAGATCAACAGAACTCTTCATTAGAACTTATCAGAACGGATCTATTCTGTATGAGAATACAGAAGCCTCGTCAACCCAACAGCTATTTCTCAACGCTCTCAATTCTTGAAAAGGATATATATATATATATATATATAGTAGACTATAAAGAGGAAAGTGAGAGCAGAGTAGCAACATATGGTGCAAGAATCTGTGAACATGTTTTGATGCTCATATAAGACAAGAAATCTACACCAGGAGACAACATACTTGAGAAGCACAAATGTTTATCAGAGACAGAGATAATGAAAAGACGAAGAAAGATCAAAATGCTAAGTGTGAAGTTTCTTGAAGAAGATTGGTGTTATCTCAAAGAGTGAAAGAACGAGGACTTTGTTCCTATTATTCTCAAGCTATGAGTATGAACACTCAATACAAACTCACTTTGTCACAGCTGAAGAAGATTGCTCGTCTCATCTCAAAGAAGGACATATACTCAACAAATTCAACACACAAACATTCATGAGAATACTTTTGAGTAAGATCCTTATCAGTTCTTATGTACCTCATTATACATCCACTTCTGTGAAGTGATAGTAAGAACACTATCTCGGTATCTAATTGTAAACACACTCTGTGAGTGATTGAGATATCACTTTCAATGTAACCTTCAAGCAAAATTCATGAGAGCCTGAAGAGGCTAATCAAAAAGAATATTGTCAACAGTTTGGAGAGGGTGGTTAACAATAATACTCGTCTGGAGCCTGGAGAGGCTAGGTGAAAAGAATATTCAACGTCCTGGAGAGGTCGGTTAAGATTAATACTCATTGAGACTGGAAAGGCTATGTGTGCAAAGAATACTCAACAGCCTGAAGAGGTCGGAGAAGAACAATACTTGATTGATCGAGCCTAAAGAGGCTACGTATGCAAACAATACTTGAGCCTGGAGAGGCTAGGTGTGCAAAGAATACTCGTCTGTAATCTGATCAGTTATAGTGAAATCTTGGTGAAGCCAAGGACTGCATGTAGCTACATCAAATTGGTGTCGGTGAACCTGGATACATCAATGTGTGATTTTCTCTACTCCCTTATCTCCTTATGCTTAAGTTTACATATATATATATATATATATATATATATATATATATGTGTGTGTGTGTGTGTGTGTGTGTGTGTGTGTGTGTGTGTGTGTTATACTAAGTGGAGATTGAGTTTGATTAACTTAAACAAGCTTTAAATCCTTTCTATCTCATATCTTGTTTCTGTCTAAGACGTCTCATGCGTCTAATCATTTTATAAGTATAACTCTGCTTATATTTATAAAATGGTTTTCTGGTTTGCAAAAGGTTTTAGGTAATCACTATTCAACCCCCTTCTAGGGTTTACTTTGTTTACTTTCACATCTTCGTAAGCTCTGTGTCCTCAGGCACACAGATCCTAACACCATACTTTAAAACTCCATCTAGATCCTTTCTAAAGTTAGAAGTCCTATCACTATCTATCATTCCCTTCACTTTAACCTTAATGCCATATTACGTTTTTTTTTACACAACAATGATACATTGAGTTAACGTGGTATATTTGAAGTTTGTAAAAAATGTGGCACAAAATCTACATTTATAACTATTTTCAAACAGATTTAATTTCAATTGTAGGATACTTTCACCACCCATCCCATATGGGGGCATCTGTTTAAACACCAGCAGTAATAACACTGGTTTCAATATAACTTTTTTTAACACTTAATACTACCAACCATTTGGTTCAACTGTGACTATCTTATAAAACCATAGCCCACAAAGCCATATCTCATATGGGTCCACTTCCAAAACATAAAATGGGCACACAATACCAGTAGGCCCAGGGATATTCCACTTGGGCCAAGGCCACACGATGGCCCATTGACTGTTAACATACACTAACTTCCCTCGGGTATATGAAGTATGAACTATAGGACTTAGAACGCATGCTCCATTGCCATTATTGAACTCCCGGACTGATGTAGATCAAACATAGTAGGATCTTCATTTGGGTGGATTTATGAATTCTAATGTGTGAAGGCCGAATTTAAAGAAAGATGAAAGACTCAAGGGAGGATGAAGATTCATCTCAAGTAAGCTCAAAGATCAAAAAGGAAGAGGAAGATTGCATGTAAGTAAATCGTGGAAATGTAAATACTGAAAACGGATCCTAGACCAAGGGACATGGCCGAACCTATGCATTCAAAATAAAGGTGCAAGAATGTAAAAGAAAGGGAGAAAATGAAGGGGAAGGGAAATGGAAAAAGATGAGAGGCGCCACATTCAATCCATAGGAAAGAGATTGATTGATAAGCCTTGATTGTGTTTGCCACTTGAAGAGGAATCTCCAAGATAAGAACTAAGAGTTCAAGCTAGAACATGATAGGAGGAGAAGATCTCAACTCACAAATTGGAAATTCCACAAGTGATTCATTAACCTCAAAATGTGAGTACAATAAGCCTTAGTATAGGCTATGAGTTGAAGTTGGCGCCTCAGCTTATCATGCTTGGCTGCGCCTCCCTCATCATGGGCCCATGTGGCCCACTAATCCTCATCCCAATCTTCTAAGCTAGTCCTAAAGTGCTTTTATAGGATAAGCACTTTTACAAATTCCTATAATACATTTATTACAAGTGCTATGCTAAGTAGTCATGACTTCAATGTGTAAGAGGTTCCATGGTGGGCCTTCTTCAATAGATGGTTGTAAAGTCAACTGGTTGACTACTGTCCTCTCTAGGGCTTGTTGGACCCTCTTCTTCCTTCCTCTGGTCATTGGGCCTTATAGTCCTTGCAGTTGTGGGACCTGTTAGGTGTCCATGATCACATCACGGACTTCAACACCAAAAATATTCACAGCCAATGGTTCGGCATTCTGCATTATTCAACGATTGTGAGAAACGTTCACTTGCATTAACTGTAACAAATTCAACATACCAAAGCTTAACATAGGTTTGTAACAAATTCAACATACCACAAGTAGGAAACCGTAAGAAACAGGTAGACCGGTATCATCACCTTACCAAGCCAATTGAATCGAACATTATAAGGTATAAATCACAGATCAACAACTCTACATACCTGCCAATTTCCAGTGGTAGAATCAACAACTCTATCCCAGAACTAATATTACAGAACCTGATAGCCACATTCATTGGGATCATATAGGTCCCTGACAATGTGACAGTAGTACATGGTGCATGAACAGAGTTTGTGAACATAGATTGGATTATGCGACTTGCACCTTGTCTTGTCCTTTCCTCTTTTTCTGTTGTTGAATTTCATCAACCTTTGTAATCACTACGTCGGATTATACATTAAGTGGAGCACCTTTAATAGCGTTTTTAAGTGAAACGTTATTACAAAAGAGGCGGAGGACATTAGATAGCGCTTCAAGGAAGCGCTATCTAAAGTCAACCTTTAAATAGAGCTTCCTTGAGGAAGCGTTGTTATAGATGCACTTTAGATAGAGGAAGCGCTATCTATTCCCATTTTCAAGTATTTTTAATTAATCAGTTACTGTAACTTCCCACTAAACACTTCCCTCCTCACTTCACTCTCACTTTTTCACTCTGCGAACCCCTAGCTCCCTGCCTCCTCCTCGCGCAAACGCCACCACCACCACCATTACGCGAACCCCACCACCTCGCGTGTCTCTCCACCGCTCCACCGCTGCCTGCTAGTTCCTTCCCACTCTCACTCTCTCATCTCAGTCATGCTAAGAACGACACAGGTACTTCCCCTCCTAATCTCCTCACCACCGTTTGGTGTTCTCTCCTTCCCCCGTTTCTACTTCACATTCATATGGTAACCCAAGATTTTGATATTCTTATGTTTTGCTTGCAGATGGTAACCTAGCATTTTCTCTGAAAGAGCATTTTCTTTCAGTAACACACCCAAGATACTCAAAGGTCCCACAATCTCAGTAAGCCATCTACCCCATAACTGTATTGTTCAATTTCCTTTAATGCTGCAACCAGTTCACCCTTAGTGACAACCAACTCTTTATTGTTGTCTTGTAATTTTGGATAGCATTATAGGCACGGGAACTTTTGATTGCAAAATATGTGTTTAATTATGCTGATAAATTCATTTATGCATAATCAATATAACCTGTTTGAGACTTATGTCACTCATTTGAAAGTCATTAACATGTTAGGCTCATGTGATTGAATGTATTCTAAATTATCATGGTTTATGGGAAGTGATAAATGTTGGATAAAGTGAGTTTGAGAACCTGCTTGCTTCATGTTTTTTTTTTTTTTTTTTTTTTTGCTTTTATATAAAAAAATTGAACTAGTGTGAAGTAATGAATTTGAGTAAATTGTGAATGTGCAATGTGCATGTGAATTTTCTGGTTGATTATGTGAGCAAGGAGAAAGCCGTATCTTTTTTTTGGATGCTCATAGCGTGGCAATGCAAGCTCCTGTAATTTATGAAAATTCCATGTTTACATTCTGTAAATTATTTGATTGTTGAGCATTTAAAATGGGGGGTGAGACAATTATTCCTTTTGCTACTGCAGTTCTCTTGTTGTTGCTACTAACGAATATTTTTTTTTTTTTTTTTTATAAACTTTGCTTATTACCTACGTATATTTTTCATTGAACCATGAACTATTTTTGTTGCTATTATTTTTAATAACAAAAATATTACCTGTGATATTAGGGGTGTTGTTGTTTAAAATGTAAACTTGGGTCATAATATCACCTAAATTAAGTTGTGTGCTTAGAGAACTAAGGGGAAATGCTGCCGAAATTTTCTTAAAACAAGAAGTAATTAGGACATACAATAATATAATGTGAAGTTTACAATCTTGGATAGGATAGGACCCTCACCCTATAGTATGAAGTAGGCGTGCGTCATGCATTCATGTAGTTCTCATCAAAGGTAGACGCCAACCTCTCTAAACTCAGTATAATTGTGGTAGATTAGGAAAATACGGATCGGAAGTGGATGTCTGCCAATCGTTTGTCGAATGAATATAGAGACGGATTGCAAGATTTTATTAGATTTGCAGTTCGGCATGTCGAAGAATCTAGTAAAGTCATATGTCCCTGTTTAAGTTGTTGTTATACAAGACGAGTTAGTGTAGCTCAGTTGGAAGGACATTTAGTGTGCTATGGAATTGATCAAAGTTATACCTGTTGGACAAAGCATGGTGAGACAAGAGGTGAATCTAGTGATAAGGGGAATAGTAAGAGATATGCGACGGATGATACCGGTACAGATACATATGAGGGCGACCGTTTTGAAGAGATGGCACACGCGGTTGAAGAAGATCTTCATGATTGTCCTGAAATGTTTGAGAAGTTGATAAGTGATGCAGAGAAACCGTTGCATGAGGGCTATACTAAATTCACAAGATTGTCGGCGATGTTAAGGTTGTATAACTTGAAATCGGGCAATGGATGGACAGATAAGAGCTTTACGGAATTACTCACAATATTGAAAGATATGTTGCCAGAGG
This sequence comes from Ammopiptanthus mongolicus, assembly GCA_039655645.1. NCBI lineage: Eukaryota > Viridiplantae > Streptophyta > Magnoliopsida > Fabales > Fabaceae > Ammopiptanthus > Ammopiptanthus mongolicus. The sequence goes on along the minus strand of CM077351.1, from coordinate 47,901,502 downwards.
ATAATGTGCTTCCTAGTCGGACATATGAGGCTAAACAAACGTTACGCTCTATTGGCATGAGCTATGAGAGGATGCACGCTTGTCCTAACAATTGCATTTTATTATGGAAGGATTATGCAAATTTATAAATGTGTCCTAAGTGTAATGCCTCACGGTATAACAAGAAAGAATCGGCTCCAGAGAAGGTTTTGTGGTATTTTCCCATAATTCTCAGACTTAGGCGCACGTACCGTAGCTCGGAAGATGCAAAGCACTTGACATGGCATGAGGATGAAAGGATTAGAGATGGCAAGTTACGACACCTGGCAGATTCTCCACAATGGAAAAGAATTGATCATGATTATCCTCATTTCGGGAAAGAACCAAGAAACCTAAGGCTTGCATTGTCTACTGACAGATTTAACCCGCATGGTATTGAGAGTAGCTCTCACAGTTCATGGCTTGTGATTTTGGTGATCTACAACCTACCCCCATGGATATGCATGAAACGCAAATATATGATGTTGTCTTTGTTAATTTCTGGTCCCAAACAACCAGGAAATGATATTGACACTTTTCTCCTTTAATTGCTTAAAGCAAATGTGGGAGAGGGGTGTAGAGGTGTATGATGGGTATAAAGAAGAAAGTTTCACCTTGAGGGCTATGATATTCGGCACAATTAATGACTTTCCGGCATATGGTAATCTGTCAGGATACAGTACCAAAGGTCAGTGTGCATTTCCTATTTGTGAAAATGAATACAGATTGGATACGAATTGGAACATGGTAATAAGAATGTCTTCCTTGAGTGCCGTAGATTTTTGCAATTAGATCATCATTATCGGTCATAGCGAAAGGCATTCAATGGGAATACAGAAAACTGTAGAAGTCCTTCGCCATTGACGGGTTCGCAAATGTTTGAAAAGGTGTAAGATTTGAACATTGAATTCAAGAAACCTTTTGCGGGACAGCTTGCCACAAGAGGGTGGAAGAAAAGGTCGATCATCTTTGAGCTGCCATAATGGAAATCCTTATACGTAAAACATTTCATTACTGTGATGCATGTTGAAAAAAAATGTCTTTGATAGTGTCATTTGTACCTTACTTCATGTGCCAGGCAAGACTAAAGATGGCATCAATGCAAAGATGGACTTGGTTAGTATGGGATTCAGACAAGAGTTGGGACCAATAAAGAAGGGAAAACATACATATCTACCTCTGACCGGTCCATTACATCCCCTAAGAAGCAGCAGTCCTCCCGGCCTCCTATAGCAGCAAGCTCATATGATTGTATATCCTACATGAGGATCCTTGTGAAAAAAGGCTTGAAGGCGCTAATTGATGTAGTGATGGAGGAAGAAATTATGGGTTATCAACATACGCTAGTAGTGGGTAAAGACGAAATCAACGATGTTATCACTCGTGATGAAATCACTCAGACTGGTATTAGCGTATATCTTAGGTAATACGTCAAACTTTAAAGTATATAACTTCTTTTATTCTTTAAAAGTTAAATATTAACGCTTATCATATATTCTTTAATTTAAGGTACTTATACCGAGAGATGTTGATCCCAACGAATAACACAATGAGGTTTGTCTTCTTATGCCCGGATAGAACCGCTTTATATTCACATATTGTTGGGCAAAAGGAGTACATAGCTGCTCGGCTGGAGTTAGCAAAGGCAGATGTTGAGACCCTATTTCTGGCACATGTGAACGTAGTGTGAGTCATTTAGTTAATGATATTGTATTTTATAGTCATTAATTATCTGTCTATAATTTGCTAACTCATTCTTGTTTTGTAGGGGACATTGGGTATTGTTAGCGATCAATCCCAATGAAGACACAATCTACTACATGGATCCATTGCATGTACCCTTTAAAGAGCGGAAAATGCTTATGACTACATTTAACTGCAACACCCTTTCCCGAGTGTCACATTCCCGAACGTTTATAAGGACGAAAATATTTATTAATGCGGAAAATACGGTTTTATTTTTTTTTTCATAAAGATGGAATGGGATTTAGTAAAGGTAAATAATACTAATAAACAAACTTAGGTTTGCCATGCATTTCTAGAACACACATACAGTATTATAATACAGAAACAGAAAACAGAAATAGAAATAACAACATTACTATATACAGACATAAGTCTAATGTATGACTGACATAAGAAAATACAATAAGTACTAGGAGTCGTAGCTCCCAAAAGGTACTACAAAAACTGACATAGTCTAGCCGACAACAAAACTTAAAACAGAAAAAAGAGTCTGCCTCTGGGCTCAAGGAGACTACTGAACTGAACCATCATCACGTCCATCTGTTCAAGCAGCAACAGCAAGTACCAGCAGAAAACATACAGATATGGGTGAGATTCCCGTTCATCAGCACAACAAAACAGCAGTAGTAAAAACGGGACGACTCACCGGGTAACAGCGTACCCAACATGCTTACAAGGGTTCTCAATATAAATCATGTTAAGCAGTCAACAACATAATATCATGCTAAACATTTAACAGCATAATATAAGGCATTCTTAAACAATACAGCGATGTATAACAGTAAATGTAAACATCAATAGCCATGCAATGCAATGTATATGACTCAATGTCAATGTCACTGGGTACTACTATGACCCCTACTCCATGGAGCTAACAAAACATTCGGAGAGAGTGAATGGGAGGACATGTTCCGGTTTCTGCCGGCCATGAGCAAGATGCTACAACATTCATAACATGCACGTATCTGGCTTTACGGAAACACTCTCGACCAAACATGAAAAGTACGGCATCTAGTAGAGGATATCAGTGTATTGCACGGATTCGCCACGACATAGAAGAATCACCAACTGGTCACATGTCAGCCCTTCCAACCCTGATACCTCCAAAACGACCATTGAAGATCGTCACCGTAAGATTCGCACCCGCATCAAGGTGTAATCTCAACTCCTAGGCTCAAGGCCTTACAACTATGCAAATGAAATGTCAATGCTTACACAAAGCAGATGCGATCAAACAATGTCTATCCCCCGGATAAACCTCGAAGTCTACTAAGGTTCTCTTTCTTAGGAACTATACGCGTCTTTTGAAAAACAAAACCTTTATCCACCGGATAAATCTCGTGATCCCTCCAGGATCGAGTCATCACAAGACTGAAACAATTGAACGACTGATCGGGGTCCGAATCACCGGTCCGTCATCGAACTACTGTTTCAAAACCCAAAACGTTTCATGTTTGTGTTTATGTCTTATGAAGTCATTGATGTACTAGGTCATCAATGGTATAGTATATGGTCTTGGTCCACCACATACCATACTTAATTATCCCTTATCTTCAACTCTAAGTCAATTACTTAACTTAGGTTTTTAATGCGTAAAACTTTACGAGTTGAGTTAAAAACTCCTTTGTAAACCAAAACAACTTCTCAATTGAAAACTCATTTGATTTGAAACAACTTTTTAACCACTTACTCTATTTCTAGCACTTTCTGAAAACAGGAAATTCGCTTAGCGGAGTTAAATTCGCTTAGCGAAAATGGGGCAGTAATACCTCTTTGAAAACTCCCCAATATCGCTGGGCGAGAAATGGCTCGCTCAGCGAAATTCGCTTCATTCACTTAGCGAAGATTATTTCGCTTAGCGAAAAGGAGGCAGTGATGCCTAACTTGTATTTTCTCTGTTTTCGCCCAGCGAAATTGGATTTGCTTAGCGAAAATTGCCTTGAAACAAGGCATTAACCTTGTTAAATAAAAGCCTTATGGAACTATATTGATTCTCGTGAAACTTTTCATTAATCTATTTTTAAGTTACTTGATTAACTAGATGAACTAAGGATAAGGTATAAAAAATGTCTCACTTTGGTGAAAACACTTTGAGATTGAAACTTTGTTTGATCTTTGGATCAAAATCATTTATGGTTTCTGTTTAAGGCATAAGCCACTAAAAACATTTTTCTTACATCAAAACTTGAATGATTCAAGAACTACACATTACCCTCCTTTTCTCAAGGTCATGGCTAAAAGCCAACTAGGAACCAATGTGAAGTTTTACTTCATCAACTAATCAAATCATGGCTCACAAAACTTACACAATTATGATCAACAATAACACCCAACATTGCATCATAATTAAGCACCTAAGCACAAAAGTCCATACTTAAGTACATAAGCACAAAAGTCCATACTTGATCTAGTAATCAAAGTAGGTTTTTCATCATGCAGGAAATCATTTTCTCACCTAAACAACATCATCATAAAACACATGATAAGGCATACAAGCATAACTACAAATATCACACATTGTTCTCCAAGAGAACTTAACACAACTTAACCATTAAAAGTGAACCCAAACTAAAGGGTTTCACCCACACATAACTTAAACAACCATCTTCACTACCACCATCTTGGTGTGAATGAGGTTCACCCCCATACCTGATGATGAGCAGATTCCCGGATCAAAGTCGGTTGATCGGTTTGTGAACCTCCTGGCAATCGTCAACAACTACAACAACATAACAATCAAACATTAAACAACAATCAAAGCCAATCTCAACAATTCTAACAAAGAGGATTTCGGCCACCTTAGTTTAAAAGGTTAGGAATTGATCTTGGTTTCCCATTTCATGGATTCAAAGGCACTAGGAAAGCTAAGGATGAAATCAAGTGTTAGAAATCAAAAATTGATGAAAACACTATTCATCATCATCAAGTAGGGTTCGACAAAAAAGGGATTTTAGGCTATGATGGTAGTTGAATCATAAGCTCTTGGGTTTAGGTAGAGATTGATGATGTGAGTTCAAAGAACTTGGTCTTACCTCAAAAGGATTTTTCTACAATTTCCTATGGATTTTCAAAGTTTTGGATCTAAGAAATTCTTTTCATGAAAATGAAGATTGATCTTGAAATAAAGAAAGATTCAAGAAGCTAAGAGGCCATAGAAGTGATCTTACCTTGAAATGAAGGAAGATTGCTTAAGGAATCAAGTGATTCCAACAAGAACTCAAGGAGCTTCAAGACCAACAATGGTGTTTTCTCTCAAGAACAACTATGGAGCTCTATGTTTGGAGGGGCTGTGCGAAAATGAGAGAGTGAGGGGCTGAGTTCAGCCTCTTAAGAGCTCACTTAAGGGTAAAAAGGTCATTTTCCCAAAAGGGTAAAATGGTAAAAGTGTAAAAGACTAAGGTTAGGGGCATTTTGGTCATTTTGCGTCCAGATATTTCCGAACATCATGACGACTCTGGCATACTCTCCCAAGTGTCCTGGGATGATGTGATATCAAGATTATCTGTTGGCGAGTCCCGATAAATCAATATGAAGCTCCGTTCGTCACCCGATTGAGGATTCCGTCCGAACGAAGGTCAGGAAGTTATTTTTCTGAAATTTTTACGAAATTTAACCAAAACGTAGAGCATCGAATTCTAAGACTTACTGTCTCGTTCACGGGTCCATCTGAGGTCTTCTGAGCAGTAAAATCATATTGTCAGTGTAAAAACGCAGATCGGACTCCGTTTGAGTTTTTGACTCAAAACTTAATCGTAGCTTCCTACGATATCTTCGAGCATGACTATGGTCTCGAAATATTTTATTTCCATTCCTAAGTCCTCGAATAAAATAAAGACATTAAAATAATAAAGAATTAGAAAACGTGAAAATCGGGACGTTACATTAACGAGTAAGAAAAATGATTTATTTTTATCTTCATATATGTGATGATTCAAATTGTACGTGTACCTTAATGAATTTTTTTTTGCATTTCAATGCTTTGACAATTCATCGTGGATGCCAAGTCCCGATCTTCAAAATCATCAAAGACAAAATGGATCTTTGTAGAGGTATTTGTTCAAATTGTAATTATGCAATTATTTAAATTTAAAACCAATTAACTGATTATTTTTGTTTTATAGTGCTCCCGCCAATACAATAGCATAGACTATGGATACTATGTTCTAAGGTTCATTAAGGATATCACCGCTCATAACCAAATTCAAATCCCATCGTTGGTATGTAATTTCGGTTTAATTATACTTATATTAATTGAACCATTTGAATGTACTTTAATTCTAACTTAATTTACTTTTCCTATCGCATCCAGTATTTTCCCGATTGTAAATATGACACATACACCGATGATCAAATATTTGAAAATTTGGATGAGTGGTGTAAGTATATTATTATGAATTATATGAATAATTAAAGGTAATTAAGTTTGTCTTTTTAGTGTTAATTTAAGTTGTGAGTTGTGATTAGATTGAATTATACTTCAAGTTCATTTAATAGCTTGATTTGTCTCCAATTTTGCAGGTTGATGATTTGCTGGAAGTTGTCTGGGATTGTATATTGTAATATGTTTGAATTAGTTTGAATTTTGTATACTGTACTCTAGGTGTATATTGTAACATTTTTAATGAATGAAATGAAGTTATGTATATTGTGCCAATTATGTATACTGTACTGCTGTCTGGGTTTTGCTAAGTGCAGGGAAGAGTAGGACAAAATAGAGCATATTATGAAAGAAAACAAATTATATAGGAATAGATAGCGCTTCCTCTAAAGCATAATAGATAGAGCTATCTATTATGCTTTAGATGGAAGCGCTATCTTTTCTACTTTCCATAGCGCTTTTTTAAACGTCATTGTTTGTTAAACCTTTAATAGTGCTCGATTTAATAGCGCTATTAAATGCCAAAAATAAACTCTATTAAAAGACTTTTCTTATGTAGTGAATCCTTTGTTGGTTTTAGTTAAGGTGTGAGGGATGTAGGTGGAATCCTAGACTTCGAGGGTGGGGTGTGTTGGGGTGTGACCCTCGAATCCTTTGGAAGGATCATCGAGGACTGTCTTAAATCTTCATCGATCTCGCCCCAATTCATGTCATCAATCATCCGCACCCCCTCCTTCATGATTGGCCTCTGATCAAGTACCACTAAAACACAGGCCATTGCAATCTGCAACAATTGATCCGTCGTCCAAACCCTATCCAACTGTATCTTTCACTTCCAACGCCCCCTCGAAGAACATTCCCTTATCGTGTTCCCCTATAAAATCCAAACAATCCCTTGGAAATACAACACGTACTTCATCTCCACAACATCGGAATACACCACCGCTTACTTGGTTTACTGAGCGAAAGCAAGGTTTCCAGTTGCATCTCCCTTCCTCATCGAAAAACAATTACCGCTTTGGTCGATTTCCCGTTCCAAAGGGATTACGGTTTCACCCGGTAACACAATTTCCATCTCGACCGTTCATTTTAGATAATATTAAATCTATGGTCTGAAATAGTTGGAGGATTGAAACTCCGAATTTTAGTCGGCGGATTGAAGACGTTCCCCTTCTTATCCTTACTTTCTTTTTTTTTATTGGGTTTTACTCTGAAGTCTGAATTCTAAAGAGAATCTTACATACCTTTTGCTCCTTCGAGTCTCCTTATGACCTTTTATTTTACTTCATCCTGAGTTTGTTTTTTTCATACAGATACAACCAATAAGTTATAAAATTAACATTAGTTATATATATATATATATATATATATATATATATATATATATATATATATATATATATATATACAGGGAACGACTCAAGTGAGATGAATATGTTATTATGAGAGATGAGAAGAGTAATTCTGGACTTTTGGATCACACTTGAATGATCAAGATTTGAACATAAAGTCATGTGACTTTTTTAAGTAGTCACATGACCACTAATAACTAACTTCTAATCCTGACCATTCATGTATGATTTAATGAATAAGATTTGTTCCTCTCACTCTCACAATAACATACTCCTCTCACTTGAATCGCCCCCATATATGATATTATTTTTTAACCTTAGTTGCAAATGTTATAAAAAACCTAACATTATGCAACAGAGGTATGTTAAAATTAACCTTACGAATAATTTTTAGGTCACTTTTATTTAAAAAAAAAAACGATTTAAAATCATTTTTTAAAGTTAAATTTTTTAATTTTAATTTAATAAAGTTAAATTTTTCATTTTTTTAACGCTCAAACAGCCCATTTTTTACACAAATCAAACTCAAGCTTGAGGTTCTTGGTTCAACTCAACTCATTTACATCCCTAAGTATGGGTCTACACAACTCGGTATAATTTAGTTTGCAGATTAAGCAAGTTGGATTCTGCTAATCCATGGGTTAGCCCGTGATTCAGTCTAACTCTATAAAGGAGAAAAAAGTATCGAACAAAAATTACTCTTTACTAGTTATTATTCCCGTGCGGCTTTACAAAGCATGTAATATTTCATTTTTATAATATTGATCAGTTATCCTTTTCAAAATAAAATAAGATTAGATTGTCAATGCTATTTAATTCAGATTATTATGCATATCAAGAAATATTAAAAAAAAAACAAAATAAAAACATGATGCAAAATATATCAAGTGAAAAGCAAAATTTTAGTTCGATAAAAAAAAAACAAATCAAACATTACCGAACATCGATGGTTTCATACTTAAAATCACTTGTGGAAGACTATCATGCAACAGTTTGCATGCTCAAATAACCTAAAACACTGCTCAAAAGTATACATGAAGTACTTTTCATTTTTCATTTTCTCATTTTTGTGGTACCAGAGTCAAATAATTTTCATTGCAAAATTTTTACCTTATCATTTTCCACCTAAGCACATATATAAAGTGCCGTCATAATGAGAAATGCCGGCTCAAACTGCAAAATAATTTGGCTAAGCTGCATACACACTACTTCAACATTATCATTATTACTATGGCTGCATCAATCACCGAGAAATGTCCGCTTTCTAGACGTGTTCATGTAAGGTCTGATGACCCATTCTATTTGAGCTTCAGCTTGATCCACCGTTCCCAACTTTATCTGTACGAGCATAAGAAGAATGAGGAACTAACTAATTGTAGTTGTTTAACAGTCAGAGTTGTGGTACAAGGAACAGGTTCAATATTCAATAACAATCGATTTCAGAGTTTAGAAGATATGGCAAACCAATGAATGCAACGATAATAAAACAGATAAAATTAAGGTACCAACTAATAGGAACTTATTTTTATTTAGTCTAGCAAGTTAAGATGCAAGAAATCCACTCATTCAAGAGGATTTGATCAGGCTATGATACCAGAATTCAATGATCAGCTGTTTACAACTCTGGACTACGAAAAATTATGAAACTGCTGAATCACAATTTAAAGTGATATTACTTATTGAATAAGACTAGATACTAACAAGTAGCTGCATTCATAATCACTCCTTGGCTGATAAGTTTGAGTAAAAAATTAGAAAAGTTAGCGGAAGTTACAGAACTATGACACTTAAAAGAAAAAAGTAAATATGAAATCAAAACAAAATTATGAGCAACCTATGTTGTTGATTGCGGCGCTATCGCGTGCGATCGCGGAGGTGCGGTGCGGTGCGGATTGCACCCCCTCTGTTACGCGATTCACTGGTGCGGCGCGGTTTTGGATCGTGGGTTTGGCGGCCGCGATTCGCAGCGGAATCGTGGGTTTAGTGGCCAGTAGCGGCCGCTATTGTGAACCGGCGGCGGCGACGGCGTAGTTCTATGTTGTTCTCGCCTCTGTTTCTACTCACTTTCTCCTCTGTTCTTGGCTCTGTTTCTACTCACTTTCTCCTCTCCTTTTCAAAGCTCAAGATCCTTCCCTCTGCGATTTATGAACCTTCCCTCTAAGCGTTGCTGTCTTATGGGTCTTGCACTTGTGGGTCTTAAAGCAGGGTTGAAAGTGAGAAAGGGAGCACCCGTTTTGCTTCGTTGCTATTCATTCAGTATTGATACGGGGAGTTTTGGATATACATAGTGGGTAGTGGGTGCATGTGCTGATTTGATAGAAGAAAGCTTATCCTTATCAATTTGTCTACTTTTCTCCTAGAAAGGAGATAAAAATAGATATATTTTATTCAAGCCTCTGTGAATCGTTTAGGATTTGATAATTGATAATAAAAATTTGTATTTATTAATTATGACAACCCCTTTAATTTTGTGTATTTATTTATTTGAGTATTTAATATTTATGTGTATAATATAAATTATGTATATTGTTTTTCAGAATATTTGTTATTATATTCATCATTTAAGTTATATTGGATTTGTTATTAATGACAATGATGTGATTATTAATTATAAATATGTCTTTAATTTTATGTATTTTTCTATTTTTGAGTATTTATGTATATAATATAAAATAGGTAAGCTGTTTTCTAGTCTTCGCAATAGCGGCCATCCCACTACCGCTATCCCGCTATAGCGTTTTTGGGCTCGGCCGCTCCGCGCCGCTATTTGGGATTGACAACATAGTGAGCAACATTGACATCGACAAGAACAGAATTGAAACATCATATAACCGTGCAAAATGCAAAAAATAAACTAAAGCATTTGAATCAAAATCTTGAAATGCTTGTTAATTTATGTTTTCGTTCCAACTGGAAGATCATCTTTCTTTATAATACCACTAACAACAAAGCAATCAATAGTGAGCTTAATTGTCATGCAAACCTGATAAAGTCGCAACTCAAACCGCGGACCAATTTCCTTTAGTTCGATAGATTTTGGACCGCCATGCTTTTCATAAATATGATGCCTGTATGTAGAGACATTAAATTCCAAATGAGATGGAAACAAACCCTAACTAGCAAAAAAATAATAGAACTTGAACAAATAATTATAAAGGCCAAATTGACAAAACAGGAAACATTGAACCAACCTGAATGAGATATAGTCAGACTGGTTGGAAAAAGTTACAATACGTTTTGTGTCTGGTTTTGGCACCGGAAAAAGATGCTTTAGAATGTTGGCAGCTCTTTCACCCAACTGTTTAAAGTCGGAAATAAATTTCAAATAAGATGAGAAGTCCGCTGTTAGATACCGAATAATAATAATAACAGTTAGTAGCTGTTATGGTTAGAGAGAGTTAGACAGTTAGTTAATTAGCTAGCGATAGTTATAAAAGGAGGGGGCACTAGGAATTGGGGGTTATCTTGTATTTTGGGAAATAATAGTAAGGAGAGTTTGGGTTTCTCAAATACCCAAGAGGAGAGTCAGGCCTCTCAAAAGCATGTAGTTGGGTATTAGAGTTCTCATTCTTTTACTGCTTCTGATCCAATACCTATCAACTAGTATCAGAGCTCCCAAAAATCCTGGGAGCAGTTCACCGTTTGATCAATAATGGAGGCAAGATTGGAGAAAGTCATGATTCTCGAAGAGTGGTAGGAGGAACGTGCATGTTGGAGGGAGGAAAAAAGGCGACAAGCGGAAAGGGAAGAATGTTGGTTGGTTGATGGCAAGACATACGCAGCCACACCCATGACTCATGCATGGCTTTGGATGGGGAGGGAAAGCAAGAGACGACAAAGGGGCTACCATGACCGCGGGTTTGCACAATGGTGCAGCGGAGAGGGGAAGGCATGGGGAGAGGGCACGCACTACGTGGCAACTCAAGTGGTGGAGTCAAGAAACCGCCAGACAGGGATTCTCATACAGCGACAGGTGATGCACTTGCAGTGGCAACGAGAGCAGTTATGGTGACCGCACTGCACACCCTGGCCAGTAGCACTGCAGCGAAGAAGAAAACAGGAGGGATGGGGCCGCCGGACGACAGACGCAAACCCACTTATGGTAGTCGGAACGATGTTTTCAGACGAGTTGTGGAGGTGTAGCATCGGAAAGGTGTGTCGAATTGAACCAAACTTGCTTCTGTGGACAACCATCATGAGGGAGAAGGAGGCAGGGGGCAAAATTGGAAGTCTGCCAAGAAAGTCCGGTAGTTAACCTAATGGGCGACGCCCAATTCTTTGAAAAGAGGCCATGGGTTATCAGAAGAATTGTTGAGTGTGCTCTGGTTGACCAGAGATCATTCAATATTAGGCCCATTTATTAAAGTTCTTTCAATATTGGGCCACAACCCAAAACCTTGAGGAATGCTGAAAGAATTATTGGTGACATCAAGGCAGAATTGGTTCAAAAGGAACAAAAGCAACAATATTTGGGTTTTTCTTTGGGGATTGAAGGACAACAATGGGACCCAGTGAACATTTGTATACGTCTACGGCAGGTAGGTTGACATGCTTCAAACAGTGGGACGAGAGATATTTGTTTCCAGGGGAGCACTCGTTCACCTTGATGACAAGGTGAATGTTTAAGGGGAGAGTATTGAATTGTTCACCACCACCACCACCACCACCACCACCACCGCCACCACCACCACTAATAATAATAATAATAACAGTTAGTAACTACTATTATTAGAGTGTTATTCGATTGGCAAGAGAGATAGTTATAAAAGGAGGGGTAAATAGGAATTGGGGGGTTATCTTGCATTTTGGGAAATAATAGTTAGGAGAGTTGGGTCTCGTGAATACCAAAGAGGAGAGTCAGTCAGGCCTCTCGAAAGCCTGTAATTTTGTAATAGAGTTCCCATTCTTTTACTGCTTCTGATCGAGTACCTATCATCAGCACATAAGCGGTGTGATCGTTGTTAAAGATAGCACTTGAAACGAGAGGTTTCTAATTTGAATGACTTGAGAGAACCCTCTCAACTACCGCATTTATATTTACATTGTATTTACAGCATACAAAATCATATCCCTTAATTTTAGGGAGTGAGCAACCTATTTACAGCAAGTAAATCCGTCCTAAATACACACTATATCTGTATATTGATGGGTATCAACTAAGAATTAAGGAAATGGAACTGAATTTCACTGTATTATTGAATATAGAGGACTGTATCAAGCTTACAACAGTACCCCAAGGTAGTGCATACAAGGACGAAAAATAGGAAAACAGAGAAGAAAGGTATCCACGCTAATTCGAGAGTGCCTTTTCTCTCCCAAGTCCAGTCCCAATTCCAGCCTAAGTCCTATTCTCTTTCCTCCCAATACAAATACCCTCCCTCACCTCAGCAACAGAGGTCACACGCACACACCCTCCCTCACTGCTACTGCCAACTGGAAAGGGATCCTCTCCGGTCACTGGATTTTTCCAGTAGGAGAGAGAAAGACACATAATAATAATATTTTATTACATGTGTCTTTCTCTCTCCTACTGGAAAAATCCAATACTAGAGAGAAGTTGAACTTAAATAATAATATTTTATTACATGTGTCTTTCTCTCTCCTACTAGAAAAATCCAGTACTGGAGAGGAGTTGAACTCCTGCCAACTAGGTAGTAGTTAGTTACACAATTTCTTTCTCTTGGGTGTGATCAAGTGCATTGCACCCTTGAAGCCACTTTGTGGGCTTCCATTTGCCTCTTTCATATACCTTAGCTACTGTGGGCCTTATGTCCGCATCATATATCTGTTAGTATCAACTAAAATCAATAAGAATCAACCAATATCAACACTCCCTGTCAAGCTGGTGCATATATGTCATGCATCAAACTTGTTACATATGTATGTTACCCTCAGACCCCTAGGGAGAGTTGGTTAAGATATCTACAAGTTGATCATTAGTGTTCACAAATGAGGTGGTGACTTCTCAAGAGAATCTTTTCTCAAATGAAATGGCAGTCAATTTCTCTTTCGTTTGCTCATGTTACCATATTAGAGGCAATGTGCAAGGGCACTATATTATCACCAATGAGCTCCATACCTTATTTTGTGAAACTTCAACTCTTGAAGTCGTCGTTTCAACCATATAAGTTTACACGCGATAAGAGCCATAACTCGACATTCTGCTTATGCACTTGATTTTGCTACTACATTCTGCTATTTGCTCTTCCATGAAATGAGATTACCACCAATGAGAACAAAATAATCCGAAATCCATCTTCTATCACTAGCAGATCCTACCCAATCAGAATCTATCTAAGTATTAATGTATGTATGCCCCCTATTTTCATATACCGATCACTCTTTGAGAGAACCCTTATCATATCTTAAGATTCAAACCACAATATCACTATCACAAGGAGAACGAAGAACTGACACAAAACACCTACAGGAAAGGATATATCTAGCCTAGTCTGAGTGGGAGCCTCTACGAGTCTACAGGTGCAGATATGGGGAGAGCAAGGGTAGTTCTCGGCCACCATATCCCTACTAAGGTCACTGGCTGGTCAGTGCGTCCTAGGTAGTGATTTTGAGTGTTAGATATTTTGATGTATTCTTGGAGAGAGGGATCGGATAAGAGAGAGAGGTTTATGTTGGTTGTACTTTTGGCTTAATGTAACTTTATTTCTATTTATGTTCCCAGTTGTGTATGTACTCTGATCAGATGTATATGACGTATGTCCTACTAACGGGACCATCTATGTACATATGTATATGTGTGTGTGTGTCTATATATATATATATATATATATATATATATATATATTCTTAGAATTTGATCTTGGACCTAACTCAACCCCACAAAACCGGCTTGTAAGGTGAGGACACTGCCCAAGCCTTATAAACATTACTTAGGCCATATCTCAAGGTGATGTGGGACTAAACACCCTCCCTCATATCCAACACAATGAAGGTGCTGGAGGCTGCAATGAAGACAGCCCAAAGATGCCACCATTAAGGTGGCTAGGGGCAGACCACAATTAAGGCGGCTTTTCCAACATATATATATATATATATGTTGTATGATTTTAAGTTTTAAATTTCTTCATAAGTCTCATAAGCGCGAACGATTAATAATACGATTAAGGTTAGTTAAGTAGGTTTTCTTTAATGGGACAAGGAGACGTCCCAAGATCAAACATCAGCCGGAAGACTGGTTCCCTGTGAACACAGTCCGGTTTAATAACACTGGGAATTACATGTCAACATTGGACTTAACTATCCATCTAGCATAATTCTTCAGTTTAAGTTTTTCTGAATGTTTTAGTCACTGTTACGATATCAACATACACCACAGTTTGTATATCAATTAATTTTATATCCACAAGATCTGTTTTGGATACTTCGAAAACTTTTTGAACCCGGATCTTTCCACCATTGAGTAAGATATGAAGCATTGTTACTGCAGGACCAGTAGTTATCATAGGGTCCAGTGATGAAGGCAACGGACCAGAGTCATGGATATTTTGCCAGTGAGATTTAGGATGCGTTTGGAAGAGTTAATTTGAGCTTAAAGAATAACTTATTAACTTATGAAGATAAATTTATACAAATAACAAATGAAAATACTTTATGATATTTCTATAAGCTCTTTTATCTTATAAAAATAAGTTATTTTTAGCTTATTTGAAAAAAAAACTTAATTGAATAAACGCTTAATTAAACTGTTTACCCAAATGCGCCCTTACAAAAATTATAAAGGTCGAGTTGAATTATGAATACCTTGGTTGAGAAATTATCAAGAATCAGATGTGGATAAGCCTCGGGCATGGTTCCAATGGCTTTCTTGTCTTTAATTTCATGCCTTGTTACCTACAAAAAACAAATAATTAGCATATTGTGCCATAAAATAAATGACCAACACCGTAAGACAACACTTACCACATTGACTAATCCAAAATATGCAGTCGGACCAAATGGTAGATGGCAAACAATTAAACCATCTGGCACACCACGATGTTCATGAACCAATACAACATCTGTATAATCATGTGCACGGCAAGACTCTATAATCTCTGAGATAACCTGAAATGAAAGGCAAAACCGCATAAATATAGATAGTTGGGAAAAGAAAAGACCATTTAGGTATTAGCACAACTATAATCTATTAGTTCTAGCATAACTGATTATCTTTGAGCTATACTTATTATCATGCTTTGATCAACAAAATGTTGGACAAGCAATAAATAGATTTTGATCAGAGGGAACAAAGACACCCATGGTACTGAAGAATGAAGATGACAAAATTGCTTAAGTTAGAGCCATTAACATACAAGAGGAACAGATGTTTTAAACTGCACCAAATAAAAACATTAATATTTTATGGAACTTCCTTTGTATCATCATGTCCATACAAACTCTAAATAAATCCATCTCATATACCGTACAAAAAAAATATCTAAATGAATGAAACTAATTAGAAGCTCAGATGTGCTACCACTGGATCACATACAAATAGAATTTAGAAATTCTAGGCATTTAAGAAGTGAAACAAAGAATACAAAGAACAATAGTTTCCGTGTTAACCAATAGATTATAAAATTATGCTATAAGAGATGTAGGAGTTATAACCAATAGATTAGAAAATTATGCAGTAAGAGATGTAGGAGTTAGAATGACAGAACCTAGTGGTTATGAATCACCAAATGATATTTACATGAACTTCTTTGACAAGAAGTAAGAGGAATAAGTTGTGTACCACTGATAATATTGGAGCCTTGCAATAAGCTAAGCCCATTAAGGCCCTAAGGTTTACACACGGAGGGCCAAAAAGGGGAATTAGTTAAGGGGGTGTGAGAGTGGTAGTGAGTTAGAGGAGAGAGAAAAGGGAATCAATGTAAAAGGCAGGGTTTTTTTTTTTTTAAGCAACAAATGGCATGCAAAAGCATCACTATAGGACAAGCCATCCCACCTAGGTTGGCACCACTTGCCGTAACAATCATTTGCAGCATACCATAAATTTTATTGAAAAATCAAAAGAATAACGAATACAAATAACATGGGGGGACTAAAGCCAATACCCATGATAAGGAAAACAAAGAATCACCTAAATCTAAATGTTGGAAATAGTAGCATTTAAGGCTTAGATTCATGTATCTTTAGATTCATGTACACTAGTTTAATTCATTCATGTATTTAGGTTGTTTAGGGGGCTGCACTAGCATTTAATCCCCTTGTAATCATAACATGTAAATTGATTATGGAGTGTATATAAATACCAAGTATGCTGAGTGCTAATCACTCAAGCTATTCAGGAATACTTGTGTCTTTTATTATTTCACATGGCATCAGAGCTCCCGATCTAGCGGGCTCTGCTTCCGCGCTTGGTTGCCTTCATTGCAACCCTTCTTAGAACTCTGTTCTGGCACCTTCATTATGCCATCAGAATACTGTTGACCGCCGCTGACCACCGCTTTTCAGCCCGAAACTTCACCAGAAAGATCGCAGTTCAGAAATCGGCCAAAACCCAGAAGGAAGTTACCGGAAACTCCCTCACGCTCCCTCACGTGCCTCCACAAGCGTATTGCATCTCCGGCGCGTGTTGTCCACACGCCACCTTCTAGACCTCCTTTTGCGACGCCACTTGCACAGAACAGATCGCCGGCGCCTCCTGGACCTGTTTTGGGGGTTCTTTTCTGGATTGGACTCCTCTTTTTTGGATCTCTGTTTGGCTTGGTGTTTGTCCTTCTATTTGGTGTTTTTTTCGGTTCTGCCATGTCAAGCAGTGAAGGGATGGTAAACCTAGTCAACCAGAAGAAGATAGAAAGGATGAGGGCTTTACTCCGCTGTCTTGAGAAACCATCAGGTAATTGTTCCGTGGTGTATTCAGGTAAGCTTCCTTTTTCATTTGGATTTAATGCCTCAAAAACACCTTCTACTTCATTCTGGATATTAGACTCTGGAGCCACCGACCATATGACACCTTTTTCTACCCAATTCTCCACGTATTCACCCTGTCCCAGTAGTAAGAAAATTATCACTACAGATGGTACCCTTGTAACTGTAGCTGGCCTAGGAAACATTCAACTAAATTCCTCCATAACCTTAAAAAATGTCCTCCACGTCCCAAAACTATCCACAAATCTTGTCTCTATACAAAAACTTACCAAAGATTTATCCTGTAATGTGATTTTTCACAGCGATTGTTGTGTATTTCAAGACAAGGAGTCGGGGAGGACGATTGGACGTGCTAGAGAAGGGAATGGCCTTTACTATCTTGAAGAATCAGGTCTGTCGACAAAAAACCACTTGTCACACTCATTCATGTCAGAGTCAATTCTTTCTAATAAAGAAAAAATACTTCTTTTCCATTGTCGATTAGGTCACCCTTCTTTTGGAATCATTAAAATTTTATTTCCATATCTGTTTACTAAGGTAGATGTTGAGAGTCTTCATTGTGAGGTGTGTGAGCTTGCAAAACACAAGCGTCTACCTTTTCCCTCAAGCAATAAAAGAAGCACTTTTCCTTTCTATCTTATTCATACGGATGTTTGGGGTCCCTCTGCTGTTCCAACTGTGTCTGGTGCTAGATGGTTTGTGACTTTTCTAGATGATTGTACCCGGGTTACTTGGATTTTCTTACTTAAAAACAAGTCTGATGTTAGTACTGTTTTCCCAAATTTTTTCTACATGATTAAAAATCAATTTGGTGTGAACATCAAAACACTAAGGTCTGACAATGGCAAAGAATACTTCAATTATGTCCTTACTTCTTTCTGTCAAAAGGAGGGAATTATCCATGAGTCCTCTTGTGTTAAAACACCACAGCAAAATGGGATTGCAGAAAGAAAAAATGGACATCTTTTAGATCAAACCCGAGCACTGTTGTTTCAGAAAAATGTTCCCAAAAAATTCTGGGGGGAAGCAGTTCTCACAGCCACCTATCTCATTAATCGATTACCCTCTAGAGTCTTAGGGTTCAAGAGTCCAATAGATGTCCTTTCTTCATTCTATCCAAATTTGTCAACCACGAATCATCTTAAACCTCGTATCTTTGGGTGTGTGTCTTTTGTTCATATTCATAATCAAGATAGGGGAAAACTGGATCCTAGAGCCTTATGGCGCGTTTTTGTTGGTTATTCCTCCACTCAGAAGGGATATAAGTGTTACCATCCTCCATCTAAAAAATTTTTTGTGTCGCCGGATGTAACTTTTCATGAAGGGGAAGCTTATTTTTTTCAACCTTATCTTCAGGGGGAGAATCTCAGGGAAGATAAGTTTGAAACACTTGATCTTCCTAGTCTTGAGTCAAATAAACCTGTGTCTAGACCTGAAACTCCACCTGAAGCTGAATCAGACCCATCAATTGAACTTGAAACACTTGATCTTCCTAGTCTTGAGTCAAATACACTTGTGTCTAGGCCTGAAACTCAACCTGAAGCTGAGTCAGACCCATCAATTGAACCTGGCCCAGAAGTGGATGTCAGATGGGGAAAGAATCAAGTTTTCACAAGAAAGTCAAAGGACATTCCTGAATCAACACACGTTCAAGAGCCCAATTCGACTCCTTTGAATGAGGATGAAATGAAAGCCCAAGCAACAGATGATGATCTAGACCCCCCAATTGCCATCAGAAAAGGAACCAGAAAATGCACCAAACAACCAGTATATCCCCTTTCAAACTACCTCTCATTTAAAAAATTCTCACCTACCCATAGAGCCTTCCTTACAAACCTAAACACTACTTCCATACCCACTAGTGTTTCTGAGGCATTGTCCGATGACAAATGGAAGCAAGCCATGAATGCAGAGATGGAGGCTTTGAAGAAGAATGGAACTTGGGAGTTAGTGACTTTACCAGAATAGAAGAGAGCGGTTGGATGCAAATGGGTGTATACAGTAAAATATAAGGCTGATGGATCGATTGAAAGATACAAAGCCAGGTTGGTTGCCAAAGGGTTCACACAAACCTATGGAATTGACTATTCAGAGACATTTGCTCCTGTTGCAAAGATGAATATAGTCAGGATAATTTTGTCTCTTGCTGCCAATTATGGTTGGGAATTACAACAATTCGATTTGAAGAATGCTTTTTTACATGGGGAACTTGAGGAGGAAATCTATATGCAGGTACCGCCAGGGTTTGATAAAAATATAGCTACCAATACAGTTTGCAAGTTGAAAAAGGCATTATATGGCCTGAAACAATCACCTCGGGCATGGTTTGGATGATTCAGTAAGGTTATGACAGCTTTGGGGTACAAGCAAAGTCAAGGAGATCATAACTTGTTCATCAAGCACTCAGCATCAAGGGGAGTAACGGTGTTGTTAGTATATGTGGATGACATCATCGTGACCGGAGATGATTGGAAGGAGCAACAAGTCTTGAGTCAGTGTTTGGCTAAAGAGCTTGAAATAAAAACTCCTGGAAAGCTGAAGTACTTTCTGGGAATTGAGGTGGCACACTCAAAGAAAGGCATTTTTATATCTCAGCAAAAATATATTATAGATTTACTCAAGGAGACAGGGAAAACAGCATGTAAACCCACGAGTACTCCTATGGATCCGAATGTAAAATTAGGAAATGCTGAAGAAGATGCTATAGTGGACAAAGAAATGTATCAGCGCTTGGTAGGGAGGTTAATTTACTTGTCTCACACCAGGCCAGATATTGCGTATGCTGTAAGTTTGGTTAGCCAATTCATGCATAGTCCGAGGGAAGTTCATTTACAGGCAACTCATAGGATCTTGCAATATCTCAAGGGAACCCCAAGAAGAGGGATTTTATTCAAAAGAAATAGGAATACAACACTTGAGGCCTACACTGATACTGACTATGCGGGGTCAATTGTTGATAGAAGATCCACTACAGGATATTGTACCTTTCTTGGAGGAAATCTTGTGTCTTGGAGAAGTAAAAAGCAAAGTGTGGTTGCGCATTCTAGTGCCGAAGCTGAATTTCGAGCTATGGCACAAGGCATTTGTGAATTACTTTGGCTAAAAATTATCTTGGAAGATTTGAAGATTAAATGGGAAGGACCTATGAAGCTCTACTGTGATAATAAGTCAGCAATCAGTATAGCACATAATCCAATTCAGCATGATCGAACCAAGCATATTGAGGTTGATAGGCATTTCATTAAGGAGAAACTCGATAGTGGTTTGATTTGCACCCCATATGTGCCCTCACAAGGACAACTTGCGGATATTCTCACCAAAGGGTTAAACAGCTCGATTTTTGAACGAATTGTATCCAAGCTGGGAATGGAAAATACCTATTCACCAGCTTGAGGGGGAGTGTTGGAAATAGTAGCATTTAAGGCTTAGATTCATGTATCTTTAGATTCATGTACACTAGTTTAATTCATTCATGTATTTAGGTTGTTTAGGGGGCTGCACTAGCATTTAATCCCCTTGTAATCATAACATGTAAATTGATTATGGAGTGTATATAAATACCAAGTATGCTGAGTGCTAATCACTCAAGCTATTCATGAATACTTGTGTCTTTTATTATTTCACACTAAACATAGGTAAACCAATCCTATCATGGATGAAGTCCTCCCTAATAAAATCCGAAATCAAATCCCACCAAAAGAAAGAATGATGATCAGTTCCAAAGAGGGCCAACTTATCTAAACAATTATTACCCTCTCTATAAATATGGGAAACAACAAAATTCATTTCCGTACTGTAAATCAAACAATTCTTCCACCTATTTTTTAAAGACCAAGGAACTAAATTAATGTTTTTAAAAGAAACAACAGTCATCATGGAATCACATTCCAACCAAAGGTTGTGCCATCCTCTACTATAAGCAATCTCCACAGCCAACATTGCACCATGAAGTTCAGCATGCAAAGAAAAATTAATAACAATGTAACTTGAAAAACACCCCAAAATCGCAGCACTTGAATCTCTGAATATCCCCCCACAGGCTGCATGACCAGGGGACCCTATTGCAGAGCCATCAGAATTACACTTGAACCAACCAGAAGTAGGAGGATGCCAATTTACTTGAATGATGGTAGGAGCCTTTTTAGGATGACCGATAATTTTAAATCTGTCAAGAATCAACAAATCATCCGGAGAGGAAGATGAACATCCTTTAGATAGTGATCCTGCCAAAGAAACAGCAGCAGAAACAACAGCTATTGCACTAGCAAAGGAAATAGTTTTATCATGGAACCTCTTTTGATTTATACAATACCATATTATCCAGAAGACATGAATAAAAGCAGCTAGCACAATATCAAAAACCTGTGAACACCAATTCTTATGCAGAACTGAGAACAAAGCTGAAACAGAAGAAAAATCCAAAGACATCCTATCTTCTCACTCAGCCAAAGCCAGATCTGCTTAGAAAATGAACACTGCAAAAAGAGATGAACTGGGGACTCCTCATGCCTACCACAAAGACTACAAGCAGAAACAATCATGCAGCCTCTCCTATTCAAGTTTTCATCCTTAGGCATTTTTTGATGAATCAATCTCCACAACAAAAAAAACCTAGAAGGAGGTATGCAACTATTCCAAATAACTTTCCCCCAAGGAACAGGATTATTAGCAGGATTCAGGAATTGAAAAGCAGTTTTGAATGAAAGATCACCTAAATTTGCACTCTGCCAAACCAAAGATCATCCTCCCTGTTGATAGGAATATCCACTGTATTAATTTCTACAATAAGGTCCTGAAAAGAGAACAGAATCGAAGGAATGCACCAGCTTGATTTTTGATAAAATCCTTAACCTTAGCTTGCAAAAACTGATGCAAAAACTGAGGTATATTAAGCAAATCAACCACAGGTTCTGAGAGCCATCTATCAGTCCAAAAATTAATAGAAGAACCTGATCCTAGCAGCCATTTTGTATTAGAAGCAACTGTCTGCATAAAACCTCTAAGTGCAGGCCAAATAGAGGACCTAGCATAATGAATAGAAGGCATATTATTATTCCTTAGAAATCGTGCTTTCAAAAGCCTTGCCCACTGATTAGAAGAAGACACTAGATTCCAGCTTAGCTTTAACATGGCTGCTTCATTTATAGCTCTAATGGATCTTAGGCCAAGCCCCCCATCAGAAACTGGAGAACATACTATACTCCAAGCAACAGTTACAATTTTCTTGGAATTCATATCACCAGACCACACAAAGTGGCTCTTGATCAAAGAAACAGGCCAAGAGTAAACATGAAAACTATAAACCAACATCCCTTCCACAACTGAATTTACTAATTGAGCCCTTCCCATAATGGATAGCAAGGAACCTTTCCATTTAGAGGGCTTAGCCTTAATCCTATCTGCAATTGGTTGAAGATAAATTGCCTTCGGTTTTCCTTTGGCACGCCAAGATAGTTAAAAGGTAAATCACCTGCTGCCATACCAAGAAAGCTGCTGATTTCAGAAACTCTCCTACTAGTCATAGCACCAGCATAAAATTTACATTTATCCCTGCTTCAAATCTGCCCAGGTGCCTCCCCATAAACCTTACATAAATTCATCAAGCCACAAAGATTCTTCTTGGTTGCTTTACAAAAGATCAAAATGTCATCTGCATATAGCACATGACTAGGAGTACGACAATCTCTAGGTCCAGCCATAGGTAAAAGTCTTTTTGAATCAACCATTAAAGAGATTGCTCTACTCAAAACATCCTCAGCAAGACAGAAAAGAGGAGAAAGAGGATCACCTTGTCTCACTCCTCTTTTACAAGAGATAAAGCCAAC
Source organism: Ammopiptanthus mongolicus (assembly GCA_039655645.1). Taxonomy (NCBI): domain Eukaryota; kingdom Viridiplantae; phylum Streptophyta; class Magnoliopsida; order Fabales; family Fabaceae; genus Ammopiptanthus; species Ammopiptanthus mongolicus. The sequence continues at coordinate 47,878,307 of CM077351.1, read as the reverse complement.
TGCATGCCCATTAACAACAAAGGAAAGCTTTGCTGATTGCAAAATGGTTTTTACCCGATTGCAGAAATTTTTATGAAAACCAAATGCAGATAAAACATTCAACAAGAAATTCCAATCAATTGTGTCAAATGCCTTTTTGACATCCAGTTTCAAAGGCCAAGTTACCACCAAAAGATTTCCTGTCCAACATATTCACAGCTTCAGATGCTATGCATATGCATTCAGCTATTTGTCTTCCTTTGATGAATCCCCTTTGCTGCACAGAAATGATCTTAGGAGCAATGATTGCTAACCTATCAGCAAGAACTTTTGTGATTATCTTAAACTGAAACTTAGCCAATGCAATTGATCTAAATCCTTCAATTCTATCAACACCAGGAAACTTAGGGATGAGGGCAACCAGATTTGAATTCATATTCGGGAGTAACCAATTTTGCAGAAAGAATTGTAAAACTGAATTATACACATCCTTGCCAACAATATCCCAAAAGGTTTGGTAAAAGCAACCACCAAAACCATCTGGACCAGGAGCACCTGCTACATTCATAGAAAAAACAGCCCCCTTAACTTCTTCAAAAGAAGGAATACCAACTAGCATCCTTTTATCTTCATTTGAAACCAATGAAGGAATAACTTCTTCAATAATAGAATTAGGAACACAATCATTCTCAGAAGCATAAAGAGAAGAGAAGAATTCAAAGACTTACTGCTCAATTTGGACTTGAGAATACAGTAGCAGTTCACCCTTCTTCAAGATGGTCAACGTTTTAGTGGCTTGCCTTATTTTAGTCACTCTATGAAAGAATGCAGTATTCCAATCCCCTTGAGTAAACCAATTCAACCTTGATTTGTCTTTTCAAAATGCTTCCTCATAAGATGAAGTTTGCCGTAAAATAGATTGAGCATCAACCTCCTGCTCATGAAGAACATCAGAGTAGCCAGAGACTGAGATTTGTTGTTGAATTGAGTCGACAACAGCTAAGGCAGATTCCACTTTCTTATGCACATCACCAAAAACCTCCTCATTCCAAATCTTGAATTCAGATTTTAGAGCTTTCAATTTTTGATTCAATACAAACATATGACAACCAGCAACTGGCCTAGACCAAACCCCTTTGATAAGTCTTAATGCAATCTGGATGATCCGCCCACATACTATGATACTTAAAAGAAGAAGGATAAGTAACACTACCTTTCTGTAAAATTAACAGCAAAGGATGATGATCCGAGTGGCTTCTAGGCAAGGTGCAACAAGAACTAGAATTCCAAAAGTTCAGCCAATCATTATTGCAAATCGGTCTGTCCAATCTCAATTCAGTATGCCTTCTAGCAGCCCTATTATTTGACCAATTAAATTGAGATCCTCTTGTCAACAAATGGGTCAACTGACTACTATCATTCCAAGCCTGAAAATCAACACAAGAAGCTCTTAATGGAATACCTACTCCTCCTCTCTTTACATAGGGGTCATTCACTCATTTTGGTATTTTCATTGAGCTGTTATAGCCGGGCTTGGAGAGATCCTCCATAGCTGAGAGCTTCTTGCTCTTACTTTACTTTTTCATTTCCATACAGTTCCATAAATAAAATTGACTTCTACTTCTGATAGGATATTTTCCCTAACAACCACATAGGATTACCGCGAGCATATCTACCATAAAAAATTAAACTAAATTTAGAACATTAACTTCACAAGCCAGAATGAAAGACAGAAAGAGGAAGTTATGAAAGGGTCCCTTTTGATCCTACTTGTGATAGACCCCTGGATGATGTCACGGGAAATGCAAGTCAAAGGGAGCCCAAAATATGGAGGGTATATGTGAGGAAAGGTAGGAAGTAAGAATAGAAAGGTGAGGTGGCAGAGAGAGGGTGTGGGTCATGAGAATGTGGGTGGAATTCTGTTATATGAGTTGTGATTGGGAGAGAGAAGGATCATGACAGTATCATTTTCTGTTTTTTGGCAGAGAGTTGCATTTCTCTGTGGAGCCTAGCTCTGGGGTAGTAGGGAGCCTTGTTCCCTTCTGCATTTACTCTTAATTCTTCAGCAAATACTACGATACTGACCTTCTTTCCATACATTTCTACTACTATTATATTGTGTGTGTTCTGGTTTGTATCAAATTGGTCCGACCTGCCGGATCATATTCTATATTCACCAAGAACCAGTGTTTGAATGCCACCGAAGAAGATGGATGCTAAAGTAGCGGCATTGGAGAACAAGATGGAGACTCTTGAACTAAAGATGGAGGAAATGCAAGCTACGGCAGTAGGAAACCAGCAGCAACTGCTCGAGATCGTAACGCTACTCAAAGGATCCCGGAACAATGGGAACCCCGATGAATCTTCGCCGGTGCTCAAACTGCTCCACGGTGACGCTCTGGATGAATTTCGCAGATCTATCAAGAAGGTAGAGATGCCCATGTTCACCGGCGAAGATCCCGCAGGGTGGATTGCTCGCGCCGAAGTCTATTTTCGTGTGCAGGATACTCGCCCTGAGGTGAAGGTGAACTTGGCACAACTGTGTATGGACGGTGCTACCATTCATTTCTTCAAATCGTTGACCGATGATGAAACCGATCTCACGTGGGCGAGATTGAAGGATGCGTTGCTGGAGCGGTATGGTGGAATTGGTGAGGGCAACATCTTTGAACAACTGTCCGCGTTACAACAGAGGGGGAGTGTGGAGGAATATATACGAGAGTTTGAGCGCTTGGTAGCTCAGGTGTCGAAACTTCCAGATGAACAGTATATGGGGTATTTTGTTCATGGATTGAAGGAAGGCATCAGGGGAAGAGTAAGAAGCATGAAGGCTTTGGGACCAATTTCGCGTTCGCGGCTGATGAATTTGGCCAAGGCGGTGGAGTTCGAGCTGAAGGAGACGAAGGTTGGGTGGACTGGGCCTCGTCTAAATGGGCCTAAGGGACACAGTGGATGGGCTTCAAATTATAGATCGGGTGGAGCCGAGGGATCCGGGTCCAACAATTCGGGTCGCGCTACTAATGGCGACCGGGTGTATGTGCGTGGAGCAAAGGAGAGCCCGGACAAGGCAGGGATTGGGCCGAACCCTAAAACTGAGACCCGGTTTGATAAGAGGAGCCAAGGCACGAGGGATCGAGGGATCCGCCACCTATCAGCGCAGGAAATCGCCGACAGAAAGCAGAAGGGACTCTGTTTCCGCTGTGGAGGAAATTACCACCCCCGCCATCAATGCCCTGACCGTCAGTTGCGAATCATGATTACAGAGGAGGATGACGAAGAGGAAGCAGACATACAGGAAATGGAGGCTGATTCAGGTGATAATGAGGACGAGGGAGGTAAACTGAGTGTGATGAGTTTCTGTGGAATTATGGCAGAGAAGAAACAGCAGTTGCGCACATTGAAGTTACAGGGCAAGGTTCACGGAGTGCCCATTCTTATGCTAGTGGACAGTGGGGCCACTCATAATTTTATATCAAGAAAGTTGGTGCAAGCCATGGGATGGAAAGTAGAGGAAACAGCCCCTTTACCAGTTAAAATGGGGGATGGCTTCAAAGTCAAAACCCAAGGTGAATGTAAGAATGTGGAGATTGATGTGAATGGCGTGAACATTACTATCAGTGCTTGGCTATTTGACTTGGAAGGAATCGATTTAGTTCTGGGAATGGCTTGGTTGACCAATATTGGTGGAATGTGGGTTGATTGGGTTAAACAGAGGATGAGTTTCAAGCACAAAGGTGATTGGGTGGAATTAAGGGGAGTTCATGAGGAGGCACAACAACAGAGGGCTTTGCAGAGTATGTTGACCAGGCCCAAGCATGCAGTAGGTGGCATGTTCATGTCATTAATGGGGAGTGTGAAGGAAGTGGCAGAGATGTCTCCAAAACAACAACAAGAAGTGGAGGTGTTGCTGGCTCAATTTGCTGAAATATTCCAAGAACCTCGAGGGATGCCACCCAAGAGAAAGCAAGAGCATGTCATTCATTTGGAGGAGGGCCAAGGACCGGTTAATGTGCGCCCGTATCGTTATCCACACCACCATAAGAATGAAATTGAGAGGCAAGTTCAAGAAATGTTGGCAACAGGTATTATTAGGCCCAGTCAAAGCGCTTTTTCAAGTCCAGTGATCCTAGTTAAGAAGAAGGATGGTACGTGGCGCATGTGTGTCGACTATAGAGCTTTGAATAGAGCTACCATACCTGATAAGTTTCCAATTCCGGTAATTGAGGAATTATTGGATGAGTTGCATGGCGCCAATTTTTCTCCAAGATTGACCTCAAGTCCGGATACCACCAAGTTAGAATGCGGAGTGAAGATGTGCACAAGACTGCTTTTCGCACACATGAGGGGCATTATGAATACTTGGTAATGCCCTTCGGAATGATGAATGCTCCCTCAACATTCCAAGCCTTGATGAATGATGTTTTCAAGCCTTTATTGCGTAAGTTTGTGCTTGTCTTCTTTGATGACATATTGGTATACAGCTCCACTTGGGAGGAGCATCTTCAGCACTTGAAATCTGTTTTGCAAGTGTTGTTAAATTATAAATTGGTAGCCAACAAGAAGAAGTGTCATTTTGCTCAAAAGTCAGTAGAATATTTGGGGCACATAATTTCTCAGGAAGGGGTGGCTATGGATCCGGCAAAGGTGCAATGTGTTCTCCAATGGCCTGTGCCTAAACATGTCAAAGGGGTGAGGGGTTTCCTCGGTCTCACCGGGTATTATAGAAAATTTATTAGGGATTATGGCAAGCTTGCTAAGCCCCTAACCGATCTCACCAAGAAAAAAGGATTCAAGTGGACTGTCAGGGAGCAAGAAGCATTTGAGGTGCTTAAAAGGAAGGTCACTACAGCCCCTGTTTTGGCTCTTCCGGATTTCAATCAAGAATTCGTCATTGAAAGCGATGCATCGGGTAATGGCTTAGGAGCCATCTTATTACAGCCGCGACGTCCTATTGCTTATTTCAGCAAAGCATTAGGTGACAGAAATTTAATAAAATCTGCCTATGAAAAAGAATTGATGGCAGTTGCTCTTGCCATCCAACACTGGAGGCCGTACTTGTTGGGCCGGAAGTTTACGGTTTGCACTGATCAAAAGAGCTTAAAACAGCTACTAATGCAGCGAATAACAACCATGGATCAGCAGAATTGGGCTGCTAAGCTACTTGGGTACCGTTTTGACATTGTTTATAAACCGGGTTTGGAGAACAAAGGGGCTGATGCCCTCTCCCGCATGCATGACATTGCTGAATTTCAAGCTATGGTGCACTATCCAGAGTGGTTGGGCAGTAAGGAGGCCATATTGGAGGTCCATCAAGACCCTGTTTTGAAGGAAATCATTGCTGCGTTGCAGCAGGGTCACATTACTAAACCAGGTTTTTCCTATAAAAATGGTGTTTTATTTTATGAGGATAGACTGGTGTTAACTGCAAGTTCAAGTTGGATTCCGATTTTGTTAAAGGAATTTCATTCCACTCCTCAAGGAGGTCACTCGGGATTTTATCGTACATACCGTCGCATGGCAGCCAATCTGTATTGGGTTGGGATGAAGAAGCAAATTCAGCAATTTGTGCAGGAATGTGATGTGTGTCAAAGGCAAAAATATGTAGCAACTTCACCTGGGGGTCTTCTGCAGCCCCTACCAGTTCCCTCACAAATATGGGATGATGTTTCCATGGACTTCATCACAAGCCTTCCTAAATCGAGAGGGTTTGAAGCTGTCATGGTAGTGGTGGACCGTCTCTCGAAGTATAGCCACTTTATACCATTGAAGCACCCTTATTCTGCTAAGACACTTGCTGAAATATTTACTAAGGAGATTATAAGGCTGCATGGTATTCCTTTGTCTATTGTTAGTGACAGGGATCCGATATTTGTTAGTAATTTCTGGCAAGAGCTCTTTAAGTTGCAAGGTACCCAGTTGAAGATGAGCACGGCTTATCATCCGCAAACGGACGAACAAACGGAGGTTGTTAACCGTTGTTTGGAGACTTACTTACGGTGTTTTATAGCGGATCAACCCAAAAATTGGGTAATTTGGGTCCCTTGGGCCGAATATTGGTATAACACTACATACCATGCTTCCACGAGCACGACACCATTTGAAGTGGTGTATGGAAGGCAGCCCCCTCTGCTTACCCGTTTCTTGCCTGGGGAAACTAAGGTTGAGGCTGTTAGGAGGGATTTAATAGATCAAGATGAATGTTTGAGACAGCTCAAGTACCATTTGAGCCGTTCCCAAGTGAGAATGAAGACCCAGGCTGACCTGCATAGGAAGGAGGTACATTTTGAGGTAGGAGATTGGGTTTTTCTGAAGTTAAGACCCCATGTACAGAGGTCTATGGAGGTGCGGATTAATCCCAAGCTGGCTCCTAGATATTATGGGCCTTATCAGGTGCTAGAGCGTGTCGGCCAGGTTGCATATAAGCTGCACCTGCCAGTATCTGCTAAGATTCACCCCGTTTTTCACATATCTTTGCTCAAGAAGGCTACTGGAGATTACAGGGTAGAGCAAGAGCTCCCACAGGGTATGGAGGGCGACAGTTCCGCTTCTTAGGAGCCCCTGCAAGTCCTAGCTACTCGTACTATCACTCACGGTGATGAATCTGTCCAACAATGGCTGATACAATGGAAAGAGAAACCAGTTGAGGAGGCGACATGGGAGGATGAGTTCACCATACGCAATCAGTTCCCCACACTTAGACTTGAGGACAAGTCTCTTTTTCAAGGAGGAGGTATTGATAGACCCCTGGATGATGTCACGGGAAATGCAAGTCAGAGGGAGCCCAAAATATGGAGGGTATATGTGAGGAAAGGTAGGAAGTAAGAATAGAAAGGTGAGGTGGCAGAGAGAGGGTGTGGGTCATGAGAATGTGGGTGGAATTCTGTTATATGAGTTGTGATTGGGAGAGAGAAGGATCATGACAGTATCATTTTCTGTTTTTTGGCAGAGAGTTGCATTTCTCTGTGGAGCCTAGCTCTGGGGTAGTAGGGAGCCTTGTTCCCTTCTGCATTTACTCTTAATTCTTCAGCAAATACTACGATACTGACCTTCTTTCCATACATTTCTACTACTATTATATTGTGTGTGTTCTGGTTTGCATCAACTTGATTGAGGGCTCTTCTCATATTTTCTCGGACTCGGTGAGGAGAATTTGGACTCTCAATTCTTATGGCGTATTTTCTTCTTTCAACTCCTATTTTCAGTAATTCAGTTTCTTATTCATTCTCCTGATAGTGAGAAGCTCCTTCAAGACCATCTGCAATTTGGAAATCTAAACTCCCTTCAAGATCAAGTCTTTGGTTTGGATAGCACTAGCAGTAGATTGGTAAAAATGACATTTGCAGATATGCAGACCTCACATAGCTCTCTCTTACTGATGTGATAAGTGCAGGCCTTTTTCAGAAACAGTGTCCCAACTATTTTTAAATTGTCGGGACCTACTTTCTTATGGAATAACTAGTTTGAAGTTGGTCATATTAGAAAAAGAGAAGAGAGAGAGAAAGAGAGAGAAACTGTATTCTGTTATTATTGAAGAGAGTTGGTTACAACAGTCCTATATATAGCTTCTGAGATAGCTTCAGTATAAGCAACACTTAATCAAAAGTCCAACTAACTAACAAAAACAGTTGACTCAGCAGAGTCGCTTACATACTCTAACACCCCCCCTTATAAACTGAGGGTGGTTCTACAAGAGTCAGTAACACACCCCCTTATAAATTGAGGGTGGTTTTACAAAGGACAGGGTATCAATAACTGCAAGATTTTTCCTGAGAGCTTCAAACTGATTCTGTGTGAGAGGTTTTGTGAGTAGGGCTGCCACTTGATCAAGGCCTGGTATATGACACACTGCGAGTGTTTTACCAATAACTTTTTCCCTTACAAAAAATAAATCTAGTTCCATATACTTGGTTCTCGAATGTAGTACAAGGTTATATGACAAGGATAATGTTGACAGGTTGTCACAGTAAATCACAGGAGATTGAGTGCTTATTCTGAGTTCCTTTAATAGGGATTGTATCCACATAACCTCAGAGGTGGTGGCTGCATGGCTTCTGTATTCAGCTTCTATGCTGGATCTAGCAACTAGAGGCTGTTTTCTGGACCACCAAGAGACCCAGTTTGGGCCAAAATAGACACAGGAACCAGAGGTGGATCTTCTGTCATCTAGATCTGCACCCCAATCTACATCACTAAAAGCTTGCAGTGTGTAAGGCAGCCCTGGTTTTGCAGATCTAAGCACCAACCCATGAGAAATTGTGCCTCTTAAGTCTTAAGTACCTTAGTACCCTCTTAACAGCTTTCCAATGATCTTCAAGAGGTTGGGAAAGAAACTGGCAAACCTTATTAACACTGTAACTGATCTCAGGTCTAGTGACGGTGGCATACTGCAATGCCCCAACCACTGACCTGTAGAGTGTGGGGTCATCCATATAATTGGCTCCATACTTCGTGAGCCTTAGATTACTGACCATAGGAGTGGGTTGTCCCTTGGCATCACTCATGTTGGCCTTTGACAGTAAATCTCTAATGTATTTGGACTGTGACAGGGCTAAAGAGCCATTAGGCAGCTTCATAATCTCTATGCCAAGAAAGTAATCAAGTTCCCCGAGTTGTTTAAGAGCAAATTCTATGTTAAGCTTGTGATAAGGTCTTTTATGCTCTGTGAAGAAGATCCAGTGACTATGATATCATCAACATAGACTAGAACATAGGTGGTATGGCCAGACTTAGTGTGAGTGAAGAGAGAAGGATCACACTTGCTTGTGGAGAAGCCAAACTGAACTAGAGCTCGGGTCAGTCTCTCAAACCAGGCTCTGGGGGCCTGTTTCAGTCCATATATGGCTTTGTTGAGCTTACATACTTTAGTTCGATTGGAGCTCTCAAAACCAAAAGGTTGTTGCATGTATACCCCTTCTTGTAACAGCCCATTAAGGAAGGCATTGTTTACATCAAGCTGCTGAATAGTCCACCCATTGGTGACTGCGAAGGTAAGGATAATTCTGATGGTGACTGGTTTGACAACCGGAGAAAAGGTCTCTGTATAGTCTTGTCCCCACTGTTGATGGAAACACTTAGCAACTAGTCTGGCCTTTTATTTATTCACAGTCCCATCGAGATTTTCTTTTATTCTGAACACCCACTTGCAGCCAATAGCCTGTCTATTAGTAGGCAAATCCACAAGTGTCCAGGTGCCATTACTGATGAGAGCATCATATTCACTCTGCATAGCCTGCTGCCACTGGGGAATGGCAAGAGCTTGCTGAGGTGTAGTAGGTTCAGATTGAATTAATAAAGCAGTTGGATTAGCAGCAGAGTGTAATTTAGACTTCAACCTGGTGGTCATAGGATGATGATTTTGAGGGAGCTAACACTGAGGTGGGCTAGGTGATGACCCACCAGAGGAGGTAGGGGACTGAGAGACAGAGGAAGGATAGTGTGGGGTAAGGCCAGAGTGTAGAGAGGGTAAAGTGGAGGCACCTAAAAGGGTAGAAGTAAGAGGGAGAGGACTGTTAGCTATAGGTGACATAGTAGGAGTGTGTGGGGATGGATTGGGTGACATAGAAGCAGGTTTGGGAATGAATGTAGGCAGAACAGTGAGAGGCATGGGTGAGCTAGGCATGCAATTGAAGTGCTGAGTATTGGATTGTCGTGTGTGAGTTGACTTTTGTGCAAAAGGAAATTTTGACTCATCAAATTTAACATCTTTGGAGATATACAGTCTCCCATCTTTAGACAAGCATTTATACCCTTTATGAGAGGATTAGTACCCAAGAAAGGTGCACTCAAAGGACCTGAATTCAAGCTTGCTTTTGTTGTAGGACCAAGGTTGTCAAACTCGTGCTCCAGATCGTAGGAGCGTCCGATTCTACGATTTTTACAACCATCAGCGAGGCGGAGCGGCGGCGAAATCGGGGGAGGAGCCGGCGCGGCGGGATCGCCGGGGAAGATCATGAAATCGGGTGGATCTTCGCTTTCTGGCCGCGCACGATTTAGGGTTTTCTAACCCGTTTTACCAAAATTTCGGGTTTTAACCCGTTTTGCCAGAAAAAACCGAAATGGGCCCAACTTTTACCTGGTTTCCAGCCCAAAATATCAATAGCCAACACAAAGTCTAATATTTTGCCCTAAGCGGCTACTATCTTCATTAATTGGTCATATTTTATTGGAATTTGTCATTCTTTAATGCAAGAGTAATACACTCTTCGATCATTAAAAAAATGAGTAATACACTCTTCCTTCCCAAGACAGAAATAACATCTCTGTCTCTCTGAGTAATACATACTCATACTCATTCTTTAAATACTGCACTCTTTTTTCAGCATCTCACATTTTCTCATCTCACATTTTCTTCTCAATTTTCTACTCGAATTTCAGTTCTCTACTCTCTCTCTCTGTTTTCTTCTCAAGTGATCAATATGTCTTCAAGCATCCCTGTTGTTGGCACCTCTGGTTCTGCATATATAAATAATTATCAACATGTTCTCTATTTTATTTTCTTAATTATGTTATTTTATATGCATATATAAATAATTAAATATAATTTTGTCTCTTTGGTGGGATCTTACGATCCGTTTTACGATCCCACGATTTACGATCTTCCTTCCCCCAAACGATCCTAGGTGGGATCTCGAGTTTGACAACCTTGTGTAGGACCCAAGGCATGGGTAACATGTGCGCATCCAAAAATTCTGAGCAGAGAGTAGTTAGGTTCTGTCTTACAAAGAATAGAGTAAGGAGTTTGATTGTTAAGGGTTAGAGTGGGTAGTCGGTTTATAAGAAAAACGGTTGGGGTAAAGGCATGTTCCCAGTATGGCATGAGTAAAGATGCTTGGGCAAGCAAAGTGAGGCCAGTTTCGACTATGGGTCTGCTTTCTTTCCACACTCCCATTCTGATGGTGAGTATAAGGGCATCTGACCCTGTGTTTGATACCTAGATCAATCAAGAACTGGGTGAAGGGACGAAATTCACCACCCCAATCAGTTTGAACAGCTTGAATTTCGGTTTGGAATTGAACTTTAACAAGTTCCCTAAACTGTTGAAAACTGTGAGGGTTTCAGATTTTTATTTTAGCATGTAGATCCAAGTAAATTTGGAGGTGGCATCAACAATAGAAAAATAGTATGTATGCCCAAGTGTAGATTGTATTGGTGCAGGGGCCCATAGGTCAAGAAAAAGCAATTCAAAGGGTTTTGAGTAAACAGTTGTTGATAGATGGGAAGGGATTCTATGAGACTTTCCAAAGCAACATGGCACACAAAAATCCAATGTATTTTTATTAATATTTGGAATTTCACATTGTTGTAGAATCTATTTAACAGCAACTTCACCTGCATGACCTAATCTACAGTGCCAAGTATAGTAACTAAGGCACTTTAATACATTGAATTGCTGAATCAGAGGTCCTAGGTACAGAACTAGTATCTGATACACTTGGGGAAACAGAGTTGGGAATGACAGTATTATTAACCGCAAAATTACATGCAAAATTTCATGTAAAGACACTAAGACAGCTTGGTGATGGCCTGGAAGAGACTCCACAGCTTGAGTTGATAGAAAAATTGGAGAAGACATATAGGCCATCAGAGTTGACTGATTGGAATAGCCATGAGGCGTGTAGCTTTGTTTTGTTGAGGATAGGCTTATGGCTGCACCTGATAGACAGTGTTCTGGTTAGGGTAACCTTGTGTAGGATAACCTTGTCCTCTGCCATAAGCATCATACTGTGAATCATAGCGATACCAGCAGTTTAGAGTATCATGTCCATCGCGGTTGCAGATCTGGCAGTAAGGGCGAGGGCCAGATCTACCGCCACGGCCGCGACCTCTGTAACTAGAGTGGCCACCACAACTTCCTCGAAAAGCAGGACCAAAATTGGCATTAGGATCTTGATAACCTTGTTGAAAATTGCCTTGCGGCTGAGATTGAGTGGAGTAGGTTATCTGAGTGATAGGTTGCGACTGAGAAGTGGAATGTGTGAGATTCACAGAGAATGCATCAGTGTTGAGCTGAGTTCTGGCTTTGTTTCTCTCTAATCTTGACTCTCGAGAAAGTAACAATGATTCAACTTCAACGATCAAGCACAAATCAACACGGCTTTCAATCGTGGGAAACACGATATTCTTCAGGCAAGCCTTCCAAGATTGCTTCAAGATGCTCTTGGAGAGAAACCGAATTACCGATCGAGATCAGTGCATCAACCAGAGCTTTGATGCATAGGAGATACTCAGAAATGGTGCGATCTCCTTTTATCATGTGCCTTAGCTCAGATCGAAGCTCAGTGCTTCTAGCTTTGGTTTGAGAGTTGAAATGACTGTGCAGTTCATCCCAAAGTTCCCACGCATGAGAACAACCCACTACACGCGCGTGAATGGTTTCAGAGATCGAGTTCAACATCCATATGAAAAGATGTTGATCCTGAGCTTCCCATGCAAGAAACTCAGGATTGAGAACATCATTGATGCGATCTGAATCGGTGAGAAATCGTGGTGGTATGCGTGGACACAACAAAACATTCGAGTCGTTTGGCGCAAAGAACAGCTTCAACAATTTGCTTCCAGTGCAGAAAATTGCGATCAGATAGTTTGGTTGTTATGATCGTCGCGAGGTTAGGGAAGGAAGACGCGACGGGAGCCACCGTCGGCGTAGGCAGTGGCGGCGGCGGTGGTGGTGGTGGAGTTCCACCGTTGGTACCTTCGGAAGTCATGGCTCGAGGATTCTCAAGCTCTGAATACCATATTAGAAAGAGAGAGGAGAAAGAGAGAGAGTCGAGAGAGAGAAAGAGAGAAACTGTATTCTTTATTATTGAAGAGAGTTGGTTACAACTATCCTATATATAACTTCTGAGATAGCTTGCAGTATAAGCAACACTTAAACAGAAGTCTAACTAACTAACAGAAACAGCTGACTCAGCAGAGTCGCTTACATACTCTAATATGTCAGCACTAGAAGTCTTATTTTTATGCTGTTTTAGGAGGATATCTTATCCTCCTCGAGTTGTTCTCTTATGAAATTATCTCCCTAATAATTAACAAAATTTTCTTCTGAAAGTAAATGAACAAACCACCAAATAATCAACTCTTCATGTTATAAACACAAAGAAGATGAGACAATGGATGGTAAAACGGGAAAGGTACCAACCTGACCACCACGATTCATTCTTTGCGCATTGGGAAAGACAAAACTCAACTCCTACACAAAGAATTGAAGATCACAATAAACAATAAGTTCTCAGTGAAATACCAAATAAACCAAACAAGTATCGTTTGACTAAGATTTTGAAACAATCACCAAGACAATAAGAGCAAGCAAACCTTTACAAATTGTTGAAGAGGAGCACTTGGATCCCTAGATGTGGTTAGCAAAATTTTAGGATCTTTTTCCGCAGCATACGCATACTCATCATCAATGTGAGTTCTTGGGACTGAATTCAGTAGAGCACAAGGTGGAAAAATTCGGAAAATCATAAACCACATCAAACCCCATATTGAAAGATACAATTAAGTGAGATAAAATAAGATGCACAAAAGTTACAAGGGCTCAAGGTCCTTAGTCATTCCAAAGCTATTTAAGTTAAAAGTAAATAGTTTGACTAGAATTTCAAAAATTTTGTGTAATGGAGATTCCCCACATAGAATTCAACGAAAATCATTTTCTTTGATACCAAAATATTATTCAATATATCTAATTCCCCATGTACGAAGCCTCTATCTATCAATCTGTTCATTGTGTGACATTGGTAAGGACTTGGACAACTTAATACATTCAGTTTGCATGGTGAATACCTCTTTCAGAAAGGTCAAATTTCATACAAAATAAAAACCACATTTGTCATTAACAATGAGCAAACATACAAAATAACAAAACCCACCACATATTAATATTTTTTTTTATAAAAGAACATTTTAATATTTTAGAACGTAATCATATTCAAGCTCATATTCACTAAAAACCTGTGAAAGGCAAAGGAAGAAGCATGATACCAGCTGTGTTTTCATCCTCAAGATCAATTTCTCGACGAAGAGCCGCCTCCTCATTCCTGAGCTCGGTGGGTATAGGCTTCCCTTCTACAAAACCACCAAAAACATATATTCAAAAACAATGAAAATTAATCAAAAATAACAAAACCCATTTGTACAAATCTAGTAACTAGATGAAGAAAGAGAAAAAGGAGGAACCTTGAAGGGCTTCTCTGATCTTGCGCTTCTTCTCGTAGAGCAAACGTTCCTTGCCTTCTAAGCTCTTTCTATACAAATACTCTCTCCTCATACGGATATTTCTACGGAGCATTTTCACTACACTGAAGAGAACCCAAAGTCACAGAGAATAACGACGGAGTGACGAACTGAAAATGAAAATGATTTTCTAAAAATAAAAATAGAGAATGAAAATTGAAAACGTTTCCGGAAACCAAACGCAACCTTAGCTAAACACTAAGCTATCAAACAAAGCATTTAAGTGGTTTAACTAAGAAAAAATGAAAAAGAAAAAGTGGTAGAAGCATTTAAGTTATTTTAACTAGAGCTGGGATAGAATTCAATGTTGTTCACAACATGCTTCTAAATGCACACATTTGAAAGGGGTTAACTCTACAAAAACACACATAGGATTGAAAAATTTGAATTTGAGTGAGAGACAGTTATTCCATGAAATCATAGTCATGATGATTGATGATATATATAGTACGTAAATAAGTGGAGGTGGGAAGAGGAAGGAGTTATGGGACCTGAAGTTGAGTATGGTGGTACGAGGACGAAGCTTACAAACTAGCAGAGGACGAAGCTTCACGCGGCGGAGCTTCACGGTGGTAGACGACCTTCACGAGCGCCGACAGAACCAGAGGTAGGAATTAGGAATTTGGGTTGGGTTGATTTGGAATTAGCTCCACTCCTCAATCAATCACACGGCTACTGTTTGTTACCTAATTAATTAGGGCCAATTGATTCGTAATTAGGAATTGGGCTGGTGACGGAGAAATCAGAAATGGCCCGAGGCACCTAATAATTTTTTTTTAAACATAAGATATGATCCGCGGGCTAGTCCGTTAATCCGCGCATTCAGCCCATCTAACCCATGGATTAACGGACTGAGCTGAAAAGACTCATATTTAAACGGTTCTATGTTTTGCTTGATCGTAATCCGCACGAATCGCAAGTTATACAAATCGTTTGTGGATCTAAGCCCATATACCCAACTCTAGTTTTAATTAAGGAAAAATGAAAAAGAAAAGGTGTTAGGTGTTGGGTTATACACGAACTTAATTAAAACTTGGTGAAGGTGCGAACCTGCAACTGTGAACAGGGTCTAGTTTTCTTCTCTACAATATGTGAAGTTGGTTCCTCTTTGCGGTGGGGTTGCCGCATAATGATTTTGTTGTTGTGGAGATGAAGGCCTGCGAATGGTGGGAGGCAGCTAGGGGTGGGAATAGGTTAAGCCGAGTTAGACCCTTACATGTTTGAGCATGGCCTGTGTTTCAATCTCGAGGCCTAAGTCCGACCTATTAGCCTGATATAAGCCAAATTTTAAGACCTAACCTGACCTACTTCAAAGCTTGGTCTGGCCTAGAATTCTATTTAAAAGCCTACTTTTCAATAAGACATTTAAATATGCCTCCACCTATAAATAGGCCATAGGTCTTCATTTGTAAATAGGCTTGTTAGCCTCTAATGATAAAGAGGTTGGTAGGCCTATACTGATAAATAGGTCGTTAGGCCTTCACAAATAAATATGCAAATAGACATCTACATTTAAATGGGCCAATAGGCCTTCACTTTCAAATATTATAAATAATATATATATATATATATATATATATATATATATATATATATATATATATTATATTATTATATATTAAATTATATATTATATATGTATGTGTTAAATAGGCTACGTCATAGTCCCCTGATGAACTGTCTGACCTATTCTCACCCCTAATGGCAGCTTTTGGATGGGGGTGTGGATGGGAATGCGGATGAAGAAGGCATGTAGCAGGCTAAGAGTTATGATCGGGCTTATTTGTCAGAAAAAGAAATGTTTTTGTTAAAAATTATATTATTATTTATCAAACTAATAATAATTATATTTTTATTTATTATTTAAATAAGATGGTCCTTGTCTAATTTAATTTAGACCGGTTTCTAATTGGAACCTTTCATTTTTCTTTTTAGATGAAATCTTATAACTATAAAAAAAAATAAGGTTTCCTTTCTTTTACTCCTAACAAAGGATAGTATTGAACTTACTTTTTATTACACTCCATTTAACACACTCTTCATTATTGGATAGATTTTATGTAGAATTCACTAAATAGAGAGTGGACTCGTGTGATTTAGAAAGTCCCACATAAAATCTACCTACTATTGAAAAGTGTGTTAAATTGCTAGTAGGGGATGTTCACATCCAAACTGATCCAACGAAAAATCGAAAATCGATCCAAAAATCGAAAACCAAATAAAACCTATTTCTATTGGATTTTTTTCATGAAAATTAATCAGCTCGAATCGATTTTCATATTGTACTTTCAAACTGAAACAAACCAAACCGTACCACATATATAAAATTTAATACTTATTTATTCAATTACTAGTATGTGACGCCATATTAGATTATTAGTGTATTACACATTAACGTTATATTAGACTATTTGTTGGTTTTTGTTTTGCAAATAATACTTACTAGTTTGATCTGATGTAATTTTCTATTATTTTTAATGTTCCAAACATAAATTGATACTTGTTAGTTCGTGATGTTTCAATTTTTAATATCTTTTATGTTATATCTGTTGATGTTATTTAGACTTGATTTTTAGTTATGGTGCTGGTAAAAAATCGAATCATCCAATCCAATCCAATCCAATCCGTTTTTAATCGGATTGGATTGGTTCGGATGTCATACAAGAATCAATTCAATCCAAACCGAATTGTAACATGTTTTTATTTTTGGATCGGATGACTTTTCGATTCAAAACCGATCCAACCCTATCCGCAAACACCCTTAATTTTTAGCATATCTCTTTTTATAAGATGTCACGTGGCATGTTACATATCATGGGGTATTTTTAAAATCCAATTTGGCTGGTTTATTAGATTATGAAAATCTTACCAAACTTGGTATATAAGTCTACAAACTTAATTTTTTTAATTTTTTAAAAACCTTTTTACTATTTATTTTTATATAAATATACATTTAGCAAAATTATTGTATTGCATATAAAATAAATATATTATGTTTTTAATTACCTACTTATATATTTTAATGAATGACAAACACTAATAAAAGGCAAAATGATGTTTTAGTATTTCTTGCAGGTACAAAATGCAAAAGTTCAAACTATCATGTACCAGATTTTCAAGTATCAAGACCAAAGGATCAAATAGGTAAATTATTAGGTCTTAGATACTTTCGTAAGAGATTATTTTATTAAGGTTCCATTATGGCTCAAGGTGTTAATGATGATAACCAAAACTTTTTCTCTAAGTTAAGCAAAAAGGATATTCATGCGTGCTACTCTTTAAGAGCTTGGCATATCAATTTCAAAGACTAATTACATGCGAACCATGATTCATTGACAAAAACAGATTTACGAAACAGATTTTCAAAACAGATTTGTAGAATCGATTTGCACCTATAAAAACAGATTTACAAAATCGATTTGCATCTACAAAAATAGATTTGCAAAACAGATTTGCAAAATCGATTTTCACTTGTAGAAACAGGTTTACAATATCAATTTTCACCTGTACAAACAGATTAGCAAAACAGATTTTGAAAATCCATTTTCACTTATAAAAATCGATTGTTGAGCCTAAAATCACGTTACATTGTGCATTAATTGATTTGCTAACTCCTAACATCGATTTGGGCAATCGATTTTCATAATCAGATAAATCGGTTATAATCGGTTAAGATTGTTTCTTATAGAAAAGCCAATTGATTGTGAAATTAAGCCAATCGATTGTTTGGCACATTTATTGTGAAAATCTGAATATCCCTGCGCATTACTCTCCTTCCGTTTTCGAAGACAAACGGACATATTTTCCTTTGCTTTAAAAAAGGGTTTTTAGCAGCTCTTGAAAAAAAAAAACATAGAGCATACACACGAGAGCAATTCCACAAAGCAAGAATTTTTTGCAAACAGTTTCTGCAATCACCTTGAGCCATCTATTGTTCTTATTATTATCAATCTCATAGGACTTCAATGTGTATCCATCTACACTAGTGGAGTGTGTCATCTTATTCTTATTGCTGAAACCTTGTGAAAGGATGAGGTATCCCTCAGTTTTTGTGAAAGGGTAAGGTATCCCTACGTTGAGGGTGAGATATCCCTCAATTTATATGAAAGGGTGAGGTATCCCTTGTTTATTTGATTGAGGCTCCTATACGAGGGAGGGGTATCCCAAGTAAGGAGAGCTCTGGTTGTAACGGTTTTTCAAGCGCCTTGGAAGCTTGACTATAGTGGACAAAACTCGGGAACGTATTCTGGGGACTGGACGTAGGTCACCAACGGTGGTGAACTGAACCAGGATAAATCTTTGGTTTGCACGCTCTTCTTCCCTTACACTCTTTATTTATTCATATTATTATAATCGTTGGTATTAGCTTCTGCAATTGAATTTGAGAAAAGTAATTTTTCGAAAATTAAAGAATATTTTTTAAGACTCAATTCGTCCCTCCCCTCTTGAGTCGAAGCCACCTATTACTGCAAGTGGTATCAAAGCTAAACTCTTGCACAAAGAGCTTAGCAGCTTCAAGAGAAATGGCTTCAGATAGTGACTTCCTTCCGGAAAGAGCCTCCTTTGGCAGACCCCATGCCTTTAGTGGACAAGAATATGCTTATTGGAAAGAACGTATGATTATTTTTATTCAGTCTATTGATTGGAATGTCTGGGATGCTGTGGAAAATGGACCTTATGTTCCTAAGAAAGATATAGAAGGAAAACTAGTAGATAAAGTTAGAAGTGAATACACTGAAGATGATTATAAGAAAGCTCAATACAATTTACGTGCACGCAATATAATAACATCTGCTTTGAGCAGAGGAGAGTTTTTCATGATATCAAACTA
Organism: Ammopiptanthus mongolicus; assembly: GCA_039655645.1. NCBI lineage: Eukaryota > Viridiplantae > Streptophyta > Magnoliopsida > Fabales > Fabaceae > Ammopiptanthus > Ammopiptanthus mongolicus. Next base: position 47,859,265 of record CM077351.1, on the reverse strand, counting down.
CAAGACTGCTAAGGAGATGTGGCATATGCTGCAAGTCACCCATGAAGGGACAAGCGACGTCAAGCGTGCCAGAATAAACAAGATGATTGGAGAATATGAGTTGTTCATGATGCAGCAAGGAGAATCAATTTAGGACATTGCCAAACGTTTCCAGCACATTATTAACCAGCTTGCTGGTCTAGGTAAGGAATTTAAAAATGAGGATTTAATTAACAAAGTCTTACGCTGTCTAAGTAGGGATTGGCAGCCGAAGATAACAGCAATTACAGAATCTAAAAACCTTGAAACTATGGACTTGGCCACACTATTTGGGAAGCTGCAAGAGCATGAACAACAATTGGCCTGCCTGGCTGAACATGAAGAACAAGAAAAGAAAAAGAAAAGTTTAGCACTGAAAGCGTCCTTTTCTAAAATAGAAATTGAAATTCAAGAGGATCTCGAGGAAGATGAAAATTCAGAAGGTGAGATGGGGCTTTTGGTTAGAAAATTCAAGCGATTCATGAAGAAAAGCAACCAAAGAAAACCCAGATTCTCCTCCTCAAAAAGGTTCTTTAGCAAAGATGGCCCAAGCTCCACTCCCACATGCTATGAATGTGGTAAGACCGGTCACATAAAATACGAATGTCCAAAATTGCAAAAAAAAAAAAAAAAAAAAAAAACAAGTTTGAAACAAAAGAAAAGAAAGACAGCAGGCCAAGAAAAGCATATATCGCTTGGGATGATAATGGCATCGACTCATCAGACAACTCAGAAAATGAAGAAGCTAATTTGTGTCTTATGGCTGACCATGATAGCGACGATGAGGTAACATCTATTACTTCTGTCCCTGCATATGATGAATTGCATGATGCCTTTCTTGAATTACACAATGACTCTATGAGGCTGGCCAAAGCATTAGAAAAATCCAAGAAAATAATTGAATATCTGCAAATCCAAGTAATCGCCTTAAGCAAAGAAAAATTAGAATTGAAAAGGGAAAATTATAGCATTGGGCATTTTCAAGCAAATTATGCATGCAAAAATTGTAGTGAGTATGAAAAACAAATAAATGATTTAGAGAACACTCTTGCTAAGTTTACAAATGGTAGAGACAACTTAAATGTTTTGTTAGGTAAACAAAAAGGTGTGTATGATAAAGCTGGCTTAGGATATAAACCCAAGGATCATGAAAAATCATTTTTAAAGAAAATGTTTGTGCCTGCTCAAACATTTGTTAGCCCTTTTATCAAATGTTATTATTGTGCTAAAAAAGGACATTCTGCATCTACTTGTAACATGAGAAGGGCAAATGAAAAGAAACTATGGGTTCCCAGGGGAACATTATCTGGCACTAACAACCAAGGACCCAAAAGAAAATTTGGATACCTAAGAACAAAGCATAAATGTCTTTCTTGTAGGTGTGCTTAAAAGGCAAGATCACAAACTGATACTTAGACAACGGTTGCTCTAAACACATGACAGGAGACATTAGCAAATTCACTTCCTTCACACCAAAAGTTAGTGGACATTTAACATTTGGCAACAATAACAAAGGTCGAATTCTTGGCATTGGAAGTTTTGGCAAAAGTCCAGAAATGACAATTGATAACGTACTTTTTGTGGAAGGGCTAAAGCACAACCTTCTAAGCATAAGTCAATTATGTGACAAAGGTAACAAAGTTATTTTTGACTCAAAATCTTACTTGATTGAAAACATGCAAGATAAAAATAAGAAATTAATTGGACATAGGATTAATAATATTTATATGATAGATTTAGATGATATCTCTTCAAATGATGTATGCTGTGTTGTCTCTAGAGAAGAAGACAGTTTTCTTTGGCAACGTAGGATTGCACACATTCACACTAAGCACTTGAACAAACTTATTTCAAAAGAACGTGTGATTGGAATACCAAAAATGAAATTTAAAAGGGATGGTTTATGTGATGCATGTCAAAAGGGCAAATAAACAAAAGTTTCTTTCAAACCAATCAATATAGTTTCAACAAATAGGCCATTACAACTCCTACATATGGACCTTTTTGGGCCTTCTAGAACTAAAAGTATTGGGGGGAAATTTTTTGCATTAGTCATTGTAGATAATTACTCTAGGTTCATTTGGACTTTATTTCTTGCACACAAAAGTGACACTTTTAGAGCATTTAAGAAATTGGCCAAAATAATTCAAAACGAAAAGGATTTAAAAATTGTCTCAATTAAAAGTGATCATGGCAAGGAATTTGAAAAAGAAGCGTTTGAAAATTTTTGTGAAGAAAATGGAATATAACATAATTTCTCTGCACCTAGGACCCCTCAACAAAATGGGGTAGTAGAAAGGAAAAATAGGGTTTTAGAGGAACTAGCTAGAACACTTCTAAGCGATGTAAGTTTCCCAAAATATTTTTGGGCAGATGCAGTTAGCACTGCTTGCTATGTTCTCAATCGTGTCTTAATTAGACCAATCTTAAAGAGAACCCCATACGAGTTATACAAAGGAAGAAAACCTAATATCTCTCATTTTCGTGTGTTTGGATGCAAATGCTTTGTGCTTAACAATGGTAAAAATAATCTAGGAAATTTGATGCCAAATTGATGAAGGGATATTCATAGGTTATTCATCATCTAGTAAAGCCTTTAGGATATATAATAAAAGAACTTTAACTGTTGAAGAATCAATGCATGTTTCTTTTGATGAGACTAACCCCAAAAGGATGGGAAAGGATACTCTTGATGATCTTGCAGATTCCTTAGAACATCTCCACTTGGATGATAAGAGAGATCTAGGAAACAAAGAAAGCAATATTGATGAGATCAAAGAGGAGGAAGAAGCACATGAAGATTTTCCAAAAGAGTGGAGAGCTTCCAAAGATCATCTCTTAGATAACATTATTGGTGATATTTCAAAAGGGTAATTACTAGAAACTCAATTAGAACTGCTTGCAATCACATGGCATTTGTTTCTCAAGTAGAACCTAAAATTTTAGATGATGCTATCTGTGATGAATTCTGGTTGTTGGCCATGCAAGAGGAATTGAATCAATTTGAAAGGAACCAGGTTTGGGAATTAGTCCCAAGACCATCTAACAATCAGATAATTGGTACCAAATGGATATTTAGAAATAAACTAGATGAAAATGGAATTATTGTTAGAAACAAAGCTAGACTTGTAGCCAAAGGGTACAATTAAGAAGAAGGTATAGACTATGAGGAGACGTATGCACCTGTAGCTAGACTTGAGGTCATTCGCATGTTACTTGCATTTGCTTGCATCATGAATTTTAAATTATACCAAATGGATGTAAAAAGTGCGTTTTTAAATGGCTTTATACAAGAAGAGATGTATGTAAGTCAACCTCCCGGTTTTGAAAACTTTGAATTACCACATCATGTATTTCGACTAAAGAAAGCACTCTATGGCTTAAAACAAGCTCCTAGAGCTTGGTATGAACGCCTCAGTAAGTTTCTCCTGGAAAAAGGTTTTTCTCAAGGGAAAGTTGATACAACCTTATTTATTACAAGAAAAACACATGACATTCTTCTTGTACAAGTTTATGTAGAGATATAATCTTTGGTGTTACTAATGAGCTTCTTTGCAAAGAATTTGCCAAACATATGCAGGAAGAATTTGAAATGTCAATGATGGGTGAGTTAACTTGGAAACGTATTCTGGGGACTGGACGTAGGTCACCAACAGTGGTGAACTGAACCAGGATAAATCTTTGGTTTGCACGCTCTTCTTCCCTTACACTCTTTATTTATTCATATTATTATAATCGTTGGTGTTAGCTTCCGTAATTGAATTTGAGAAAAGTAATTTTCGAAAATTAAAGGAGATAAGACTCAATTCACCCCTCCCCTCTTAAGTCGAAGCCACCTATTACAACAATGTTAATATACAATTAATAAATTAGATAAGTATTATAAATTCTTAATTAAATATAAATATTTAATAAATAAGCTGCGATGTTTTACTATATAGACTTTCCCAATAATATGTTTTTCAAATAAATTTTTCATATGGCTTATTTCTGCCACTATTCTAGACTTTAACACTAAGAGTCATATGATCCAACATAACAAGTAACAATGGGCTTTGTCTAAGTTACTCCTTTATAAAAATAATGCAAGCATGCACCTTTTTTTGTTGACCAATGGGAAGAATTGTTTTGTACACATGGGCTTATCCAATTTTTGATGTACTTCGGTTGGTCAAAAAGTATTTGTTGGGTCAAATGTATTTTTTGTTTTTCTATATTTGCTTTTTAGGTACTATTTTTATGTATTTGCACGTATAGGTTTTGTATTTTTTATATTTGTATATTTATTTATTTATTTATCTTTTGTATTTGCATGTTATTTTTTTGTCTCTGTATTTTTCAATCAGCTTTGACTCCTTATTTGCTTTGACCAGATACCAAAAAATCTTCCTACACTTGAAGCCATGTTGGCATTTTCATTAGTCCAAATAACTTGGTCAAAATGGTGCATAGATACATCATTTTTTGAAAGTTGCACGGTAGCCTTAACCATAACAATGGAGTTATGATTAACAAAGAGTGATTTGTTGAAAATGTTTATAACTATAGAAACTCATGAAAAGAAAAAAAATATAAGAACTAAATTAAAAATTATTATTATAAATTATAAAATATAGGGACAAAAAATAATTTAACTCTTACAAATTTATTTTAAAGACTCAAAGCTTACCTCATTTATAAATAAATATCTTTTAAAAATCTTGATGTGTGAAAAAAATATCTTTACTTGAATTTTTTATAAATACATCAGGTTAAATCAAGCCTTAAATAGGACAAATTGTAAGCCTTTGACGATAAGCTACAACTATTTTCACCCATGTTTAGTTTGTTCTGTACAACTATGGTGACGTCTAATATGCATAAGGGCAAATGAGGTGTGTGCATAAACCTCTAATTCCAAGTGTTGATTTGTCCTTCGTAAGTGAAAACGGATTGACCTGATGTTTGAAGAAATTTATGGGTATTGCAGATAAGATGTTGAGGAGTTGGAAATTAAAATGGGGAAACAAAATAAAATGAAAAGTATATGGTATAAAAAAAAAAAGTAGAAAAGGTGTTTCACCAAAAAAATATATAATGATTTATCCAAAAAAAATAAAGACAAAACTAATGTTTTGGTCTCTTACGTTAATTTAATTTTTCAAATTGGTTCCTTAAATTTTTTTGTGACAAACAGGTCCCTTAAGTTTTTTTTTTGTGACAAACAGATCTCTTAAGTTTTTTATGACATTATAATTCACTGATTTAATAGTAAGACCATATACTGTCATAATAACTTAAGGAATCTGTTTATCACAAAAAAAAAGGGAACTGTTTTATCACAAAAATAAATTAACTTAAGTGATCAAAACACTAATTTGATAAAAAATTAAGTAAAATGGAAAATTGGATGGTGGAAGGTGGAATATGAATAGTAAAAAAAGGAAACAAAATGATCACCAAACCCAATTATTGGACAATAGGAATGAAGGAGAACATTGAATTCGTACTGCCCATTTTTTTATATACCAATCTTAGTGCTGGATGGTGGTGCTCTTATGCAAAAATCAGGTTTATGTAGAAATTGTTTCTGCAAAAATCAGATTCAGAAATTAGGTGGGGGAAGGCACAGTCAAAGCAGGTCTAAGCTGATCTGCCCAATAAGCATGTGCATGGAAGAGAAAAATGATGGAGTAGGCACGTTCACGGCACTTCTGCAGTGAACACCTCCACAACGGCGCAGTCCCTTGCACGTTCAATTCTTCACTACTACACCTCAGTCTTGATCGACTTCAAAACCTGATGCACTTTTTGCTATATTTAAAAATATCAAGGTTTATGGATTACTTTTATAAATGAAAGGTTTTGCAAGGTGGTTTTGTAAAACTCGCAAAAAATTCTTTATTTAATTATAAAATGGCATAAGGTATAAATATTAAAAATATGAAAAGCTTAAATTTGTTTGGCATATAATAAATAATTTTAAAAAAATATTAGGAGTATATCAATAATAAACATTTATTGTACCGGAGAAAAATAAAAATAAAGAATAAAAATATGCATTTTAATAAATTTAAGGACATTTTTTCTTTTTACCCCTAGCTTTAAGTTAAGAGTAACTTAAGACTCGACCTTTTTGTAAAAATAAGAGGGTATATATAGAAAGTGTAACACCTCTCCTTCGGGTGTCACTCTCGTAACCCCAAACAACATAAAGTATAAAAAGAATTTGTTGGTTTATTTTCGGAAAAACTGAATTTCTTTACTTAGCTCTTATTTACTCTGAAAATTGATAAAAAATTTTCTTCATATAACACTGAAGAATATATACTCAAGATAATTATTAACACTACTCATATACACATATATGTATCACTAGTTAACAACATACATAAGAGACCTTGGACAACACGTCCGTCTTCAAGAGATAAACTAATAGAAGTAAACACTGCAAGCCTACAAACTAGGTAGCGATAGTCTGAAAACTGCATCTCCAAACCCTGACCACCAGTAGCCGCTAACATACTACCCAAAAGACACTACCTCAAAAGAAACCCTAAGCCGGTTCGACAAAACTAGTACCTAACATATATCGTACCAATGAGACTGGGTCTCGTCTTCAAACATTCATACCTCTTCGTCGTCAACATCGAGCAGCTCAAGCTACTGAGCAGGGATGACAATGGGTAGGGTCTGGGTAGGGTACTATAGTACCCGTCCCCATACCCGCATTTGAAAAAAATATCCGTATCTGCGTGGGTAGCAACTTAAGTACCTTTACCCGTACCCTCTGGGTATCTAAGTACTCATACCCGCACCCATTACTGGCACTTTAACTAAGAAAGAGGGAAAAAAAATAACACAAATAACATCAGCGGTTGTTGTTAGTGCTTAGGTCAGTAATTGATGAAGTCTGAAAAGAAAAAATAGTTAAGAAATCGTAGATTACATTAATTTTAATTTTAAAATTTGATATATAATTATAATTATATGTATTAATATAAATAAATAAATATATAAATATATATTTATATATGCAGGTGCAGGGCGGAGTGGGTACTAGAGTACCCGTACCCGCACCCATACCATCTCTTGTTTGCGGGTAATTACCCAGACCCGTACCCGTACCCACAAAGCGGGTATTTACCCTATGCATCATGGGTATTTTTTGCGGGTACCCAGCGGATAGGGTCCAAATTGCCATCCCTACTACCGAGTCCCTATGCGACCCAGAGGACTGTTGACAAACATCTGTACATATATCCAAAAACACAATAGAGTGTCCAACATGTACAGGCAAGGGTGATAAGCCAATATATGAATTTAAAATACGACAACTACATACTTCAAGCACAAACAACCAGTTCACATATATAAGCATCAACCAACATACTGGAACATGATAAACATATCATAGAATATCATAATAATGAAGATAAATCACAAGGGTCTCGTGCCCAACAGACATCGTTATTTTCAAAACGTATGCATGGCACTTCCACATATATCATTTAACATTTGATTGTTAATTTCCGGAAATCCCATCACCTTTCAAAGAGCGGATCAGGCTCACAATTCATTGGCCCTCAGGCAACAATGACTAGCACCAATTTGCCAAACAAGTACGTAAATCCCATGACACTACGCGGTTCTCACATGGGAGCGCAATCAGAGGTACTTAACAAATGTAATCGAATCATACTATATTGTTCAACTCAAGGCACAATACGTTCCGAGAACACGTATCACACCATTGTCCATCAAGGCACAATGTTACACAATGACATAAGTCATCCCTAGGTTTCCTTACCATCAAGGTCCCCTCATTTTCAACGGCACGTCTGCTAAAAACATATGCATGAGAAAACCTTTGTTTTCGTCAGCTTATCTGTGTCGTATCATTATTTCCTTGTTGAAGCATCAACGCTATCAACCACCATAATGTTTTAGACTCTTTTAGGTCTTTACCACATTTTCTCAAAAACAAAACACTCAGTCCAAAACAGCTCGAATCCAAAAATCCCTAACCGATGCACCAGTCTCGGATTTTGGATTCTAAAGCATACACAACGTCCACAAGCCTATAAGACCACAAAGATGGTTCGCAAGCTTACAGGACCAACTCACTAGCACGGATCCTTGATCCACGTGTTCTGCAGAACACTAGAACCCCGACGTCTCGGTTTCTAGGTCTACCTCAATAACAACTATTTCTTGTTGAAAAACCAAAAACCAAAACCCATATCTCCGAAGCTTACACAAGCCCCCGAGATCGATTTTCAACAAAAACCAACTCTTGAATCAAAACCACCTTTCTTTTTGAAGAACTTTGGTAAATCACAACACTTTGAAATGCAGTTCGTGAAAAACCCCTTTTTCTAGGATAAAACAATTTATTTCAAAACTAGATTTTCTTGAAAACATTTTTACTTGAATGATTCGTTTTATTGTTTTAAAAACGGTCGATGTCTCCAAACGCACTTTTTACTTCAAAACCTTACTTTTCTCGAACTAAAATTGTTTTCTCCTTTATGTCTTCTCATTCTTTAATAAAGTATGTTTTTGCTTTACTCATTCTCAAAAAGATATCCATTTCATTTTGTTTTCAAAATCCTTTGAAACCTTAGCCTTTTGTTTTCTTATTTTACATTCCAAGTTTTTTGAAGCTTTTATCCACTCGATTTTGAACCCTAACCATGTTAGGTCACTTCGCACAATATCAATATGGCAAGCATACATAACATCAACCACCATAATTAAGCATAGCAAAACAAAATTGTGATATCCCCAAGTTCTACTCGAGGAAATCCCATTATTTTAGAACTCAAACATGTTATTAACTATAACTTAGCGATATTATTATGCGCTTATTAAAAACAGCGATTCCATATGATCAATTTAAAAGCGCACAACATCAGAGTAAGCACAACAAGATAAACGAAAACGCATACACATGATATATATATATATATACACACACACACAGACACACATGGTGGCCCCAGCGAAGTAATAATACAGATGGAAAGTACATGAAAAGCGAAAATACAACATAAACATCAAAAGGAACTCGACTCAAGCTCATAGGCTCTCCCTATCCCCTCTCAAAATACATCAAAAAGACCTCACCTCACATCCTATGACGGACGCACTGGCGACGTCACGTCCTCCACGACGTGAAAGTCAAGAGCTACCCTGTCCTTCCCTGTATGTGCGCCTACAAACCCGCAGGGGCACATAGTCTGAGAAAGAACTAGACAAAACCATCCGCCTACGCCTAGCGGCTCTTAGATAACGCTCTGACCTCTGACGCTGTCCTCTTAGCACAAAGCCTCTGTGACTTGTCACGTGAGATGATGTTGGGGCAGCCCACATAAAGTCCTGCTCTCATGGCCTGGGTGGGTGCCACATCTGGGGAAACGAAAGAAACTAGACCACTCTGTATGGTCTCATCATGTCTGCTCGTGGTGGAGTACCGCCTCGGAACAGCAAGCTCACTGGTCTGGTATACACGGTCAGGAATGTAGAAAGGTCCACCTGCCACCCCTGCTCGTCATGGTAGACGATCTCAAGCTCGCCCAGCATCGGGATCCCCGGTGCTGCCTGGAGGAAGGGATGCATCCTCGGGTCCATCGCCAGTTCCAACTAACTCGTCGTCTACTCGCAGATCGAGAGCATGACATACAAGAAAATACAAGGAGATAAGATATACAGGACATCTATGACAGGGATGATGCAATACAGAACATACGGCAAACACAATCATCTCTCAATATCACGACACGACGGTCGTCTCCTAGCTAGATGTACACATACTCTTTCCATACATGCGGGCCGGTACTAAACACCCTACTAAGGGCAACATCATGTCCGCATATCGGACAACAAGTTGGTTCGTTCCTGTAATCCGTTCCGCTCGTCGTGACCCGTAAGAGTGCATCACCGCTCAACTGTCCTAGACAAAGAGGGTTAACTGGGCCTCCTCGGAAGATCCACCGGCAACTGGAAAGACTCAGGCTCTAGTCGGGATAACCATACTTAGCCAGGACCGCCACGACACGATAGGTGCTACCATACCGGTCTCACAGCATACGGCTCGCCACTTGGCATCAAATGCATATGCTATGCATGTCATCCATCTCTCTTGAGCTGATATAGCAACACATGCAAACTTGCTCTTAGCAACATGAGCTCCAAGCTCCATAGGTACACATACGAGCTCCAAGCTCCATTGTAAACATACGAGCTCCAAGCTCCACTGGTACCTATATGAGCTCCAAGCTCCCATCATGACCTTATGAGCTCCAAGCTCCACTATACCTCGGATCTCAATTATTAGCTCGAACATCCACCACGGGATCAAAGCCCTAATCATGCTAAACCTCTGAATCTCATACATACACACATTTCCAGATATAATGCAACAGTTCAGCAATTATCAACATGTTCCATAAAGAAATAAACAACATATATACCAACATGCCATTATCATCAGCATATCATGCATCTCTTGCAAACACCAAACATCATAAATAGCAGGGACACATCTATCAACACAGAGCACATATTATCATGCATCACAAATCTGCTAACTTAGGGTATCAAATATAACCGTGATAGCCCAAAGTATACTAAACCTAGGGTTTAGGTACTTTGTCAGGGGTCAACCTCACATAGGGTTTAGGGTTCCACTATACGCATAAAACATAAAATAAAGCTATATGGACTACTCTTGCCTCCCTGATGTGTGTAACTCTTTTTCCCCACCCGATAGCGAATATGGTGACAATTACGAACACAACGAGCACTACTTTGCTCCTCTCCTTACCTACACAGCCGCAGCCCACCTGCTCCAACGGGTTCCACACGCAACTTCCAAACTTGCCCTAATAACGGAAATAACACGTAGACTATAGCATTAACCCTAATACAAAGTTAAAACCGTGAAAAGAAGCTTAAACCAAAAGAGAACATTGTATAGGTACAATGTAGGTAGATACGGAACCTTGGCTTACCGTTGACGGATCACGAAAGCAAATTGATAGAATTGGAGTAAGAGTCGCGCTGATCACGAAAACACGATCGAAACTGGAATCGGATGAACGAACTGATCACAACTTGAAATCAAAGCTTGGAACCTCAACTCTGCTCTCTGTCTTGAGCTCTCTCTGTATGTGTGAAGAGTGAAAACTCTTCTCATGGTGAAAATGAAGAACTATACATAGGAAAAGATTCTACTGTCCACGCTTTAGCGTTGGAATTATCCACGCTTTAGCGTTTCAGTGCTGGAGCATTTCAGTGCTGGAGCATTGTCTTCCTCAACGTTTGAGCGTTGACGTTTCCTCACCACCAAGGCACCGCCCATCATGTGCCAGCCGTGACGCATAACCGACACGTGTCACTTTACGTCCCATCACTGCCAGTCACTGGTCAGAGGGTCCACGCTTGAGCGTCCAAAGCTCTCCACGCTAGAGCGTTATCACGCTTGAGCGTTACACTGGTCCACGCTTGAGCGTTCTGCTCCCATCCTTTGTCCTTCATTCTTCTCTCATCCAAATCATCTCTACTCTTAATTATCAATAATATATAATTACCCAATCTACCCCGATTAAGGTTTCCAAAAATTGAGATGTTACAAAAAATTATGCATAATCAGGTATAATCAAATATGAGCAAGCATAAATAAATCACTCCACATCAACACAACACATTAAAATATTACAAGCCACATACACAAACACAGCACATAGCTGTCGAAAATTGAATTCCTCAGGTTTATCCCCTTACCCGTTGAAGTTATCCTCTGAGAAAAAGTCGTCTGATCGGCCCGCGAATTCTCCTGATTCCTCATTCGATTGCTCAAATACAACTACATACACACAATCAATCCAAACATCAACATCAATCAACACAAATTTCGTCACTCTCCTCTACCTAGGGTTTGGCCACCCTTGCACAAAATATGTTAGGGAGGTTTCTTGATTACACATTTTTTTGGATTCAAAGACCTCTAAGTGTAATAGAACATAATCAAGCATAAATAAATCACTCCACATCAACACAACACATTAAAATGTTACAAGCCACATACACAGACACAACACATAGCTGTTGGAAATTGAATTCCTCAGGTTTATCCCCTTACCCGTTGAAGTTATCCCCTGAGCAAAAGTCGTCCGATCGACCCGCGAATTCTCTCGATTCCTCGTCCGATTACTCAACCACAACTACATACACACAATCAATCCAAACATCAACATCAAACAACACAAATTTCGTCAGTCTCCTCTACCTAGGGTTCGGCCACCCTTCCACAAAATATGTTAGGGAGGTTTCTTGATTACACATTTTTGGATTCAAAGACCTCTAATAAGTTGAACCAAAATCCATTGATTCAACAAAAGGGGGGATTTGGCCACCCCATACCCATATGGGTTAGAGAGATCTTTTGGGTACAAGCTCTTGGATTATGAAGGAGGGCAATGAAACTAGCTCATATAAATTGGTTTGATATTAAAAGGATTTTTCTACAATTTCTTATGAATTTATGAAGATCAAAGCTCAACTTGAATAAAGCTTGAAAACCTAGAGTTTTAATGGAGATAGATGGAGATTGAGAGCTCAAGAATGAAGTCCATACCTCCTAGATGATGAAGATGAATGCGTTTATCAACTTTTCTTCTCAAAAGTTCTTGAAATTTCTTAAAGAAATGGAGAGAAAGAAAGGAAGAAGGTGGAGTTATGAAGAAGAAAATGGTGAAGTGCTCATGAAGGGGGGTGTGACTTGATGAGGAGGGACAAGGATGTCCAAAATTTCTCACTTAAGGGCAATTTGGTCTTTTCACCCAAGGTTAAATGGTAATTATAAGAAAGGTCAGGGGCATTTTGGTCTTTTCGCGTCCCGATATTTTCAAACGTCATCATGATGCTGGCACGCCTTCCTAGGTGATGTGACATGATATGACTTCATGTTTATCCGTTAGTGGGTCCCAGTAAATCCCTATCCAGCTCCGTTCGTCACCCGGTCTGAGAATATGCCCGAATAACTTATATTATTCCGATTTTTAGTGCGCGAAACCAATTTTAGTAAAAAGGTAGGAAATTCGATTCTAAGACTAACTATCTCATTCACGAGTCAAAATTAGGTCTTCTGAGTAGTAAAATACTACTGTCAGTGAAAAATGCAGATCGGGCTTCGTCTGACTCTTCGACCCAAAATCTAACCGTAATTCCCTACGATAGCGTAGATCGTGACTATGGTCTCAGTTTATTTTAATTCACTCTCTAGACTCTCCAAAAAAATACAAACTCATATATATAGTTAATTGACCTTAGAAAGCTTGAAAAAATCGGGATGTTACAGAAAGCGTGAAGGTTCTGACATCTACTTAGAACTCTATTTGTGTTTCTAATCATTTTTTAGAGAAAGGGGCGCGACAACCCAAGGGTGAAAGAACACTTTCTTGTCACAATTTCGGTGCTTTGGGTGTGAAGAATTCATCTCTAGCATTCCTTTCTATTTCTAACGCATCAAGATCAAGTGAAAGAATCAGGTTTGCATTAGAATTAGGTATTAACAAGTGAAATTCAAAATTTTGGGTTGTTGAGTTTGTCAAGGGGTGTTTGGCTGAATTTGCATGATATTATGTATGATTAGAATGATAAATTTGTTGTTTTGCATGGCTCATGTATTGAATTGTACACTGATGTTTGTTCTGCATCTCTCTTTTAGCACGGGCGTGCCGACATTAGCACAGACGTGCCAAACAGCGTCAAATTTGCCCATTTTTCGACACGGCCGTGCTAATAGCTAGCACGGCGAGGCTCAGACCGTGGTCTATTTCGCACGGGCGTGCCTAATATGAGCACAGGCATGCCGACGCTACTGTGACAGATTTCAACTTAAAACTTCTATTTTTTCTTCTTTTGGTCAAATCACCACCCTTAATGTTCGAAGTCAACCATTCTAGGCCTCCCTAACACTTTATTAATTTTGTTTGCTAAGGTTAAAGTCTCTTATACTTTTTTTTTTTTAATTCTTGGGATGTTATAGTGCAAACCATAATTAATTCATATGTTAATGAATGAATGACAGTAGAGCAATTCTTGGAGAAAACAAACTAAAGAAAAAAGAGTGAAATTAAGCAATCCTAAGATAGAAACTTATGTGACATTTCTTTCTTTTAAAGGCCAAAACATGGAAACTATGCAGTTTATGCAATATTATTCAACGTGTACTAATTTAACTCTATAGGTTATTGTTGCTTCTTATCTTAGTAACATTTTAAATTATTTGTGAAAGTGGTATAGATTTAATAATATAGCATGCAAATTCTCTTACGCCATAAATGTAGAAGAATTTCTCTAGTTCCACATATTGTCATGTGTTAAAAGTAACATATAAATAGCATTTGTTTGGTGTACGGTGTAACACCTTTTCCAGGGGCATTACATTTAAGGACATTTTATAAAACTATAGGGCTGAAAAATCGGTTAAATAATTAAGCAATAATTATAAAATAGTTATAAATAAAAAATTGTTAGAGAAAAATATGAAAATATTATTACTCATATATAAAATATGACAGAGAATTTTTTTTACTTCACAAAAAAAACACAACGGGGTGCAAACCGTAGTTAATGCATATATTAATAAATGAATGACTATAGAGAAATTCTTGGAGAAAACAAACAAAAGGAAAAGGATTGAAATTTACCAATCCTAAGATAGAAAGTCATGTGACACTTCTTCCTTTTAAAGGACAAAACATGAAAACTATATATGCAGTTTATGCAATATTATTCGACGTGTACTAATTTAACTCTATAGGTTATTGTTGTTTTTAATTTTAATATCATTTTAAATTATTTGTGAAAGTGGTATACATTTAATAATATAACATAAGCAAATTCTTTTATGCAACGAATGTAGAAGAATTTCTCCAATTCCACCAATTGTCATGTGTTAAAAGTAACATATAAATAGCAATTGCTTGGAGTGGGGCTTTATAACTTTCTGCAATATCCTCACCCCAGGGATATTCTAGCCATTTCATTACAACCTTATCATGGGTGTGATTGGATCCTTTTATATTTCATAAATATGCAATTGTATGATTGATTGAATTATGAAGTAATTATTTGGGGATTAGAGAGGGAATAGAGTTTCTATACAATTGTATTAGGTTAATTACTATTAATCTAGAATATTTTTGTTTATTTAGAATCACACAAGCACCTCACTAAATTATATTACCTCCTTATGCCATTATAATCTACCCCTTGCCCAATCATGCTACAAGCGAGGCTTTATTTTCAAAATAAGCCAAACAACTCTTCCCTCTCCATGTAACTCTGGCCAGACTGTAACGAGACAACCCCACATACATGGAGTCGCCCCATTAACCTCAGAACCCTTTTACCGTATTATTAACTGTGACCTAGCGATAATATTACACGTTTACTTAAAATAGCCAAAACAAACGATGTAACATACAACGTAACCACGTATATAAAGCAATTATCAGAGTAACGCAACAGGTAAGGTAAAACATATATATATATATATGCAGTACTAAAATATACATGGCGGCCCCATCAGTAGAGCTACTGTGCTACACACAAGAAACTGTACAACAGTAAACTGAAAGGTAAACAAGTACACCAAAAGGGACTCCAGTGCTCATACTCGCGTGCTCTCCCCACCCTCGCTCAAAAGACAACAAAATAGTCTCACCTCACGCCCTACAACAGATGCACTGGCGACGTCACATCCTCTATGACGTGAGAGTCAAGAGCTACCTTGTCCCTCTCCGTGGGTACGCCTATAAACCCGCAAAGGCTCATACTCGGAAGAGGAACTCGACACAACAATCCTGCGCCTCTAAGCTGCCCTCAGATACCGATCTGTACGCCTACATTGACCTCTGTAGATGAAGCCTCTCTTGCTGGATACTGCTGAGGACTGGGGTGCCACCCACAAGTAGGCTCGCTCTCTCTGCCTCGGAGGACGCCATATCTGAGGGAAGGGAAGAAATTGATACACACGGTAAAGTCCTATGATGTCCCCGTATGGTGGTGTACTGCTCCGAAAGATAAAGTTGACG
The DNA here is from genome assembly GCA_039655645.1 of Ammopiptanthus mongolicus. NCBI lineage: Eukaryota > Viridiplantae > Streptophyta > Magnoliopsida > Fabales > Fabaceae > Ammopiptanthus > Ammopiptanthus mongolicus. The sequence goes on along the minus strand of CM077351.1, from coordinate 47,843,162 downwards.
GATCCCGTATATACTGTCAAAAAGGTCGAGGGGTCCACCCGCCATCCCCTCTCGTCGTGATAGACGATCTCAATGTCCCCTAGCACCGGCATCCGCGGTGCCCCCGTAATAAATGAGTGAAGTCTCAAGTCCATCCTACAGCTCTGTTGGCTTGCCGTCTGCTCGCGAATCGAACGTACATACACAAAGAAAAGATAGGGAGATAAGATATACAACACATCTATAACAGGGATGATGCAATGCAGAACATATAGCAAACACAACCATCTCTCAATGTCTCGACACCACGGTCGTTTCCCTATCTAGGACCGCCATGACACGATAGGCGCTACCATACCGGTCTCATGTGGGTACACCTGTGTCCAATATATCCCCGAGATCACACAGACCTTCCCTTCCGTTTTTCACACCCGCACTCGGTGCACCAACCACGTATGCCTCTCGGCACACGGCTCGCCACTTGGCATTATATGCATATGCTATGCATGTCATCCATCTCTTTTGATCTGATATAGCAACACATGCAACTTGCTCTTAGCAACACGAGCTCCAAGCTTCAACTGTAACCATATGAGCACCAAGCTCCTTTCTAACCATATGAGCTCCAAGCTCCACTATAACCATCTGAGCTCCAAGCTCCTATCATAAACTTACGAGCTTCAAGCTCCAACTATAGCCTCAAATCTTAACTATCAGCTCAAACGTCCACAACGTGGTCAAAGCCCTAATTATACTAAACCTCCAAGTCTCATGCATAAACACATTTCCAGATACAATGCAACAGTTCATCATTATCAACATGCTCAATAAAGCAGTAAACATCTCATATATCGTCATGCCATCATATCATGCATATATATCACATACCATAGTTAGAAGATACGTAGATACTCACAGAGTAACAATACATACATCACGTCAATCAATACAAGTCTGCTAACCTAGGGTATCAATACAACGGTGCTAGCCCGAAATAGGCTAAACCGAGGGTTTAGGTACTTCAACAGGACTGAAACTCACGTAGGGTTTAGGGTTCCCCTACACAACACAAAACATGCAACAGAGTTTTATAAACTACTCTTGTCTCCCCGACGTGTGGAACTCTTTCTCACCATCTGAACTGTTTCCTGCGTGCTTTTCAGTGCAACTCTGACAGCGGCTCCACAACCGGCAACCATACACGTTTCCCAACAAGCTCAACGATCAGCTCTACACCACTGCCAAAGATACCCCCGGCATGCATGTTGAGCCAATAATCGCGCCGAGTACACGCACGGGGTCCAGAAACAGCCAAAAACTCAGAAACAACGATAGATTCGACAACAAACGATTGAACAACAATGAATCACAAGTTTCCAGGTTGCAGCCACGAAGTTGAAGGAGAAAAGCTTACCAAACAGTGGCTAACCTCACAAGCTGCCACCCCACACGGATCCTCGTACGACTCTTCGAACGAAAGTTCGGGTGAAAACACCCGTGAAACTCTAATGTGTTAGCAAAACATCATTAGGTTGGAGTAGGAGTAAGGAAATACTAGAAACCAAGACAAATACCAAAAATAACTTAGGGTCGACGATGTCGGCCCCTAGGCTTACCTCAAACAAGCATGAAACAAAGGTCGCACCCGAGGCAAGTCCAAAGCTACAATCACGAATGTGTAGTCGGAATGGGGTTTCGATGTAAGATCAAGCTAGAATCACTCAAAGGAGCTAAGAACTCTCTCTGGAACTCTCTCAGGTCGTAGGGAAAAAGAAAGGTTTGGAGAATTTTGTGCGAAATGAAAACGATGGTTTCTTGATCAGCACGCTTTAGCGTGCATAACTCTCCACGCTTGAGCATCCCCATGCTAGCGTGGGCTCTCTCCACGCTTGAGCATAGAACCCGTCCACTTTGCCTTCTCCCTGGCCTGACTCGTGTCTCACACACGTCCAAACTCAAAACAGCTGGCACAACGCACTCAGCACGCTTGAGCGTGCCAACTTCTCACATCCAAGCGTTGCCACGCTTGAGCGTGGATTCCTCCCACGCTTGAGCGTCCAACTCAGCTGGGAAAGGACTTCTAGCCTTCTGATCAGTGGCGGATCTTGAGAAATTTTTTTTTGGGGGAGCCACTAAACACTAGTCAAAATAATTCACTTAAATTTACAATTAATCATGCATAATTTTATCACTTAAATATGTAAAGTGAGTAAACATTCAATATATGAAATCTTATCTAGCGTTTACTCATCTTACACAAGAGAGATTAAGAAGTTTGAAACAAATGAGCTGAGGAGGAAAAACTTATTTGTAGTGAGCTCGGAGATGAGTTGAGTTGGAAATAATATTCATTTTAATATACTTGTTCAACTATTTGAATATTTTTTAAATAAATAGGGTCTAATAATAGTGTTCCAAAAAATAAAATATACGGTAGTTTGTGAACTTTGCATGTATAATATATGTTGCACAAATTTTTTTGAAGGTATCATATAACTTTTTATATAAAAAAAATTAGGAGAAAAAGTTCGGGGGGAGCCGTGGCTATCCCCGACTCCTAAGAAGATCCGCCTTTGCTTCTGACTCCCCCAATTTCTCGTGTTGCACCTTAAGCACTTCTAACAGGATTCAAGCCTATTCCTAAACTTCCAACTAGGTGTCAAACTAGCACATGAACATTCACACAACTACACAAACACCCGATCAAGGTTATCCATCTCAATTAGGGTTACAAAAGATGGGATGTTACACAAACCAAGGAAGAGGGGGGACTGGCCCTTCATTCTCCTTCATTTCGAAAAAAAAACACAAAACAATCATTCTCATCCTCTCTTCCTCAATCCCCTTCGACCAACTCCACAAAACCACCCCAAACCTTTCCTAAACACCATTACCACATCAAATACATTTTCTTCAACATCATTTCATCATCAAAAATCAACATGAAAACCCCCACACGTCCATAATAAAAACAATCGCTTTCAAGGGAAACTAAGAGCAAATAGGAGGAGAAAGAAGAAATTATCACATCTCCATTTTAAGCTTCATACATGTTAGTTTTTGTTGTTTGTAACATTGGATAACCATAAATCCCAACTACCTGCTAAATGTTTCAATTGCTTCTATTAAATGCTTATTTTCGACCTTATAGATGATGTTGAACAACTGGTTTTGGTTGCATGTTTGAATAGAGGCTGATTTGGATGGAAAATTGATAAGGGTTTTGTAAAAAGAAAAAAAAAATTCTCAAACCCGTATGCACCACTGTCAGTATTTCGTCCATAACTTCCTCTATAGAGCTTGTTTCGATGTGATTCTTATACCTTTGGAAACTAGACAAAATTATGTTCGAAATAGGCTCTGGAATGGTCCAATTTCATCACGTATGGAGGGATAAAAACGACATGCAAGTTGCTGTTGGTGTTGGACACTCTGTACTAATTAGAGCCGTCAATATGGGTTATAACCCGTGAGCCAATTGATAACTCTTAGAAATAAGAGTTATTATGTCCTTCTTTGCTTAATCAATGCAAGTCTTTAATCTGCTTGACAGTTGAATTTACTGATAACATATGTTTAAGGAAAGCTGTGTTGGGTAATCAGGAAGTCAGATGAAAAATAGATGCTCTGGAATGCTACAGCGTTGGCAAAGAGGACCACTACAAGACCAAGTCATGCCAGCTCAGCAAATTTCTTTGTGCTGATGTCAATCAAGGAGGGCGTGTCCCATAACTGAAGAGATAGATGAATAGTTATTGTACTTAGGGAAATGGGCCATGGATATAACTTTTGTGCTAATATTACTAAAAGGCCCAAAAAGTGAGGATAGAGGGTATTGTGTAAAACCCTATTTGGGGAACATTCTCTGTGGTTATATAGGAGGAGGTCAGCTGGCTGCGGAGGATCATCTCTCTCTAGTGCATAGTACAGCTGCAACCTTGCTTTCTTTAATATTTCTTTATAGCTTTTATTATCCATTAATGGAAATATCTTTATCTTTAATTTCGTTTGATGTTGTTATGCTCATCATGAACTAAATCTCTTCATCTGGGAGCTATGAACTTGTAATCAACACTTCTGGGTGATTTATGTTAATATATGCATTGCATTTTCTTCTATTTTGTGCCTCACTCCATTTTTGGTTGAATCTGATCATCTCAACTAGAACACTTATTTGTTAAGCTTGGCGAAGTTGAGCAAGTGGACTTGTCTAGAAGATAAGGATAATTTCAATTAATTGGAAAATTAATGGGAAGTTGATTGTGCTAGGAATAGACTATCAAGGCCTTAAGTATCTGGACGTACTAAACCAAGAACAGACTAGATTTAATTTGAGCTTAGGAATAAGGAACATTTAATGAAACTCAGTTGTTAATGCTGGAAAGCAAATATTGTTCCTGGACTAAATGCTGCAGCATTATGAAGCATAAATTGCCCTGTAGTAGAGATTACAAAGGATTAGCCTCCCTTGCTGTTTTTATAAGCTGTTTGGGAACGATCTCTATTCACTCTTTATTACTTGTTACGATTGTGTACACTTGCACACATCACAATTTTGCACAACAAGTTTTTGGCGCCGTTGCCAGGGATCTTTGAATATTGCTAACTTCTAAGTGTTATCAGTTTGGATCTTCTAGTGAAATTTTCTTACTCTAAAGTGTGTTGTGCTTTGAAGCAGAAATATAGCTGTTTATAAGAAGGCACAGTACACCACAATTTTCGCTTGATCTAGAAATCGAAAGAACTTTAAGGAGAATCCGAAGGGAAAACAGGGGACTGCTGGAACTGAACAACTTAGTCATGGCAGACCCCATAAACCAGGACTTGGTTAATATGAACCCAGATATTATTACCATGGCCAATGATAGAGCTAAAGGGATAAGAGATTATGCTGTCTTTGACCTTGACACTGTGAACACTGGGATAGTGAGACCCAAGATCACTGCAAACCAATTTGAGTTCTAATCGATGATGTTTCAGATGCTGCAAACCGTGGGGCAATTTAGTGGTGCTGCTCATGAGGATCCCCACCTGCACATTAAGCAGTTCTTGGAAGTTGCTAGCAATTTCAAGATGCTTGGAACATCAGATGAATCACTCAGGCTGATATTGTTCCCTTATTCACTGAGAGACCAAGCCAAGGTTTGGCTCAATTCACTGGAGCCTAACTCAGTGAATACTTGGAACGGGTTGGCAGAGAAATTTCTAACCAAGTACTTCCCACCAATAAAAAATGCAAGGCTTCAAAATGACATAATCTCATTCCAGCAAACTGTTGAAGAATCACTTTTCGAAGCTTGGGAGAGGTTCAAGAGGCTGTTGAAGCAATGTCCTCACCATGGAATACCTATTTGTATACAGATGGAAACTTTTTATAATGGTCTATCCCCAGCATCTAGGTTGACTCTTGATGCCTCTGCAGGAGGAGCTTTGCTTAACACGTCTTATGATGAAGCCAAAGAGATTATAGAAACTGTTGCTGCAAACAGCTATCAATGGCCCACTGCCAGGGCTCTTACTGAAGCTGCTAACACCCCAGTTGTCACATCTTCTAAAAAAGCCTCTGGATTACATGAATTGAGTGAGGTCACTGCATTGAGTGCTTAGATGGCTTCACTAACCCACATGATAAAAAACCTAGCCACTGCTACTCAACTGCCCCCTATGACAGTTGTCATGGAACAGAATTTTCCAGCCAGTGTGCAAGCATTGTCCCGTGTCTACTGTGGGGGAGAGCATGTATATGAAGATTGCCATGGAAACCCTACTTCAGTCAGCTACATTGGGAACAATAGGACTAATAATCCTTATTCTAACACTTATAATCCTGGGTGGAGATAGCACCCACATTTCTCATGAAGTAATCCTGCCAATGCCAATGCTGGTAGTTCAATTGCCCAAAACAGGAACATGATTTCTCCACCAGGATTCCCTTCCCAAGGCAGTCAAGGGCAGACTCAACAAACTCCACAGACTTCCAACTGCACAAGTCAAGAATCTTCTATGGAGGCCATTTTGAAGGCCTTCATGACTGAAACAAAGGCCCACATACAAAATCAGGGAGTTGCTATGAGGAAATTGGAAACTCAGGTAGGACAGCTGGCCAATGCCTTGAATAGTAGGCCTACTGGTACCCTACCTGCTCAGACTGAGACCCCTTCTTCGTCAATTGAGAAGGGTAAAGAGCATTGCAATGTCATAAGCTTAAGAAGTGGGAAGGAAATTTTTGATGCCAAGGCCACAAAAGAAAAATATGCAGGAGTAAGCAGTACAACTGAGTCAGATGACGAAGTGCATGTTTCAATTGAAGATCCTAAAAAATCAGCAATCACCACTATCAAGCAACCTCTACCAAACCTGATATCCGAGTGGCCTCCACCTCCTTTTCCACAGAGGTTGAAGAAGGCAGCTCAAGAGAAGCAATTTAGCAATTTTATGGAGGTTCTTAAGCAACTGCACATCAATATCCCATTGGTTGAAGCTCTGCAGCAAATGCCTAACTACACAAAATTCGTGAAAGATGTTCTTACAAAGAGGAAGAGACTGGGATAATTTGAGACAGTAGCTATGACAAAAGAATGTAGTTCCTTACTGCAGAATAAAGTGCCTCAGCAATTTCACTATACCATGCTCGATAGGAAATACCTATTGTGGTAAGGCTTTGTGTGACCTTGGGGTCAGAGCCTATGTCTATTTTCAAACAGCTTGGCATTGGTCAAGCCAGGCCAACCACAGTAACATTACAGCTAGAAGACAGATCTATTGCTCGTCCTAAGGGCAGAATTGATGATGTGTTAATCAGAGTGGATAAATTTGTTTTCCCAGTGGATTTCATTATTCTGGATTTCGAAGCTGACAAGGGAGGTCCAATCATATATTCTTGGTAGACCCTTCCTAGCAACAGGGAGGACTTTAATCGATGTTCGGGAAAGAGAGCTCACCATGCGGGTAAATGACCAGCAGGTTACTTTTAATGTTTTCAATGCTTTACAATACCCTGATGAAGGAATGGAAGGTTGTTCCTTTATTAATAGCCTAGAATCCTTGGTTCAAGAACAATTCATGGCCACTGACGCAGAACTATGGGTTGAGGCTGAAGTTGACAGTGAAGAATTAAATGTTGTGGTTGAGCAGAGATGTGGACAAAGGCCTTGGGTAAGAAGGTTTGAATCTCTTGATTTGACTGATGACAGTTTCAAGGAGAATGTTCCTTCTATAGATGTAACGCCCCTATTTTCAAGTTTTATAATTCTTCAGTATTTAAATGTTTGTATTTTATTGGAGGGTCTAGAGAGTGAAATAAAATATTCTGAGAACCTAGGCATGCCCTACATAACCATAGGAAGCCATGGTTAAGTTTCGGGCGAAAGCTCAAACGGAGCCCGATCTATGTTTTTCACAGGTAGTCATGTTTTTCTACTATCAAGACCTAATTTGGACTCGTGAACGAGACAGTAAGTCTCAAGATTTAATTCTCTACGTCTTTGTTAAAATCCGTGCCGACTTCTAAAAGTGAAAATAATATATTATAATCGGGCGAATACTCGAACCGGGAGACGATTGGAGCTGTAAAGGGATTTACTGTGACCCGCTACGGATAAGGTTCATCTAGGAAGGTGTGCTGTGACTCACCAATGTCATCATTACATTTCTAGAAATATCTAGATATTTATAAGGGAAATGACCAAAATGCCCCTAGTCTTTTAAGGAAATGACCAAATTGCCCTTTGAGTTATTTACAAGTTTGCCATAGGATGAAAATATAAATATCTCTCTCACTCTCTCACTAGGCCTCTTGGCCATACTCTCTCTCTCTCTTCTTTCTCTCACTTGTTCTTCCTTCTCCTTCCAAGTTCTTCAAGTTCTTCATTTTGTTCTTCACTAAAACCTACTTTGATCTTCATAAAAGTTGAAGTTTGGTGAAAACTTGTTTCTTTACTCATTAATCTTTGATTCTAAGAGGTATGATCTCCATCTTAATTCTCTTAATCTCTCTATTTCATCTCTTGATTCTTGAAGATCCAAGTTTAGATCCAAAACTTTGAAGATTCATAAAAAAGTGTAGAAAAATCCTTTTAATACCAAATCCATTTCTATGATCTAGTTTCATCATTCTCTTTCATAATCCAAGAGATGCAATCAAATAATTTTTCTAGCCTTTTCTTCTTAAGATGGCCGAAATCTTCATGATGGGAAAATGTTGAGTTTTTTATTAAAGTTTTGTGTAATAAGACTTGTTTTAGTGTTAGGAGTATCTAAGGATCATCCATCCAAAAGATGAGAAATTTTGAACATCTCTATCTTATTTTCACATCTAGGGACCGAACCCTAAGTTGGTGAGGATAGGAAAGTTTTGTGTTGTTTGATGTTAGTGATTGTTTGGTTGTGTTGTTTGTAGTTGGTGACGAGTATTCGGACCAGTAATCGGGAGGTTTGCAACCGATCGACCGACTTTCATCGGGAGGATTATTTCATCAACAGGTATGAGGGGTGAACCTCATCACACCAAAGTTGGTGGTGGTGAAGATGGTTGTTTAATTTTTTTTGTGGGTGAAATCCTTTGGTTTGGGTTCACTTTTATTTGTTAAGTTCTCTTGGAGAGCAAAGTTTTGTAATAATGAGTTTATGCTTTAGTGTGCTCTAGCATATGTTTATGATGATGTGATTGAATGAAAATCATTTTCATGTATGTTGAAAAACCTACTTTGATCACTAGATGAAGTATGAACTTTTAAGCTTGATTATGATGCAATGATGTGTGATTGTTGTTTGTCATAATTGTGTGAGCATTTTGAGCTATAACTTGCTTAGTTGGTGAAATAAAATCTCCACTTTTCATTGGAGTAGGCTTGTGGCCTTAGTGAGAATAAATATAAGAACATGTGTTGTTCTTGATCTATCAAAGTTTTGAAGTAAGAAAAGTATTTTCATAACCTATGTTTCAAAGAAAAACAAAACGTGATTTTGATCCAAAGATCAAATAAAGTTTCAACATTTAAGTGTGTCACCAAAGTGAAAAGAATGTCTTTTACTTTAGCCATAGGTCATTTGATTAAACTAAGTGCTTCAAAAAAAAGAAATAATGAAGAAGTTAAGGAAAAGGCAAAATAAGGCATTCGCCTGGCTAACCTAGTCTCGCAGAGGGCTAGCCCGAGCAGCAAAGATACAGCTTCTCGGCCTCGCGACGCGAAACCATTCTTGCCCCGCGAAGCAGAAGGACTGTCTAAGAAGTAAAAATAGCCTCTCAGCCTCGCGTCGCGAAACTGATATTCGCCCCGCGAGAAAAGGATTGGGTTTACAAAGAGAGTTTTTCTAACTAAAATTGTAAAGTTTTACGCGTGAAAACCGAAGTTAAGTAATTAACTTAGATTTGAAAACAAGGGATAATTAAGTATGGTATGTGGTGGAGCAAGACCATATACTATACCATTGATGACTTAGTTCATCAATATCTTTATAAAACTATAGTGAATCAACACCTATTTCTCTAAATTCGCTTAGAGAGAAATTTTAGCTTAAGCAAATCAATTTGAAAATCAAGGAGTTATATCTTAGAAAGACTCAAAGACTTATCTAAGAGGATTCTCAATCCTTATTTATAATGCTTAGGACTTGAGACATAATTCATAAGACATAAACACAAACATGAAACGTTTTTGGGTTTTGAAATAGTAGTTCGATGACGGACCAGTGATTCGGACCCCGATCAGTCGTTCAATTGTTTCAGTCTTGTGATGACTCGATCCCCGAGGGATCACGAGATTTATCCGGTGGATAGAAGTTTTGAAATACGAAAATACGTATAGTTCCTACGGAAGTGAACCTTAGAGAACCTTGAGGTTTATCCGGGGGATAGAAATTGCTTTATCACATCTGCTTTGTGTAAGTATTGGCATTTCATTTCATAGTTGTAAGGCCTTGAGCCTAGGTGTTGAGCTTACATCTTGATGCGGGTGCGAATCTTACGGTGACGATTGGAATAGCCTTGGAGGTATCAGGGTTGGAAAGGTTGATATGTGACCAGTTGGTAGCTCTTCTGTGTCGTGGCGAATCCGAGCAATACACTGATATCCTCAACTAGATGCCGTACTTTTCATGTTTGGTCGAGATTGTTTCCGTAAAAGTCAGATATGTGCACGTTACGAATGTTGTAGCATCTTGCCCAAGGCTTGGCGTACACAGAACATGTCCTCCCATTCACTCTCTCCGATATTTTGTTAGCTCCATGCAGTAGGGATCAGAGATTTACCCTTGTGGCATATGGCATTGAGTCGTGGACATTGCACTGCATTGCATGGCTGTTGATGAGTGCATTTATTTGTTGTACTTCACTATTCTATATTTTTGAGAATGTCTTATTTTATGCTGCTAACTGTTTAAAATGATTTATATTGAGAAATTATATGATAAGCATGTTGGGTACATCATTACTTGGTGAGTTGTCCCCCCTTTCTGCTACTTTGTTGTGTTGATGATCGGGATCTCACCCATATTTTGTATATCTTTTCTGCTGGTATTACTGTTTCTGCTTGAGCAGATGGATGCGACGACGATTCTGTCCAGCATTTGCTTTGAGTCCAGAGGGGGACTCTTTTGCTGTTAAAGTTTTTGGCCAGACTGTGTCAGTGTCTGTAGTACGTTTTGGGAGCTGTGACTCCTAATACTTATTATATTTCTAATGTCAGTTATACATTAGACCTATGTCTGTATACAGTATTATTTCTGTTTTCTATTTTTGCATTTTAATTCAGTATGACTGTTAGAAATGCATGATGAACCTAAGTTCATTTTATTCTTACTTACCTTTACTAAATCCCATTACATCCTTGTGAAAAAAAAAATCGTATTTTCCGCCTTATAAACGTTCGGGAATGTGACACTCGGGAAAGGGTGTTGCAATAGACAGGCCTCTTGTACTTGAATTGAGGCAGCTACCTGATCACTTAAAATATGCATATCTTGGAGAGGAACGGAATCTACCTGTAACAATCTCTTCATTTCTCACTGCTGAGCAAGAACACAGCCTCATCTCTATTTTGAAAAGACATAATAAAGCCATTGCATGGCAAATGGCTGATATAAAAGGAATTAGTCCTAGCTTGTGTATGCATAGAATACTGTTGGAAGAGAGTGCTAAAAATAGTGTTGAAGGGCAGAGAAGGCTGAATCCTATCATGAAGGATGCGGTAAAAAAGGAGATTATCAAATGGCTGGATTCAGGAATTATATATCCTATTTCTGATAGTGTGTGGGTTTGCCCTGTGCAATGTGTCCCGAAGAAAGGAGGGGTGACTGTGGTTAAAAATGAAAAAAATGAGCTGATCCCTACCAGATAGAACAGTGATAGGATGGAGAATTTGCATGGACTATAGGAAGCTAAATAAGGCAACTCGAAAAGATCATTTCCCACTGCCATTTATTGATCGAATGTTGGATAGACTTTCAGGGAAGGAGTTCTATTTTTTCTTAGATGGCTACTCTGGTTATAACCAAATAGCAGTAGCTCCCGAGGATCAACAGAAAACTACTTTCACTTGTCCTTCTGGCACTTTTGCTTTCAGAAGGATGCCTTTTGGTTTATGCAATGCACCAGCCACCTTCCAGAGATGCATGATGGCTATGTTCTCAAATTGCATTGAGAAGTCCATGGAAATATTCATGGATGATTTTTCAGTCTTTGGAGAATCAATACACGGATGTTTGGACAATTTAGAACAGGTCCTTAATCAATGTGAGGACACTAACCTGGTTTTGAATTGGGAAAACTGTCATTTTATGGTCGGAAGGCATTGTATTGGGACATAAAGTATCAAAGAAGGGGATGGAGGTTGATAAAGCATAAATTGAGGTGATTGAAAAACTTCCTCCCCCAACATCAGTAAAGGGGATCAGAAGTTTCTTAGGGCACGCAGGATTTTAGAGGAGGTTCATCAAGGACTTCTCCAAGATATCCAAACCCTTATGTAAATTGCTGGAGCATGACAGAGCATTTGATTTCACAACAGAATGTCTTGAAGCTTTTGAACTCTTAAAAAGGGCTTTAATCACAGCTCCAGTAATTGTAGCCCCAGACTAGGAACAACCTTTTGAACAAATGTGTGATGTCAGCGATTTTGCAGTGGGAGCTGTTCTTGGTCAGAGACACAACAAGGTATTTCATACTATTTATTATGCTTCAAAAGATATTAATTGATGCTCAGATCAACTATACTGCCACTGAAAAAGAGCTGCTTGTAACACCTCGATTTTTCAAGCTCCCTAGAGTTAATAAACAATATTTATGACTTTGTATTTTATTGGAGGGTCTAAAGAGTGAAATAAAGTAAACCGACACCATAGTCGAGCTCTACGCTATCGTAGGAAGCTACAGTTAATTTTGGGTTAAAAACTTAGACGGAGCCCGATCTGCGTTTTTCACTGACAGTAAGATTTTACTAATCAAAAAACCAAATTTCGACCCGTGAACGAAACAGTTAAGTTTTATATCTCATTTCGAACAATAACGGTGATTTTGAAAATTTTCAAAAAAATAAGTTCTTACGACTTTCTCAACCGAAAAACCTAAATCGGGAAATCGACGGAATCGAAAACGGACGCGCGGGGACAAAATCGGACACCAGATGAGGGACACAAGTCACCAGGGCAGGGTGAGTCAGAGGGTGAGTCACCACCATGACTCACCAACGTCATCATTACGATTCTACAAATATCTGAGATATTTAGGACGAGAAAAGACCGTTTTGCCCATAGAAACTAAAGGAATTACACTTGTGCCACATGACACATCACCTTATCATCATCATCATTACTTCTAACAAATATCAAGATATTTTTGGTGTTTTTAGAAGTAAAAAGACCAAAATGCCCTTAACTTTTCCTAAATGACATTTTTGTCCCTAAAGGAAAAGACCAAATTGCCCTTAAGTGAAAAAATTGTGGACATCCTTGTCCTTCCCTTCATACCCACGAAATTGGCAAGCTTCAAGAAGCCTTCACCATTTCATTTCACTTCTATTTCACTTCATCTTCTTCCTTTTCCATTTTCACTTAGAGAAAAGCTTGAGTTTTTGAGAGAAAAAGTGTGATTCTTGACCAATCTTCTTCATTCAAGAGGTAAGATAACTTCTATGATCCCTAAGCCTCATGAATCTCTTCCTATTTCAAGTATGAAAACCTTGATTCCATGAGCTTCCAACTTCATGAACCAAACTTCAAAAATCTCGAGAAAATTGTAGAAAAATCCTTTTAATGTCAAACCAATTTCTATGAGCTAGTTACATCATACTCTTTCATAATCCAAGAGATTGAGACCAAAAGAGTTTCCGAGCTCAAACGGGTCATAGTGGCCGAAACCTCCATGGATGAATGGATAGGAATTTGTTTCAAATTTTAGTGTAATAAGCTTTGATTTAGTTTTATCACACCTACGCCAAACTAATCCGTACGATCATCTCCCCTATGCCAACACAGTGATGAACAACAACTATGCAACATGAATCTCACTGACTTATCTCAGGATCAACACTTAGTGCCACAACCACGACTTATAAATGACCACAACCAACTTTCTTCCGGCTTAACCGGGTATCAACTTTATATCATAACATCAACATATCAATTGTATCTCTAGGTTGAGCACTACGACATATATATATATATATCCTTGACTTTCTCACCACACAATCATCTCCCGACTTATCAGAAATCACTGCCTAGCTCTACTCAGACATGTGCAGTCACAATAGTACAAAAATCACAACCAACAACAGATTCAACAGTAAAATCAACTTACAGATAAATCATGGTTAACCAATCATAAGCATATAATAAGCATAACATATACCACAAAGCATACATCCTCAATATATAGTAAAATCAACCTAACGGTTAAACGACCTCTAGTAGGGTTTGGGTCGCCCTACGCATATCAATATATATTATTTAAAGCTTGCCTCCCCGAAGATATTGTGGTTCTTTCCCCCACCTTAGTGATGTTCTCGAGTGACTTCGGATGCGGCTCCACAACAGTCAATCGGGTGCGCAAACGATCGTTCGAGTCCTGTCAGATTCTATATCACAAAACACAATCAGAAATTAAAACAGTTAAATCATAAGCTCCCTAATCCTTAGGATTAGCTACTGCCCCTATTTAATTAATTAGGCTAGGGATGTTGAAATTCTACCAACTCTTTGATCAATGATCCTTAAGCATACCTAATAAATAATCCATGATCAATTATCAAAGATTTGAACCAAAACCCCTTAAACCCAAATCCTAGGGTTTCGGCCATCACCATGAAAAATAGGTGAGAGTTTGATTTGGCTTCCTAATCACTTGGATTACATGATTAAGGAATGAAATAGGTGAAATCAAGAACATCGAACAAAAAAACCCATTTTCTCCAAATGGGGCTTGGTTCGGCCTTAAAAATTTAAATAGGCTAGAGAGCTTATTTGATTTCAAGCTCTTGGATTATGATAGTAGGGGATGATACTAGATCATAGAAATTGGTTTGGCATTAAAAGGATTTTCCTACAATTTTCTAGAGATTTTTGAAGTTTGGATCTAAAAACTTGAACTCATAAATTTTAATGAAGAAATGAATATTGAGAGCTCAAGAGTGAAATCTATACCTCTTAGGTGATAGAGGAGGATGAGAGGATCAACTTTGCTTCACAAATTTGCTGGAAAATCCTTGAGGAAGTCGAAGAAAAATGGAGGTGAAGTTGGAGAAGAAATGGAGAAAAATGGTGGAAGGAAGAAGAAGAAGAAGAAGAAGGAGGAGGGAGGGAGAGAGAGAGAGAGAGTGCCGAGCAAAAGGAGAGAGAGTGAGTGGGTGATGTCACCCTTAGATATTTTAGGCACATAATTGTCCTTTAGGAGAAAGACCAGGGGCATTTTGGTTTTTTCGCGTTCGGCTGTTTTCTGATTTCATAAATATCTAGATATTTTCTGGAAAAGCCATGGTGACAGTAGTGAGTCACGGGCATGCCTTCCTAGGCGATGTGACTTCAGGTTCATCCGTTTTTGGCTCCGTTACTTACACGATTTATTATATCGCCCCAGAAAGTCGTGAGAACTTTTATATTTTAAAATTTTCAAAATCGTCGATAACGTTTGCAATTTTATTTAAAGCCTAATTGTTTCGTTCACGAGTCAAAATTAGGTCGTCTGAGCAGTAAAATAATACTGTCAATGTAAAACGCAGACCGGGCTCCGTCTGAGTTTTCGACCAAAATTTAACCATAGTTTCCTACGATAGCATAGAACGTGACTATGGTCTCAGAATGATGTATTTCATTTTCTAGACCCTCCAATAAAATATAATTACCTAAATATTGATTAATTAAAAAGAATAAGAAAATCAGGGTGTTATATTACTACCCCCTTAAAAAGAATTTCGCCCCGAAATTCGGCGTACCTTTCTAAAATAGGCTCGGATATTGCTGCCGCATGTCTTCTTCGCGTTCCCAGGTTGCATCTCCTGTTGCTTCGTCCCATATGACTTTGATCAACGTAATGTTTTTACCCCTAAGTTCCTTTATCCTTCTATCCGCGATCCTTACAGGTAGAGCCTCATATTCAAGGTTATCTCTCAATTGTATTGACTCTGGTTCTAAAACATGTGATGGATCAGGATAATACTTTCTCAACTGAGAGACATGAAAGACGTCATGAAGATTGGATAGGTTTGTTAGTAGAGCGATATGATAGGCTACAGGACCAGTTCAGCGAAAAAATTTGAAATGGTCCAATGAACCTAGGAGTAAGCTTTCTAGATTTTATTGCTCTGCCGATTCCAGTTCTCGGAGTCACTCCCAGAAAAACATGGTCTCCTTCCTAGAATTCTAATGGTCTTCTCCTCTTATCGCTGTAACTCTTCTGCCTGTCCTGTGCGATTTTCATCTTTTCCCCTATCCTCTTGATTTGTTCCGTCATTTGTTGTACTACCTCCGGTCCTAGTACTTGACTTTCTCCACTCTCATACCAACACAAAGGTGTTCTACACTTTCTACCGTACAACGCTTCGTAAGGTGCCATACCTATACTTGAATGAAAACTATTGTTATAGGTGAACTCAATCAATGGTAAGAACTCCTCCCAACTCCCTGTGTGTTCCAAAACACAAGCTCTTAAGAGGTCTTCCAATGACTGAATCGTTCATTCAGACTGACCATCGTTTGAGGATGATAAGCAGAACTCAACCTTAACTTAGTTACCAAAGCCTCATGTAACTTCTTCCAGAATCTAGATGTAAATCTAGGATCTCTACCGGAAACAATATTAGAAGGCACTTCGTGCAACCTTACTATTTCCTTGATGTAGATGTGGGTTAACTTTTCCAACGTATAACTTTCGCCAATAGGTAAGAAGTGAGCACACTTCGTCAACCTATCGATGATTACCCAAATTGCATCATGTTTGTTATTAGTCCTTGGCAGCCCAACCACAAAATCCATAGATATACCATCCCATTTCCATTCTGGGATATCTAAAGATTGTAGCAGTCTCGCTGGCTTTTGCTGTTCTATCTTCGCCTTCTGACACACCAAGCAAGCCAACACATACTCAGCTATCTCCTTCTTCATTCCGGGCCACCAAAACATTTTCTTCAAGTCCTAGTACATCTTGGTAGCTCCGGGATGAAAACTCAACCTACTCTTGTGCGCTTCCTCTAAGATCATTCTTCTTAGTTCTATATCCGCTGGCACACAAATTCTATCTCCATACCTCAAGAGTCCATCTTGATTCATCCTAAACTCAGAAGTCCTACCTTCCGTCACTTGATCCCTTACTTTTTGAAGGCACAGATCAACATCTTGCTTCTCCCTGATCGTCTTCAAAAAGTCGCTCGTTACTGTGACCATTCCTAGGTGCATCTTATCCCTAGATAATTCCATGCCTAGATTCAAATATCTGAATTGTTCCATCAGTTCCAGTTCCTTCATCATCATAGTAGATACGTCCAAGGATTTCCTACTTAACGCACCCGCTACTACATTCGCTTTTCCTGGATGGTATTGTAGATCGAATTCATAATTCTTTATGAATTCCATCCATCTCCTTTGCCTCATATTCAACTCCTTTTGATTAAACAGATACCTCAAACTCTTATGGTCACTATACACTGTAAACTTAGCTCCATATAAATAGTGTCGCCAAATCTTTAAAGCAAACACTATAGCTGCTAGCTCCAAATCATGAGTCGGATAGTTCCTCTCATGAACTCTTAACTGTCGTGAAGCATACGCTACGACTCTCCTTTCCTGCATTAGAGACAGCCTAATCCTTGGTATGACGCATCGTAGTATACGTCAAACTGTCCTGAAGAATCTGGTAACGTCAATACTGGTGACGTAGTCAACCTCCTTTTCAGCTCCTGAAAACTCTTCTCACACTCATCCGTCCATTCAAAGGATATTCCCTTTCTAGTTAGCCGCGTCATTGGCAACGCCATCTTTAAGAATCCTTCGATGAACCTTCAGTAATATCCAGCTAAGCCTAGAAAACTCCGTATTTCACTCACCGACTTAGGGCTTTCCCATTGCACTACAGCTTCAACCTTTGCTGGATCTACCACTATTCCATCACGATTAATCACATGACCTAAGAACTGTACTTCCTCTAACTAGAATTCACACTTGGACAACTTTGCATAAAGTTGTCGGTCCTTTCACACTTGAAGTAAAATCCTAAGATGTTCCTGATGTTCTTCCCGATTAAGGGAATAAATAAGAATGTCGTCGATAAACACAACAACAAACTTATATAAGAACGGTCGGAAAATCTGGTTCATGTAATCCATGAACACTGCTGGAGCATTAGTTACACCAAAGGGCATAACCAGATACTCGTAGTGTCCGCCGTCTTCGGTATATCCTCCTTCTTGACTCGAATCTGGTGATAACCAGATCTTAAGTCAATCTTCGAAAATACTACTGCTCCTTTCAACGGGTCCATCAAATCGTCAATCCTAGGCAACAGATACTTATTCTTGATTGTTGCCTTGTTCAGCTGTCGATAATCGATGCACAGACTTGAACTTCCGTCCTTCTTCTTGACGAACAGCACCGGCGCTCCCCAAGGTGAAGCACTCGATCTTATGAACTCCTTATCCAACATGTCGTCCAATTGCTTTTTCAGCTCTGCTAAATCCGCTGGAGCCATTCGATAAGGTGCTATCAAAATCGGTCCAGTTCCCGCTATGGAATATATGGCAAACTCTATCTTTCTTTCGAGTGGTAAACCTATCATTAGGGAAAATTTCCAAAAACTCTCGCACTATAGGCAACGAATCCAACGTAGGGGATTCCTTAGCTTCCATAGAGAGTAGCAACACGTGTTTCTGAGATTTACTACCTAGCTTACTATCCTTGGCAGGCATTAATCTAGATTGCTCAGGGAAAGATAAGGTCTTTTTAGAAAAGTCTAACACTACGTGGTTAGCCGAAAGCCAATCCATGCCTAAAATTATATCAAGTTGATGCATAGGTAAGCAAATGAGATCAACAAAAAAGTTCGATTCTCAATGATCATAAGACAATTCAAACAGACAGTTATGGTTGTCAAAGAATTACTGGTAGGAGTAGAAACAATTAAGTCATGGGGAAGTAAAGGGGCAGACAACTTTAAATGATCCACACACTCTTGGGATATGAAGGAATGAGTAGCTCCCCAGTCAAACAATACAAATAAGAGTTTACCTGACATTAGGCACATACCTTGTATAAGATCAGGGGATTGAGAGGATTTAGCTCCTCGTATGGTAAATACCCTTCCGGTGGTTGTGGTCTTGCTGTTTGCTGTCCTGTTCCTTGGGTCCTGGTCACTGGGCCCTGCCCGCCGGTGTTGTACCTCGCTCCTTGTGTACATTCTGGCGCTATGTGACCTACTTGGCCACATCAGAAACACTGGCGAGTCTCCTTTATCGGACAATCCCGAATTGAATGTGACCCTCCACACCTAAAGCAGCCACTTGGTTGGAGTTGTCCTTCAGTCTGTCTTGGTGTCTGACGGTCATAAGGCCTTCGTCCCATCTGGAATCTTCCCTTTTCGCCTCGATCTCTCTAGTCAAACCTCCGATTAGGTCCTTAAGTTCTGCCTTGCTGCAGCTCTCTCTTCTTGTCAATGTTCTCAATGACTGAACATCTCCCCAGCATTTCAGGCTGTCGGGTGATGTTCAATGGTGCAATAACCCTTTGCAATTCGTATTTGAAGCCGTCCTCAAAGCGCCTGCAAACCCATTCTATATCGGGGAATCTCTGATAAAATTCAGAAAATTTGAGCAGTGCTTCGAATCTTGCAGAGTACTCCCTAACAGACATGGTCCCTTGCTTCAGACCCATAAACTTTTTCTCTTTTTCCCTTCTCATCATCCTGGGGAAATACTTCTCCAGAAAGCATTCCCGAAACAGTCCCCAGTTGATGAGCCTGTCTTCTGCTTCTAGCATCCTCCGCTTGCCTTTCCACCACAGCTCTGCACCTCCTATCAGCCTGAAGGATGCATAGGTTACCTTTCAGTCCTCACGGCAGTGCATCACCGGAAAGATTTTCTCCAGCTCTTGCATCCAGAGTTCAGCTCCCTCTGGATTGAAGTCGCCATTGAACTGCGGCCGCTTTCCTTTCAGAAAAGTATTTAGCCCGGTGTCTTCCCTCACGACTTCACCTTGCTGATTTTGTCTCTGTTGTTATTGCATGGTCAACTGTAGTAGTTGAGCGTTCTGCTGCGTCTGATGCAACATTGTCGTTGCCAGTTCCGTAACTATCCTCAGGGTTTCAGTTGATTCTATCCCATCGACAGAGTGGGAACTTGCTTCATAACCGATTCCGAGTTCAGTGGCACTCGTTGTGGCCCTTCCGTCACTTCCTCTAGGTCGTCCATGAACCATTCCTTCCTGGCAAGGAGAAATAGTAGCTTTGATTCATAAGACACGTGATAAGTCTGCGATCTATCCGGTTTTTTTTTAAGTAAGAAAAGGCTAGAAAAGAAGAAAACAAGGGAAAAGACACTTGCCTCGCGACACGATGCTCGCCATGCGAGCCAGAGGGTCAGACTAAGCAGTAAAATACAGTCCTTCGGCCTCGCGATGCGAAACTATTCTCGCCATGCGAGCCAGAAGGTCTGTCTGAGAAGTAAAATACAGCCTTTTGGCCTCGCCTCACGAAACAATTCTCGCCTCGCGAGCCAGAAGCAAACAAGGGAAAAGACACTCGCCTCGCGACACGATGCTCGCCATGCGAGCCAGAGGGTCAGACCGAGCAGTAAAATACCGTCCTTCGGCCTCGCGATGCGAAACTATTCCCGCCATGTGAGCCAGAAGGTCTGTCTGAGAAATAAAATACAGCCTTTCGGCCTCGCATTGTGAAACCAAGTCTCGCCTCGCAAGACAGAAGGCCAGGCATATATATCATATGTCTTAAAGCAGTTATCACACTCGATAACTTGCACATCGGATGCTCTAACCAACTTCTAAGCATAGTCAATACCTAATGCGGGTTCAACTAGACACGGCCAGAAATTACAACTTAACCCAAACAGTCCGTGATTAAGGATCAAACTGCTCTGATACCACAAAATGAGACAACCCCTTCCTCGGAGGTCCTATTGGTGACCCCACTTATGATTATTAGCGTTATAGCGTAGCGTGATAGTACAAAATTGCGGAATTATTAAAAAATTAAATATACATACTGATACCATAATAATAGATACAGACCTAATAGTACTGGCTCCATGAGTAGATCCTACAACACTGATACCAAATGTAAAAGACTTCAGAGTATGCAGTAAATAAAAATTAAAAGCATAACAGCGAAAATAAAAATACAAACGACTTCATCTCCTGGCCCCCAAAATACATTTCGCTCAACCCATGTACTGGCCATAACAAAACTAAGACTGTCTACCCGACCACGACTCTAACGTAAACGGTAATCGGGCCCGTATACACTACTCTTCACTGAGAGTAGTCAGTCTCCCGGATACGGTCGTCCTCTGCATAGAGCAGCTCAAGGTACCCCAGCATTGGGATCTGAGGCTCTCCCGCCAGCATCAGGCTCGACAGGTATGCCATCAATCTCTTCTGGAAATTCCTCATCAGGGTCTTCTCGTGCAGTCGAGAATAAGGAAAAATACGACATAGAAAAATACAGAGGATAAGAAACAGTAATATGCCATATATGGGAAAATAGCTATATAAAATAAAGTATATAGATAGCAACTCATAGAATCACAATGGTGACAACCAAACAACTTCCGGATAATTGTCCCTTAACTACTGTCTCTCACACTCATGCAACTAAAAACTATATGGACGCAATCACGACGCGACATCCCCAATAGATCAAGGTGTCTCGGTCATCACTATGCCACCCCCCACAAGGCAGGGTTCGGTCAAAAGCCCGCAGACTCAACTCGTCTCATGGGTACGACATATTCCCCAGCCCGTAGGCCAGGTCGGAATATTCGCCTGTCAACAACGCAACTTACGGTAACGACATGTTTCCCCGCCCGCAGGCTAGGTCGGAGCATTCGCCCGTCCGTTAACAACTCAACTTTGGGAACGACATATCCCCCCGCCCGTAGGCTAGGTCGAGACATTCGCCTATCCGTCTACAATTCGACTAACGGGTACGATCATCTCCTTGCAGGTAAGATCGGAATTGCCCCTATGCCAAACTAATCCGTACGATCATCTCCCCGCAGGTAAGATCGGAATCGCCCGTATGTCAACACAGTGATGAACAATAACTATGCAACATGAATCTCATTGACTCATCTCAAGATCAACACCTAGTGCCACAACCACAACTTATAAACGACCACAACCAACTTTCTTCCGGCTTAACCGGGTATCAACTTTATATCATAACATCAACAGATCAAATGTATCTCTAGGTTGAGCACTACGACATATATATATATATATATATATATATATATATATATATATATATATATATATATATATATATATATATCCTCGACTTTCTCACCACACAATCATCTCCCGACTTATCAAAAATCATTGCCTAGCTCTACTCAGATATCAGCAGTCACAATAGTACAAAAATCACAACCAACAACAGATTCAACAGTAAAATCAACTTACAGATAAATCATGGTTAATCAATCATAAGCATATAATAAGCATAACATATACCACAAAGCATACATCCTCAATATTCAGTAAAATCAACCTAACGGTCAAACGACCTCTAGTAGGGTTTGGGTCGCCCTACTCATATCAATATATATTATTCAAAGTTTGCCTCCCCGATGATATTGTGGTTCTTTTCCCACCTTAGTGATGTTCTCGGGTGACTCCGGATGCGGCTCCGTAACAGTCAATCGGGTGCGCGATCGATCGTTCGAGTCCTGTCATATTCTATACCACAAAACACAACCAGAAATTAAAACAGTTAAATCATAAACTCCCTAATCCTTAGGATTAGCTACTGCCCCTATTTAATTAATTAGGCTAGGGATGTTGAAATTCTACCAACTCTTTGATCAATGATCCTTAAGCATACCTAATAAATAATCCATGATCAATTATCAAAGATTTGAACCAAAACCCCTTAAACCCAAATCCTAGGGTTTCGGCCATCACCCTGAAAAATAGGTGAGAGTTTGATTTGGCTTCCTAATCACTTGGATTACATGATTAAGGAATGAAATAGGTGAAATCAAGAACATTGAACAAAAAAAACCCATTTTCTCCAAATGGAGCTTGGTTCGGCCTTAAAAAGTTAAATAGGCTAGAGAGGTTATTTGATTTCAAGCTCTTGGATTATGATATTAGGGGATGACACTAGATCATAGAAATTGGTTTGGCATTAAAAGGATTTTCCTACAATTTTCTAGAGATTTTTGAAGTTTGGATCTAAAAACTTGAACTCATAAATTTTAATGAAGAAAATGAAGATTGAGAGCTCAAGAGTGAAATCTATACCTCTTAGGTGATAAAGGAGGATGAGAGGATCAACTTTGCTTCACAAATTTGCTTGAAAATCCTTGAGGAAGTTGATTAAAAATGGAGGTGAAGTTGGAGGAGAAATGGAGAAAAATGGAGGAAGGAAGAAGAAAGGAAGAAGAAGAAGAAGAAGGAGGGAAAGAGTGCGAGATAAGGTGAGAGGGTGAGTGGGTGATGTCACCCTTAGATATTTTAGGGACATAGTTGTCCTTTAGGAAAAAGACCAGGGGCATTTTGGTCTTTTCGCATTCGGATGTTTTCTAATTTCATAAATATCTAGATATTTTCTGGAAAAGCCATGATGACAGTAGTGAGTCATGGGCATGCCTTACTAGGCGATGTGACTTCAGGTTCATCTGTTTGTGGCTCCATTACTTACGCGATTTATTATATCGTCCCAGAAAGTCGTGAGAACTTTTATATTTTGAAAATTTTCAAAATCGCCGATAACATTTGCAATTTTATTTAAAGCCTAATTGTTTCGTTCACGAGTCAAAATTAGGTCGTCTGAGCAGTAAAATAATACTGTCAGTGTCAAACGCAAACCAGGCTCCGTCTGAGTTTTCGACCAAAATTTAACCATAGCTTCGTACGATAGCGTAGAGCATGACTATGGTCTCAGAATAATTTATTCATTTTCTAGACCCTCCAATAAAATACAATTACCTAAATACTGATTAATTAAAAAGAATAAGAAAATCGGGGTGTTACAAATCGCCTATAGAATGATATCGAAAAGAACATGTGCAAAGACCAACTTAAGAAAAATCGGGAACCAATGATAGACCAATGAGGTGTTCGGATCGAAAAGTTTGGAAACTATCATATGAGCCTTTAGAATGGCTTGGGTTGTCGGAGTAATACCAAAGTTTATCTGGTTAATAAACATGAACCTATTCGCCTTGTAGGCTTAACCATATTGCATATAAATTCGAGTCTAAGGCCTGCGTGCCTAGGAGGTTGATCTTACACCTAATTCGGTTGCAGATATTAGGGTGACGATCTTCAATAATCTTGGCAATGTTTGAGTTGGAAACCGCACAGATGACCAGTTGGTAGCTCTTCTGAGTCGTGACATTTCGTGCACTGCTTAGACATCTGCAACTAGACACCAATTTATCCATGGTTTTAGAGTGTCATCATAAAAGCCTATGGTTACTAGTAACAAGGAAATTTGGAAGCAAAATTTGGCCTAAGGCTGGCGCTTTGATGAACTTGTACTATTACCACTCCTTCTGATTTGTCCCATTATAGCTCCGGAGTAGGGTCAGAGTCTTGACGGTGGCATGTTTAGATTGCACCAAGGTCATGTTGGAACCAAAGTGGTTATGGTCCACTAATCCCTTAGGTTTTGATGTTAACAAAAGACTAATTTAAGAGAACAAAGATTAGTTGTGGACTAATGCTTTATCTTAAGTGTGCAGGAAAATATAAGTCCAAAGAATATCTAAGTCCAAAGACTTACATGCGTCCAAAGTAAAAAGTCTCTCGCGTCATATGGACGATAATGCTTAAACAATGTATCTGAGCCTACAGACTTTTTCATATTTGTTATGTTTATTAAGTCCAATATTATTTATAGATTTTGCGCGAACACAGATGTAAAGCACTTGAATTTATTATTCTATGTGTAAAAGCTAATTATCTTTTGAACAAACAGTTTTTGCAATCTTAGTACCATCGAAAGCTGAAGCCAATCTATCCCTGTCACAAAAGGATTTGACCTTCTCCAAAAGGAAAGACAAAAGGCAACTTTCGAGTACAAGGAAAAGGTGTCAACGCCTCTTTTAGCTATCAAGTCTAATATTCTACTTTTCTAATCAGAAGCCTCAACAAGTTATCAGACTCAATGGTCCAACGCATTTAATGCATGATCAGAACGGACTCTTTTTAATCCGTTGAAGACTGAGGATTGATCAAGACCAGAAGGCTATAAATACCTCCTCCCTTGAAGATGCAAAGACTTTGAACAATATACAAGCATACAAGAAAACAAGCTCAACAGAAAAATCAAAGTTTACAAAGCTCACTCTGTTCTTAACTTTCAATTCACTCTCTGCGAAGAGTATTGCTTAAGAATTTTAAGCTTTTGGTTCAAACCCTCACACTTAGTGAGTTAGCGGAACAAACCTTTACCAAAACCTTAGTTGGTTGAGCCTGAAGAGACTTGTTTGAAAAGAATACTTAGTGTGCCTGAAAAGGTGCAGAATACTTGCCTGAAAAGGTGTTGAATACTTGTAACAAACGATTTTTTGTTATAGTGGAGAAAGCTCTCAAGTAGAGGGGACTGGACGTAGCTCTTTGGTGAAGAGTGAACCAGGATAACATCTTTGTGTCCTTCTCTTTCCCTCGCTATTGCTTTAGTTTATTTCTTAACTAACTCCTTGGGATTGAATTGCTTTCTTATTGCGCTTATTCTTTTATCATATCCTTCTAGTAAGCGTCCAATCTGGATTTGGAAGCGCTCTTTGCATCTGTGGTTGTTTTATCGTCTAAACCTTTGCAAAAATATATATATCTGCTTGCGAAAAGTTTTAAAAACGTAAGAAACACAATTCAACCCCCTTCTTGTGTTTCCAACAGGATCCTTCCATTGGTATCAGAGCTAAGCCTCAGGGTTGAGCACTTAGCCGTGTAGAGGAAAAGATCATACAACAGATATGACAGGACAAGGCATGCCAAGCGGGAGTCAACCTATTCTGGAAGGCACTTCCATGACTGGACTTTCATTCTTCAACGGAATCTACTATTTGTACTGGAAGGAGAGATTCAAAGGTTTTATCTTGAGTACAAACTCTGTTCTCTGGGCCAGAATCATGAATGGTCCAAATGTGTCTCAACTCTGATAGGACAGAAAAAGCTGAAGAAGATTGGATTGATGCTGAAAGAGCCAGCCAAGTTGGAGCAAAATCACAAAGCAAGATATGCCTTGATGTGTGCTCTTAGTCCTGATGAATTTCAGAAGATTCAAGCATATGAGTCAGCAAAGCAAATTTGGGATACCGTGTCAAATCTCCAAGAGCGGACTACCAAGGTTAAAGATTCAAAAATTATCATGCTTGTTGGCCAGTATGAAATGTTCACTATGGCTGAAGGAGAGTCCATTCTGGACATGATGGGTCGTTTCCAGACGATCACCAACAATCTAAAGTCCCTTCGGAAAGTTTATACCACTAAGGAAAATGTCACTAAAATCCTTAAAGCTTGCCTAAGGAATGGAGACCTCTTGTTACTGCTATCACCCAGGAAAAAGATCTTTCTACTTTGACCCTGGATGATCTGGTTGGAACTTTGCAAGTTCATGAACAGGAGCTTCACCTTGATAATACTCGAAAGAAAAACAAAAGGATTGCCCTAAAAGCTCAAAATTCCAACAGCTCAAAAGCCCTAAAGGCTGTTGAGCCTAGTGATGATGCTGCTCAATCTGATAATGAAATATCAGATGATGACGAATTATCCTTTATCTCCAGAAAAATCCAAAATATGTGGAGAAAGAAAAATGGGATGAAAAGAAGGCCATTTCAAAAGAAAAACTTCAAGGACCATGCAGAGTCCAAAGACAAAAGTCAGCTGGTATGTTTCGAGTGCAATAGGCCTGGCCACTTCAAGGCTGACTGTCCTATGTTAAAGGACAAGAAAAAGTTCTTCAAAAAGACGAAAAAGAACTTCATGGGAACCTGGGAAGATCTCGACTCTTCTGAGGAAGAAGAAGAAGCAAATCAGGAAGCCAATCTCTGTCTCTGGTCCAATGCTCAAAATAAAGACTCTTCGGATGATGAACAACCTGTTGTTCCCGAAGAAATAATTCAAGAGGCTACTTCTGAAAGAGGATGGAATGTTCCAGCTATTTTCAATGGAATGGACAATCCTTATTGGAGATCTGTATTTCAAATATACGTCCAAGCTCAAAACTTTGAGTTATGGAATGTATTCACTGATGGAGATCATCGTCCAACAATCACTCTTGAGGACGACTCAACAACATCTAAGCCTGAAACTGATTGGACAAATGAAGATATCAGAAGGTACTCGCTAAATGCTCATGCCAACTGGTGTCTCATCAATGCTCTTGATCGATCAAGATTGGAGATGGTCTTGCAGTTCCAAACTGCTAAGGAGAAGCTGGACACCTTAGAGCAGTTGTTCAGAACAAGGAGTCCTCTTGCTTCAAGCCTCTGCCTGATGGAAAATACTTCATCAGACGCTGAATCAGATGAAGATGAGGTATCTATTTCTAACTCTCTTCAAGAAGCATATGATGAACTGCTTAATGATTCCTCCTTACTGCATCATCAATATATAATGCTTAAAAGAAAGATTTTAAAAATGAACAAAGAACTGGAAGATACCAGTAAGCAAAATGAGTAGCTCATTGTAGAAAACAATAAGCTGAAAGCTGAGAATATTAGTCTAACTGATAAACTCACCTCTGAGTCCGGTTAACCTCACGAGGTAACCAGACTCAAACAAAAGGTACCTAACCTAACCAAAAGCATATCAAAGCTTGTTGGAGGATCAAAGAAGCTCAACTCGATATTGAGGTATTCAAGATCACATCATGATAAGTCTGGCACGCTATGACTCGGAGAAACAAGAAGCTTCTCACAAAATATCAAGGCCCAACCGTTATCATAAAGTTTCCTAATTTCATAAAAAGCAAAATGAAACCAAACAGCATGCTTCAAATGTTTATTGCAATCTATGTGTTAAAAGTGGTCATGTCTTCTCAAAATGCATACACAACAAGAAAAACGCTATGCATGGACGAAGACCACAGACTAACCAAAAGGACCCAAGTCTATCTGGGTACCTAAGAACATGATAATCGCTGCTGCAGACCTGCTTAGAAACACAAAGAAGACCCCAGTCCTGGTACTTGGATAGTGGATGCTCCCGTCACATTACGGGGAAAAAGTCTATGTTCCAAGACCTACGTGAAACGACTGGCGGATGGGTCACCTTTGGAGGCAACCAGAAAGGAAAGATTGTTGGAATTGGTAAGATTGGTAAGCATCATTTTCCCTCTTTTGATAATGTTCTGCTGGTTGAAGGATTAAAACAAAGCTTGCTTAGCATAAGTCAATTATATGATAGCGGGTCTGATGTTTCCTTCAATAAAGGTGAGTGTATGGTAAGAACCCTAATGGGTCCATCTTATTCACTACCAATAGACAAAATAATCTATATAAGATTAACTTGGGGGAACTCTCAAATCAAAGTGTATCATGCCCAGTGCCTGTTGAAGATAAGCGATGGATCTAGCACAAAAGACTTGGTCATGCAAGTCTGAGATTAATCTCAAGACTAAACAAGCATAATCTCATAAGAGGACTACCAAAGATTGTGTATAGATCGGACGCTCTCTGTGATGCATGCCAAAAAGGAAAACAGGTTAAGAACTCGTTTGAGTCCAAGAATGTTGTTAGTACTTCAAGGCCACTAGAGCTATTGCATCTTGACTTGTTTGGTCCAACAAGGACTACTTCTGTTAGTGGCAAGAAATATGGGCTTGTCATAGTAGATGACTACACAAGATGCATATGGGTTAAGTTCCTTGCTCACAAGGATAAGTCTATCAAGGTCTTTACTATATTTTGTAAGCGAGTCCAAAATGAAAAAGGCTTATGTATAAGCTCAATCAGAAATGACCATGGAGGCGAATTTGAAAATGAGCTTTTCCAAAGGTTCTGTGATGAAAGTGGTATTCATCACAATTTCTCTGCTCCTCGAACACCACAACAGAATGGTGTTGTTGAGAGAAAGAACCGATCTCTTCAAGAGATGGCTAGGGCAATGCTCAGGGACAACTCTGTTTCCAGACACTTCTGGGTTGAAGCTGTAAATACCGCCTGCTATGGGTTAAGTTCCTTGTAAGATCTATCTTGAATAAGACTCCTTATGAACTGTGGAAAGGAAGAAAACCCAACATTTCTTATTCCACCCCTTCAGATGTCAATGTTTTATTTTAAATACTAAGGATCAACTTGGTAACTTTGATGCCAAAGTAGATAATGGAATATTGTTAGGATACTCTGAAACGTCCAAAGCTTTTAGATTCTATTACTCTAGAACTTTAGTTTTTGATGAATCCATCCATGTTAAGTTTGATGACAAGCAGCTTGATAAGAGATTATCAGAGCTTGATGATTCCTTTGCAGATATGAATCTGAATGATACAGAAGAACGTCCAACGCTTAAAGAAGACGAAGTATCAGACGCAACTCAGGACGCATCAATGTCTCAGCAAGTTGCTAACACCCCTCGTTCTTGGTAATTCAGGACTTATCACCCTGAGGATCAAATCATTAGCAAACAAGATGATAGAGTTCGAACAAGGTCAACCTTCAGAGAACAAGCTGATTCAGCCTTCATCTCTGAATTGGAACCAAAGTCAGTGGACGAAACCCTAATGGATGAATGTTGGATCCTCGCTATACATGAGGAGCTTAACCAGTTTCAACAAAGTGACATTTGGACTCTAGTCTCCTTACCAAAAGATAAGTCTGTCATTGGAACCAAGTGGGTCTATCGAAACAAGCTGGATGAAGATGGCAAAGTCGTAAGGAATAAAGCAAGGTTAGTTGCTCAAGGCTACTCACAAGAGGAAGGTATTGATTATACTGAAACCTTTGCTCCAGTAGCTAGATTAGAAGCCATACGCATACTACTTTCATATGCTGCACATCATAACATCATGCTTTATCAAATGGACATAAAAAGTGCTTTCTTGAATGGTTTCATTAATGAAGAAGTCTACATTGTACAATCACCTGGTTTTGAAGATCAAAATCATCCTGAGCATGTATATAAGCTTAAGAAGGCTTTATATGGACTCAAACAAGCTCCTAGAGCTTGATATGAGAGACTCAGTACATTCCTAATGAATAATGGTTTCTCAAGAGGAAAAGTGGACACAACTCTTTTTAGAAAATCAAGTAAAAAGGATTTTATTATTGCACAAATTTACGTTGATGATATAATACTTGATGCAACTGGTGAATCTCTTTGTCAAGTTTTCTGAGCTTATGCAGAAACAATTTGAAATGAGTATAATGGGAGAACTAAAATTCTTTCTCGAACTTCAAGTCAAACAAACATCGGCCGGAGTGTATATCCATTAGACGAAATACACAAAGGAGCTTCTGAAACGCTTCAAGTTGGATGACTGCAAACTAATGAATACCCCAATGCATCCAACATCCGTACTAAACAAGGATGACAAAGATAAAAAGGTAGACCGAAAGGTATATAGAGGTATGATTGGTTCCCTCTTATATCTAACTGCGTCCAGACCTGATATCATGTTTAGTGTTTATTTGTGTGCTCGATTTCAATCTGATCCAAGAGAGTCTCATCTCTCAGCAGTTAAAAGAATCTTTAGATATCTCAAAGGTTCTACTAATCTGGGTCTATTGTGTAACACCCCATCAGTGCTACGTCTCAAACTCGATGCGGAAAACATAAACAAATAAAAATGCTCTTGCTTTCGGAAAATACGTTAAGTAAATAACTGTGTTTGAAAATGTGGGTTTAAAAATTTTCTTCATGCTGTAATAATTAAGTACAGGAAGGATGGAATGAACATAAGGGAATTAATGCCGAAGCATACAAGTTTTCCAGAGATAGAGTTTAAACTAGTAGTAGAAATCTTGGTCTACTATCACAAGGTATAGGCTTTAAGATATTAGCTCAACATAAATACAACAGATAAGATACAACTGCCTCAAAAAGGCAAGACTTTATCGCTGGTTGGATTAAAAGTAGCCATTGGGGAAAACCCCCAAGTCAGCTTCGATTTCCAGAGGATTTCGGAAGGATCCTCCTTCTCTTCATCTTCAGGGGATTCCATCATCAGAGTCCTCAAGTGTCTGAGGGGACCTCTGGGTAGCATCTGTACACGTATCCAAAAACACAACAGGGCTTCCAACATGTACAAGCAAAGATGAGATACTCATTTCACAAGTTTATCACGATAGCCGCACAAGCGACAAACAAAACATACATCCACATATAAATACAGTTGTATTAACAGATATTCATATAACCTAATATCTTAGACATCATCATGAGTTATAATAATGCATGAGAGTCCAATATATCTTTCTAGTTCATGTTTCCTGGAGATTCCTAAATTTCCTTCATTGAGTGATAGGCCATGAATACTCCCATAACACAATTGTTCTCATGAGTCGGCCTCTCAATTTAGGTCCGATCTCCAATTGTTCAAGGGTATCACATATCAACCATATCGTGAATAGTCCAGTCTCTGATCGAGTTCATTCGTGTCTGGTAGCCGATTACCACGGCACGGGGTCGCGATGCCTCGGCCTCTTGTGGAGTTTCGAACACAGGATGCCCCTATAGACCTAGTGGTCTTAACTGGCTCATATTCTCAACCACAATGGATTGTAGTTCAATTTCGTAACACGTCTGCCGATTCATGTATGTACACAAAAAGTGTTCTGTTTTCTTTTTCGTTCATTCTTTCTTGTCAAGGCACACAATTCATGACTCATTTTAAAGGACATTTAGTCCGTTCATTCAAAACACACGACACGTAGTCCGAGTGCTCAACTCACAAAACACTAGCCCGAAGTCTCGGTCACTAGGTTTGCAGACTTCACAAAGTGAAAGGGTAATCACCATTTTCTTCCGGGTTTTATTTTTGTATATAAAACTTGGAAAACAAAACTCAAAATCTCATTAATAAAAGTATTTTCTCAAAAGAAGTTATTAGAAATCTCTTTTCTTTATAAATCTATTTTCTAAAGGTTTTGTCATCTGAAAACATTTTTCTAAAAAAGAAAGCATTTGAATGGACTTTCATTAAAAGGACTTTTTCTTTTGAAAGGATCTAACATTTTAAAGAAAGGTTCTTTCCTTGATAAGACAAAACTATTCTCAAGATTTTTCTTTGATTTCAGAATACATTTTAAAACTTTGATTAAGGCTTTTAAGCGTTTTAATCTTCATTATCAAGCTATAGCCGATGCTTTGCTCTCAACCAATCCAGTCAAAATCACAATCCAATATATAAATATATAAGAATCAAATCTTAAACCGGCATCATCCATATATCTCATCCAAGGCAACAATGCCACAATTCATTTTTAAACATCTAATCACATATTCACCAATTAAATCAAGTATATACACAACACATAGTATATTCACAAAGTAAATTTCATCTTATGATTCCAAATAAAACAACAACAAACACATCTAACAAATACATCTTGAAGGTAATCCTTCGAATGAACGTCGTCCGATTAGTCCACAAATCCTCCGATTACTCATTCGAAACACTCAACAACAACCACCTTCAATCAATCAATCCAAACTTTAACAATCACAAAATATAATTCCCTTTCTCCTAGGACCTAGGTTCGGCCACCAAGACTTAAAATAGCTAGAGATGTCTAAAAATTTCTAACTCTTGGATTAATGATCCTTAAGCATACACAACACTAGATCAAGTCTCATTACATAAAAACATGAAGCAAAACTCATGATTCCCCAAATGTTAGGGTTTAGCCACTTCATGGTAAAATAGGCTAGGAATTTCATTTGATTACATCCTCTTGGATAGTGATAAAGGATGATGAGACTAGATCATAGAAATTGATTTCACATTAAAAGGATTTTTCTATGATTTTCTAGAGATTTTTGAATATTGATTCTAGAAGTTGAAACATAGTTGATCATGGATTGAAGAACAAGAAATAAGTGAAGAACATGAAGATCATGGATCAAAGAGGGTAATCATACCTCTTGAGTGATGAAAATGAGCAAAGTCTCAACACTTTTCTTCACCAAAATGTTTGAGTTTCCACTTGAGAAAATGAGACAAAGTTTGAGGGAATATAGTGTTTGTGAGAAAATGGTAATTCCCCTCATGAAGATGGCCTTACGCATGAGAGAAAAGGGAGGGTAAGAAGGTCCAAGAATTGTTCACTTAAGGGCAAAATGAACATTTCTTTTAGGGACAAAAGTGGAATTAACACAAAAGGTCAAGGGCATTTTGGTCTTTTCTCCATGTGAACGCGTTCAGATATTTTCATTTTCATCATGACAGTGGTGAGTCACCGGCACGCCTTCCTAGGTGATGTGACCTAATGTGACTTCAATTTTATCCGTTAGCAGGTCCCGATAAATCCGTATTTAGCTCCGTTAATTACGCGATTTAAGATTTGGCACGTATAACTTATATTATTTCACCTTTTGGTGAAAAATTTCAAGTTTATCAAAGTTGTTGGAAATTCGATTTAAAACCTAACTATTTCATTCACGAGTCAAAATTAGGTATTCTGATCAGTAAAATCTTATTGACAGTGAAAACGCAGACCGGGCTCCGTCTAAATTTTCAACCCAAAATTTAACTGTAACTTTCTACGATAATGTAGAGTATGAATATGATCTTGGTTTATTTAATTTCATTTTCTAAAACCTCGGATAAAATATAAACTCATTTATATAGTTTACTGATCTTAGAAAACATGAAAAATTGGGGTGTTACAATTGTATAAGAAACTTGATGAATACAGATTAGTTGGATTCTGTGATGCTGACTATGCTGGAGACAAAATAGAAAGAAAAAGCACCAATGGAGATTGTCACTTCATTGGAGCCAATCTAGTCTCATGGCCAAGCAAAAGCCAAATCACAATTGCCTTATCAACTGCCGAAGCAGAATACATTGCTGCTACAAGTTGCGACTCACAGCTTCTTTGGATTAAACATCAGTATGAAGACTATAACGTATTTGTGAGTAATATTCCAATAATATGTGATAATACTACTGCTATTAATTTGTCTAAAAATCCTATATTGCATTCTAAAGCAAAGCATATAAAAATCAAGCATCATTTCATTAGAGACTGTGTAAAAAGGAATAATTGATATTCAATTTGTTGATACTGACCATTAATGGGCAGATATCTTCACCAAACCTTTCGCTGAAGATAGATTCACATTCATAAGAAAATATTTGAACATGCATTTCATTGATTAATTATGAATCCAATGCATGCGTCCAATATTTACTTTAGTCCAATACATGTGAGTCCAATACATATGATTGATTGGTTTGTCCATTGCATTAATTGAACTAAATCTTTGTCGAAGGCAAATTTATTTCTTATTCCCTAACTGAGTCATTTCCATTTTTCATAATTGCAAAACTACTTTTTACGGTTTCGAAGTCTAGAACGTGTGTCAGGCATTTAATGCACGTCATCTCACCTCTCTCTTTTTTCTCTTTTCTGTTAAAATGTTCTCTTTTTCTTATTTGAAAATACGAACGGTTTTTGGCCTATAAAAACATATTTGTTAAAGGAGCAACCTTTACAAATCTCTTCATCTTCATCTCTTTGAAAAACTTTGTTGCAAAAAACCCTCTCTCTGAAACAGTGGCTTCTTCATTCTCCATGATTGTTGCTTGTAAGGGCAAAGGAAAGGCTCTTGATGTTCAGACTGCTGAGGTTCTGGTTGAGTTCAAATTCAGTCTGATGTTCTTCGCTGATCACGGGATAGATGTTTCCCCAAACATTCAAGCTGCTGGTTGGTCAAGTTTCTTTGAGGGTTCTCCTGTCATCTACCTAGCACTCGTAAGGGAATTCTGGACCAACCCTACTACCTCAGCAAGGGAAATCAGAAACAAGGTCATCAATACTGAAGTTATCGTCTCTGAAGCGACCATTTCCAATGCCATTGGGTGTGCCCAATCTGGAATCACCTGTGAAGATAAATGGGAAGAAGAACTGGGTGGTTCAAACACTATCAAGGAATGTCTGCTAAAGAATTTGTCTGACAAATTGATAGCCTTAAGAATGATTGACAAGGCTAAGGTTCTTCATCAAATTCTGAACAAATCAATCCTTCATAAAGCTGGCTCGAAGGACTCTGTTTCAAAGGCACATCAATTCTGTCTAGTGTATCTGATTCTGGAAAGGCAAATAAATCTCCCACACCTTCTCTTCACAAGAATATTTGAGAAACATCTAGTTTACGATGATCTCAAGTCCCTGACTCCAGAACAGAAACTCAAATATGTTGGAGTTCATGGAATAGATCGTGTGCTGCAACCAGAGTTCAACAAACAAAGATTGATGATGATGAGGTTGGACTGTATTGAAAAATCCAAGAAAGAAGGCAAACTAAAAAGTGTTCAGACGAAAGGTGCCAATGAAGCGTCTGATCAACAAGTCTCTGTTGGACGCTCAACAGAGCCTACTCGTCCAAAAGCTAAGACATCTTCTGTTCGTCCAACAGCCTCTGTCCAACCCACAAGAAAAAGTAAGCTGGTTCTAGTTTTTGTTGATGAAGAAGATGAGGACGATTAGCCTATCTCTAGGGTGATCAAAGGTCCTAGAAGGAAGTCTACTTCTGAAGCATCTCGACCTAAGCCTACTGCAACAAGGACAAGGACTACGAGATCTAAAAATCAAGGTAATACTGAACCTCAATCTAGTTCAGTTACTACTCTAGTTGTAGAGCAACCGATTGTAGTTGAAGACTTGACAATGGACTCTCAACCGTCCATAGGCTTTTCACCCTTACCTCACCTCAAACCTAAACCTTCACCTCACCATAAAGACCATCCTCACCCCCACCTACTCTTGAAACCTTCAAACCGTGTGGAGCACCTTGTCCCAGGATGCTCTACCCAAAAAGGAAATATAGACGCATACCCAGAATCACTTTTTCCAATCAAAGCTCTAACTGGCTGACGTTAAAAGAAGACTCCCCGCGCTTTTCCTTAAACGCACTCCTCCCTCCACTACCCAACATCTAAAAGGTCCAATCCCTCCTCCAGAATATCAATATGAAACACCTTCTCCTCCACCACAAAACCATTCCGGTCCACCTCCTGAACATGGATATTATCCCATCCCTTACTCACCCTATGGACTTCTGCCAAGCCAACTCTACAATGCTCACGGACCTTTGCTAGTCCGTCTTGAGCAGAAGAAGTTCCCTCCGAAGAAGCTCAATCCTAATCTCATTAAGGACAAAGCTTTCCAATGGTGTCACTACAACGTCGCCAGACATGTGATACCCCTTAATGAAGAAAAGAAAGTTTGCAAAAAAACTTAAAGAAAGAAGATCTAGAACATTTGGCTTCAAGGACTTCATTCTTGATCATGACGTGAGTTTCATTCCTAGCTATCCCTCTGACTGGAAAGAATACTCTGATGTAAGGGACTTTTTACCTTACTATGCCTTCAAAAAGGAATGTGACATGACAAGAGAAGCCAAAATTCATCACAACCTGTCGAAAAGCTTCTGGAGAAGAATGGCAAACACAATAGTAGGAGTTGTCCCTCCTCGTACTTGTCCAAGGATCTCGATGTTGGACCCTAACACGAATAAAGATGGAAGAAAAAGGCTTGAAACATGGACATTGCCTTACAGAACTGCCTTTGATCCCCTGTTCTGAACTAGACCAATAGACGACTCACAAGTACTAGCTCTCATATGAAAAAAGGATCCCTCTGAGAGATATGATCCAGAAGCTAGAAGTTATTAGGAAAACTTCATCCAGAGATGTGCAAAGGAAGCATCCACATCTGGTCTATCAGACGAAGAAAAGAGGAAGACTCGCACATTCCCAAGACAATACAGAATCTCTGATGTTAACTTCCTGTCATTGGACGACATCTTCAGCATTCCTCTGTATCCGACGGACTTTCTCCTGGGTCCAAAGCCTAGATGGAGGAAAGAAAGTAGATATTATGATGATGAGATCATCCTTGAGGTACTTCCTCCTCCACCTAAGCTTGTTCCTCAAGGAGATCCTAACTCTCAGGCACCTCCAGCTGCACCTTTCCAAGTTATTCCTGAAGAAACCGGGGACACTGAGATTGTCTATGAGGATCCTTATCCAGAAGAGCTAGTAGAGCAAGTTGAGCATATTGTAGACTCAGAACCTTCTAAGTCTCAACCAATCCCTCTCTCTGTGGTTCATCCCGTTGATCCCTCTCCATCTCAAGCTTTGAGTGTTGTTCCTGATCAAAGAAATTCCTGAGGCAACCAAGGCCATTGCTAAGAGTTTTGTCTCTGTTGTTCCTCCGAAATTTCAAGAGTTCGTCCAACGGTCCATTGAGGCAAACAATGCAGTTCTGCTAAAACAGATTGCGAGCATGTTTCAGAACTTTCTTCCAAAACCTCCTCCTCCTTCTTGAATTGTTTTTACTGACAATGATGGTTAAGTCTCTCCTTTGTCTGATGACAAAAAGGGGGAGAACGGGAATTAAATTTGATTGTTGTTGTTTCTTGATCTTTGATTTGCTTGCATTCATATGATTTTCATAAGTATTTTATCTATGTTTATTGGACTATAATTTTCCATCCTTATATGCTTTAACTGCTAATAGTCTTTTTCTTAGGGGGAGCTCTCAGCTCTCTAGGAAACTTTGTTCAATCAAATTAGTATGTTTTGGCATCATCAAAAAGGGGGAGATTGTTGGAACCAAAGTGGCTATAGTCCACTAATCCCTTAGGTTTTGATGTTAACAAAAGACTAATTTAAGAGAACAAAGATTAGTTGTGGACTAATGCTTTATCTTAAGTGTGCAGAAAAATATAAGTCCAAAGACTTACATGCATCCATCGAAAGCTAAACCCAGTCTATCATTGTCACAAAAGGATTTGACCATCTCCAAAAGGAAAGACAAAACACAACTTTCGAGTATAAGGAAAAGGTGTCAACGCCTCTTTTAGCGATCAAGTCTGATAGTCTACTTTGCTGATCAGAAGCCTCAACAAGTTATCAGACTCAACGGTCCAACGCATTTAATGTATGATCAGAACGGATTCTTTTTAATCCGTTGAAGACTGAGGATTAATCAAGACCAGAAGGCTATAAATACCTCCTCCCTTGAAGATGCAAAGTTACCGACTTTGAACAATATACAAGCATACAAGAAAACAAGCTCAAGAGAAAAATCAAAGTTTACAAAGCTCACTTTGTTCTTAACTTTCAAATCACTCTGCAAAGAGTATTGGTTAAGAGTTTTTTAAGCTTTAGGTTCAAACCCTCACACTTAGTGAGTTAGTATAACAAACCTTTACCAAAACCTTAGTTGGTTGAGCTTGAAGAGGCTTGTTTAAAAAGAATACTTAGTGTGCTTGAAGAGGTGCAGAATACTTGCCTGAAGAGGTGTTGAATACTTGTAACAAATGGTTTTTTGTTATAGTGGAGAAAGCTCTCAAGTATAGAGGACTGGACGTAGTTCTTTGGTGAAGAGTGAACCAAGATAACATCTTTGTGTCCTTCTTTTCCCCTCGCTATTGCTTTAGTTTATTTCTTAACTAACTCCTTGGGATTGAATTGCTTTCTTATTGCGCTTATTCTTTTATCATATCCTTCTAGTAAGCGTCCAATCTGGATTTGGAAGCGCTCTTTGCGTCCGTGGTTGTTTTATAGTCTAAACCTTTTCAAAAATATATATCTACTTGCGAAAAGTTTTAAAAAGGTAAGAAACACAATTCAACCCCCTTTCTTGTGTTTCAAACGGGTTCCTTCAGGTCATACTATGCATATTTGAACTGCATCATGTACATCATATACATATATAATACTTCTCTTTATATATTATTGGATTTGTTTGGAATTGGTAGTATCTTGTATAACTGTTTTGTTTGGGAGTCGCGCTACTTCCCTTCACCCTATGTGTGTGTTGATGATGAAATTCTTATCCCATGGTTCGTCTGTTTTTTTCCCCTTTATGTGATGTTATAGACGACGATGTCAGATCCCCTATTCCACATTCATGTTGAGTTCTTGGGAGGGGTCAACTGCTGGACCAGGGATGAGACTACTAGACTAAGGGAGTACCGCGGACATGTGACTCTGACATTGAGGACCCGGGTGGATTAGAGGGTCGTGTTTGCTATCACTCTGTTCCTCCATCTGGAGAACATTGTCGGAGGTTCTGGGGAGAGGAGCACTAGTCAAAGGAGGCCACCAGATAGTTCTACGTTTTCTCATATGCCAGGTGTACGATTGGTCAGAGCCAGAGCTGCTGGAGTAGCGCCACCTCATGAGCATTTAATTTTAGGGCACCCTTCCGGTTTCTCACGCCCGAGAGGCGGATCGCCTGTGATCACTACTCCCCGGAAACGGGTGAGACCTTGTCCACACCCCTTTGTTTGGCCCTTATCATCTTATGATGTGAAGGAGGTTGGAGAGGATGGTGAAGAGGAGGGCACTGACAGTGACCCCGAAGAGGATCCCTCGAATCCTCCCTCCAAGTAGTGTGCTCACTTGGCCAATGTCACAGCAATCGTGTTGAACCCAGTATCTTTATTTGATTAGCACTTTTGTAGGGGCTATGACCCCATTATTTTGAAAAACTCCTATGGTACTTATTATGTACTTTCTTTTGAATGTTTTTATTTGGTACGCTTGACTATGCATTATGGATCACAATGATTAAGGTATGAGATGTTGTAATTGATGCATGTTTTTAATTTATGCAATATCGACTAGAATATGAAAGAAAATTTCAAATCATCATTTTATAAACCCGAAGGATATATGTATATAAGTATAATCCGATATTTTCGGCCGGTTAATATTTATTTATTTAATTTTTCGCATAAGTAACGCTCTTCAGAAAAAAGGGTGTTACAGTATTCTTCGCGTTTCTCCTTAAATGTGAATTTTTTCACACCAATAAAACCCCATAAGTTCAAAATATCCCTCTCTCAGTTCGAAAAAAAATCAATCTTCCTCTCTGCTTTAAATTATGACTTGAGCTCGTGTTTATAGAGCCATGGAGGTATGGTCTTCTCACATCAATAGTTATCTTCTTTATCGATGGTGTTATACCTTCTGCTCTCTGATGGTGCAATATTGACTTGTGTAGAGGGTGTAGTATATGTTTGTGCGATAGTGTCAGAGAATATGGGGGTGGTGGTGCGGTTATAGACGGAGATTGGAACCCTTGCTTTGACGCCTCAGCTGAATTTGGAGAGAGTAACAAATTCAAGAATAGAATCGATTCAAAGGTAGTAATTGATTACAAAGTGAATTTTTAATCAATTTCAATTTGTAATCGATTACAAATTGAATTTGTATTCAATTTCAATTTGTAATTGATTACAAATTCCAACTTGAATCGATTACAAATTCTCTCTTTCACCCCCTCCCTAAAAATTCTTCGCCCAGCCAACCGCCCTCTCTGTCGCCGACAACCTCCTCGTCCCTGTTCTGGCCACACTGCTTCTCTCCCTCATGTTGGGGTTTGCTTCAAATAAATTTTTCTCCGGAGACGGCATAGGTAGATGGTGCCGATGTCGCTGACGTCGATGCAGCGGAGAAGGCGGAAATCGCCGAAGGTAACGCCGAACTTGCACAGAGGGCCTCATCGGTTAGTTCTTGCTTGGAGAAGCGGCCTTTGGTGGAGAGGAGGTGGTTGGTGCAGAGAAGAGAAAGGAGGATAGAGAAGATTTCAAGATCTCGAAAGGGAAGGGGATGGAGGTGGAGGTGGCGGAGGAGGACGAGAGGGGCGAAGGGCGAGTGAGAGAAAAGAGATTGAGAGAGGGATTGATAAGTAATTTTTTTTTTTTTACAAAATAGAGCTCTCTCACGGTGAGACATATTGTAACACCCCGATTTTCTTATTCTTTTAATTAATTAGTATTTAGGTAATTGTATTTTATTGGAGGGTCTAGAAAATGAAATAAATTATTCTGAGACCATAGTCACGCTCTACGCTATCGTAAGAAGTTATGGTTAAATTTTGGTTGAAAACTCAGACGGAGCCCAGTCTGCGTTTTACACTAACAGTATTATTTTACTGCTCAGACAACCTAATTTTGAGTCGTGAATGAAACAAATAGGTTTTAAATAAAATTGTGAACAATATCGAGGATTTTGAAAATTTTCAAAATATAAAAGTTTTCACGATTTTCTTGGGCGATATATTAAATCGCGTAAGTAACGGAGCCAAAAACGGATGAACCTGAAGTCACATCGCCTAGGAAGGCATGTCTGTGACTCACTACTGTCATCATTTCTTTTCTGAAAAA
This sequence comes from Ammopiptanthus mongolicus, assembly GCA_039655645.1. Taxonomy (NCBI): domain Eukaryota; kingdom Viridiplantae; phylum Streptophyta; class Magnoliopsida; order Fabales; family Fabaceae; genus Ammopiptanthus; species Ammopiptanthus mongolicus. The sequence continues at coordinate 47,802,170 of CM077351.1, read as the reverse complement.
TATCTAGATATTTATGAAATTAGAAAATATCTGAACCCAAAAAGACCAAAATGCCCTTGGTTTTTTTCCTAAAAGGCGTTTACATCCCTAAAATATCTAAAAAGTGACCTCACTTTCTCTCTCTTATTTTCGAGCTCCCTCTTCTCTGTCTCTCCTTCACTTTCTTCTTCTTCCTTTTTTTCTTCTTCTTCTCCATTTTTCTTCCTTACTTTCCTCCATTTTTTCTCAAGCTGCTACAAGGATTTTCAAGAAACTTTGTGAAGCAAAGTTAATCATCTCATCCTCCTCTATCATCTAATAGGTACGGACTTCTCTCTTGAGCTCTCAATCTTCATTTTTTTTCATTGAAAGTTCATAGTTTCAAAGTTGTTCTTCAAACTTCAAAAATCTCTAGAAAATTGTAGAAAAATCCTTTTAATACCAAACCAATTTCTATGAGCTAGATTCTTTACCCTCTTTCATAATCCAAGAGTTTGTAAGCAAAAGATCTCTCTAGCTCATATGTGTATAAAAGTGCCGAATCCTATGTGTGGCTAAAGCTTGAGTTTTTGATTCCATTTTTGAGTAAAAAGACTTACTCTAGTGTTGTGTATACTTAAGGATCACTGATCCAAGAGTTAGGAATTTTTAGACATCTCTAGCCTATTTTAAAAATAGGGGCCGAACCTAGCTTGTGTGTGAGCTATGAGTTTTGCTTCAAGTTTTTGTGTATTAAGACTTACCCTAGTGTTGTGCATACTTGAGGATTATTCATCCAAGAGTTGGTAGAATTTCGACACCCCTAACCTATTTAACTAAATACAGTAGCCTAGTCCTAGGGATTAGGGAATTTTTAATTAACTGTATTAATTTCTGGTTGTGTTTTGTAGTATAGAATCGGACAGGACTCGGACGTTCGACCACGCACCCGATTAACAATCGCGGAGCCGCATCCAGAGTCTCACGGGAACTTTACTAAGGTGGGGAGAAAGAACTGATATCTTCGGGAAGGCAAATTTAGTATAGAATATATATATATATATATATATATATATATATATATATATATATATATATATATATATATATATATATATATATATATATATATCTGTGTGTGTGTGTGTGTGTGTGTGTGTAAGGGAACCCTTAAACCCTACTAGAGGTTGAGCCCTGGATAAAGTGCCTGGACCCTGGGTGTAGGTACTTTTGGGCTATCACCACTAAGTTGATGATATGACTATTGTGATTGATTGAGGTTGATGTGTTGGATTGTTTATTTGATTACCTGTTGGTTTTATTTTGTTGAACTGCCTGCATGATGAACTGTTGTCTGACTTTATGATGATAACTGTATTGGTGAAATTACTGTTATACTGTTATTGTGATTTGACTGGTTGAGTATTGATGAGAGTATGGTGAGTGATGATGTTGTTCGGGTTGATACCGTTGTGGTTCCGACAATGGAGCTGTGGCTCGTAGACGCAAGGCATTGTGATGTTAATGTTGATGCTAATGTTGATGTTGATGCTGATGTTGATGTTGATGTTGATGTGTGTGATGCGATGTGTCGTGGTCGTGGTCGAGTGCGTAATCGTGAGGTGCCGGTATCAACCTGCGATGGATGTTTGTTGCATAGCATATCATTTCATACCACAGCATTTTTGTCCCAAAGGGGATGTCCAATTAGGGACATATTACTTTAAATCCCAAGGCGGGATGTGATGTGATGCGATGTGATGTAATCCCGACGAGAATGTCCAACCGGGGACGTGATGTATCGGCCGACATGCATATAGGGAAGTCAGCATATACATAGGGACTAGTATCCCTCTTATAGGATTATCTGAGAGAATGACTTTTGAGATGATTGTGATGTATGACTTAAGAGATTGGTGATGTTGTGTTGTATATTTTAAATGTGTTGTGTGAAGCATGTATATATATGTTGTACTGATGCCCCTCTCCCATATTGATGATATATGTTTCTTATCTCCTGTTATTTCCTGTATGTGTTACTTTTATTTTATGGGAAGACCCCATGGAGGAACTGCTTGCTGAGGAGCTGGACGGCATTCCGTATGAGCCCGATGCCAGTGGACAAGCCCCAGGATCCTAACCTCGAGGGGTTGGGAAGTGATCGTGGTTAGCCGGAGAAATGTCTCTCGGCCTATTTTCATACTTTTATTTTGGGTTATATTAATATACTCTGTATGTATTACTTTAATACTGTAGCTCTACTGATGGGGCAAGTGATGTGTGTGATATAGTTCTTTATATTTTAAAGCAGTGTACTCTGAAGCGTTGCATGCCGTATATTTGTTTTGCTTCCGCGCTCAATTTTCCGCTTCGCTTCGTATTAATTAGGCATGCTACGATTATAATATGATTAAGGTTAGTTAAATATCTTAGGTTCTTTAATGGGACGGCGGGTCGTCTCACATATGATATGGTCTCTCACCCTAGAATTTCCCTAATATACCATTGAAGGCCTTCTCTTGGTTTTGGAGAATTCTATCCTTGGTCTTGCACTTTTGCTTTTTGTCCAAGCTCATTGTTTTTCTCAATGTGTTCTCATCCTCAAAACTAAAGTTTCCTAAAACACATAGCAACCACACCCAAAACAAACCCAACCGGCTAGGCTAAGTTTGAAAGTTGCGACTAGACAAAGAAGCCAGCCTGTCTTTCTCTCTGAAAAAGGGCATATGGGGCAGAAAGACTTGGGGGACTAATCTGCTAATATAGGAATGAAGGAAGGAGAAGGCCTTCATTGAACACCTCATCATTGGACACAACCAATGAGAGGTGGACAACACCTAAAAAACCTAACACTAAAATATAAAATAAAATCAAAATCAAAATCCTACCTTCTCTCTTCCTCAAATTGCCGCCCATAGCCACCGCCCACAACCACCGGACCTCTATGACCACCATCGGCTACCACATGTTGTCATCGTCCGACCACCACCTGATGTCATCATTCGTAGGCCACCATCTCGCCTGCCAGCCGTTATCCTCTCCAAATCATGAACATAGCTCCATCTTAATAATTGTGGGGTGATTTTTTCAACACCACCACCGTCATGACCTCCCCCTTTACCACCGACGTCGATGGCCCTTCCTCCACCTTATCCGCACTGGAAACCTAGACGATGACTTCTTCTCCAGTGACAAGATGATGACTGCACCTTTTTCGGCTCCATCTCTAAACCCATGTCAATGGTAGCTCGTTGCTTTCGAACCCTTCAATCTCGAATACAGGTTCTCGGATCTCAAAACCCCTGTCAATGGTAGTTTCGTCCCTTTGTTGTGACCTCTCCCCTTACCACCATCATTCTCGAAGAAGTAGAAATGGGTTTTGTGGAGTGGAGGAGCTGGAGTTCGAAGGAGTAGAAATGGAAGAAATGGATTAGAGAGGAGCGTGGTCTGGTTCGAAGCTGGGAGACGAGAAATGGGTTTGAGGAGAAATGATTTGTTGTTTTTTTAAAAAAATAAATGTATTAAATTTTGATATATTGTCACCTCATCATTGATTGTGCCCAATAATAAAGAGTAGGGTACGTGTCTACCCAAAGTTTCACTTTTTGTTGACAGCTTTTCTCAAATCACACCTCTATCATAGTGTTCACCATTTGTATTTCTCAAGACTAGTTATACTAATTAATAAAAAACTAGACCACAAAGGATAAAAATATATAAAAATTATAGATACCGATAAACCATTCGAATCTTTACAATATTCTTTTTCAGAGATAGATTACATACACACACACAAATATATATATGGTTCCGTCTAAGTTGCACCACGAAAAAAATGATGTAACCATACACCATCCTAATAGACCAACAAAAAGCTTCCATGTGGAATAGTATATTTGACCTTGTCAAATGTATTCTTTGTATATTATATTTATATTTTAGATATGTATTTTGTTATATTTACATGTATATTTGTCTTTCTTTCTTTTTTTTCAAGTCCCTTTCTTTTCTTTGGTGCTGTTGTTTTTTTTTGGCAGATCTGAGGTTGGTTTATGTTTTTTTTTGGCAGATCTAAGGTATGTTTGTTTCGTTGGTGTTCCCTACTCACTACTCAACGAAAACAGTAGCAGCACTGTTAACCTTGCGAAGGGCAATGCCGTCGCCGTTGCAGACGAACCGTCGCTTCCTCCATCGTTGGATTCTCTGATCGAAACCACCAAGGAGATGGTGAAGGCGGTGGGTTGCTTGATGAGGCGGTGATGCATCGGAATTACCTAACATCCAAGCCGTCGCGCCTCGCCTTCGTCTCCACAGCTAACCAACAGCGCCACCCTTCCCCTCTCCAACCACCGCGCCTCCTTGTGCACCAACTGATCCAGATCGAAGATGGAAGAGAGACCATCGAGGAGTCCGAGCCACCTACGCATTGTGCCGCTGTCCAACCTTGTCAGATCCGCTTTCCCACGCCTCAGATCTCCAAACTTTCTTGTTAAATTTTCCGATGTATTGGTTCAAACTTTCATTTTGTTTTCTTTCTATGTTTGGTGTTGAATCTTGAAGCTAAATATTGTTCATTTGTTCGTGATTTCTTCCATCACAAAAAGATTAATTCAATTAAAAAATTGTGGGCGGCCGCATATGGGGACATGGGCGGCGGCGGGTTGAGATGCATACACAAATCATTTCCATTTTAATTTTCATTTCCATTGCTAAAGGTTGAAGAAAGCTAAATGTTTGTTTGGTTTGCCTGAAAGAGACGAGGTCTGAAGCAAATCTATTAATTAAAATGAAATATGGGGAAAATGCAAATACAAAAATACAGGACCTGTTTTTGCAAATACAAGACCCTCTGAAAAAGGATAGAGGGTTGAAAAGTGAACCAACCCAAGTGACAATCTGGATGGTCCGGATTTGCCCATATAGTGTGTGTGTGTGTTTCTTATGCTCCTCCCCAAGCCCTCTCCCAATTTCCTTTCCCTATATTTTCATCCCCCTCAACCGAAAGTCCATTCTTTTGCCACTACTTCCCATCTCATTATTCTGTTATGCTTTAGACTATAATAATAGCATGCATATTCCCCTTAATTAGAATATCCTCCTTACTAACTCACGTGTGTTGCTCCTCTGCCTCCTATTCTCTTTTACTAGTATATATACTCTAGTGAGTAGGGTGTGACAATATATTTGGGGTACATGAATTTATATCCAGCCTTCAGGGGACATAAAGCCAAGAAACAAACCAAGTTTTGGGAAACTGAATGAATCCACCTTGATAATACCATATAAGAGCTCTGCAACCAAACTTTTTATACTATCTTACATTCTAATAAATTACATATACCAGAACGGCACTGTGTGGCTCATCCCAAACAAGATAAAATAAAAGCATGTACACCAAAAAATATAAATGAATGGAACACGAAACAAAATCACTGCCATAATATTATTGCTCATAGAGGAATGTATGTTTCAGAAGTAACTTGATTGAGCTTGCAAGAGCTCCAGCTCTGCTAATACTTTTGCTACTGTTGACTTCAATCTAGAATCACTCTTTCGGGCCAGATCAATAAGAACCACCTGAGCAGATTCTCCATATTTTACTCTGTGTTCTTCAACCCTGAATATTCTCTCCAACATCCATATTGCTTTTTCTCGAACCTTTGTATCCTCTACTTCTAGACATTTTATAATAGCCTGTACACCTGACAATTTAGCTATGGAATTGACACCACCTTCCCAAATTTCATCTTGCAAGAGAGTTGAAAGGGCACTCAGAGCAGCTTCAACTACTTCCCTCTCTTTATCTTCCAATATCTGGATCAGTGGAGAAACAGCACCTGCCTTCACCAAACAAAATGTGCTATTGACAAAGCAATAGCCATCATGAACTTCACAGTATGCATCCACTGAGGGTGGTACACACAACCACCTTGACTTTCTAGACTTCCTAAGAGACAGAGAATTCTGTGATAGTTGAGCCAGACAAGTTGCAGCTCTTGATTTCGTCATTGGTGAACCGCTTGAGAGCAGTTTTACAAGCAAAGGAAATACCCCATGTTCTGCTGAAAGAAGTTGTAGTTTCTTGTCAGAGGAATTTGTGAAGCGAATTATGACACCTGCAACACTCTCTGCTAAGCTAGTTGTTGTTGGTGAATTAATTCCTGTGCTAGAACTGATTAAGGACATCAAAACGGGCAGTAAATTTGCCCTCTTCAGTATATCTGTCACTTTTTTATCACTAGCAGGAAGATTACTCAGTATGCCAACAGCAGCAGCTTTTTCACTCTCTGATGTTGATGATGATACAATATTAACAATGATGAAAATATAAGTTTCATCAAGATGTTCAGTCAATTCATCTGTTAGATCTTTGGAGAGAGTGTACAGCAAATGCAAAACCTTACTCCGGATTTTAGTGTTATTTTCCTTCAAAAAGGGTAGGAGTAGCTGAAGTGCACCTTTTTCCTTCATTTTTCTTCTCACTTTGGACGCACCAGGATGGGCAGCAATGCTATTTAGCGCTTCTAATAAATGACTTTGAATTACAGGGCTGGAAAGATTTAAAAGTGAAAGCATCTGCTGAGCCACATCTTGATTAATAAGAATGGATTCTGACTGAGCAATTCTTGCAAGAATAGCTGATGCAGGCTCCCGCAGTGTCATGAGCACAGATGTTACAGAGAACAGAAGTTGCAGCAGGGACCGTGCAACCCCGGATTTAATCAAACGTTGCACATTTGCTGTCAAGCTAGACAGATTTTGCAGTGCATTTAGAGCTGATAACTTGGATTCAAGTTTGCCAGAATTAAACATTTTGACAAGGGGCTCAATTGCCCCATCTTCTCCAAGGACAAGTTTGCTGTGATCAGTAAGTTCCAACCTAGAAAGTGCTGTTGCCATTAGGATCTTATTCATGTCAGACCCTGTAATAACATGATTTGAAACTTTCAGGTAAAAGGAACATATAAAGATTTACTTCAATTAAGATCATTGTCTGATTTAGTAACTACGCATACAAAATTACAAACAAACTAAAAGATGAAAGTGATTGGCCTACCCCATCTAAATATTATCAAACAAAACGAATTTGTTACCTACACAAGCATATAGCATTTAGATAGAAGAAATCACATCCACATTCTACATGTCTGAATACAAAAACTGTACAATATTGGGTTTGGCAAATGTTAATTCAGCAGCGAAGAAAAGCCAAGACTATCAAATTAAGATAGAACTTGATTTGAGTGTAAATTATATTATCCTAAATATTGAAAACATATTGAAAACATGATTTTCATCTAGCACAGTCACAGCCCTTCCTTCTCTGAACTTAGTACACACACTCGATAAATTTACATGCTGCAATTAGGTAAGAAGTTTACAATATAACTTTAGTTAAAAACAAATGATAACTTTTCTGTTTCTACAAAGTCAACCAATTTCTAGCTCCTTCCACTTGGAGGCTTATAAAAATAGGATTCAATTATGTATACTCTTCAAATTACTTGTACAGTTAATCAATGGATGCTCCAAATAAACAATATAGAACTCAAGAGATGTATCAGTTAAGGAAAGTTCTGCATTACCTTCCTTCAAATACTTCACTAGTGGCCTAAAGTAACCGGCCTCAGCCATATGAAGTGCATTTTGAGTATTACTAGACAATATTTCCATCAACTTTGCTGCATCATGTGAAGCAACAGGGTCATCTCCATTAAGGATAGCAACTAACATAACAATACACCCCTGAATTCTTCCAATCTGTCGTCGAACTGCAGGAAGGTCAGAGAGGTCTACCATCAGCCCCACTGCTTCCCTCCTCTCTTCTGCATCCCTTGTCAGAGACTTCACCACTGCTGACAAAGACTCAATATATGCCATCATCTCCTGCACAGTACTACCTTATCACATAAGATAAAACAACTACAAGGCCACAAGGGCAATGATTTTAGACCAACATTTATAACAAATATCACCTTATTTGCAGGATTTTTACCTTTTTCTCATCATTTCGCAAAGCAATACTTCTTAACAATTGAATGATGGCCAACCTATTGTCTGCCGTACATGAACCTAGACGATTGAAGAGAATGGCAACAATTGCTTCCTCATTAATGAAACCACCATCGAGTTTTTCACTCCTAATGAACTCCTTTAGTCTCAAAAGTGCAACCGCAAATTCTATATCATTACCATTCTTAAGTTGCAAAACAACGTCATCAATAGTAAGACTAATTATTTCCTCTTCTATTTCCCCATCGACTTTCATATCACTACTGACAATCTCGGATATTGGACTTGAAGTAAAACTCACATTGCCATCAAATCTTGCATTCATCAACTGTCTTTGCAATTTACCAATCTTTTCTCTGAAATCTGTGGATACTTCAAGGCTGGCCACAAGAAGAAGGCCTAATGATCGACCAATATCATGAGTTATGTCCTCAATTTGCTTGATAGGTTGTCTCAAATTGGAGCTTCTTGTCAAAGCTTTAGCACGCCTTAGCTCATGCTCAAGAGACTCCAGCGATTTTCTAATAGGTGGCTTGTCCAAGACTGTGCTTTTGTCCCTCAAATCATTGAAGATAAGTGGGAATTTCTCAACCAACATAGCAAACTCAGCAAAAATATCTACCTCAATTTCAGATTTCTTAGCCAAAGACACAACCTCATCTGCCAAAACTATCAGCTCTGACAGCAATTCATAAAAATTTCTCTTTTTCATGTTTTCCGTCTTGTTCATGAAAACTGTATTTGAACAGAAAAAGAAGAATCAGTTATCAGTTATCAGTTATGTAAGAGAAGAACCTGAAGTGGCCAACAATAGATAACTACAGAAAAATGCTATAAAGAAATTATCACAAAAAGAAAGAAAATCATACAAGTAACATATATAGACAAGAATAACCAAGCAGAACAAATTAAAAGAGAAAAACAAAAATCAAAGGAAAGGTGACTTGAACCTGTAGACAATGATGACTGAAGTCTGAAGAAAACAGAAAATCTGACTCTTTTCAAAGATTGAAACCAAAATTGCAAAGACTAAGGCTACCCACTTTGTCCTTTTTATTTATTCTTCTTCTTCCTGGCCTTGAACCGGACGGGTAAAACATGGGGTTTAATTTTTCTGACATTTGGAATATAGTAAGGACACGGTCACTTGAGGGTCATTGTCAGACGGCTATGACCCAATAAATATAAGTGGTGGCATTGGCATATCATCACATATGGTCACATAGCTTTGCTCGTCATCATATTCATCCTGTGTGCTTGCTTGCACGGAAGTTAATGAATGATGGAAGACGAAGTCAAAACCTGCCGTGCAAGCTGCTCTCTCCACTGAGAAATGTTTTAGTTTTTACAATATTTTAATTTTTAAATATCATGATAATATTTTAGAGTTTAATTCGTATGTATCGTTAATATAAAGTTTTTTATATTGATAATCAATTAGAAATTATGGTGTGTGTTACTTTTAAGGTAGTTAGAACAAGAGTCAAACATTTTAGCTTATGTGACAATTTCTGATTGATTGTGTGTAAAAAAATTTTTACACTGATAGTGTATATCAATTAAATATAATATTTTATTATATATAATTAGATAAACATTGAAATATCATATATTTTAAAATAAAACAAATAATACATATAAAAATAAAAATATAAGTTTTCATAGGAAATATTTTTAAATATGAAATTATTTGATAGGTATGATCGATGTAAATATCTCATATAATAAATTGAATAAATTAAAAATAAATTGTTAATAATAAATTATCACATAATTAAAAATATCCCATAACTATCTTAAAAGTCACACATATGATAATATGTAATTGGTTGACATTTAAAAAAATTACAACAAAATTAAACTCTTTAACCAACGAGGCTCGACACAATTGGTAGATAGCTGAATTCCTTAAGCATGTTGTCAGAAGTTCGATTTCGATCTCTGTCGTGCGTATGGAAAAGAATTTATTGGATGATACAAAACTCATTTCGGTGATCTCTACGTCTGGAAAGAGATTAATCTTCAACTTTCGGTTGAGGATACCATGTGCATAAAAAAAATTCTTTAAATATTTGATACAAATAAGATAATGCAAAATCCTAGAAACACAGTCTTTAATATTCTTTTTTCAACCCACTCTCTTTTATTAATTGAAATTCATATGGGTTCTACTAATTCATGTAGGTCCCACTTAAATTTTGTAAGACCCATATGAATTTCAATCAATAGGAGAAAGTTAATTAAAAAAAAAGTGTTAAAAAATATGTTACTAGTACTTCTCTAACATTATTGTACAAATTAATGCTTTTGGTTGGATTTATTTGCTTTGTTTCCGATTTTGCATCCAAGAGAAAAATTAAAAGACTTGTGTGGGTCAAACATTACCCCCTCCTGACTCACGTTCGTAGGCTGGCGTAGAAATTGCTCGCGCAATAGTACTTTCTTTAATCTTTACTAAATCTTGGACCCGTGCATACGGGAATTATGTGTGATTCATGTGATGATGAATTTCACTCTATTTTGAAAGAGTGTGCTCATGAGATATAAATACATCAAAAGAACGTGTTAGGTACAAAAATCCATTTGTCATCCGGTATTGTATGAGTAGGTTTGTCCCTTTCGTTGTAAAATAGTTACTCATTTTAATAATTATTTCATAAACTTTTTTTCCATAAGAAACAAATTTTAAAATTATTATGATATTTTTATATATATAAAAGTAACAGGCGTTGCTATAATTTTTGGCATCCACATTGGTGGTAAAAAGGTCAGCACGGACTATCTTAAGGGCCCGTTTGGTGATCAGGATAAGGGAGACAGGATAGGATAAGCTATCCCGTCCTATTTTATTCTGTAGTTTGGTGAACCAGCAAGATAGGATAAGCTTATCCTGTTAGCTTATCCTATCCTGTTACTTAGTTATAATTCTATCCTGAGAGTGGAGCTGGGTTAGAACCAACAGGATAGGATAAGAAAATGCTTTCTTTTATCTCTTACCTTTAATATTGTTATTATTTAATTACGATTTCAAACCTAATTAGTCAACCTTAATACTAATTAAAATATGTGATTTAATTAACAATTTTTATAAAAAGTGAAAAAAAGTTAATTTTTTATAATTTAAAAAAATGGACTAATTTATAATTAAAAAGCCAAAAATATATATTATTAAATATTTTTTAATTTAAATGTATAAAACAACCACATAATATTAAAATTTATTTTTGAAAAAAATGTAATTTTGATATAAGGATAATTTTATCATTTATGGATATTTTATATCATATCCTGTCATTATCTGATGCACATCAAACATTGGACAGGATAAGAGCTTATTCAGCTCTCATATCCTATCCTATCCTTATCCAGCTCTCATATCCTATCCATTTTTATCCTATCCTGACCACCAAACAAGCCCTAATGTCTGCATTGTCTATCAGCACGGACTAATTCCGATAACAAATACTGAGGCCGTCCAATAACTAATACTGTTGATATCTGTTCCCAATGCCTCCGGGTAATAAATTGTTAGTCTAATTCCGATAACAAATACTGACCTAGTTCAATAACAAAAACACCCTTCACACTTATACATAAATATAAAAAATAAAAATTAACATTAGTTATATTAATTTAATTATTTTCATTTATATAAAAAGTAATTATAATTATTAAATTATTCTTTCTTAAAAATATATAATACTCTAAAAAGTTATATCTTAAAAAAGTATAGTATTCTTAAAAAAAATAAAAAAATAAAAAATAAAAAATTATTTTTAAAATATTAATATTAAATAAAATTGATTTGATTGATTTTTATATATATTTAAATTCAAAAAATTTAAATATTTGTTTTTGCATATTATTGATCAACAGGGAATACCGTTGATATCTGTTCCCAATGCCTCCGGGTAATGCGAAGGTCATACAACTAGCTATTTTCCAAATTTTCTCTTTATCTATCTTTATACATAACCCTGAAGAAAAATCTTCGTTTAGAATCTTTAGTTATTCAAACCTCATGCTCTTATCATCTCAATCGCCAACCAAAAGCTACAAATTCATTGAGGCAACTTTGATAATGTTCTTGGGGAAGCAATGCACGCGACTGTTGACTGGACGCGCTTGGGAGCTAGGCGCGCGACAGACGTGGAGGATGGCGAATCTGCTGCGTGGAGCTCGCGGCGGATGGACGACTGGGAGAAGCTTCGTCTGATGCAGTCTGGGACGGTGGCGATTTCGGCATCTAGGTCCATTCCCTCTTCCCTCTCACGTTCTTCATCATGACACACTAACATTTTGATCTGTCCTCTTTTTGTTTACAGTTTTGTAGATAAAATTTGTTTCAGGAACATTTGGCTTTTGTCTTGAGCAATTCTAAATATTCAGACTACTGGTTCTAAGGTTGTGTTTCCTGCTAACCTAACTTTTCTACTTCATCTTCCCCTTTGTTTTAAATTCTTTTCTGCTTTTTTTTAGATTCATTCATTCAATAACGCTCAGTGGAACAGAAAACCTTACCATCTTCAGTAACAGTACCCCAAATGGTTTTTCAGTAACAGAGAAGTAGCAAGTTAAAATAACATTTCATGCGGTTTGGGGTAGTAGTGTCAATTCTCTTAGTTTTGTTTTTTTTAAAAATCATTGTTATATATCTTGAAGTTGGTTTTTTTTTTATGACAGGATCTGGACCTTTCAATTTGAGTTTGAAGCACAATTGATGATGAATCGGTGCAACCCCTAACTTCAGGTGAATGAGTTAGTAAAAACAAGTTATTTGATTTTTATTTTCATTTTTTAACTCACTCTTATCTTTCTTGAATTGGGTTTCTGAATGACAAAGGATCTTTCTATATGAGTTTCAGGCACAAGAGATGATGAATCACAACAACCCTTAACTTTAGCTGAATGATTGAGTAAAATTTTCATTTGGAGTTAGTAAGTCCAACAAAATAAAACTTTTCACTTGGATTATGAAGTTTTGTCAATTTGTGGCTTTTTGGAATAGGGAGTAGTGCAATTATCAGTATTATGATAACATATTGTCTTTTGGTAGTTGGTATCAATTGAAGAAGATTTATGTATTTGAAACCAAAGATGAATTAGTATGTGTTGTCTTCTCATTATGCAGAAAGGACATTGGGATTGGAACTGTTATGTATTGGTGGAGTCACTCTATGATATCTGAAATACTAGATCTGTTATGCTGAATTTTATTTACTCCATCATCATTGATCCCAAATTTAATAGTTAGCTGTTATTAAGTTTTTTTTTTTTTGGAACAAGGCACCCATGGTTTAGCACATTTAACAATTGAATTAGTTACTTTTAATGGGAAATGGGTTCCCTCTTGAGGCCATCTCTGCCGATTCTTTGATTTCATTTTATTTTTTTGTTGCATTACAATTGCTAATGAATGAGGAGTTACTGAATTGGCCAGTGTTGTTAACAGATATGCTTTGTTTAGTTTTAGTTGTTTTGTGAAATTTACTTTTTTTTTTGGTTGATTTTTTTTAAAAAAACTGCTCATTCTTATATTGCTGGCTACCCATCATTGTTGAGCTTTACTAATTTGATCGTGGTCTGCATGCAGCACCACAGCTCTTTTGTTCATGAATAATAGCTCCTCCAGTTCACTCTGAAGGAGTCCGAGGTCTTGGTTAGCTAATTTTCTAATTATACTTTTATCTATGTTAGTATGCACATCTTATGTATCAGTGGTAAGAACTGTTTCACTAATTACTGGATCTATTTGTCTCTTGCTAAATGTGAGCTAATTTTTTGGTAATTTTATGGGTGTTCAAGTCTTTCTTTAATAAATTGTTAGATGACTCTTCATCTGCATATGACTTTTGGAGTTTGATCTCTTAACAAAAGAGATGTTATTCCTGCTTTCATGGCCAAGCTTGCTTTGCCAAGTATGCACATCAATTTGCATCAGATGGTAGTAGGCTATGCTAGGAAATTGAGCCTGTGCACAATTTAGCGGAAATGACTTTACCTTTTTACATTCTGTAGTTTGATTTGATAAGATAAAATAAATTTGTGCATTGTTTTTTGAGACTTTATTTTACTTTGACTTTAGTTGAAGATAAAAGACTGACCTGTTCTTTGCACATTTTGTAATTGAATTAGTTAGTGATGATGGGAATGGAAGAGAGCAAGTTATTTGAAGATAAAAGGCGTCTGACCCGTTCTTTGCACATTTTGAAATGAATGATTTGTTTTTTGTTTTCTTTCAGCTTCAGGAATTTCAACCTATATTCTGATAGATCCACAATTGTTGGAAGATACAAGACACTTTACCTTCAAATATTATAAATTTGAGTTGTCAAACTGGCCCTTTCCCTGCTGGTTTCTCTAAGCTAAAACATTAACCAACCTCTATCTCTAATTTAACAATTTTTCAGGCTTATTGGGGTTCGATTTTTCATTTTGGAATAATCTTACTGTTGTCAGTTTATTCAATAATGAGGATTTAAAAACAGGGGTGTGGGCTGATTTGGGGACTGGAGAGAGGGTTATTGGTGGGATTTTGGGAATTGGAGGGAGGGTTATTTCAATGGATTTAAGCCCTGTGACAGTTGCTGTTACAGCTTACAATGTGCAAAGGTACTGCTTACAGGTTAGAGATTTAAGCTTTCTTCCATTATTTAAGTTCCTTTTTGCTGGACATTTTCTCCGCCCATGGTTTTCACTGCACATACTGATTTATTTCGAACATCCTAAAACTGCAAAGAGAAATTTGAACTTGCTGCACATGTATCTTGCATGAAGCTGAGATTGCTTTTCAAGTCAAAGCTCAAAGTTGGTTTAGATGTAAATCAATTTAAAGATGGGGTTGAACTCACTGTGTAAATTGTTTTAGGTGACGACATATTGAAGGTTTAAATATTCGAGGATGGGCATCCAGCCTTTTGTTGAAATAGATGTTATATCTATGTGATAAATCAATGATGATATCTTTGTGGGAGAAGGTATTGATTTTATCTTCGTGTTAGTGTATCATGATTCTATTTGCCTAAAAGCCATCTATCTTGCAATGACTATTTACCTCGAAGTTTTTCAATGTACGAATGAGGCAATTCATGTTTGAGTCTATGATTTTCCAACACTTATGTTTTTTGTGGCATGCTCAATTATATTTGTCATGTTTCGGAGACAAATGCCTAACCAGATGGCTCTGTTCCTTCATATCAATTTCTTGATTTGACCTTTTGGAACTCCCTTTTAGCATGCATAAAAGGATACTTTTTTTGGTTTGGTTTGATCCACAAATGTTGGTTTAGGAACCGATGTGCACTTGCTCATGGTTAGTGATGATTTGAAATTTGTGATTGTTAGAGCAGGAACACTAGAAATAAGTCATAATATATTTTTTAAAGCATGAATTATTGTGCATGTGTTGCTCAAACTCGCTGATATGATGTTTGCCTCCACATTTGATAATTTCATTACCTGTTAGTATTATTTGGTGAATATAAAGAACTTCTGAACCTATGGTTTGAGATTTTGGATGCTTGATTGATGTCTTTTGTTTGCTTTCATAAATTCAGTCAATCAAAATTTACAGATAATTACTAAGAGTTTGTAAATTTGTTTCAACATTCAAAATCAAATGTGGAGATCGCGTAATGCATCTTTTGATCTTCTTGATATTGAAACATAAGGTGAAGGTGATAGATTTACCATAGATAGGAAGAATTCAGGATTTGATTGTTGTGTGAATAAATTGATTTTATGGAAGAAATGAGCTGGAGGTGTGCATGAATTTTCTTACTAATTATGTTGTGTTAATTGTATGATAAAAGTGAAGAATCACTCCGTATTGAATTTAGTGCTTGCCTTCCTGGTCGATTCTAAAGAAATAGTTTCCCCCACTGTCACAGGGCTACTTTGTCATCGAGTGATCCATTCTTTGATGAAAGTAAAAGAGGAATTCTCAAAGTAAGTACACTAGAACATTGGTTTTCAAGCATGTATAAGAATCTGATTTTGGATCTCGGGGTTTGTTTCTTTGTGGTTAATAATGGGATCGAATGTGCAGTGATTTTAGACTACTCAAATATTATATGCAGTGATTTTTGTTCTTTGACTCAAATCTCTGCTCATTTTCATATTTTTCTAGGCTTCTCATTGAGGTTGCATTAACAATGATTTCTGTTTTTGGAATAAGAATCTAAATCTGAGAAGGTTGCCACAGGCCGAGTAGCAACTAGAATAGTGTATGGGTGAGTTATTTGATTTTCATGTCAATATCTATGCGATGCAACATTTTGTCCCCTTATTAACCTGTATTAACTCTTTGTTTCCATAGTTGCTTATGATTGTTACCTATCGGCGATGCTGGTACAATTATTTATTGAAAATTTTATAATAATTTGTGTTTAGTTGTGTGTTACAAATTTATCTTTATAGCTGCATTGTACAATGGTACCCCATCGTCTGTGCAATGCCATGCACTATGAACAAATATCACCTTCAAATGAAAATGAAATGTTTCCTTATTTAAAGTTAGTCTATTACTTTTTTCTTCTAGATGCCTTGCATGTTCTTTCATTTGCATGGAACCACTGTGTTGAACTAGGTCAAATTTTTTGTGTTACTTTACTCGTTCCAATGACATCAAATTATTTATATCTTTTGTGTTATGTTCATGCTTTGTTAGCGTATATAAGTACATATTAAAATAATGAACCTATTTGCAGTTATCTATTATGTTGAACTTACTTTGAATACAGAAACTTTGTTGATGATATTTTTGTCTTTCTTTTTCCTTTTCATATAACTGCTTCATCATTCACTTTAACCATCCCCTATCTTTATGTTTTATTTATTTTTCTTATGTTGTACTGAATGTCAGAAGCCATCTCATTTTTGTAATATGATTTCAGTGTTCAGACTTTGCCATTGTTTTTTTAAGTATATTATTTAGAGTATTTAAGTCAGGGGTCTCTAAAGTTAGTTATAAAATGAGAAGTTAGTGGCAAGCAAGGTGGTATTGTACTGCAAATGCACCACCGAGTAGTTAAGAAGGAGCCAATTGATTGAGTCATGAAGTTCTACTTTTTAAGGACACATTTGATTGAATGAATTTTGCTTTAATCATGTGATAACATTTCAGCATAATATTGACATTTGGGTCTTGAACTGATGTCACGGTTTCTGAATGTGGTTTCAAAAGCTGTTAAAGTGGTTATATATATTTTGTTTGAAAATAAAGCTGTTAAGTATTTGAAAAACAGGTAGTAGTCGGTCTATTTTGGGATCTTTTTTTTCTGCATCTTGATATTCATAGAGTTTATGGTGACTTATCTACTATTTTGAAACCAAATTAAAATAAGTGACATAGATTAAAGGTTTTCAAGGTTTGAAGTTTTTTCCTATGAAACTTAACTTGCTGTTGCACATGTATGAGCAGAAAATAAACATCATCATCACAGTGACAGCAAGTTGGGCAGAAACTTATGGTGACACATGTCACCGCTTTGGTAGTTATGGTGACGTGTTCGCTGAGATTTAATCATGTTTGGCAGAGAATAAACTTCATCATCTTAGCGACCGCAAGCAGAGATACCCACCAAGTGTGACCCATGTAACTACTATTTTGGATGGTATGCTTGGACTCACGAGCATCACGTTGTCATAAGCCCAGTAGCAGTGTCTTCTGACTATTTTCCATAAGATTGCCTTTTATTTTATTATTATGCTTTTCCTTCTCACACTTTTATTGAACTATCCAAAGGCCAAATAATTGGAGCATATTGTAGAGGCATGAAACACGTAGGAATGAGTTTATTATGAGCGATTGACAGACCATGCGATTAAGGATGAGGAAGTACTGTTTTAGGTTATATTTGAGGAATGGTTTGTGATTTCATTCAGGATTTTGGTATTGAGTCGTTATAGCTTTAGCTCTTCTGTGTAGTGGAGTTGGTGCAAGTCATTTCTATGATTTAGCAGTTTTGCCCAACCCTTGACCGTAGAATTTTCAGGCTACTTTGATGCAACTCTATACAAGAATGTGCATCTTGGTATTGAACCTTCACCAACTTCTAACTTCTATCATGTTCAGTTGGTATTGAGATTTATTTCCTATTTATTTAATGTTGGGACGAGAGAAGTAATTTTATAAGGTTACTATCAGAGGATAACACATCCTCCTAAAAGAAACCGCAACACGCAAGTTGTTAAAGTAAACAAGATAAGCACATAAGTATCGACTCCATCGATATTCAAAATGTTTAATTACTTTTAAAACCCTTTAATATTGACACGATGCTAACCATTGCCCCGCATTTTCAAACTTTTTCATGTTATTGTGACATTAGAGATCCAGTGAGAGTGAATTTTGTAAATCTCTAATGTGGTATTCTGAAATGGTGCAAAAGAGATGGAAACCAAAAAAATCCAAGATTTTCCGTATGTTGCATGCAAGGTAAGTTAAAACTTCCTCATTTGATAGTCTGATACATCCGCCTCAACTTCTGAGACATTTATTTCCGAAGAAGGATGAGTGCAACATTCGTCCAAGACAGAGAACTAAGCGCTATATATTCACAGAAGGAATTTGTTGGAACAATATTAGATAATGAGGCTGATTTTGCCAGTGATGATGATATTGATGGAGAAGCTGTATATGATGAAGAACCATGTGTTTCTTTGAGCCAACCATGTGCTTATTACTTTGTGTTTTAAGCAACTTAGTTACAATTTTAATTGATGTTTCAGTTGTTGATGTTTTTTTTTTTATCTACTTCGAGGAGTATCCCACCGTCAACCTGAGACGGGGACTAATCTCCCGCGGGAGTTTGTTCGGCACCTCAATGGATGACATCCCTCCCAGCTGAAGTTTTTTTCATATCCTAGGATCGAACCCGCGACCTTGGCCTTTAACCACTCACACCAACCTCAGTTGGTTAGTTATTGATGTTAATAATACTGTAAAGCTGTAATCAAGACTAAATATTGCTGCTGTGAGTCTTTATACAATTAGGTCTGACATGCATTTCTAAAAAAACTACAATACATTTCCTATTTTTGGTCGATGTTCAGGTTATCTATGGAATCTACAATTGATAGGTTATAGAGACTGCAGGCTGTTTACTGACATTTTCTTATTATAAGCAACATATGAATTTAATTACAATAATTCAATTTTGTTTTGAATTTCACCATTGTATTTACCAAAACTATTTAAAATACATTGTGTCATTTGTATTTCTATTTATTTTTTTGGAATTTAACATAAACAAATATTGTTTTTCCAAATAATACGGAATTTTATCCTTCACACATAGTTCACCCATGCATCGCACGGATACATGATCTAGTGTTGCTTGATAGTAATCGACAAGAGCTGTATATTGTAATCAATCCTACATTATAAGGAAGCCTAAAAAGTCTCTATATTCAAGTTGAATTGTACAATATATAATATTGAAGTATAGGGGGCGGGGTAAATTAAAAAAAGACAAATAAAAATGAAATTCATAATGATTTAGTCCTCAAAGAAAAAGGAGCAAATATGAAAAAAGGTAAACATAATTAAATTTCTTTTTTCTGCAATTTTTTCACTTTCATTAAGGTTTTATTTAAGTATCATGTACACGTCATTATATGTGGCAATACAAGCTTGTTAACTATTCAAATGAAATAGTATAATAGGATGTGATTTCCACAATCTTACGGGTTTAGGGAATGGAATATTTTAATTGGAAACACAGATACACCACACTAGGAGCATGTAATTGGGATTTTAAAAGAATATTTTGGTATAAAAAAAATCTTATGAATTTTTAAAGATTATGTAAAAATGTAATGACTTATAAGATTTATTTAAAGACTTTTATAATCAAGATTTTATTGTTTAGATTTTAATGGATTCATATCATAAGAATTTTTAAGATTTTGAAGGATTAGATGAATTTATAAGATTTAAAAGGAACACATGGTGAAGCATAAAATCATAATTTATAAGTCAAATTCTATTTCTGTAGTGAAGAATAAACACATAAACTCTAATTACAACATTACATAGCAAATTCAATTTTATAGTAGAGAAGACAATATATTCACAAATATTTTGTTCCCATATTATTATTATATTTATATAGTGGAAAAAGAAATCAATTCTGAGCTTAAAACAAAAAAAAAATCACTTTGTTTTCTTAAGGTTATAAATACTGCATTCTATAATTTTATTGCTTATTGTTACTGATATGTTTGCCATCAAGAGTATATAAATTTGATGTATCATAACTAAATATGTACTTGTAAACCAATTTTACTATATACACCCAACTTTTTTTGGGCTTAAAAGCTACTCTACAGTTAAAGTTAAAAAATGAGCGTTTTAAAATTAAAGTTAAAGTTGTTTGGTAATTTAAGTTGGGTTGAACGATAGAGGGGGGAGAGGGGGAGGGAGAGAGAGGGGAGAAAGGAGAGAGATGGAGGGAGGGAGGAGAGAGAGAGGTGAAGTGTAACACCCCCCTCGAGTGCTACGTACACGAACTCGATTGTGGAAAACATAAACAAAATAAAACGTTAGTTGCTTTCGAAAATTAGTTTAATTAAGTAACTACGTTCGAAAACGCGGGTCTAAAATTTTTCTACATGCATCAAGTAATTCAAACTCAAGACAAGGGAATAAACTTTACAACACACATCAATATTTAAGATTCATACTAACATAATTTTGGCGTAAGTATGTCGAAGCATATAAGTTCTTTATAAACATAGTTTAACTACTAGATTAGTTTCAGGTCTAGTATAACATATTACAGACTTAAAGAAACATAAGGTCAACATACATGTAGCAAATAAAATATAACTGCTTCAAAAGTAAGACTCCTATGATGGTCGGGCTATAGTAGCCATTGGGATACAACCCCAAAGTTAGCTCCGATTCCCAGAGGAATTCGGAGGGATCCTCTTTTCATGCTCCTTCAAAAGACTCTGTCATCTGAGTCCTCACGTGTCCGCGGGGACCTATGATCAACATCTATACATGTGTTCCAAAAACACAACAGGATGTCCAACATGTATGGGCAAATGTGAGATACTCAATTTATAAGTTTATCATGATAGCCGCACAAGCGACAAACAGCATAAATATCCACATGCAGAAACAGTTATAATAGCAAATATTCATACAACATAATATCTCAAACAATATCATGAGTTATAATAATGCATGAGACTCCAATATCATCTTTCTAGCTCATGTACTCCGGAGAGTCCTACTTCCCTTCATCGAGCGATAGGCCGCAAATACTCCCGTAAACACAATTGTTCTCATGAGTCGGCCTCTCAATTTAGGTCCGAACTCCAATTGTTTAGGGGTACACGTCATAACCATATCATGAATAGTCCAGTCTTTGATCGAGTTCATCCGTGTTTGGCAATCGATTACCACCGCACGGAGTTGCAACGCCTCCGGCCACATGTGGAGTCTCGAACACAGTATGCCTCTATAGACCTAGTGGTCTTAAATGGCTCATATCCTCAACTACTTGATTTGTAGCTCGTTTTCATATGGCACGTTTGCCGTTTCATGTATGTACACAGAAAGTTCTGTTTTCTTTTTTGTTCATTCTTTCTTTTGTAGAGGCATATAGCTCACGACTCGTTTTAAAGGACATTAAGCCCGTTCATTCAAAATACAGGACACGAAGTCCGAGTGCTCAATCCACAAAACGCTAGTCCGATGTCTAGGTCACTAGGTTTGTATTCATCTCAAAGATTCATCATTTTTCTTTTGGTCTTATTTTCATAAAACAACTTTGGAAAAACAAAACACAGTTTCATTTCCTTGAACTAAGACATTTCTTTTTCAAAGAAAACATTTTCCGAAAAAAAACTCTTTTTTGTAAACAAAACCGTTTTGTAAAGGTTCCACCTCTTTTTAAAATGTTTTTCTAAAACAAAACACACTTTGTAATAACTTTCCTCAAACAAATTTTTTTCTTTTCAAAAGGACCTAACTTTTCAAAAAGAAGGTTATTTTTCTTGATAAAGTTACACGTTTCCCAAGAATACCTTTTTGATTTCAAAATCCGGTCTTCAAAACTTTGATTTTGGTTTTCAAGTATTTTAATTTTCTTTCTCGAGTCATAGTCAGTCCTATGCTTTTAACCAATCCATATCAAATCAGTCCAATATCACAACAAAATTTCATCCAAGGCATCAATGCCACAAATCATATTCAAGTACTCAAATACAAACATCATTAAGTACATCAATTTCATATTTCATTCAAGACACATCTTCAAATCATCAATCAAATAACAATATCACATATAACAATCACACATCAAGAGACTACCAAACTTAATATGAAATACCTCCCTTTACCTCTCTAAGTTTCTCAATCAAATTCCCGAACGGTTCTCGGCTCTGGTTTCGGTTTCGGTTTCGTTTGCGTCGCCTAAAACAATCAAGTACAATTCTATTCACAACAACAATCAACACAAAATAACAACATCAAAATATAATTTTCCACCCCAATAGTGGTCTAAGGTTTGGCCAAAAATGGTAAAATAGGCTAGCGGTTTCATTTGGTTACAATCTTTTGGATGGTTGGTTCATAAGCATGATTAACCCTAATTCAAGTCCTATTACCCAAAAATTTGAAAAAAAAACTCAAGGTTCTACTCATTATAGGTTTCGGCCATGAAGAGTAAAAGTGGTTAGAAACTGATTTGGTCTTTCAATCACTTGGATTCTAGGACAAAAGGAAAGGTAAGGATGGAACCAAGAGTTCAAGAACAAAAATTGAACAAAACCACCATTCCCCCAATTCTTAGGGTTTCGGCCCTCTCAAATAAATTAGGCTAGGATTAGAGTTTGATCATATACTCTCGGATAGAGATAGAGGGTGATGAAGCTAGCTCAAAGAAATTGGTTTCCCATTAAAAAGATTTTTCTACAATTTTTATGAATTTTTGAAATGTGGATCATAAACTTGAAATCTATGAAATCAAGATTTCAAACTTGAGATAGGAAATTCATGAAGCTTAGAGATCATAGAAGTGATCTTACCTATTGAATGATGAAGAATGGTCAAGAATCAAGCTTTTCTCTCAAAGATTCAAGCTTTTTCTCTAAGTGAAAATGGAAGTTTTTCAAGGAAGAAGATGAAGTGTTGGAGGCTCTCTCTTGCTGGTCTTATGCGTGGGAAATGGGGGCTGACCATCCCTTAAATTAACTCACTTAAGGGCATTTTGGTCATTTCCTTCAAGGACCAAAATGTCATTTAAGAAAAGGTTAAGGATATTTTGGTCATTTCACGTCTAGATATTTTCAAACGTCATGATGATTCTGGCACGCTTTGCCAAGTGATTTGACTTGATGTGACATCAAGATTATCCGTTATTGGGTCCCGGTAAGTCCATATATAGCTCAATTCTTCACTCGATTGAAGATTTTGCTCTAACGAAGGTCAGGAAGTGATTTTTTTCAAATTTAATGAAAACGTAGGAAATTAAATTCTAAGACTTACTGTCTCGTTCACGGGTCAAACTGAGGTCTCCTGAGTAGTAAAATCTCACTATCAGTGTAAAAACGCAGACCGGGCTCCGTTGAGTTTTCAGCTCAAAATTTAATCGTAGCTTCATACGATAGCGTTGAACATGAATATGGTTTTAGTTTATTTTATTTCATTTTATAAATCCTCGAATAAAACATAAATTTAATTATTCCACTTATTGATATATAAAAGCAGTGAAAAAAAATCGGGGTGTTATATTACAAAAATTCGTCCTTGAAATTACGTACCTTGAAACAGATCGGGATACTGTAATCTCATCTTGTCCTCGAGCTCCCACGTTGCGTCTGCAGTCGTTTCATTCCAAATAACCTTGACCAAGAGAACTTGTTTTCCCCTGAGTTACTTGATCCTCTTATCGTCGATTCGTACAGGCGATGTCTCATAAGATAAGTTTTCTCGTAAATGTACTATATCAGGTTCGATTACATGGGAAGAATAAGGAATATACTTCCGAAGTTGTGAGTGTTGGTGTAAGCCCTAGTGGCCAATCTATTTTGAATAGATCATCATTTGCATCATGACTTTGATCATATATTTGATATATGAATAAGGCATTAATTTATTATGTTATTAGTATTTAACATAATAAAGTCCTTAGAATAGGCAGTTCGTTTAATGGAACATCAAAAGTGACTTGATCGTGAGATCCCATTAAACTATAGAACACTATTCTTAAAATATCCGTAGTCAAGTATTATTGTTAATTAGGACAACAATAATACATAGAGCCTATTGTGTGAGTAGACTGATGATCACATCTCACGGGTCATGGATATGCGATATCAAGTCAACACACAGGTGCAAATATTAGGAGTAATATTTGTACTGGATTGACCCACTAGGAGAACACTGCATAATAGTTATGCAAGTGTCATAAGCGCTTCTCATGGCGACCATAGTGAAGTAGTCCTTCGACTTGAAGTCACTACGATTTCTACATGACGGGTTGTAGGCTTTAACGCTACCAAACATTATCCGTAACAGGATGATCATAAAGATAGTTATTGGGCCTACAATGAATCATGTTGAGGGATGTGAGTGATGTAGACAGGATTCGTCCCTCCTACATAACAGGAGTAATGTCATGGGCCTCTCAATAGAGTGAGAGGTAAAAGTGCATGGCCATGCTATAATGGGCCAATATGAGATATTGGGCCCATTTGTGATTGCACGTCTACTCGGGAATTGAGAAACAAATAATTGAACTTAAAAAGGATGACACACTTATGCCTTGTGTTCAATTAAGACATATGGACGAAAGGACATTTACTACACGGTTACTTTGGTTACCGTAAGGTATGTATCGTATCACCGGTATTCTCACTAATTGGGTAACAATGGTGTATTGCTAGATGACGCTTATTGTTTATAATATTAAATGTGATTTAATATTATTGCCAATTTATTGAGAACCTATAGGGTCACACGCATAGAGCAAACAGTCGGAGAATGAATTAATTTATTAAATATGATTTAATAATATTAATTATAAGATTGAGCCTGTAGCGTACAAGCCCAATGAGGTTAGGTTAAGTGGGTGACAGCTTATAATGCTGAGCACGTCACTTAAGCGCTCAGGAGAGCTTATTGTGCATAACCTAGTGGCCATCACACCACCTTGGTAGGCGCGCCCCTCACCCTTGCCATCAGCTAGCACGACGTTTTCTCTGGCGGTGTTTTGTTCGCGTGGACTACGTAGAGGTACTACTCCATTGCGGTACTGGTGATAGCATTGTTCGTATTGCTCGTGATCGATTGAGAAGGACTGTTCTTCCCTTGCAGTGATCGCGGTAAAGCTACGCTACAAGAGGTAAACACTACATCATGAGTTATGACCATTCGCATGGATCCTTTTTATTGGGAATTTTTCCTCTGCGTTTTTTCGTTTTTAATATGCAAATTCCCAACAGTGGTATCAGAGCCGCTTGTGAAACTATGATTCTCTTGTTTGTTTATTTATTATAACATGTTTTGTTTTTGAAAGATATGATCTTTAACATGTTATGTTTGAAAATCGTAAAAGTATTTTGCGAAAAACGTTTTTCTGAAATCCTTGTTTTGATTTGCGACGACAGCAAGTGTTGCTGTCATGCGCACCTTACGTCCAGACGCGTCATAATCAATTATGTAATCGATTTTGTAATCGATTATGAGGACTCAAGTGTTGATGCCTTAATTGTCGTGGAAGCAAGGCAATTTCTGGTCAGAACCACAATAATCGGTTATGTAATCGATTAGGTAATCGATTTTGCAAAGAGTTTGCATAAACGTTCGTATAACAGATTACATCATCGATTATGTAATCGATTATGCAATCGATTATGGTGGTACAGTAATCGATTATGGTAGTACAGTAATCATTTTTTGAGAAGTCAGAATAGCAATAATCGATTATGGTATCGATTATGATAGTACGATAGTCTTTTCTGAGGAGTCAGAATAGCAGTAATTGATTATGGTAATCGATTATGAGGATATCAGAAGCGTTGTTTTGAGTGGCTTTTGAAATCACTTGATAATAATATTTAATAATAAATAATACTAATATAATATTTTATTATTAATTTTATTATGTAATTGGTTGTGTATGGTGAATGGTTATGGCCTTAGTCCTTTTCTTCTTTCTTTGGTTATTTTGAAATACGGTCTGCGTGTCGTGCCTTTCTCTTAATTTCCATATATACATTCTTCTCTCACCTTATTCCCCTCGAATGTAAAAGAGGTTTCTTTCAATTGTAATGTTATGGTGGAGACAAGAAGACGACTTCAAAAGGGGACAAATAGGTGATCTTTCTTGGTGAAGCTTGTATGCTACTAGGGTTTTAGATTAGATTCTCTCATTGGCTTGGGAGAATCAATGCGTTAGGGGCTATAACCATGTCACATTTGTTATATGCTATATATGTATGAGATGCATGTTAGTATATAGTAGGTTAAACAGTTTTACTTATGGTGAGATCAAATTTATAAATAAATCCCTCAAAAGGAAATATTAAGTCACATTTGAAAATACCTTCCGATGCGTGGCACTCGTCAAGGCCAGAATCGAATAAGTGTGGGTTTGCCAAAGCAGGACACCTAGCTATATTTTGGTGAGGCGCGATGGGATAATTGTAATATCCAATTGCCAACCATTGGGTTTGACTTAATTAAGATAATTCAATAGGATTGAAATGGCTTAGAGGCAAAGAAGTTGGGCATCAATTTATTAGATAAATTGGAATAAGGAGTTATTCACCCAACTGACCCAAGAGTTGCATGAGATGCAATTGGAAAGGAGTTTCCTACCTAAATAGCCAAGTTCTGGGTGATCAGCCAAAGCTGACTCAGCATGAAGTGAAATATGGATGTTGGTCCTACTAGAAAATCTTCCAACGGGATTTTCCGAGTCAATGGTGAGGGTCATTGATTTGAGTAAAATAGTGGAAGGCATATTTAATAAAAGACCTTATTAAATATGTTTTATCATGATACAAATCTTCTGCATGTTTCTGTATTTATAATTACCATGGTATTACACTGAATTAACTGCGAAATGTCCGAAGGACAAGATATCCAGAATTAAATTTCTAGATTGGTACAGGAGTTTGAGGATTGTCCTCAAGTACGATAAAAAGATTGTATGTTCTCGAGCAAATGATTCTTGAGCAACCACTTCCTACTAGGATCGAAAAGGATGCTTATGAGAAGCATCAAATCGATGTCCTGGATGTAGGATGCCTTATGCTTGCAACCATGGAGCATAAGAACATCAAGGCTTCCAGACCCCTTTTCAGATGCAAATTGGTAGAAAGGAAATCTAGACAGTTATCATGTGCTTCGTACTTTTGAGTACATTGAGAATCTGGTAAACTGGGTTTTCCCTTAGGCCAAATAATGGCCAGTGATATGATCCTGCAATTTTTGCCGGATAATTATAGTCAATTCATTATAAATGATTATGACAAACCTCTGCCAGAGATTGTAGGTAACTAGAGAACTGTAGAGCAGAGTCTCTACAGTAGAAAAGGGTAGACTATAGTGATAGTCTATAAAAGGAAAGTCTTAAAACTGCTAAACAAGGAGAAGAACCAAGGCAAGAACGAGTTCAAATCCCATTACTTCTGTCTTGAAGTTGATAAGCAGGGTTGCAAAGGAAAACAATTGTTTTCATTGCGGTTTGACAAAACATTTGAAAACTGCCGAAGGTACTAGAAAGAGTATAAGAAGAAGAGAGGAAGTATGACTTCCTCTTGGAGCATTGTGTTATAGAAGTCAACCTACTTTAAAATCAGGGGTATTTAATACCACATGTAGATCTCACATTAATGTGAAGGATCAAAGGGAGTAGGACGTTGACTAAAGGCAAAGGTTGGAAATGGAGCAAAAGTTGCTACATTGACTCTGCTTTTGAATTTGCCTTATGGACCTTGATGGAAGTAAATAATTGTTATTTAGTTCCAACTGATAATAGAAACATCACTTCCATTTCTTGTATAGATAAGAGAGGATTCTGAGTTGTAATAAAAGGAAAATTGTTGTTACATTTATTCAACTGATGTTTTCCATACTAGTGTTCATATGAGATATGGACTTGGTGTCCTTGATCTCGATATGCCCATTTATAACATAAATGCGAATAGGGTCAAACCAAGTGATTTGGACCCTCTATGCCTTTAGCAATATCTTTTAGACCATATAAGTAAGAAACGCATTTTCAAGCTCTACTAAAATGGACTCTTGGACTCATCCGATTTTGAATCGTTTGAGATATGTAAATCTTCCTTGTTGGGAAATATGACTAAGCCGCATTCACCAGTAAGGTGGAGGGCTGGTGATATTATGCATATTGATGTATGAGGGCCACTAAACAAGTTTGCTAAAAAGGTTGGTTTCCATACTTCATTGCATTTACTAATGATTTCAATAGATATGAATTTGTGTATGACATAAGTCAGAAATCTTTGAAAGGTTCAAAGAATTCAAAAATGAAGTGGAGAATAAACTAGGCAAGAGTATTAAGGTCATACGATCGGATCGTAATGATGAATACTAAGGCCACGAACTTGATGACTATCTTAGTCGTACCCTGCTAGTCATGGTCCGATTTATGATGAATTAGTCAGAACTCTATCACTCTTTCTGAAGATATGCTTTACGTACAACTGTTTTTACCATTAACTATGTTCCATCTAAAGCGATTGAAATGACACCTTATATGATATAGGTGGCCCAAAGGACCAGTATGCCATTTATGAGGATTTGGCTTGTCAGGTTTATTTGATTTCAGATAAACTTGGACCCAAATCAGATAAATGTACTTTTGTGGCATATCCTAAGGAAACCAAATGATATTGTTTCTACAACCCTTTCAAGGACAAAGTGTTTGTCGCTTGTACTGGAGTGTTCCTTTAGAAGGAATACATCTCCAAAGGAGACAGTGGGAGGAGTGTAGAACTTGGAGAAATCCAAGTGCCACAAAGTACTGATCTGCCTGCAATGGAACAAGAACTGGTTCTACAATATGTTGTAGTTCAATCACCGGTTCAAGTAACACAAAAATTGCATAGGTCTAACAGGTCATGTCACCAACCTGATAGATATGGACTTCTCCTGACTCAGGAAGGTGATGTGCTGCTCATGAATCAAGATGAGCTTGTAACCTACCAGGAGGCGCTAATTGATAATTCGCTGGCTTATCATGTTTTATCTATTATTTTAGAGTGGATTTTAATAATTAAGTTGAGTCGAATACTTGATTTTACCCAAATTAGACTTTGTTAGTCTATTTTAGTGTTTAGATTTAATTTTTCTATTTTATCACTTTTATTTAGATTTTAATTAGTGTTTCTTTATATTTTTTGATTTTTAGGAAGATACATAGAAGAAGGATTACAATTGAAAAAGAGCTAAAGAAAGAAAATGTGAATTGAAGCTACAAGGAATTTAGTCACTTGAAGAATAGATGAAACTATATAAAGTGAAGAAAATGAGTTCAAAACCCACGTGAAGCTTCAGGAAGAGAAGGCTTAGAAAGCTTCAATTGCAAAAATAACAAGAAGAAGAATTGCGTGTGGGGCCCATGAGAAATGGATTTGAATTAAGTGATCAAAGATTTATAAGGAGAAGATAAGCGGTTAGAATTCAATTTGCAATTGAATTGAAATTCAAAAGAAGATAAGCAGAGTGAATTAAAGATTGAAGGAGATAACAAATCAGTTGCACACTGCTTATAAAAAGTGTCACAGTGCCTTACAAGAGAATATTCATCATTCTGAGCCGACTTCAATTTTATTTTATTTTCCTTCTTTTAGTTATGAACTAAACCCTTTTTCTAGGGTGATGATGTAACCGCGCCATGATAGTTTGGTAATTTATTTCAGTTTTTCTTAATTTATTCTTCTCTTCTATTTGTGTTTTATTTCCGTTCTTAATGCTTCTGATTGCTTGATCACCAATTAGATGATAGGCTAATCATAATGAGACCGGGAGGAGATTTGTGTGTCAAGGGTGTTGAGATAAAACCATAGGGTAACTTGAGACTGGGAGGAGATAGGAGCCTTATGCAACTGCTATAGAGAATCATAGATCTTAATAAATTCTTTGATAAATAATCATCATAGAGATATAGTTTATTAGATATCAAGGGGTAATTTTTAGTGTGCTCTAACCCAGACATTAAAATAAATTAGGATTCTTCGTTGACATTAGAAGTTGATTAAGAGATTAGGAAAAATTGATATAATTGAACCAAACTAAGTGGGATTAGGATTCTTTGTCTATGAGGAATCTATATTCATAGCGTTGGTGAAATTGGATCCTTAGAGTTTTCTTTATTTGATTGTTCATCATTTTATTTCATTTTTCTAATTAATTAATTTAAAAATCCAAAAACATTTATTTTCTTTAAGTGTTTATTTATTTTTTATTTTATTTTGAAAATTTCCAAACCAATTTCTCTTGGTCTAAGTAGTTGTTGATTTTGTGAAGTGGTACTTGGTCTCCCAATCCCTGAGTTCGATACACGGTTTCTCACCGTTTTATTATTACTTCCTTCGATCCGGTACACTTGTCGGAGCCCATCAAGTTTTTGGCGCCGTTGCCGGGGATTTGAAATACCAATATCATTAGTAACAAAGGAGACAACTACTTTAGTCATTTTTCATTATTTTGTATATATTTGATTTTTTCTTTTGAGTTTTGTTTGTGCTAGGTGGATGCAACACATGGACCCTTATTATTATCCAATGCAGGAATATCAAATTGATTGGATCGTGTTTGATGGTAACATTAATAAGCATGCAAAGTTATACTCCAAGGAGGAATGGAAATCCTATTTGTCATCTTTACTACCACCACCACACTTTCAGGTGAATCCCGATATGCTAGAATTTCTTTGGGAGATAAATGCACAAGTTGTGATCCAAAGCATAGAGCGTCTAAAGGCGGAACAATTTGCCATGATTCAGGAGACAGAAATGCGATTTGGGGAATATCCTAAAGAGAAAACAGCCCAACTAAGAAATTGGATGCAAAAGTTAGAAGTGCAAGCTAGGGAATTCTCCAAACTGCTAGCAGAAAAGCCACATGAATCTCAATTTGAGGAGAATGTGGTTGCGAATAAGGATTTAAAAGAAGAAGTGGTGGTGGAAGATGATTCAAAAAGAGAAGACCATGAAGTGGAAAGCAAGGAAGAAATATCTCTCGTCGATCCTTTGCAAGGGATAAATGAGAAGAAGATTGATGTGGAAAAAACTCACTTTACCATGCTTATTGATGAACTTGAAAATTCTGAATTGGATAAGTATATTGGTCTACATGCATGTGTGGATGCATCAAAATTGGCTCCTAAAGGTACATTTTTGTGCGTTACGGAGATTTTATTCATGGAGCCATAGTTCTCAAGGCTTTCCTCCTACAATCACCATCCTACAAGCCATGGGATCTAGGAGGAGTCTCTTATATGATGAGCATTACTTGGCTCTTCTTTCACAAACAATGGGATCCGGGAGGAAGTTCTTATGTTTTGAGCACACCTTGGCCTCTATACCACAAGCTATAGAATCCGGGTGGTTTCTAAACCTTTCTTTTTATTTGTTTTATGCTTTGAATAAATTCGTTGCATCGTGTCTTTTTGTGGTTTTGTTCATGTGTCATTGAGTTGATGTTGGTTTTTAGTGGATTAATTGTGTTAAGCCCCATTTGAAAAATGTCATGCCTCTTGAGCCATCATGCATGTATATTCCTTTTTGATGAACTTGAAATTATGTAGGATTGAATTTAGAGAAAGAAGTATCATAACTTCAATGCATGATTCATGATAAGTTTGGCATAATTGCTTATGTTGGAATGGGTCTCTAATGTGTGTCCTAGTGAGTTGTTTTGAGCTTTCAACATGATTTATTCTTGTGAGAGTCACTATTGAGTTGCATGCTCTTAGGTTTGCTTGAATCTCATCAATTTTCCATGATTGTATGTTGCATGAGCATGATAAAGGCATTTTGTTGGAATAACCAGTTTTGGCCCCAAAAAAAAAAAAAAAAAGCTTTCCTATTTAAAAATTTCCATTATTTGTCCTCTTGAGCCTTAAGCCTATTCTTTGTTTGTCCACTTTTATGCCTAAATTGAAAAACCATGATTACCAACCCGAAAGGACTAAGTGAGCATTGGTTCATTATTGTGTTGCTTGGGGACAAGCAAAGTGTCAAGTTTGGGGTGACATATTTGGAAATACAATTTTATGGAGGTACGAAGAAGAAAGAATGAAAGAAAAAAAATGTTGAAAAAGTTGCAAAAGACAAAAAAAAAATAAAAAATATTCACCCCGCGAAAATAAATTCGCTCTGAAAATGTTTCGCTTGAAAAAACGCTCTCTGGATCGCCTCGTGAATGTATTGTCGCCCGGCGAACTTGTTCGCTCCAAATAACACCCTCGGGAACGCCTCGCGAAGGGATTTCCGCTAGGCGAAAAAGAAAAAAAGAAGTTCAAAAAAGTAAATCCAATGCTTTCTTATTCCCTAGGGTACTTAGCTTTTGTTCTCCTTTCTTACCTTCCTTACACCTTGGCCTCATTACCTTGGCAAGTCCTTTTGACTCTTGCATGCATGTGATTTTGTGATTGAGATGTAAATCAAACTAATAGAGTGTGTGCTTGATAAGTGAATTTTGAGAGAAACACAAGTCTAGACACTTGAGTGATTGAGTGACTTACTTGCCTTTTTGAGGTTTTGAGACCCAAGAATTTGTCATGAATGATGCTAAGCTCTAATGATTCCGGACTTTAATTGATGATTGCATGGTTGTGTGACTCTTTCTTTTTGCCATCTTTGAATTCATCTTACTAGTTAATTGTTTTGATCTTAGGAAGATATAATTGAATTGGATTTTTGTGGCTATGGTGTGGCAATAGTGGGACATACATGATTTTTGGTCCATTGATTTTGATGTCAACTGATTCGTTTTTAGTGGTGTCTTTTGAATTGTTATTTGCTTGAGGACAAGCAAAGTTTAAGCTTGGGATATTTTGATAATCCGCTGGCATATCATGTTTTATCTATTATTTAGAGTGGATTTTAATAATTAAGTTGAGTTGAATGCTTGATTTTACCCAAATTAGACTTTGTTAGTCTATTTTAGTGTTTAGATTTAATTTTTCTATTTTATCACTTTTATTTAGCTTTTAATTAGTGTTTCTTTATATTTTGTGATTTTTAGGAAGATACATAGAAGAAGGATTACAATTGAAAAAGAGCTAAAGAAAGAAAATGTGAATTGAAGCTACAAGGAATTTAGTCACTTGAAGAATAGATGAAATTATATAAAGTGAAGAAAATGAGTTCAAAACCCACGTGAAGCTTCAGGAAGAGAAGGCTTAGAGAGCTTCAATTGCAAAAATAACAAGAAGAAGAATTGCGTGTGGGGCCCATGAGAAATGGATTTCAATTAAGTGATGAAAGATTTATAAGGAGAAGATAAGCGGTTAGAATTCAATTTGCAATTGAATTGAAATTCAAAAGAAGATAAGCAGAGTGAATTAAAGATTGAAGGAGATAACAAATCAGTTGCACACTGCTTACAAAGAGTGTCACAGTGCCTTACAAGAGAATATTCATCATTCTGAGCCGACTTCAATTTTATTTTATTTTCCTTCTTCTTTATGTGTCAAGGGTGTTGAGATAAAACCATAGGGTAACTTGAGACTGAGAGGAGATAGGAGCCTTATGCAACTGCTATAGAGAATCATAAATCTTAATAAATTCTTTGATAAATAATCATCATAGAGATATAGTTTATTAGATATCAAGGGGTAAATTTTAGTGTGCTCTAACCCAGACATTAAAATAAATTAGGATTCTTTGTTGACATTAGAAGTTGATTAAGAGATTAGGAAGAATTGATATAATTGAACCAAACTAAGTGGGATTAGGATTCTTTGTCTATGAGGAATCTATATTCATAGAGTTGGTGAAATCGGATCCCTAGAGTTTCCTTTATTTGATTCTTCATCATTTTATTTTATTTTTTTAATTAATTAATTTAAAAATCCAAAAACATTTATTTTCTTTAAGTGTTTATTTATTTTTTATTTTATTTTGAAAATTTCCAAACCAATTTCTCTTGGTCTAAGTAGTTGTTGATTTTGTGAAGTGGTACTTGGTCTCCCAATCCCTGAGTTCGATACACGGTTTCTCACCGTTTTATTATTACTTCCTTCGATCCGGTACACTTGTCGGAGCCCATCAAGTTTTTGGCGCCGTTGCCGGGGATTTGAAATACCAATATCATTAGTAACAAAGGAGACAACTACTTTAGTCATTTTTCATTATTTTGTATATATTTGATTTTTTCTTTTGAGTTTTGTTTGTGCTAGGTGGATGCAACACATGGACCCTTATTATTATCCAATGCAGGAATATCAAATTGATTGGATCGTGTTTGATGGTAACATTAATAAGCATGCAAAGTTATACTCCAAGGAGGAATGGAAATCCTATTTGTCATCTTTACTACCACCACCACACTTTCAGGTGAATCCCGATATGCTAGAATTTCTTTGGGAGATAAATGCACAAGTTGTGATCCAAAGCATAGAGCGTCTAAAGGCGGAACAATTTGCCATGATTCAGGAGACAGAAATGCGATTTGGGGAATATCCTAAAGAGAAAACAGCCCAACTAAGAAATTGGATGCAAAAGTTAGAAGTGCAAGCTAGGGAATTCTCCAAACTGCTAGCAGAAAAGCCACATGAATCTCAATTTGAGGAGAATGTGGTTGCGAATAAGGATTTAAAAGAAGAAGTGGTGGTGGAAGATGATTCAAAAAGAGAAGACCATGAAGTGGAAAGCAAGGAAGAAATATCTCTCGTCGATCCTTTGCAAGGGATAAATGAGAAGAAGATTGATGTGGAAAAAACTCACTTTACCATGCTTATTGATGAACTTGAAAATTCTGAATTGGATAAGTATATTGGTCTACATGCATGTGTGGATGCATCAAAATTGGCTCCTAAAGGTACATTTTTGTGCGTTACGGAGATTTCATTCATGGAGCCATAGTTCTCAAGGCTTTCCTCCTACAATCACCATGCTACAAGCCATGGGATCTAGGAGGAGTCTCTTATATGATGAGCATTACTTGGCTCTTCTTTCACAAACAATGGGATCCGGGAGGAAGTTCTTATGTTTTGAGCACACCTTGGCCTCTATACCACAAGCTATAGAATCCGGGTGGTTTCTAAACCTTTCTTTTTATTTGTTTTATGCTTTGAATAAATTCGTTGCATCGTGTCTTTTTGTGGTTTTGTTCATGTGTCATTGAGTTGATGTTGGTTTTTAGTGGATTAATTGTGTTAAGCCCCATTTGAAAAATGTCATGCCTCTTGAGCCATCATGCATGTATATTCCTTTTTGATGAACTTGAAATTATGTAGGATTGAATTTAGAGAAAGAAGTATCATAACTTCAATGCATGATTCATGATAAGTTTGGCATAATTGCTTATGTTGGAATGGGTCTCTAATGTGTGTCCTAGTGAGTTGTTTTGAGCTTTCAACATGATTTATTCTTGTGAGAGTCACTATTGAGTTGCATGCTCTTAGGTTTGCTTGAATCTCATCAATTTTCCATGATTGTATGTTGCATGAGCATGATAAAGGCATTTTGTTGGAATAACCAGTTTTGGCCCCAAAAAAAAAAAAAAAAAGCTTTCCTATTTAAAAATTTCCATTATTTGTCCTCTTGAGCCTTAAGCCTATTCTTTGTTTGTCCACTTTTATGCCTAAATTGAAAAACCATGATTACCAACCCGAAAGGACTAAGTGAGCATTGGTTCATTATTGTGTTGCTTGGGGACAAGCAAAGTGTCAAGTTTGGGGTGACATATTTGGAAATACAATTTTATGGAGGTACGAAGAAGAAAGAATGAAAGAAAAAAAATGTTGAAAAAGTTGCAAAAGACAAAAAAAAAATAAAAAATATTCACCCCGCGAAAATAAATTCGCTCTGAAAATGTTTCGCTTGAAAAAACGCTCTCTGGATCGCCTCGTGAATGTATTGTCGCCCGGCGAACTTGTTCGCTCCAAATAACACCCTCGGGAACGCCTCGCGAAGGGATTTCCGCTAGGCGAAAAAGAAAAAAAGAAGTTCAAAAAAGTAAATCCAATGCTTTCTTATTCCCTAGGGTACTTAGCTTTTGTTCTCCTTTCTTACCTTCCTTACACCTTGGCCTCATTACCTTGGCAAGTCCTTTTGACTCTTGCATGCATGTGATTTTGTGATTGAGATGTAAATCAAACTAATAGAGTGTGTGCTTGATAAGTGAATTTTGAGAGAAACACAAGTCTAGACACTTGAGTGATTGAGTGACTTACTTGCCTTTTTGAGGTTTTGAGACCCAAGAATTTGTCATGAATGATGCTAAGCTCTAATGATTCCGGACTTTAATTGATGATTGCATGGTTGTGTGACTCTTTCTTTTTGCCATCTTTGAATTCATCTTACTAGTTAATTGTTTTGATCTTAGGAAGATATAATTGAATTGGATTTTTGTGGCTATGGTGTGGCAATAGTGGGACATACATGATTTTTGGTCCATTGATTTTGATGTCAACTGATTCGTTTTTAGTGGTGTCTTTTGAATTGTTATTTGCTTGAGGACAAGCAAAGTTTAAGCTTGGGATATTTTGATAATCCGCTGGCATATCATGTTTTATCTATTATTTAGAGTGGATTTTAATAATTAAGTTGAGTTGAATGCTTGATTTTACCCAAATTAGACTTTGTTAGTCTATTTTAGTGTTTAGATTTAATTTTTCTATTTTATCACTTTTATTTAGCTTTTAATTAGTGTTTCTTTATATTTTGTGATTTTTAGGAAGATACATAGAAGAAGGATTACAATTGAAAAAGAGCTAAAGAAAGAAAATGTGAATTGAAGCTACAAGGAATTTAGTCACTTGAAGAATAGATGAAATTATATAAAGTGAAGAAAATGAGTTCAAAACCCACGTGAAGCTTCAGGAAGAGAAGGCTTAGAGAGCTTCAATTGCAAAAATAACAAGAAGAAGAATTGCGTGTGGGGCCCATGAGAAATGGATTTCAATTAAGTGATGAAAGATTTATAAGGAGAAGATAAGCGGTTAGAATTCAATTTGCAATTGAATTGAAATTCAAAAGAAGATAAGCAGAGTGAATTAAAGATTGAAGGAGATAACAAATCAGTTGCACACTGCTTACAAAGAGTGTCACAGTGCCTTACAAGAGAATATTCATCATTCTGAGCCGACTTCAATTTTATTTTATTTTCCTTCTTCTTTATGTGTCAAGGGTGTTGAGATAAAACCATAGGGTAACTTGAGACTGAGAGGAGATAGGAGCCTTATGCAACTGCTATAGAGAATCATAAATCTTAATAAATTCTTTGATAAATAATCATCATAGAGATATAGTTTATTAGATATCAAGGGGTAAATTTTAGTGTGCTCTAACCCAGACATTAAAATAAATTAGGATTCTTTGTTGACATTAGAAGTTGATTAAGAGATTAGGAAGAATTGATATAATTGAACCAAACTAAGTGGGATTAGGATTCTTTGTCTATGAGGAATCTATATTCATAGAGTTGGTGAAATCGGATCCCTAGAGTTTCCTTTATTTGATTCTTCATCATTTTATTTTATTTTTTTAATTAATTAATTTAAAAATCCAAAAACATTTATTTTCTTTAAGTGTTTATTTATTTTTTATTTTATTTTGAAATTTTCCAAACCAATTTCTCTTGGTCTAAATAGTTGTTGATTTTGTGAATTGGTACTTGGTCTCCCAATCCCTGAGTTCGATACACGGTTTCTCACCATTTTATTATTACTTGCTTCGATCCGGTACACTTGTCGGAGCCCATCAATAATTGGCTCAGAATATGATAAGTGGCTTGAAGCCATGGGATCTGACAAGGAATCCATTTACACTAACCAGGTTTAGACCTTGTTTGACCACCTAAAGGGATAAAACCCTTCAAGTGCAGGTGGGTCTTCAAGAAGAAGACTGACATGGATGGTAAAATGAATATCTTTAAGGTGCGACTGGTCGCGAAAGGTTTCAAACAATTTTATGGTATAAACTTTGAAGAGACCTTCTCCCAGTTGCAATGCTTAAATCCGTTTAGATTCTACTTGCTATTGCTGCATATTACGACTCTGAAATCAGGCAGATGGATGTCAAAAACTGCAGTCCTTAACGGAAAACTTCTCGAGGATGTGTACATGACACAACCCAAGGTTTTTTTGTCGATCCAAAGGATGCTGGAAAGGTGTGTAAATTGTAGAGATCCATTTATGGATTAAAGCAAGCTTTCAGAAGCTGGAATCTTCGTTTTTGATGAAGCTATAAGACAGTTTGGATTCATCAAGAACGGGGATGAACCTTGTGTGTACAAGAAGGTTAGTGGGAGTGAGATTGTATTTCTCGTATTGTATGTGGATGACATACTGCTTATCGGAAACGATATCCCTACACTACAAAATGTCAAAACATGGTTAGGGAAATGTTTCTCGATGAAGGACTGTAGTCAAGAACATTCTTAAGTACATGACAACAACTGAAGATACAATCTTGACAAATGAAGGTGAGGAAGAGGTCGTTGTAAGGTGTTATGTAACGCCCCGATTTTCACGTTTTATAATTCTTCAGTTGTTTAACGTTTGTATTTTATTGGGGGGTGTAGAGAGTGAAATAAAATATTCTGAGAAGATAGGAATGTCCTACACAACCATAGGAAGCCATAGTTAAGTTTCGGGCGAAAGCTTAAACGGAGCCCGGTCTGCGTTTTTCACGGATAGTAGCTTTTTTCTACTATCGAGACCTAATTCGGACTCGTGAATGAGATAGTAAGTCTTAGGATTTTATTCTCTACATATTTGTTAAAATCCGTCCCGACGTCCGAAAAATAAAAATAATATATTATATTCGGCCGTATAATGGAACCGGGAGGCGTTTGGAGTCGTAAAAGAATTCAACGAGACCCGCCAATAGATAATCTTGATAGCACATCATGTTATATCACTTGGGGGAACATGCCAGGGTTGTCATGACGTTCGGAAATATCTGGACGCGAAACTACCAAAATACCCCTAACCTTAATCTTTTTTACTTTTACCATTTTACCCTTGAAGCAAATGACTATTTTGCCCTTAAGTGACTTGTTTTAAGGCTGGAATAGCCCTTTCTCGGCCCCATTCACGCACCAAGAACAGCCCCAAAGAAGCTCAAAGCTTCATTTTCCTCCTTTGGCCAAAACTCCACCATTTTCATGAAAGAAAAGGTTGAATCCATGGAGGATAAGCTTGATTCTTTGATCAATCTTCATCCATTCTTAGGTAAGATCACTTCTATGATCTCCTAGCTTCTTTAATCTCTCTCAATCTCAGGATCAAATCATGTTTTCATGAAAATCAAGTTTATGATCCAAAACTTTGAAAATTCATAGGAAATTGTAGAAAAATCCTTTTAATGGGAAACCAATTTCTTTGAGCTCACTTCATCATCCTCTACCTAAACCCAAGAGTATATGATCCAATTTTCATCCTAGCTCTTAATCCCCAACGTGGCCGAACCCTCAATAGTGATAACGAATA
Source organism: Ammopiptanthus mongolicus (assembly GCA_039655645.1). Taxonomy (NCBI): domain Eukaryota; kingdom Viridiplantae; phylum Streptophyta; class Magnoliopsida; order Fabales; family Fabaceae; genus Ammopiptanthus; species Ammopiptanthus mongolicus. Next base: position 47,762,541 of record CM077351.1, on the reverse strand, counting down.
GTGCCCTCAATAGTGATAATGAATAGTGTTTTGTTCAAATTTTTGATTTCTAACTCTTGATTCCATCCTAACCTTTCCTATTGTCTTTGAATCCAAGTGATGGAAAACCAAATCAATCCCTAGCCATGTTTTCCCTTGTATGGCCGAAACCCTCAATGTGAAGAACATTGAGTTTTGTTTCATATCTTTTAGTATTAGGACTTGATTTAGTGTTAATCAAGCTTAAGAACCAACCATCCAAAAGACTGGAACCAAATGTGATCCTTAGCCAATTTCATCATTTTTGGCCGAACCTAGCTCCTAAGGGATTAGGGAAATTTGTGTATTAATTGTTGATGATTGGATTGGTTTTGTGTTTGTAGTTGTTGTCGGATAATCGGATGAGGAATCTGGAGAATTCGCAGACTGATCGGGTGACTTACCTTCGGAGGATGACTCCTAAATGGTAAGGGGAGATTAGCTCCAATGAGTTTGATAGTCACATGAGGTTGGTTGTGATGTGAATGGTGGCATTTTGCCTTGGATAGAACATATGCATAATGTTGATTTGAGTTTTGAATGACTATATGTTGTGTATGTGCTTGATTTATTTTCATGAAGTACGTACTTGGATATGTGAATATGAATTGTGGCATAGATGCCTTGAATTAAGTGTGTATATATATATATATATATATATATATATATATATATATCCTGGACTGGTTAAGAGCATAGTATTGGCTATAGCTTAATTTTGAGGATTGAAAAGCTTCTAAGCTAAACGTTATATAAGACCGATTTTTACTAAAAAGTATTTGATGTTCTAAAGACGAAAATATCTTTCATGAAAGTTAACATAGCTTTTAATGAGATTATATTTCTTTTACACTAACTTAGAACATGGTTTTACACTAAGCTAGTAAGGAAAATCTCCTTTCAAAATTTAGTTAAAGTGTTTTGCTTGAGGCAAGTGTAGCTAAGTGAAGTGAATCTCGCTAAGCGATACCGAGAAATTCCATGCTAGGCATCGCTGCCTCAATTTCGCTAAGCGAATTGGGTTTCGCTAAGCGATACAGAGGAATTTCAAATGATGCATCACTGTCTCAATTTCGCTAAGCGAATGTAATCTCGCTGAGCGAAATTCAGGCGAGTACCTTGTTTTGCCTTTTCCTTGTTTTCCTCAATCGAAAACCTTGTTTTGGTTTTCAAAAGGAGTTTTTAACTCAAATCGTAAAGTTTACGTGTGAAAACCTAAGTTAAGTAATTAACTTAGAGTTGAAGACAATGGATAATTAAGTGTGGTATATGGTGGAACAATACCATGTACTATACCATTGATGACTTAGTACATCAATGACTTCATAAGACTCAAGTGAATCAACACTTACTTCATTAATTGAAAATCCAGGAGTTAATATCTTAGAAAGGATCAAAGACCTATCTAAGAGGATTCTCAATCCTTCTTCATAACACTTAGGACTTGAGATGTGATTCATAAGACATAAACACAAACATGAAACGTTTTGGGTTTTGAAACAGTAGTTCGATGACGGACCGGTGATTCGGATCTAGGTCAATCGTTCACTTGTTTCAGTCTTGTGATGACCGGAATGAGAGAAATCCTGAGGCTATGCAGGTATGGGATTGTATAGCTGAGGGATGGCTTATCAGAATTGATTGGTACTACCTATACCGACAAGATTTATCTTCTTTTCGGGAGCTTAGAACATAAGAACTCCATAGTTAAGCGTGCTTAACTTGGATTAATTGTGGGATGGGTGACCTTTTGGGAAGTTTCCTAGAAAGCATGTGAGTGAGGACAAAACACGCTGAAAAAATTTGTGTTGGTCTGTAGGGACAGTCGGTAATTTTGAAAGCAGTCCAGATCATTCCAAAGGAATCACGTGATATTTATCCAGTGGATAAACGTTTTGTAATACAAAGACGCGTATAGTTCCTAAGGTAGAGAACCTTAGTGAACCTCGAGGTTTATCCGGGGGATAAGCATTTATTTGTCGCATCCGCTTTGTGTAAGCATTGGCATTTCATTGCATAAGTTCGTAAGGCCTTGAGCTTAGGAGTTGAGCTTACACCTAGATGCTGGTGCGAATCTTACAGTGACGATTTGTTCAGTCTTGGAGGTATCGGGGTTGGAAGGGCTGAGATGAGACCAGTTGGTGATTTTTCTATGTCATGGCGAATCCTTGCAATACACTAATATCCTCGACTAGATGCCGTACTTTTCATGTTTGGTCGAGAGTGTTTCCATAAAGCCACATACGTGCACGTTACAAATGTTGTATCATCTTGCTCATGGCTGGCAATAAACGGAACATGTCCTCCCATTCATTCTCTCCGACGATTTGTTAGCTCTATGGAGTAGGGGTCAGAGTTTTACCCTTGTGGCATATGGCATTGAGTCATGTACATGTGGCTGTTGATGATTACATCCACTTATTGTACACCATTATTCTGCGTTCAAAGATGTCTTCTGCTGGTAAATGCTTAATATGATATACTGCAATTTATGGTATACTTGTGGACATGTTGTTGCCGGGTGTGATATCCTGTGTTACTTCTATTATCGTGACTGTGTTGATGCATTATTTATATGCTATTTTACTTGTGTGGCTATCATGATAAACTTGTGAAAGAGTATCTCACCCTTGCCTGTACATGTTGGACACCTTGTCGTGTTTTTTGTGAACACATGTACAGATATTTTTCCAGCGGTCCTCTGGGTCACTGCGGGACCCTGCGTTTGAGTTACTTGGTGTCGACGACGATGACGGTGGGCTGTTGATGATGAGGCCCAGTGTCTTTTGGGCGATGCATGCTAGGTAGTATGCTTTATTGTTCTTAGAGTTTTGTTAGATCAGCTCTTAGGATTTTGATATTTAAAGTCAGATCCATTGACCGTGACTTAGTATGACGTGTATTAAGAAAGTGACTTGATGTATGCCTTAAGGCGAAGAGAATGTGTTTCATAAATGATGAGTTTGAATTTATTTCTTTGTTATTGTTATTGTTTAAATTGGTATTAGAATTTCCGCAATAAACCTAATAAGAAATTTCGAAAAGGTTTTAAATCAACTGAATCATAAGAATTTTTGGGTTATGATATGTGACACCTCGAGGGGGTGTTACATGTTACATCGACGTTGTTTCCAAACCGACAATGATGATTCCAGATCGTAGTCTGGATTATGTTTTGCCTAAATGGTGGCACTGTGAGCTTGAAAAGGTTTCAAGTGTAAGACAGTTGCTTATTTTATTATAGAGATCTAGTATATAGTTGCCTCAAATGCAAATTTAGAGGCCGTTTGGATCCGGAAGTTCATTTATGAACAAGGCATAGTTCCTAACTTTGCGAACTCCATTGATATTGTTGTGATGATAGTGGAGTAATCGCGTAAGCAAAGGAAACTTGATCTCACCAACGATCCAGACATAAACTTAGGCGCTTCCATCTCATTCGATAGATGATCGATAGAGGAGATGTGAAGATGTGCAGAATGACAACACTGAACGATCCGCTAATGGAGTATCATGCTCAATAGTAGCATGACACTCACAGTAGATCGATGGGTGTTAGATTGATGCCCGATTGACTCTAGTGCTAGTGGGAGATTGTTGGTGTAAGCCCTAGTGGCCAATATATTTTGAATAGATCATCATTTGCATCATGACTTTGATCATATATTTGATATATGAATAAGGCATTAATTTATTATGTTATTAGTATTAAACATAATAAAGTTCTTAGAATAGGCAGTTCGTTTAATGGAACATCAAAAGTGACTTGATCGTGGCATCCCATTAAACTATAGAACACTATTCTTAAAATATCTGTAGTCAAGTATTATTGTTAATTAGGACAACAATAATACATAGAGACTATTGTGTGAGTAGACTGATGATCACATCTCACGGGTCATGGATATGCGATATCAAGTCAACACACAGGTGCAAATATTAGGAGTAACATTTGTCCTGGATTGACCCACTATTAGAACGTTGCATAATAGTTATGTAAGTGTCATAGACGCTTCTCATGGCGACCATAGTGAAGTAGTCCTTCGACTTGAAGTCACGACGATTCCTATATGAGGAGTTATAGGCTTTAATGCTACCAAACGTTATCCGTAACAGGATGATCATAAAAATAGTTATTGGGCCTACAATGAATTATGTTGAGGGATGTGAGTGATGTAGACAAGATTTGTCCCTCCTACATAACAGGAGTAATGTCATGGGCCTCTCAATAGAGTGAGACGTGAAAGTGCATGGCCATGCTGTAATGGGCCAATATGAGATATTGGGCCCATTTGTGATTACACGTCTACTCGGGAATTGAAAAACAAATAATTGAACTTAACAAGGATGACACACTTATGCCTTATGTTCAATTATGACATATGGACGAAAGGACATTTACTACACTGTTATTTTGGTTACCGTAAAATATGTATTGTATCACCGATATTCTCACTACTTGGGTAACAATGATGCATTGCTAGATGCCGCTCATTGTTTATAATATTAAATGTGATTTAATATTATTGCCAATTTATTGAGAACCTATAGGGTCACATGCATAGAGCAAGTAGTCGGAGAATGAATTAATTTATTAAATATGATTTAATAATATTAATTATAAGATTGGGCCTGTAGCGCACAAGCCCAATGAGGTTAGGTTAAGTGGGTGACGACTTATAATGCTGAGCACGCCACTTAAGCGCTAAGGAGAGCTTACTGCGCATAACCTAGTGGCCGTCACACCACCTTGGTAGGCGCGCCCCTTCACCCTTGCCGCCAGCTAGCACGACGTTTTCTTCGGCGGTGTTTTGTTCGCATGGACTACGTAGAGGTGCTGCTCCATTGCGGTACTGGTGGTAGCGTTGTTCGTAGTGCTTGTGATCGATTGAGAAGGACTGTTCTTCCCTTGCAGTGATCGCGATAAAGCTACGCTACATTAGGTAAACACTACATCATGAGTCATGGCCATTCACATGGATCCTTTTTATTGGGAATTTTTTCGCTGCATTTTTTCGTTTTTAATACGTAAATTCCCAACAGTGAGACATGAAAAACATTATGAATGTTGGAGAGAAAAGGTGTTAAGGCAATCTGATAAGCTACTGGGCCAATACGTCGAAAAATCTGGTAGGGTCCAATGAATTTGGGAGTGAGTTTTCTGGACTTTATAGCTCTACCTACCCCAGTTGTGGGCGTGACTCTCAGGAACACGTGTTCACCTTCTTGAAACTCGAGGGGTCGTCTTCGTCTATCGGAGTAGCTCTTTTGTCCGCTTTGTGCCGTCTTCATCTTTTCGCGGATTTGCTTAATATTTTCCGTTATTTGTTGCACAAGTTCGGGGGCCTACAATCATATTTTCTCCATCTTGGTACCAACTGCAACACCCTTTCCCGAGTGTCACATTCCCGAACGTTTATAAGGCCGAAAATATTATTTAATGCGGAAAATACGATTTTTTTTTTCTTTTCACAAGATATAATGGGATTAGTAAAGGTAAATAATACTAATAAACGAACTTAGGTTCGCCATGCGTTTCTAGAACATGCTGTATAATAAACACGGAACAAAAACAGAAATAATACTATATACAGACATAGGTCTAATGTATAACTGATATAAGAAATACAATAAGTACTAGGAGTCGTAGCTCCCAAAAGGTACTACAAAAACTGACATAGTCTGGCCGACAACAAAACTAAAACAGCAAAAAGAGTCCGCCTCCGGGCTCAAGGAGACTACTGGACAGAACCATCATCACGTCCATCTGTTCAAGCAGCAACAGCAAGTACCAGCAGAAAACATACAGATATGGGTGAGATTCCCATTCATCAACACAACAAAACAGCAGTAATAAAAACGGGACGACTCACCGGGTAACAGCGTACCCAACATGCTTACTAAAATTCTCAATATCAAACATATTAAGCAGTTGACAGCATAAAATCATGTTAAGCAGTTGACAGCATAAAATAAGGTACTCTTAAACAGTACAACGATAGATAACAGTAAATGTAAACATCAATGGCCATGCAATGCAATGCAATGTATATGACTTAATGTCAATGTCACTGGGTACCACTCTGACCCCTACTCCATGGAGCTAACAAAACATTCGGAGAGAGTGAATGGGAGGACATGTTCCGGTTTCTGCCAGCCATGAGCAAGATGCTACAACATTCGTAACGTGCATGTATCTGGCTTTACGGAAACACTCTCGACCAAACATGAAAATTACGGCATCTAGTAGAGGATATCAGTATATTGCACGGATTCGCCACGACACAGAAGAGCTACCAACTGGCCACATGTAAGCCCTTCCAACCCTGATACCTCCAAAAAGACCATTGAAGATCGTCACCGTAAGATTCGCACCCGCATCAAGGTGTAAGCTCAACTCCTAGGCTCAAGGCCTTACGACTATGCAAATTGAATGCCAATGCTTACACAAAGCAGATGCGATCAAGCAATGTCTATCCCCCGGATAAACCTCGAAGTCTGCTGAGGTTCTCTTCCTTAGGAACTATACGCGTCTTTTGAAAACAAGACTGAAACAATTGAACGACTGATCAGGGTCCGAATCACCGGTCCGTCATCGAACTACTGTTTCAAAACCCAAAATGTTTCATGTTTGTGTTTATGTCTTATGAAGTCGTTGATGTACTAAGTCATCAATGGTATAGCATGTGGTCTTGTTCCACCACATACCATACTTAATTATCCCTTGTTTTCAACTCTAAGTCAATTACTTAACTTAGGTTTTTAATGCGTAAAACTTTACGAGTTGGGTTAAAAACTCCTTTGTAAACCAAAACAACTTCTCAATTGAAAACTCATTTGATTTGAAACAACTTTTAAACCACTTACTCTATTTTTTTAGCATTTTCTGAAACATGAAATTCGCTTAGCGGAGTTCAATTCGCTTAGCGAAATTGAGGCAGTAATACCTCTCTTGAAATTCCTCTGTATCGCTCGGCGAAACATATTTCGCTTAGCGAAAGTCCACTTTATTCGCTTAGCGAGTCTCATTTCGCTTAGCGAAATAGAGGCTGTTATACCTCTTTTGAGACTCCTCTGGATCGCTCAGCGAGACATAATTCGTGTAGCGAAATTCGCTTAGTTCGCTTAGCAAATATTAATTCGCTTAGCGAAAGTGAGGCAGTGATGCCTAACTTGGATTTACTCTGTTTTCGCCCAGCGAAATTGTATTCGCTTAGCGAAAATTGCCTTGAAACAAGACATTAACCTTATGGAACCATTTTGATTCTCTTCATGAAACCACTTCTTTTCTCATTTTGGGTCACTTGATTAACTAGATGGACTAAGGATAAGGTATAAAACATGTCTCACTTTGGTGAAAACACTTTGAGATTGAAACTTTGTTTGATCTTTGGATCAAAATCATTTAGGTTTTTCTTTGAAAAACATAGGTTATTAAAAACACTTTCTTTACATCAAAACTTGATTTGTTCAAGAACTACACATGTTCTTCCTTTTCTCAAGGTCATGGCTAAAAGCCAACTAGGAACCAATGTGAAGATTTACTTCATCAACTAATCAAAGTATGGCTCACAAAACTTACACAATTATGATCTACAATAACACACAACATTGCATCATAATTAAGCACATAAGCACAAAAGTCCATACTTAAGCACACAAGCACAAAAGTCCATAATTGATCTAGAAATCAAGTAGGTTTTTCATCATGCAAGAAATCATTTTCTCACCTAGACAACATCATCATAAAACACATGATAAGGCATACAAGCATAACTACGAATATCACACATTGTTCTCCAAGAGAACATAACACAACTTAACCATTAAAAGTGAACCCAAACTAAAGGGTTTCACCCACACATAACTTAAACAACCATCTTCACTACCACCATCTTGGTGTGAATGAGGTTCACCCCCATACCTGTTGATGAGCAGATTCCCGGACCAAAGTCGGTTGATCGGTTTGTGAACCTCCTGGCAATCGTCAACAACTACAACAACGCAACAATCAAACATTAAACAACAATCAAAGCCAATCTTAACTATTATAACAAAGAGGATTTCGGCCACCCTAGGTTAAAAAGGTTAGGAATTGATCTTGGTTTCCCATTTCATGGATTCAAAGGCACTAGAAAAACTAAGGATGAAATCAAGTGTTAGAAATCAAAAATTGATGAAAAACACTATTCATCATCATCAAAAGGGTTCGGCCAAAAAGTGCTTTTTGAGCTATGATGAGAGTTGAATCATAAGCTCTTGGGTTTAGGTAGAGATTGATGATGTGAGTTCAAAGAACTTGGTCTTACCTCAAAAGGATTTTTCTACAATTTCCTATGGATTTTCAAAGTTTTGGATCTAAGAAATTCTTTTCATGAAAATGAAGATTGATCTTGAAATAAAGAAATATTCAAGAAGCTAAGAGGTCATAGAAGTGATCTTACCTTGAAATGAAGGAATATTGCTCAAGGAATCAAGTGATTCCAACAAGTGATTCAAGCTTTTCAAGGATGAAAATGGAGTTTTCTCTCAAGAACAACTATGGAGCTCTAAAGGGTGAGGGGCTGTGCGAAAATGAGAGAGTGAGGGGCTGTATTCAGCCTCTTAAAAGCTCACTTAAGGGTAAAAAGGTCATTTGCCATAAGGGTAAAATGGTAAAAGTGTAAAAGACTAAGGTTAGGGGCATTTTGGTCATTTTGCGTCCGGATATTTTCGAACATCATGACGACTCTGGCATACTCTCCCAAGTGTCCTGGGATGATGTGATATCAAGATTATCAGTTGGCGAGTCCTGGTAAATCCATATGTGGCTTCGTTCGTCACCCGATTGAGGATTCCGCTCGAACGAAGGTCAGGAAGTGATTTTTCTGAAATTTTTACGAAATTTAACCAAAACGTAGAGCATCAAATTCTAAGACTTACTGTCTCGTTCACGGGTCCATCTGAGGTCTTCTGAGCAGTAAAATCATACTGTCAGTGTAAAAACGCAGACCAGACTCCGTTTGAGTTTTCGACTCAAAACTTAATCATAGCTTCCTACGATATCGTCGAGCATGACTATAGTCTCGGAATATTTTATTTCTATTCCTAAGACCTCGAATAAAATAAAGACATTAAAATACTGAAGAATTAGAAAACGTGAAAATCGGGACGTTACACCAACACAACGATGTCTGGCACTTTCATCCATACAAGGCCTCATAGGGTGCCATCCCTATGCTAGAATGATAGCTATTGTTGTATGTGAACTCGATAAGAGGTAAAAGATCAACCCAACTTCCACCATGGGCCAGAACACAAGCTCTCAGCAAATCGTCCAAAGATTATATCGTTCTCTCTGTCTGTCCATCTGTTTGAGGGTGATAGGCTGAACTCAGCCTCCGCCTTGTCCCTAACGCTTGATGTAGACTTTGCCAAAAACGGGAAGTAAACTTTGGGTCTCTATCAGAGACTATGCTTGACGGCACTCCATGTAGTCTGATTACTTCTTTGATATACAGCTCAGTTAACTTCTCCACTGAATAGTTGATCTTAACAGGTAAGAAGTGTGCTGATTTCGTTAACCTATCAACAATTACCCAGATCGAATCAAAACTCTTAGATGTCCTCAATAAACCTACCACAAAATCCATTGAGATGCTATCCCATTTCCATTCGGGTACATCCAAGGATTGAAGCATTCCTCCAGGTCGTTGATATTTTACCTTTGCTTTCTGGCAAGTTAGACATGATGCTACGTACTCAGCCACATGCTTCTTAATTCCTGGCCACCAAAATTTCTGTATCAAATCTTGATACATTTTGGTTGATCCAGGGTGAATGCTCAGCTTACTCTTATGTCCTTCTTCTAGAATCGTTCTCCTCATCTCGGGGTTGCTAGGTACACAAACCCGTCCACTCCATCTCAAGATGCCATCAATTCCTAAGCTGAACTCTGCAGCCTTCTCTTGTCCAAGTAACTCCTTTTTCTCTTGAAGGTACTCATCAATTGCTTGTTGTTCGCGGATCATCTCCATCAGTCCACTAGATACCTTGATCATTCCCAAGCAAATTTTCTCAGTGCTCACCTCCATGACTAGGTTAAGATCACGAAATTGCTCTATCAATTCTAACTCCTTAACCATCATCGCAGAGATGTGCAGGGTCTTCCGACTCAAAGCGTCTACAACGACATTTGCTTTTCCAGGGTGGTATAACAAAGTGAAGTCGTAGTCCTTGAGAAATTCCATCCAACGTCTCTGCCTCATGTTAAGTTCCTTCTGATCGAACAGATACTTCAAGCTATTGTGGTCACTGAAGACATCAAACTTGGATCCATACAAGTAATGTCTCCAGATCTTCAGTGCAAAAACCACGGTAGCTAACTCTAGGTCATGCGTCAGGTAATTCCTCTCGAGTCTTCAAATGGCGTGAAGCATACGCTATAACCTTTCGATGCTGCATAAGCACACATCCTAATCCCTGATGCAAAGCATCACAGTACACTTCGTCTGGTTCGTCCGGTTTAGGTAACATTAACACGGGTGAGGTTGTCAAACGTTCCTTCATCATCTGGAAACTTTCCTCGCATTGCTCAGTCCACGTGAACGGTTGGTCCTTCCTCGTAAGTTGAGTCAGCGACGCAACAATCTTTGATAATCTTTCGATAAATCTTCTGCAATAGCCAGCCAGTCCAACGAAAATGCGGATTTCTGTCACAGTCTTGGGTCTTTCCCACATAAGTACTGCCTCCACTTTCGTAGGGTCTTTCCCACATAAGTACTCGCACTTGGGCAGCTTCGCGTATAACATCTCCGGGTGAAGGATATGTAAAACTTGTCGCAAGTGTTCCTCGTGCTCCTCATGACTCTTCGAGTAGATGAGAATATCATCGATGAACACGACAACGAACTGATCCAGAAACAGACGGAAAATCCGGTTCATGTAGTCCATGAAGATAGCAGGTGCGTTCGTCACTCCAAAAGGCATCACAAGGTACTCATAATGACCATAATGAGTCCTGAATACAGTCTTAGGTACGTCCTCGTTCTTTACTCGAATCTGGTGTTAACCAGATCTCAGGTCAATCTTTGAAAAGACAGCGGCTCCCTGAAGTTGATCCATCCAATCATCTATGCGGGGTAGAGGATACTTGTTCTAGATCGTTATCTTGTTGAGTTGACGGTAATCCACACAAAGTCTCGAACTCCCGTCCTTTTTCTTCACCAATAACACTGGTGCTCCCCACGGGGACACACTTGGTCTCACTAACCGCTTAGACATCAGATCCTCTAGTTGGGTCTTCAGCTCGGCTAACTCCGTAGGTGACGTTCTATAGGGAGCTATAGAGATCGGACCAGATCCCGGAACTAGATCAATTGAAAACTCGATGTCTCTTACAGTTGGCAAACCTGGAACGTCCCCTGGAAAAACTTTCGGAAAATCTTTCACAACCGGCACATTGCTCAAGACAACGTCCCTCTCCATTTCTAAATAGGATAGAAGCATGTATCCGTGAGCTCCTTCTTTCAAAGAAGCTCTTACTTGGTTGGCAGTTAAAAATCCAGAAATCTCAGGGTCAAGAAAAACAAAGGTTCTATGTGCACAGTTTAAAAGGATATGGTTGGAAGATAACCAATCCATGCCTAGGATCACATCCAATTGTGTCAAAGGAAAACATATCAAGTCAACAAGAAAGTTCCTATCATGAACAATAATAGGACAGTTCAAACATACTGTATTTACAGTAACAGGTTTAGCAGTTGGAGTAATGACAATCAAATCAAAGGACAGCGAAGAATTAGGCAAGTCCAACAGTCTCACACAATCCAAAGAGATAAACGAATGCGTAGCACCCGAATCAAATATTACAGTTAGGAGATTACCAGCTATGATGCAACTACCTTGTATGAGATCATCCGATTTAGAAGCATCAGCGCCACTCATGGTATACACCCTTCCCCTTGCTGTTGGTCTAGCAGTCCGTACATTGTTGACAGTCGGCTTGGACTTTGGTGTAGGACAATCCCTCATGACATGTCCTATCTTCCCACATTGGAAACATAGAACTCCCTTCAATACGCATTCCTCAGTTGGATGTCCTTGCTTCCCACACTTGAAACATCTCTGTACTTGGCCTTGGTTCTGGTTATTTCCACTCCCACCGCCATAAGCAGAAGCGACAGGACGATAAGATTGATGTTTCTGGCTATTCCCTTGAGGTCGAGAATACAGCTTCTTCTGGAACTGCTTCCCTTTCTGGCTCTGATATTGGCTCGGGTTCCTGGACCAAGACGGTCCTCCCACAGTACTCTTGTTCTCCCTTCCTCTTCTCATCTTTTCCACTTTTCTGCACTTCTCCACCAGGGCTTGAAAGTTATGAATCTCCAGCGGTAGCACAGACTCCGTGATCTCAAAGCGCAGACCTCCTTCAAATCTCTCGCATTTCCAGTCTTCATCCAGTTGGGCTTGGAAAAAGCGGAAATATTTGGCGAGTGATTCAAACTTCGCCGCATATTAGTCATGTCCCTCTGTTGCAGCCTCAGGAATTCCTGCTCTTTCTTGGTCCTGACACTCTGGGGAAAGTACTTGTCCAGGAACTTGGTGCGAAATACTCCCCAAGTGATCTCTTGGTTGTTGGCTTCCAGCAGTTGTCTGGTTCCTGCCCACTAATACTCTGCATCTCCCAGAAACAGGAATATGGCATAGTCCACCTTCACTCCCTCGGGGCAGTGAAGAACAACAAAAATATTCTCCACCTCTTGCAACCATAATTCAGCCTTTTCCGGGTCACAGTCTCCATGAAACTGCGGAGGATCATGACGGCGAAAGTCGACTAACCCTCTGGAATCAGCAGCAAGATCAGCTCTTTATTGATTCTGTTGGTTCTGTTGAGCCATCATTGTAACACCCTGCTTTTTCACTTCTATGTATATATGTGTCAATACTTGCTTATAGATATTTGCATATGTTGTTTTTGCTTGTTTTTGGTGCATAAGTTCATAGTTGTAATAGTTCAGCCTTTAGAATAATCGATGCATCCGAGTCTAAATAACCTGTTTCATGGTTTTGGCCATATCTTGAGCTCTAGACATCCGATCGAGATGATCTAGGATGCGTTGGAAGTCTTGTTCAGGTGTCGATGCCAAAAACACGTTTTCTGAAAGGGAAGTCGATTTGGAAAATCGATTTCCAGGTGAAGAAATCGATTTCCAGAAAGTGGAAATCGATTGTTTGAAGGGCAAAATCAATTTCTTTGATAAGAAAATCGATTTGCTAATGGAAAATCGATTTCCATGGTTGTGGAATCGATTCCCATGCGTGTCAGAGCTTGTATACGCGTTTGGGTTACCGGGCTATGCTGTGTACGGCCCATTCGTCCTAAAACGTCCCTAACAGTTATATATACATAGCGTATGACCTAAACCTAGTATCCACACCCTACTATACTCACTAGTTGCCTCTTCTCATCCCTAGGAGTTCTAACTGATCTCTTGCTCTAGAAAACCCAAAGGACGAATCCTACTTTGGTGTTCTTCGTCAAGAACACGCCGTTGTTTGGCTAGTTTATCCCTGCTGCTAGAGTTAATCTCCCAAGTTAGAAAACAAGGTGAGTTTCTAATCCTAGATTTGTTTTCCCTTTTAATCCTTAACTTAAAGATCAACTTTGCTTTCCAGTGTTGCGATCGTGATCAAGTGCTGAACCCGTAAGAAGGAACCGTAGCAGAACTTGGCTCTGTTCTCTTTTCCTTAGGCTGTGAATCGTCATACCAGGTATGGGGGGGGGAGAAAATTGGTCATGGGTTTTGGGATAGGTTAAGATGAAGGGGTTAACCCATGACTCCTATATATGCCTGTGTATGCCTATGAATGTTGTTATGTTGTTTTCTAGCTATATGAGTATTGATTGATGAATAATTTGATGTTGTAACATGTTTATAACTATGATTTCATGATTTATATGATCGTTGATGAATTGACGATGATGAACATTCTGTTTATGCCATGATATGGTGTTTTGTTAACCCTATGCTATAAGAACATAGTTATAGGGAGAAAATAATTAGACGATGTGAGGTTGATGACCAAGGATTAGTTTGAGAACCCTTAGGATATGATTTATGAGTGTTGGACTAATCAAATTGGTGATAAATAGCTTAGGCTTGAATGATATGTTAATTAGAGGACGTAGACTGGTCCGATAGCGGAGAAAACCCGCTGCTGTGTGATCTGACACCCAGAAATCGATTTCCAGCACATGGAAATCGATTTGAATCCTCCAAGAATCGATTTCCAAGGTGTGGAAATCGATTTGGCCTTGTAGAAATCGATTTCTAGAATCGATTTTCCGTGTTCAAAATCGATTGGGAAAATCGATTTGAACATGTTGAAATCGATTTCCAGAGATTGGAAATCGATTTGAAGACTTGAGAAATCGATTCCAGAGATTGGAAATCGATTCTCACATACCCAGGAGCAGTTTTGACCCCTTATGCTTGATGGATAGTGTTATGTAGGCTTGTTATAATCTTAATAAGATATGAATTGTGGTTTAGATATTAAGATTAAGTTACAATCTTAATAAATATATGACTTGAGGGCTAAATATTAGGATTAAGTTATAATCCTAATAAATATATGACTTGAGGTTTAAATATTAAGGTTAAGTTATAATCTTAATAAAATATGAATTGAGGTTTAGATAATAAGATTAAGTATAATACTTAATAAAGATAATGTTAAGTTAAGACTTAACAGAGAGAACAATTAATAAGACGATGATGTTATTGGTAACGACGTACTGTTACCGATGTTGTTGGTTAAATCATTCTTGATGCTTATTGGTCAAGTTTGATGTTGATAAATCATCTTTGATGCTTGTTGGTCAAAGTTGATAGCCATGTAATGGTGTTGATGATGGATGGTTGGACATGTGTTTGCATATTGATGAACATTGCACGCATCATACGTTGAAGTTGATATGTTGGGTGGAAAGCAAATGATGAATCGCGATAGTGGAGGCCACGATGGGTGTTAACCAGGCCTTGCGGGTACGTTGGGTAGGGAAGTTCCAGGTGACATGGGCTAGCTATCTATTGTCGGAGTGACCTAATGAATAAGCTTGAGTACCCTGACTAGCCACTATACGTTATCAGGATTAGTGAGAGTATTCGAGGATGGCCCATGGTCTGGCATATCATCCACATTGATAACCGGACATGTACTCCTTATCGTCTTTCCAGAGTTAGAGTTGTTGGCCACATGCATACGGAGTAGTGATGTTGCATTCGCATTGACATGCATCTTTGGTATATATATATGTATTGATTATACATGTGTTGGTTGATGTATGTTGTATGTCATCTTAATTACTATTCCATTCCGTTTACATATATTTATGATCGTATTTCTCACCCCCATCTTTTATTGTTCTTGTGCATATGATGTTGCATGTGCAGAGGAGGGTGAGCATGCTGACAAGGAGTGATCCCGTGGAGATCTCTCTTAGTAGCAGTAGTTAGGATTTACGTTCAGTTGTTTAGTTTTATTCCGATGTATTATCGGTATATGTATACCAACTCTGATATGTGACATCGGGTTTTGGGTTATGTTATTATTTATGTTTTCCGCAGTTTGTTTTTAAAGGATTTTGATTATTTCAGATTCCTACGTTTGAGTTATAAATGATGTGATGCACATTACCCTTGAGAAAATGTTTTTAATTTAATTGTTATATTATTCTTTATTAAAGACATGTATGATTTTGTTTATGTCTTATTATATGCGGGGTAGTGGGTGTCACAATCATAGCCGTTTGTTGAGCAACAACTGCCGCCATATCAGCCATGGCTTGGATAGCCCGATTAATGTTGTCGTCAGCATTGGTGTCAGCAATGCCGCGACCACCACCACGACCACCTCTAAGATTCATGTTTCCCTACAAGGCAAATGAATCATACCTTAATAAGGAAACATAAGCTCATGTATCAAGTACTGGTGTGGCAAAACACATTGCTTTAATAGAGAAACAATTCAAGCAAAGTTCACACAGAGATCACACAACACAAACACAACAGACCTATTCCCCAAGGATTCCTGAAAGACTCGACCAGCTTTGATACCACTAATGTAACACCCCCCTCTGGTGCTACGTACACGAACTCGATTGCGGAAAACATAAACAAAATAAAACGCTGGTTGCTTTCGGAAAATACTTTAATTAAGTAACTACGTTCGAAAACGCGGGTCTAAAAATTTTCTACATGCATCAAGTAATTCAAACTCAAGACAAGGACAAGGGAATAAACTTTACAACACACATCAATATTTAAGATTCATACTAACATAATTTTGACGTAAGTATACCGAATCATATAAGTTCCTTATAAACATAGTTTAACTACTAGAGTAGGTTTAGGTCTAGTATAACACATTACAGACTTAAAGAAACATAAGGTCAACATACATACAGCAAATAAAATATAACTGCTTCAAAAGTAAGACTCCTATGCTGGTTGGGCTATAGTAGCCATCGGGATACAACCCCAAAGTCAGCTCTGATTCCCAGAGAAATTCGGAGGGATCCTCTTTTCTTGCTCCTTTAAAAGACTCCGTCATCTGAGTCCTCACGTGTCCGCGGGGACCTATGATCAACATTTGTACATGTGTTCCGAAAACACAACAGGGTGTCCAACATGTACAGGCAAAGGTGAGATACTCATTTTATAAGTTTATCACGATAGCACACAAGCGACAAACAGCATAAATATCCACATAAAGAAACAGTTATAATAGCAGATATTCATACAACATAATATCTCAAACAATATCAAGAGTTATAATAATGCATGAGACTCCAATATCATCTTTCTAGTTCATGTACTCCGAAGATTCCTACTTCCCTTCATCGAGCGATAGGCCGCAAATACTCACGTAAACACAATTGTTCTTAAGAGTCGGCCTCTCAATTTAGGTCCGAACTCCAATTATTCAGGGGTACCACATCATAACCATATCTTGAATAGTCCAGTCTCTGATCGAGTTCATCCGTGTTTGGCAACCGATTACCACGGCACAGGGTTGCAATGCCTCCGACCACATGTGGAGTCTCGAACACAGTATGCCCCTATAGACCTAGTGGTCTTAATTGGCTCATATTCTCAACTACTTGAGTTGTAGCTCATTTTCAAATGGCACGTCTGCCGTTTCATGTATATATACAGAAAGTTCTGTTTTCACTTTCGTTCATTCTTTCTTTTGTCGAGGCATATATCTCACGACTCGTTTTAAAGGACATTAAGCCCGTTCATTCAAAACACAGGACACGAAATCCGAGTGCTCAATCCACAAAACGCTAGTCCGACGTCTTGGTCACTAGGTTTGCATTCATCTCAAAGATTTATCATTTTTATTTCGGTCTTATTTTCACAAAACAACTTTGGAAAAACAAAACACAGTTTCATTTTCTTGAACTAAGACATTTCGTTTTCAAAGAAAACATTTTCCGAAAAAAAACTCTTTATCGTAAACAAAACCATTTTCTAAAGGTTCCACCTCTTTTTAAAACGTTTTTCTAAAACAAAATACACTTTGCAATAACTTTCCTAAAAAAAAAAAATTTTTCTTTTCAAAAGGACCTAACTTTTCAAAAAGAATGTTACTTTTCTTGATAAAGTTAAACGTTTCCCAAGAATATCTTTTTGATTTCAAAATCCGGTTTTTAAAACTTTGATTTCAGTTTTCAAGTATTTTAATTTTCTTTCTCGAGTCATAGCCAGTCCCATGCTCTTAACAAGTCCGAGATATATATATATATATATATATATATATATATATATATAAAATCAGTCCAATATCACAACAAAATTTCATCCAAGGCATCAATACCACAAATCATATTCAAGTACTCAAATACAAACATCATTAAGTACATCAATTTCATATTTCATTCAAGACACATCTTCAAATCATCAATCAAACAACAACATCACGTATAACAATCACACTTCATGAGACTACCAAACTTAATATGAAATACCTCCCTTTACCTCTCTACGTTTCTCAATCAAATTCCCGAACGGTTCTCGACTCCGCTTCCGGTTTCGTCCGCAATCAAGCACAATTCAATTCACAACAACAATCAACCCAAAATAACAACATCAAAATATAATTTTCCACCCCCAATAGTGGTCTAATGTTCAGTCAAAAATGGTAAAATAGGCTAGGGGTTTCATTTGGTTCCAATCTTTTGGATGGTTGGTTCTTAAGCATGATTAATATAATTCAAATCCTATTACCCAAAAATTTGAAAAAAAACTCAAGGTTCTACTCACTATAGGTCTCAGCCATGAAGAGTAAAAGAGGTTAGAAATTGATTTGGTCTTCCAATCACTTAGATTCTAGGACAAAAGGAAAGGTAAGGATGGAACCAAGAGTTCAAGAACAAAAATTGAACAAAACCACCATTCCCCCAATTCTTAGGGTTTCGGCCCTCTCAAATAAATTAGGCTAGGATGAGAGTTTGATCATATACTCTTGGATAGAGGTAGAGGGTGATGAAACTAGCTCAAAGAAATTCGTTTTCCATTAAAAGGATTTTTCTACAGTTTTCTATGAATTTTTGAAATGTGGATCATAAATTTGAAATCTATGAAATAAAGATTTCAAACTTGAGTATGATTTCAAACTTAAGTTTGATTCTTGAGCATGATTAACACTAATTCAAGTCCTATTACCCAAAAATTTGAAAAAAAACTCAAGGTTCTACTCACTATAGGTCTCGGCCATGAAGAGTAAAAGAGGTTAGAAATTGATTTGGTCTTCCAATCACTTGGATTCTAGGACAAAAGAAAAGGTAAGGATGGAACCAAGAGTTCAAGAACAAAAATTGAACAAAACCACCATTCCCCTAATTCTTAGGGTTTCGGCCCTCTCAAATAAATTAGGCTAGGATGAGAGTTTGATCATATACTCTTGGATAGAGGTAGAGGGTGATGAAGCTAGCTCAGAGAAATTGGTTTCCCATTAAAAGGACTTTTTTTACAATTTTCTATGAATTTTTGAAATGTGGATCATAAATTTGAAATCTATAAAATAAAGATTTCAAACTTGAGATAGGAAGAGATTCATGAAGCTTCGAGATCATAGAAGTGATCTTACATATTGAATGATGAAGAATGGTCAAGAATCAAGCTTTTCTCTCAAAGATTCAAGTTTTTTCTCTAAGTGAAAATGGAAGATTTTTCAAGGAAGAAGATGAAGTGTTGGAGGCTCTCTCTTGCTGGTCTTATGTGTGGGAAATGGGGGCTGACCAGCCCTTAAATTAACTCACTTAAGGGTATTTTGGTCATTTCCTTCTAGGACCAAAATGTCATTTAAGAAAAGGTTAGGGGTATTTTGGTCATTTCATGTCCAGATATTTGCAAACATCATGATGACTCTGGCACGCTTTCCCAAGTGATTTGACTTGATGTGACATCAAGATTATCCATTAGCGGGTCCCAGTAAGTCCATATGCAGCTCCTTTCTTCACCCGATTGAAGATTTCGCTCGAACGATGGTCAGGAAGTGATTTTTTTCAAATTTAACGAAAACATAGGAAATTAAATTCTAAGACTTACTGTCTCGTTCACTGGTCAAACTGAGGTTTCCTGAGCAGTAAAATCTTACTGTCAGTGTAAAAACGCAGACCGAGCTCCGTTGAGCATGAATATGGTTTCGGTTTATTTTATTTCATTTTCTAAATGCTCGAATAAAATATAAACTTAATTATTCCACTTATTGATATATAAAAGCAGTGAAAAAAATCGGGGTGTTAGATGAAGGCATATGGTGAAGAGAAATAAGGATTGAGAATCTTAGGAAATCTCATGTGTTGGTGAGACTTTTTGCTACTAAAGAATAACTAAAAAGTCACATGGTCAGAAAAAGTCCCACAAAATCCACCTTAGAAAACAATCCATCCAAATTAGGAAGTTTTTTGAATACCACGAGACTTTTTGTTACGTGTAACAAGTCTTGATTGAATATCACTAGATTTGGACACCCTCATTAAAAATCTTAATAGTCTTCATTGAATACCATAAGACTTATTTAGATTACTCAAAAGTCTTGATTGAATACCACGAGACTTTTTTAATTACATAAAAGTCTTTTAAAATCTTTTAAAATCTCATTCCAATACACCCCCTAAGTTGTAAAGGGTGTTCAAGTGTTGTGTAATTTTAGCCTTCATATACTATTGACATCAACGGTATCTGGAACAACCACCAGCAGATGTGATGCTTCTAGCCTGTCATTGGATTCTACCATGACCATCATAGTAGCAGTTCGGGTTTCCATGGGCAGAAATCTCATCAGCTTCCTCTTGATGGCACTATGGCAGATGGTTACAGAAGTGTCATCAAAGTCCAACAATATACCTGTCTTGTTAATGCTAATCAGTCATCATATATTTCTGCATTAACCTTGTTGACTCCTTCTTCAATTCTTATCATGGCAAGAAATGATAGAAAATTATAAAACATAGATACAATATTATAGCATATAGAGGCATATTACATTTCAAAGAAAAATCAAGAATTTGAATATACCTAATGCCGAAGGATCCATTGCAATGTATATGTTAAGTGTTCTGCAACAGTGTTCCTGAGTGCCCCTGTTCTGTGTGAGAGAGAACTCCTTCCAAACTAATGAGTTTCTAAGGTTTAATCTGTTCAGTGTCACTGGTTAATGGGAAGCTAGTTTTTTATAACTCAACAGATGAGAGCAGGGACCTCTCAGCGGGCTACCGAAAAATGAATGGTCCTATCCATCACGGTCCACTCATAAGATAATGCCCATTTACATTATTCACAAAAATTAACCAGTGCATTATTAAAAATAAAAACTTCATAATTGATGTATTAATGATTTTAATTATTGATAAATGCTAATCCATGTAACTGCCAAGGAAGTTCAACAATTCTCCCACTTGGATAGCATTAATCAATTATTAAAATCGAGAATCATTACTACAAGAATAACAATTATGGTCAAAGCATATGTCAATCAACAGTGTAAGAAACATAAGCTTTAACACTGCAGACTTAGTATCCGATAGGGATATAAACTATACATGTCAAAATAATCACATTCCACATAAAAAATAATGAATATGGAAAAACATAATTAATTAAAAGAGATATGCCATCCAAGAATGGTCCAAACATCTGAAAATGTTATTAGAGATATGATAATACAAGTGACGTCATTTCATACATATCTCATAAGAGTGAAAATAAGGAAAATACACAATTTCATACTCCCACTAACCCAATATATCAAAAGACTTAACTAATCCCATATGAGCTACATGATTCTGAAAAGCTTCAATTGTTAAGCCTTTAGTTAGTGGATCTGTCAACATGTTCTCTGTAGCAAGATGAGAATTTTCTCTCTAACAAACAGGTATTTAATATCAAAATGTTTTGAGCGGGAAGAGCTCTAGTTGTTTTGAAAGAAATGCACAGCAGCAGTATTGTCATAATATATAACAAGTGGCCTAGATGTGCTTTCAACAATATGAAAGCCAAAGATTAAATTTTTCAGCCACATGGCTTGACAAGTAGCCTCATAGCAAGAGACATACTCTGCCTCCATGGTAGAAGTACCTGTAAGAGTTTGTTTAACACTCTTCCAAGAAATCGCTCCTCCTGCCATCATAAAAACAGAGTCGGAAGTAGACTTTCGATCATCAGGGCAACTAGCAAAATCAGAATCAGAATAACCAATGACCTGAAGTTGATCAGACTTCTTATAGGTCAACATATAATCCTTGGTTCCCTGCAAATATCTCATGACCTTTTTTATGGCTTTCCAATGACCCAAACCTAGGTTGCTCAAGTATCTTCCTAAAGCATTAACTGCAAAAGCGATATCGGGACGACTACAAACTTGAGCATACATTAAACAGCCAACACCGGAAGCATATGGGACCTTCACCATTTCTGCTATCTCTACATCATTCTGAGGACATTGAGTTTTAGAGAGTTTATCACCCTTTTGAACAGGTGCAACTCATGGGGAGCAAGAATGCATATTAAACCTCTTGAGAATCTTTTCAATATATCCTTTCTGAGACAAACTAAGAACACCACGTGACCTATCAGGATGAGTCAGGATTCCCAAAACAACTGAAGCATCACCAAGGTCTTTCATATCAAAGTGGCTTCTCAACATCAGTTTTGTCTCAGCCAAAATATCAATGGAACTGCTAGCAAGAAGAATATCGTCGACATAAAGAACAAGAATTATAAAGTTGCTCCCACTAGTCTTCAAGTAAATGCATTGGTCTGAGGCATTTTCCTTGAAGCCAAAAGAACTGACAACCTGATCAAATTTTAGATAACATTGCCTAGATGCCTGTTTTAGTCCATAAATAGACTTCTTCAGCCTGCAGACAAGGTTTTCTTTGCCTATTTCAACAAAGCCTTCAGGCTGAACCATGTAAACATCTTCAGCAAGGTATCCATTTAGAAAAGTCATCTTCACATCCATTTGGTGAAGTTCTAAATTTAAATGAGCAACCAATGCCATAACAACTCGAAAAGCATCCTTGGTAGAGACTGGTGAGAAAGTCTCCTTATAATCAATGCCTTCTCTTTGACTACAACCTTTTGCTACTAGTTTGGCTTTGTATCTTTCAACTCTACCATCTGGACTGCGCTTGATTTTGACAATCCATTTGCATCCAACAGGTTTGCAACCAACTGGTAATTCTACGAGATCCCAAACAGCATTATGAGACATAGAAGACAATTCATCATGCATAGCATTAAGCCAATCAAAAGCATGAGAGCTAGAGATTGCCTCCTTAAAAGAGATAGGATCATAATCATCCTGAAGATCAAACTTGTGCTCCTGAAGATACACTACATAGTCATCTTGTATGGAAGGCCTGCGTACTCTCTGAGATCGTCTCAAAGGAACGATTTCAACAATAACGTTATCAGGTTCCTGTTCAACAGCCGGTGGTGCCAATACATCATCTTCTCCTGGAACAGCCTGATTATCATTATGACCAACTGGGACCATTAAATCTGCCGGTAGAGAAACAACTGGCATAGGAACAATGGTCCGATCTTCTTTAAGAGTGACTAGTCATGGAGTATGGCTCCCACTATCCAAGTCATCCTCAAAGAATATCACTCGGTTAGACTCGACGACTCGTATGGAGTGAGAAGGACAGTAAAATCTGCAGCCTCTGTAAACCACACAATAACCAATGAAGAAGCCGCTAACAATCTTAAGATCAAGTTTCTTTTGCTGCGGATTATAAGGTCTAACTTCTGCCTTACAACCCCACACATGAAAGTGTTTCAGACTCGGCTTCCTTCCAGTCATCATCTCATAGGGAGTTTTCGGCACAGACTTGTTAGGCACCTGATTAGGAATATACAAATCAGTCCTCAAAGCATCTCCCCAAAGAAATTCTGGGCAATGATGAATGGCTCAACATGCATCTTACCATATCCATAAGTGTGCGGTTACGTCTCTCTGCAATTCCGTTCTGCTCAGGAGTACCAGGCATGGTGTATTGAGCTTCAATTCCACATTCATCAAAAAAATCTGGCGAACGGTCCTGGATTTCGTCTAGTCTCATCGTATCTGCCATAATATTCTCTTCCTCTATCTGACCTCACACATTTGATTTTCTTTCCTGTTTTCAATTCGACAACAACTTTAAAGGATCTGAAGGCATCCAAGGAACTAGATTTTTCTTGAAGAAGATCTATCCATCCATATCTGGAGAAGTCATCTATGAAGGTAATAAAATACCTATATCCACCCATGGCAGTGGGTGTGATAGTTCCACACATATCAGTATGGATCAACTGCAACACATCATCACACCTATATGCTCCTTTATTTCTAGTTTTGGCAGTGAACTTGCCTTTAACAGTATCAATGCAAGTATCAAAATCAGAGAAGTCAAGGTCATGAAGAATACCTTCCCTAATCATGCGCTCAATCCGGGGCCTAGAGATATGTATCATATATGTATTTTCAGAAAAAAAGATTTCATATATGTACAGCCAAACATGCCCCTAATACGGATTTCTTA
Source organism: Ammopiptanthus mongolicus (assembly GCA_039655645.1). Lineage (NCBI taxonomy): Eukaryota > Viridiplantae > Streptophyta > Magnoliopsida > Fabales > Fabaceae > Ammopiptanthus > Ammopiptanthus mongolicus. The sequence goes on along the minus strand of CM077351.1, from coordinate 47,738,441 downwards.
TTTATTATGATCCTATATCATAATAAATAATATAGTACACAAAACTTATATCACCAAAATTCTAATACTGATAGGGTATTTGAAAAATGATAGACATAAGCATAAAACCATCATCAAATTATATAATAACAAATTACATTAATAACAGCATACTGATAGGGTATAATTATTATTAATGCAATATGAACTATGATTAAAAAAATATTAATCATTTAAATTCACAAAATTTGTATAAGTGTATCCACGATGGGTGAGATAACATTTACACAAATTAAGAATAATTATACTAAAATGAATATGATAAATTTATGTCATGCATAATAATGAAATAGAGAAAATCAACATAAAGGCCTAAAAATAATTCCATAATAGTGACATAATAACAAAGAGAGTATAACATATTAACATGTCATTGGTAGAATAAGGAATAACCTCAAAAAATTTCAGGCCCAAATTCTAAGAGTATAATAATTAAAAATCACAGATTATTTTCGGATTTAATAATATTAAATAGGAAAAATTACTCTTTTGGTCCCTTATCTTAATTGTTTTATTCATTTTGGTCCCTTAAGTTTTTTGTGTGACGAATAAGTTTCTTATGTTTACAAACATTAATAACGTTGGCCTAAACATTAGTAAACACCGCCTCAAACGGTTCTACGTGTCCGTTAAGTATCCAACATGGCGTTGGCATGGTGCTGGCTTGGTGGCTTGGCCAAAACGACGTCGTTTTGGCGACTTCAGATCTATGTTTGAGTAAGGTAGATGTAAACTAAGCTTTGTAGCCATGATTGTAGGGAAGAAGATTGGGAACCATGAACTCTAGGTCACCATTTAAAGGGGATGAAGATAACCCATACACCCCCAATGACAACAATAAAGTTACCAACCACTTAATACGTCCAATTGTGGAGTTAACGGACACGGTTAACAAAGTTGAATAAATAGTAACACTAAGGCCAATATTATTAACGTTGGTAAATATAAGGGACTAGTTTGCTATAAAAAAAGTTAAGGGACCAAATTGAACAAAATAATTAACTTAAGGGACCAAAACTATAATTTTGCCTATTAAATATATAGGATTATCCAAAAAAAATTAAAAAATACCCAAAAAATACAGCAAATTAAATAAATATTTTTTGGCAAAAAAACAAAATTTTTGGGCCTTGGGAGTGGGTCCACGCGCTCACATGCGCCTGGCCCGCGAGTGGGCCTCGCTCTAACCCATTGTTTTCCTCGTTCAGATGACAGGAAACAGGTCGCGCGCGACCTGCTATGTGAGATGACCCGCCGTCTCATTGAAGAACCTAAGATATTTAACTAAGCCTTAAACTGTATTATAAACGTTAACGCACTTTATTAAGAGGAAACGCAGCGGAAAGATTAAAACGCGAAAACGAAGTTATATTAAGGGTAAGCCAATACACGCATATATCAGAGTAACACAGTTCAAATGTAAAAGATAAATACATGCATCGGTTGCCCCGTCAGTAGGGCTACAGTAATACTGTATACGTATAGAGTACGTCGGTACAAACTTTAATCAAAATACATCAAAAGGTAAAGAGAAGACTCTCACCTAACAGCGAACGCAACCTTCTCCTCTAGAGGCCAGGGTCCGTGACTCGTCCACCGGCATCAGGCTCGTAATGAGTGCCATCCAACTCCTCAGCAACTGGTTCCTCCACAGGATCTTCCCATAAAATAAAATAGACATACAGAGAAAATACAGGGAGATAAGAAACATGTATCATCAAATATGGGAGAGGGGCATCAGTGCAACATATATATACATGCAACACACACATACAGAAAACAAATAACACACCAACACCCATCCCTTGAGTCATACAACGCAACCATCTCAAATTTCAATCTCTCATATCAAACCTATACGAGGGATACTCGTCCCTATGTACATGCTGACTTCCCTATATGCATGTCGGCCGATACATCACGTCCCCAGTTGGACATCCCCGTCGGGATAACATCACATCCCCAATTGAACATCGCCCTTTGGGACAAATATGTTGTGGTATGAAATGCTATGATATGCAACACACATCCATCACAGGTTGATACCGAGACTTCACATCTAAATCACTTGGCCAGGATCACGACGGTATCAACCCGAACATCATCCCAACTCACCATACTCTTATCAACAATCATCCAACCAATCATAATAAAATATCACAACACTAATTATGCCAATACAAATATCATCACGATGACAGACAAACAGCTAATCACACAGGCAGTTCAACATAACAGATTAACAAATAAGCACATAAACAGTTCAAGATATCAACCTCAATCAATCACATCATCTGGTTATCATCTTAGTGGTGATAGCCTAAAAGTACCTACACCTAGGGTCCAGGCACTTTGTCCAATGCTCAACCTCTAGTAGGGTTTAAGGTTCCCCTACACACGTATATATTCTATACTAAGTTTGCCTTCTCAACGATATCAGTTCTTTCTCCCCACCTGAATAGTTTCTTGTTGCAACTCCGACTGCGGCTCTGCAACTGTCATTCGTACACACTCTCGAACGATCGAATGTCGTCTGATCCTTCACAACAGATCACAACCATAAATTAATACAGTTCAATCAAAACTTCCCTAATCCTTATGACAAGGGTTCGGCCCCTATTTATTTAAGTAGGCTAGGGATGTCAAAATTCTACCAACTCTTGGATGAATGATCCTCAAGTATGCACAACACTAGAGTAAGTCTTATTACACAAAAACTTGAAGCAAAACTCATAGCTCTCACACAAGCTAGGTTCGGCCTCTTCATGGTAAAATAGGCTAGGGATGTCTAAAAATTTCTAACTGTTGGATCAATGATCCTTAAGCATACATAACACTAGATCAATTCTCATTACTCAAAAATTGAATCAAAACTCAAGCTTTTCCCACACATAGGATTCGGCCATTCTTACCCATATGAGCTAGAGAGCTCTTTTGCTTACAAGCTCTTGGATTACGAAAGAGGGTAGTGAAACTAGCTCATAGAAATTGGTTTGACATTAAAAGGATTTTTCTACAATTTTCTAGAGATTTTTGAAGTTTGAATTGAGACGACCCCATTTATGTAGGATAATCTCATTAAACTTAGAACCCACTTATAATATTAACTATAACCTAGCGATATTATTGCGCACTTATTAAAACAGACAGCAAACGATAAAACATTCACCGTAAGCATGGATATAAAAGCATGTATCAGAGTGAAGCATAACAGGAAAGGTAAAACATATACATGCACTATATAAGTAATTACATCGTTGCCCCATCAGTAGGGATACTGTAATACATACATGAATTGTACAACTGTAAACTGAAAATAAACAAATACACCAAGACCTCAAAAGGAAAACTCTCCAGAACGCTCACCAGCACTCCCTAGCCCACCCTCAAAAATACATCAGCCTCTCCACACAGTCCTAGAGACGCACTTGCTAACCCTCAACATTAATGGTGAGGATATCCTGAGCTACCCTGCCCCTCTCCTTGGGTACGCCTATAAATCCGCATTGGCTCATACTCGGATGAGGAACTTGACACTACGATTCGGCGCCTCAGAGCTGCCCTCAGGTACCGATATGAACGTCTCCGCTGGCCTCTTTAAACGAAGCCCCTCCTGCTGGATACCGCTGAAGATTGGGGTGCCACCCACAAGTAGTCCAGCTCCCTCTGCCTCGGAGGATGCCGCATCCGAGGGAAAGGGAGAAACTGATATACACGGTAGGGTCCGATGATGTCCACGTACGGTGGGGTACCGCTCCTGAAGATCAGGCTGACAGGTCCTATGTATACTACCAAAAAGGTCGAGGGTCAACCCGCCATCCGTTCTCATCGTGATACACGATCTCAATATCGCCCAGCACCGGCATCCGCGGTGCCCCCGTGATAAATGGGTGACGTCTCGAGTCCATCCTGTGGCTCTGCTGGCTCGTCGTCTGCTAGTTAAACAAACATACACATACAAAGAAAAGATAGGGAGATAAGATATACAACACATCAAATATAGGGATGATGCAATGCAAAGTATATAGCAAACACAACCATCTATATTAATGTCTCGACACCACGGTTGTTCCCTACCTAGATGTGACACGTACTCTTTCTATGCAAGCCGGCCGGTACTAAACATCCTACTAAGGGCAACATCTCGTCCGCTCAACAAACCACAAGTTAGTTTGTTCCGGTAATCCGTTCCGCTAGTCATGACCCATAAGAGTGCATCACCGCTCAACTGTCCCAGACAAAGAGGGCTATCTGGGCCTCCTAGGAAGATCCATCGGTAACAAGAAAGACCCAGGGTCCAGTCGGGCTAGTAGGACGTGCCCAGGACCTCCACGACACGATAGGAGCTACCTCACTGGTTTCTTGTGGGTACACCTGTGTCTACTGTATTCCCGAGGTCACACAAACCCTCCTTCCGTTTTCTGCACCCACACTCGGTGCACCAACCTCGTATGACTGACAACATACATCTCGCCACTTGGCATCATATGCATATGCTATGCATGTCATCCATCCCACTTGAGCTGATATATCGACACATGCTAACTTGCTCTCAGCAACACGAACTCCAAGCTCCAACTACAACCATATGAGCTCCAAGCTCCACTGTACTATATGATCTCCAAGCTCCACTGTAACCATCTGAGCTCCAAGCTCCCATCATAAACTTACGAGCTCTAAGCCTCCAACTATAACCTCGAATCTCGACTATCAGCTCAAACGACCACCACGAGGTCAAAGCCCTAATCAGACTACACCTCCAATTCTCAAGCATACATGCATTTCGAGATACATACGGCAGTTCATCATTACCAACATGTTAAACAAAGCAGTAAACATCTTATACGACATCTTGCCATCATATCATGCAGATATATCACATACCACAGTTAGCAGATAAGCAGATACTCACAGAGCAACTATACATACATCACGTCAACCAACACAAATCTACTAACCTAGGGTATCAACACAGCGGTACTAGCCCGAAGCAGGCTAAACCGAGGGTTTAGGTACTTCGTCAGGGCTCAACCTTATGCATGGTTTAGGGTTCACCTACAACACAAAGCATATAACAAAGCTATATAAACTACTCTTGCCTCCCCGACGTGTGTAACTCTTTCTCCCCACCTGAACAGTCGTAGCACGAACTTCGATGCAATCACGAACATGATGATCACACTCTCCTTTCCTTCTCAAGCTCGCAGCCTTTCACCAAGAATAGCTCAAGAACAGTCGCGATCTCTACCTCCAAACCTCGCACAATCACGAGCATGAACTTTGTCCTAATCACGAGCGCAACCCTTATACAACAGTGTTAGCCCTAGGGCAAGCTCAAAAGATCAAAGGAGAAGGTAAAGACTCGACGAACGCCAAGAACATGAAGGACGCATGTTAGGGATTCGAGTGTACCTTGGGCGAATCGAGAAACTAATCCGCCAAAATCGTAGAAAACCCCATCGCGATCACAACAGTGCAGTCGGAATCGCGTTCTGGCGGCTCGATCACCTGTAACCTCAAGCTTTCTCTCACTATAAGCTTAGAGTTTCTCTCTCTAGTTGCAGAAACTCTCCCAAATTCGTGCAAGTGTGGAAATGAAAGTGGAAACCCAAATTATGGTTCCTGCTGTCCACGCTTAAGGGTGGAACATTTGCACGCTTGAGCGTTCTCACGCTCTAGCGTGGGTTCTCTCCACGCTCGAGCGTGGAACCTCGTCCACTCCGCCTTCTCTCTGGCCTGACACGTGTCTCACACGCATCCAAACTCAGAACACCTGGCACAATGCACTTAGCACGCTAAGGCGTGCAAGCTCTCCCACGCCTAAGCGTGACAAGGCTTGAGCGTGGAATATTCCCACGCTTGAGCATCCAACTCAGCGGGGAAAGGATTTCCAACCTTCTGACTTCCCCAGTTTCTCGTGTTAGACCTTGGGAACTCCCAACCTTATTCAAGCCTATCCCTATACTTCCAACTAGGTGTCAAACTAATACACAATCAATCACACAGTCATACGAACACCCGATCAAGGTTATCCACCTTAATTAGGGTTTCAGAAAACAGGGATGTTACATTACCACCCCCCTTAAAGAGAATTTCGTCCCCGAAATTCCTCGCTCATACCTGTAAACAAAGATGGATACTGTTGGCGCATCTGTGCTTCTCGTTTCCATGTTGAATCTCTGGTCACTAGGTCCCATTCAACCCTCACTAGGGAAATCTGCTTACCACGAAGCTCCTTGATCCTTTTATCCACTATCCGAGCAGGTAAAGCCTCGTATTCAAGGTTCTTTCTTAACGGGATTGGTTTGGGCTCTAACACATGCGACGTATCAGGGTAATACTTTCTAAGTTGAGAGACATGAAAGACGTCGTGGAGATTTGACAAATTAGTCGGTAAGGCTATCTGGTAAGCTACTGGACCAATTCGGCGAAGAATCTGAAATGGTCATATGAACCTGGGTATAAGCTTTCTGGATTGAATTGCCTGGCCAATGCTAGTCCTTGCAGTAACTCTCAGAAACACATGATCGCCCTCCTGGAACTCTAAGGGTCTCCTCCGCTTATCAGCGTAGCTCTTCTCCCTGTCCTTTGCGGCTTTCATCTTTTCTCGGATTAACTTAACATGTTTCGTCGTCTGTTGCACCAGCTCAGGACCTAACAACTGATTCTCTCCAGTCTCAAACCAGAACAACGGAGTCCTGCACTTCCTCCCTTACAAAGCTTCATACGTTGTTATAGGTAAACTCAATCAAAGGAAGAAACTCGTCCCAACTTCCTGTGTGTTCCAACACACATGCTCTTAGCAGGTCTTCCAACGATTGAATCGTCCATTCTAATTGACCATCCGTTTGTGGATGATAAGCAGAACTCAACCTTAACTTAGTTCCCAACGCTGCATTCAGACTTTTCCAAAACCTAGATGTAAACCTCGGGTCTCGGTCCGAGATAATACTTGAAGGCACACCATGTAGCTTCACCACCTCCCTGATGTAAATCTGAGTCAATCTCTCCAGAGAATAGTTTTGGTTGATTGAACACATTTTGTCAACCTATCTATGATGACCCAAATTGCATCATACCTCTTCTGAGTCCTTGGTAACCCAGAGACCAAGTTCATTGCAATACTGTCCCACTTCCACTCCGGAACATCCAGTGATTGCAATAATCCCGCTGGCTTCTGGTGTTCAACCTTCGCCTTTTGACACACGAAGCAGCATAGGACATAAGCTGTTACATCTTTCTTCATCCTCAGCCACCATAACAATTTTTTCAAATCCTGATACATTTTGGTAGCCCCCGGATGAAAGCTCAACTTACTCTTATGCGCTTCCTCCAAGATCATGTTCTTAACTTCACTATCCGCAGGCACACAAATTCGGTCACCACAACTCACCAAACCATCAACACCCCTTCTGAACTCAGACGTTTCACCTTCGATTAACCGGTTAACCTCTTTAAGATACCCACCCTCAACTTGCCTTCTCCAAAGCAAATTCAGGAAATCGCTAGTTACCTCAATCATCCCTAGATTCATCTTATCCTCGACGATTTCCACATCCAGATTCAGATACCTAAACTGCTCTAACAACTCAAGCTCTCGTACCATCATGGTAGATACGTGCAGGGACTTCCTACTGCGCGCATCTGCGACGACATTTGCCTTACCTGGATGGTATTGCAGGTCAAATTCATAGTCCTTTATGAATTCCATCCACCTTCTCTGCCTCATGTTTAACTCCTTCTGGTCGAACAGATACTTCAGGCTCTTATGGTCGCTAAATATACTGAATTTAGCACCATACAGATAGTGTCTCCATATCTTCAATACAAACACTATCGCAGCTAACTCCAGATCATGAGTCGGGTAGTTCCGTTCATGCGCTCTAAACTGCCTGGAGGCATTAGCCACCACTCTCCCTTCTTACATGAGGACACAATCCAATCCTTGATATGAAGCATCACAGTACATGTCAAAACGTTCTAACGGATCTGGCAAAACCAACACCGGCGACGTGGTCAACCTTTGCTTTAGCTCTAAGAAACTTTGCTCACAAGCTTCCGACCACTCGAACGCCTTCCCCTTTCGCATCAATTGCGTCATAGGCAGCGCAATCTTAGAGAATCCCTCGATAAACCGCCTATAGTAGCCCGCTAACCCAAGAAAGCTTCGAACCTCTCTCACAGACTTTGGGCTTTCCCACTTAACCGCCGCTTCTACGTTAGTAGGATCCACCGTGATTCCATCCTTGTTGATCACGTTTCCTAAGAATTGTACCTTTTCCAGCCAGAACTCACACTTTGACAACTTTGCGTACAATTGCCTGTCCTTCAACACCTGTAGCACCACTCGAAGATGCTCTTGATGTTCCTCTTTACTCTGAGAGTAAATAAGGATATCATCGATAAACATGACAACAAACTTATCTAGGAACTGTCGGAATATCCTGTTCATATAGTCCATGAACACGGCTGGAGCATTAGTCACACCGAAAGGCATAACCAAATACTCGTAGTGCCCATGCCGACTTCGAAAAGCAGTCTTCGGTATATCCTCCCTTTTCACCCTAATTTGATGGTAACTAGATCGCAGGTCGATCTTTGAAAACACAGTAGCTCCCCTCAACTGTTCCATCAAATCATCGATCCTTGGCGACAGGTACTTGTTCTTTATCGTCACTTTATTCAGCTGACGATAGTCCACACATAATCTGAAGCTCCCGTCCTTTTTCTTCACAAACAGTATCGGCGCTCCCCACGGAGATGCACTAGGTCTGATGAACTCCTTGCCTAGCATCTCATCCAACTGTATCTTTAGCTCTGTCAGTTCAACTGGAGACATCCGATACGACGCTATTGATATAGGCCCAGTCCCCGGTACAAGATCTATGGCGAACTCGATCTCCCTCTCCGGTGGCAACTCTGGAACGTCATCTGGAAACACCTCTGGAAATTCCTGTACCACAGGCAGTGATCCCACACTCGGAGTTTCCTTCGCTTCCAAGGAGAACAGTACCACGTTAGAGGCGTCAATCCAGATAGCTCTAAAAAACAAAGGGTTTTATTGGCACAATCAAGCACCACATGGTTGGCCGAAAGCCAATCCATGCCTAGGATAACATCGATCTGCTGCATAGGCAAACAGACCAGGTCCACAATGAAATGTCTGTTTTTTATTGTAATAGGGCATTTTAAGCATACAAACAGGGTAGTCAAAGAATCACCCGTAGGCTTGGATACAGTAAGATCATATGGTAAAGACGAAACCGATAACCCTAAGTGATCCATGCATTCCATAGAAATAAACGAGTGGGTAGCCCCCGAATCAAATAAACAGATAAGAGCTTGCCTGAAAATAAACACTTACCTTGAATCAGATCCGGGCATCGAGAGGATTCAGCTCCCCTCACGGAAAACACTCTTCCCATAGCTTGTAGCCTCGTAGTCTGCCCAGTTACTTCGGTTGGTCTGGCATTCACATGCTTGCAATCCCTTGCCATGTGTCCCGGCTTTCCACACGTATAACAGGTCATCGTTCCCCCTAGTGCTTGGCTCCTGCAGTCTCGAGCCAGGTGTGGTTCCCCCACTTAAAGCATCCTTGCAATCCTTGAATTGCACTCGGCCTTTGTCCACCGTCCTCTCCTGCTCTCTAGTTGGGCCTCTGGTATGGTCCTCGACCTGACTGAAAATTTCCACCTCTACCTCTTTGGTTACTGCGGACAGGTCCTCTGCTCCTAGGAGTCAGCTCTCTCCTCCTTTCGATGTTCTCGAGCGCTGAACACCGATCCAACATATCAGGGAATCTGGTAATCCCCAAAGGCACTATGGCTTTCTGGACCTCGTACTTCAGACCATCTTCGAATCTGCGACACATCCACTCTTCATCTGGATACCGCTGATAGAATTCTGAAAACTTAGCAGTGCGTTGAACCTTGCTGCATATTCCCCAATTTACATATTACCCTGCTTCAGGCTCTGGAATTCCTTGTCTTTCTCTCTCCGGGTCATTTGAGGAAAATATTTCTCAAGAAAACATTCCTAAATAGCTCCCAGGTTACTACCCTTCCTTCCGTCTCAAACAATCTCTGCTTTCCCTTTCACCACATCTCTGCTCGTCCAACCATCATAAACAAGGCATAAGAGACTTTCTAGACATCATCACAAGGTAGTCTCTGTTGAACTGAGGAGGTTTTTGCCTCATGAAAGCATCTAACCTGGCGTCTTCATTCCTGACATCCCTCTGTTGTTGTTGTTGCTGTTGGTTCTCACGAGTTAGCTGGATGAGCTGAGCATTCTGCTGAGTTTGTTGCAACATTGCGGTAGCCATATCCCTCATAGTCTTGAGGGTCTCCAATGATTCAGCTCCATTTCCAGTGTGTGAAGCAGCAGCCTCTGGACCTCTATTTGGACCCGTTCTACCACCTCCTCTACCTCTACCTCTTCCTTGAGCCATTGGTTCCTGATTCAAGTAACCGTTAGCTTAGAGTTCAAACATGATAAGCAACATAAATACATATATCTACTTATCATTCATACATCATTACAATCGATCACACTCCTTCTACCCTTCTAAACATAGTCGTACTCTCTTGCAGAGACGACCAACTTAGCTAGTTCAACTTCCTAACACCTTGCAGGTTTTGTCCCTGACTTCCCCAATCCGGATAGGACCAAACTGCTCTGATACCACCATAATGAGACGACCCCACTTACATAGGATAATCCTATTAGACTTAGAACCCACTTATAATATTAACTATAACCTAGCGATATTATTACGCGCTTATTAAAACAGACGGCAAACGATGAAACATTCACCATAAGCACGGATATAAAAGCATGCATCAGAGTGAAGCACAACGGGAAAGGTAAAACATATACATGCACTATATAAGTAATTACGTGGTTGCCCCATCAGTAGGGTTACTGTAATACATACATGAATTTTACAACTGTAAACTGAAAATAAACATATACATTAAGACCTCAAAAGGAACACTCTCCAGCACCCTCACCAGCACTCCCCAGTCCACTCTCAACAATACACCAGCCTCTCCACACACTCCTAGAGACGTACTGGCTAGCCCTCACCATCAGTGGTGAGGATATCCTGACCTCCCCAGCCCCTCTCCGTGGGTACGCCTATAAACCCGCATAGGCTCGTACTTGGATGAGGAACTCGACACTACGATTCAGCGCCTTAGAGCTGCCCTCAGGTACCGATCTGAACGTCTCTGCTGGCCTCTGTAAACGAAGCCCCTCCTGCTAGATACCGCTGAATACTAGGGTGCCACCCACAAGTAGTCCTGCTCTCTTTGCCTCAGAGGACGCCACATCCGAGGAAAAGGGAGAAACTGATATACTCGATAGGGTCCGCTGTGTCCACGTACAGTGGCGTACCGCTCCTGAAGATCAGGCTGACAGGTCCTGTGTATACTACCAACAAGGTCGAGGGGTCCACCCGCCATCCCCTTTCATCATGATACACGATCTCAATATCCCCCAGCACCGGCATCCGCGGTGCCCTTATGATAAACGGGTGACATCTCGGGTCCATCCTGTGGCTCTGCTGGCTCGTCGTCTGCTCGAAAAACAAACATACACATACAAAGAAAGGATAGGAAGATAAGATATACAACACATCAAATATAGGGATGATGTAATGCAGAGTATATAGAAAACACAACCATCTCTCAATGTCTTGACACCACGATCGTTCCCTAGCTAGATGTGACACATACTCTTTTGATGCATGCCGGCCGGTACTAAACACCCTACTAAGGGCAACATCTCGTCCGCTCAACGGACCACAAGTTGGTTTTTTCCGATAATCCGTTCCGCTCGCTGTGACCCATAAGAGTGCATCACTGCTCAACTGTCCCCGACAAAGAGGGTTATCTGGGCCTCCTAGGAAGATGCACCGACAACTGGAAAGACTCAGGGTCCAGTCGGGATAGTACGACGTTCCCAGGACCGCCACGAAATGATAGGAGCTACCTAACCGGTCTCTTGTGGGTACACCTCTGTCCAGTATATCCCCAAGGTTACACAGACCTTTCCTTCCATTTTTTCGCACCGGCACTCGGTGCACCAACCACATATGCCTCTCGGCACATGGCTCGCCACTTGGCATCATATGCATATGCTATGCATGTCATCCATCCCTCTTAAGCTGATATAGCGACACATGCTGACTTGCTCTCGGCAACACGAGCTCCAAGCTCCAACTACAACCATATGAGCTCCAAGCTCCACTGTACCATAAGAGCTCCAAGCTCCACTATAACCATCTGAGCTCCAAGCTTCCATCATAAACTTACGAGCTCCAAGCTCCAACTATAACCTCGAATCTCGACTATCAGTTCAAACGTCTATCACGGGGTCAAAACCTTAATCAAACTACACCTCCAATTCTCATGCATACACGCATTTCAAGATACACACGGCTGTTCATCATTATCAGCTTGTTAAACAAAGTAGTAAACATCTCATATGACATCATGCCATCGTATCATGCAGATATATCACATACCACAGTTAGTAGATAAGCAGATACTCATAGAGCAACCATACATACATCACGTCAACCAACACAAATCTACTAACCTAGGGTATCAACACAGCGGTACTAGCCCAAAGTAGGCTAAATCGAGGGTTTAGGTACTTCGTCAGGGCTCAACCTCACGTAGGGTTTAGGGTTCCCCTACAACACAAAGCATATAACAAAGCTATATAAACTACTCTTGCCTCCCCGACGTGTGTAACTCTTTCTCCCCACCTGAACAGTCGTAGCATGAACTTCGATGCAATCACGAACGTGACGATCACTCTCCCTTTTCCTTCTCAAGCTCGCAGCCCTTCACCAAGAACATCCCAAGAACAGTCGCAATCTCTGCCTCCAAACCTCGCACAATCATGAGCATAAACTTTGCCCTAATCACAAGCGCAACATATATACAACAGTGTTAGCCCTAGGGCAAGCTCAAAAGAACAAAGGAGAAGGTAAAGAATCGAAGAATGCCAAGAACACGAAGGACGCGTGTTAGGGATTCAAGTTTACCTTTGGTGAATCGAGAAACTAATCTGCCAAAATAGTAGAAAACTTTGTCGCGATCACAATAGTGCAGTCGGAATCGCGTTCCGGCGGCTCGATCACCTCTAACGTCAAGCTTTCTCTCACTACAAGCTTAGAGCTTCTCTCTCTAGTTGCAGAAACTCTCCCAAATTCGTGCAAGTGTGGAAATGAAAGTGGAAACCCAACTTATGGTTCGTGCTGTCCACGCTTAAGCGTGGAACATTTGCATGCTTGAGCGTTCTCATGCTCTAGCATGGGTTCTCTCCATGCTCGAGCGTGGAACCTCGTCCACTCCACCTTCTTCCTGGCCTGACATGTGTCTCACACGCGTCCAAACTCAGAACAGCTAGCACAACGCACTTAGCACGCTAAGGCGTGCAAGCTCTCCCACGCCTAAGCATGACAACGCTTGAGCGTGGAATATTCCCATGCTTGAGCGTCCAACTCAGCGGGAAAGGACTTCCTGCCTTCTGTCTTCCCCAGTTTCTCGTGTTACACCTTGGGAACTCCCAACTTTGTTCAATCTTATTCCCATACTTCCAACTAGGTGTCAAACTAACATACAATCAATCACATAGTCATACGAACACCCGATCAAGGTTATCCACCTTCATTAAGGTTTCAGAAAACAAGGATGTTACATGCATCATAAACTTGATCAAGCTTGAATAACATGGCTTAAATGGAAGAATATGAAGATTAGGAGACCAAGGAAGAAGTCCATACCTCTTGGATGGTGAAGGTGAGCAAGATGATCAACTTTGCTTCACAAATTTCTCTAAGAAATGCTAAAGAAAATTAGAGAAAGTAAGATGAAGAAAATGGAGTTTGGAGAAATGGAGAAAATGAAGTGAAGCAAGGATTATGAAGGAGGGGGCGTGGGATATGATGAAGGGAGGGGTAGGAAGGTCCAAAAAAAGTAACTTAAGGGCAATTTGGTCTTTTCTCACAAGGACAAAACGGTAATTATGGAAAAGGTCAAGGGCATTTTAGTCTTTTCGTGTCCAGATATTTTCTAAAAGTAATCATGACACTGGCACGCTTTCCTGGGTAATGTGACCTAATGTGATTTCGTGATTATTCGTTAGCGGGTCCCGTTAAATCCATGTACAGCTCTGTTTGTCTCCCGGTTCGAGTTTTCGCTCGAATAGTTTATTATTATTCCGCTTTTTAGAGCGCGAAACCAATTTTAGCAAAATTAGAGATAATTCGATTCTAAGACTAACTGCCTCGTTCACGAATCTAAATTAGGTCTTCTGAGTAGTAAAACATTACTGTCAGTGAAAAACGCAGACCAGACTCCGTCTGAGTTTTCGACCCAAAATTTAACCATAACTCCCTACGAAAGCGTAGAGCGTGATTATGGTATCAGTTTATTTTATTTCACTCTCTAGACCCTCCAATAAAATACAAAGTCATAAATACTGTTTATTATCTTTAGAAAGCTTTAAAAAAAACGGGGGTGTTAAATTACTAGCCCCCGACGAAATTCGACGTACCTTAGAATAAATGTTGATATCGTTGTTGCATATCTTCTTTACTTTCCCAGGCGGCATCTCCTGTTGTAGCATCCCATATGACCTTGACTAAGGGAATCTGTTTCCCGCGGAGTTCTTTCACCCTCTTGTCCTCGATTCGCACAGGCAGCGTATTATATTCCAAGTCCTCCCTTATCTGGATTGAATCAGCTCTATCACGTGTGATGGATTAGGATGGTATTTTCGAAGTGAGGAAACATGGAATACATTATGAATATTGGATAGGCTGGGAGGTAAAGCAATTTGGTAGGCAACTAGACCAATTCGGCGAAGAATTTGAAATGGTCCAATGAATCTTGGTGTAAGCTTTCTGGATTTGATTGCCCTGCCAATTCCAGTTCTTGGGGTGACTCTCATAAAGATATGATCGCCTTCCTGGAACTCTAAAGGTCTCCTCCTCTAGTCACTATAGCTCTTTTGTCGATCCCGCACGACTTTCATCCTTTCTTGAAATTTCAAAACTTGCTCCGTCGTTCGCAGCACTATTTCTGGTCCTATCAACTGATTCTCCCCGGTTTCATACCAACAGAGCGGTGTTATGGACTTTGTCCATACAGTTGTAATTACCTACTTATATATTTTGATGAATGACAAGCACTAATAAAAGGCAAAAGGATGTTTTAGTATTTCTTGCAGGTACAAAACGCAAAAGTTCAAACTATCATGTATCAGATTTTCAAGTATCAAGACCAAAGGATCGAATAGGTAAATTATTAGGTCTTTGATACTTTTGTAAGAGATTGTTTTATTAAGGTTCCATTATGGCTCAAGGTGTTAATGATGATAACCAAAACCTTTTCTCTAAGTTAAGCAAAAAGGATATTCATGCGTGCTGCTCTTTAAGAGCTTGGCATATCAATTTCAAAGACTAATTACATGCGAATCATGATCCATTGACAAAAAGAGATTTACAAAACAGATTTTCAAAACAGATTTGCAAAATCGATTTGCACCTACAAAAACAGATTTGCAAAACAGATTTGCAAAATCGATTTTCACTTGTAAAAACAGGTTTACAAAATCAATTTTCACCTGTACAAACAAATTATCGAAACAGATTTTGAAAATCGATTTTCACTTATAAAAATCGATTGTTGAGCCTAAAATCACGTTACATTGTGCACCAATCGATTTGCCAACTTCTAACATCGATTTGGGCAATCGATTTTCATAATCAGATAAATCGGTTATAATCGGTCAAGATTGTTTCTTTTAGAAAAGCCAATCGATTGTGAAATTAAGCGAATCGATTGTTTGGCATATTTATTGTGAAAATCTGAAAATTTGTGCGCATTTCTCTCCTTCCGTTTTCGAAGACAAGCGGACATATTTTCCTTTCCTTTAAAAAAGGTTTTTAGCAACTCTTGTAAAAACACAGAGCATATAACCCGAGAGCAATTCCATAAAGCAAGAGTTTTTGCAAACAGTTTCTGAAATCACCTTGAGCCATCTATTGTTCTTATTATTATCAATCTCATAGGACTTCAATTTGTATCCATCTACACTAGTGGAGTGTGTCATCTTATTCTTATTGCTGAAACCTTTTGAAAGGGTGAGGTATCCTTAGGTTGAGGGTGAGGTATTCCTCAGTTTTGTGAAGGTATCCCTCAGTGTATGTGAAAGGGTGAGGTATCCCTTATTTATTTGATTGAGGCTCCTATACAAGGGTGGGGTATCCCAAGTAAGGAGAGCTCTGGTTGTAACGATTTTTCAAGCGCCTTGGAAGCTTGACTATAGTGGACAAAACTCGGAAACGTATTCTGGGGACTAGAAGTAGGTCACCAACGGTGGTGAACTGAACCAGGATAAAACTTTGGTTTGCACGCTCTTCTTCCTTACACTCTTTATTTATTCATATTATTATAATCGTTGGTGTTAGCTTCTACAATTGAATTTGAGAAAAGTAATTTTCGAAAATTAAAGAAGATTTTTTTAATACTCAATTCACCCCTCCCCTGTTGAGTCGAAGCCACCTATTCCAACAAGTGGCATCAGAGCTAGACTCTTGCACAAAGTGCTTAGCAGCTTCAAGAGAAATGGTTTCAGATAGTGACTTCCTTCCAGAAGGAGCCTCCTTTGGCAGACCCCCTGCCTTTAGTGGACAAGAATATGCTTATTTGAAAGAACGTATGATTATTTTTATTCAGTCTATTGATTGGAATGTTTGGGATGCTGTGGAAAATGGACCTTATGTTCCTAAGAAAGATGTAGAAGGAAAACTAGTAGATAAAGTTAGAAGTGAATACACTGAAGATGATTATAAAAAAGCTTAATACAATTTACGTGCACGCAATATAATAACATCTGCTTTGAGTAGAGGAGAGTTTTTCAGGGTATCAAACTGCAAGACTGCTAAGGAGATTTGGATACGCTGCAAGTCACCCATGAAGGGACAGGCGACGTCAAGCGTGCCAGAATGAGCAAGATGATTGGAGAATATGAGTTGTTCATGATGCAGCAAGGATAATCCATTCAGGACATGGCCAAACGTTTCCAACACATTGTTAACCAGCTTGTTGGTCTAGGTAAGGAATTTAAAAATGAGGTTTTAACAAAGTCTTACGCTGTCTAAGCAGGGATTGACAGCCGAAGGTAACAACAATTGCAGAATCTAGAAACCTTGAAACTATGGACTTGGCCACACTACTTGGGAAGTTGCAAGAGCATGAACAACAATTGGCCCGCCTGGCTGAACATGAAGAACAAGAAAAGAAAAAGAAAAGCTTAGCACTGAAAGCATCCTCTTCTAAAATAGAAATTGAAAGTAAAGAGGATCTCGAGGAAGATGAAAATTCAAAAGGTGAGATGGGACTTTTGGTTAGAAAATTCAAGCGATTCATGAAGAAAAGCAACCAAAGAAAACCCGGATTCTCCTCCGCAAAAAGGTTCTTTAGCAAAGATGGCCCAAGCTCCACTCCCACATGCTATGAATGTGGTAAGACCGATCACATATAGTACGAATGTCCAAAATTGGAAAAAAAAGACAAGTTTGAAAGAAAAGAAAGACAGCAAGCCAAGAAAAGCATATATCGCTTGGGATGATAATGACATGGATTTATCAGACAACTCAGAAAATGAAGAAGCTAATCTGTGTCTTATGGCTGATCATGACAACGATGATGAGGTAACATCTATTACTTCTGTCCCTGCATATGATGAATTGCATGATGCCTTTCTTGAATTACACAATGACTCTATGAGGTTGGCCAAAGCATTATAAAAATCCAAGAAAATAATTGAATATCTGCAAATCCAAGTAATCGCCTTAAGCAAAGAAAAATTAGAATTGAAAAGAGAAAATTATAGCATTGGGCATTTTCAAGCAAATTATGCTTGCAAAAATTGTAGTGAGTATGAAAAACAAATAAATGAGTTAGAGAACACTCTTGCTAAGTTTACAAATGGTAGAGACAACTTAAATGTTTTGTTAGGTAAAAAAAAAGGTGTGTATGACAAAGCTGGCTTAGGATATAAACCCAAGGATCATGAAAAATCATTTTTAAAGAAAATGTTTGTGCCTGCTCATACATCTGTCAGCCATTTTATCAAATGTTATTATTGTGCTAGAAAAGGACATTCTGCATCTACTTGTAACATGAGAAGGGCAAATGAAAAGAAACTATGGGTTCCCAGGGGAACATTATCTGGCACTAACAACCAAGGACACAAGAAAATTTGGGTACCTAAGAACAAAGCATAAATGTCTTTCTTGTAGGTGTGCTTAAAAGGCAAGATCACACACTGGTACTTAGACAACGGTTGCTCGAAACACATGACAGGAGATATTAGCAAATTCACTTCCTTCACACCAAAAGTTAGTGGACATGTAACATATGGCGACAATAACAAAGGTCGAATTCTTGGCATTGGAAGTGTTGGCAAAAGTCCAAAAATGACAATTGATAACGTACTTTTTGTGGAAGGGCTAAAGCACAACCTTCTGAGCATAAGTCAACTATGTGACAAAGGTAACAAAGTTATTTTTGACTCAAAATCTTGCTTGATTGAACACATGTATGATAAAAATAAGAAATTAATTGGACATAGGATTAATAATATTTATATGATAGATTTAGATGATATCTCTTCAAATGATGTATGCTATCTTGTCTCTAGAGAAGAAGACAGTTTTCTTTGGCATCGTAGGATTGCACATATTCACACTGAGCACTTGAACAAACTTATTTCAAAAGAACTTGTGATTGGAATACCAAAAATGAAATTAAAAAGGGATGGTTTATGTGATGCATGTCAAAAGGGCAAACAAACAAAAGTTTCTTTTAAACCAATCAATATAGTTTCAACAAATAGGCCATTACAACTCCTACATATGGACCTTTTTGGGCCTTCTAGAACTAAAAGTATTGGGGGGAACTTTTATGCATTAGTCATTGTAGATGATTACTCTAGGTTCACTTGGACTTTATTTCTTGCACACAAAAGTGACACTTTTAGAGCATTTAAGAAATTAGCCAAAGTAATTTAGAACGAAAAGGTTCTATACAAGCCTCTTCGGGCTTAACCAACTAGGTTTTGAAAAGATTTTTGTTCTACTAACTCACTAAGTGTGAGAGTTTGAAACTAAAGCTTAGAACTCTTGAACAATACTCTACGCAGAGAGTGATATGAAAATAAAGATTAGAGTTAGCTTTTCAAGCTTTGAGTATTTCTCTTGATTGCTTTGTGTGCTTGACTAATTTTTTCAAATCTTTGAATCAGTTGTGCAGCACTTCGCTTCTAGTTTTTGTTGTACTTGTTCTTGTTCTTGTTCTTGTTGAACATCTTCAAGATCAGAGGTATTTATAGCAGACTTGTATTGATCATCTTTAGTCTTCAACGGATGGAAAAGAATCTGTTCTGATTCAGCATTAAATGCTTTAACCCGTTGAGTCTGATAAATTCCTTGAAGCTTCTCATCAGCAAAGTAGACTACCAGGTTTGATAGCTAAAAATGGGACTTACATATCCTCTTTTTACTCAAAAGTTGCCTTTTCTCTTTCTCAAAGGAGAAGGTCAACTTCTTTTTGTGTCAGGGACAGTCTGGCTTTTGCTTTTGTTTGAACGAGTGTTACAGAGAATATTTGTCCAAAGGATATAAGCTTTCTACATAGAATAATAAAATTAAAAGCTTTACATATGAATTCGCGCTAAACAAATAAAGCATTGCTGGACTATAGCGATTACATAATAACAGGAAGAGTCTTTGGACTCAAGACCTTATAGATATAGCTTATTATCGTCTGGTCTGATAGAGAGTTATTCCTGTTTAGAGTTTGAACGAGTGAAAGTCTTTGGACTTAGACAGTCTCTGGACTTATATAAATGTTATCCTGCACACTTAAGATAAAGCGTTAGTCCATAAAAAATCTTTGTTCTTCTAAAATTAGTCCTTTGTTAACATCAAAACTTAAGGGATTAATGGACCATAACCACTTTGGTTCCAACAATCTCCCCCTTTTTGATGATGACAAAACATACTAATTTGATTGAACAAAGTTTTCTAAAGAGCTGAAAAGCTCCCCTAAGACAAATATTCTAAGCATATAAAGCATGTAAGACATAAAGCATGTAAGACAGAGCAGGCAATCAAGCATTTAACAAGACATACTAAGAATCAAAGCATACTATGAATATGAATACTATGAATTATTTTATTTGTTTTTCAATGAAACCCTTTTTCTCCCCCTTTTTGTCATCAGACAAAGGAGAGAGAACCACATCATAGTCAGTCTTTGAAAGAAAAGAAAACTAAACAACAGAAAAGATTTTTAGAAGGAGGAGGAGGAGGAGGTTGTTTGGGGAGAAAGTTCTGAAACATGGTCGCAATTTGTTGAAGAAGGACAACATTGTTAGCTTCTATAGACCTCTGGACAAACACCTGAAAGTCCGGAGGAACAGCAGAGACAGAACTTTCAACTGTGGCCTTTGTTGCTTCAGCATTTCTCTGATCAGGAACTACACTGAGAGCCTGAGAGGGTGATGGATCAGCAGGGTGGACCACTGAAAGGGGAATAGGTTAAGACCTGGAGGGTGCAGAGTCTGCAACTTGTTCCACTTCCTCTGCATTCTCTTCAGAGCAAGGGCCCTCATAGACGATCTCTGTGTCCCCAGTTTTTTCGTAAACAACCAGTGGTGGTGCAGGAGGGGGTGCAGCAAAGTTAGGATCATCTTGAATGACAGGTTTGGGTGGAGGTGGAAGCACTTCAAGGATGATCTCAACATCATCGTATCTATTTTCTCTCCATCTGGGTTTAGGTGCTGGAAGCAAGTCTCTTGGATATAGCGGTATACCAAAGATGTCGTTTATTATGAGGAAGTCAGCATCAGATATTCTGTATTGTTTGGGAAATACACGAATACTCTGTTTTTCCTCAATTGAAAGACCAGAGGAGGACGCTTCTTGAGAGCATCTCCATATGAAGTTTTCCCACTAGATCTGAGCGTCTGGGTCAAACCTCTTGATAGGATCCTTCTGCCAAATGTGGGCTAGCTCGACTGAATCATCTCTGGGTCTTTTCCAGAAGAGAGGATCAAAGGCATTTTTGTAAGGCAGCGTCCAAGTCTCAAGCCTTTTGCGTCCATCTTTATTTTTATTTGGGTCCAGAATAGGAATTCTTGGACAAGCTCGAGGAGGAACAACGCCTACTCTTGTTGCAGAGCTTCTGGACCAAAACTTCGTTGGCAGGTTGTGATGGATCTTGGCTTCTTTTGACATGTCGCACTCTTTTCTGACAGCGTAGTAAGGAAGAAAATCTCTGACATCAGAGTATTCTTTCCAAGCTAAGGGATAGCTTGGAATGAACTTGACGTCTTGATCAAGGAAGATGTTGGTCAGACCATACGTCCTTGATCTTCTTTCATCTGTGGTTTTGCAACCTTTCTTCTCTTCATTCAGAATGACTACGTGCCTATTGACATTGTAGTGGCACCACTAGAAAGCCTTGTCCTTGATAAGATTTGGGTGAATTTTCTTTGGAGGAAACTTCTTCTTCTCAAGGCAGACAACCAAGGGTCCAAGAGCAGTGCGCAGCTGAGTTGCCAGAGGACTAGAGGGAGTATAAGGAATTGGGTAGTAGCCATGTTCATGGGTTGGACCAGAGGGGTTTTGAGGTGGAGGAGAGGGTGTTTCGTATTGGTATTCTGGTGGAGGAATAGGACTTTTGGGATATTGAGAGGTAGAGGGAGGTGAGTATTTGTGGAAAAGAACTGGGAACCTTCTTTGAACGTCAACCCAGTTGGAGCTTTCATTTCTGAAGGTAATTCTGGGTATACATCTGCATTTTCTTTTGGGGTAAATCATTTTGAGGTAAGGTGCACCATAGGGTTGAAAGGAGTGGTCTCCCCATGGTGTGAACCAGTCTTGGGGTTCGGATGGTGAGGGAAGGATTTGTGTGTGAGGTAAGGTGGAGGGTGAGAAGGGTATGGACAGTTGAGAGTCCATGGTTAGGTCTTCAATCTCAATGGGTTGCTCAACAACAGGAGTAATAACTGAACTAGACTGAGGTTCAGTATTACCTTTGGATTTGGATCTGGTGGTCCTTGCCCTTGTTACAGCAGGCTTAGGTTGAGAAGCTTCAGAAGCAGACTCCTTCCTTGGACCTTTGATCAACTTAGAGATAGGTTGATCGTCCTCATCTTCCTCATCAATAGAAGCTAGAACCAGCTTCCTTTTTCTTGAGGATTGGACGGTAGGCTTTGGACGAGCAGAAGAAGTCTTAGCTTTTGGACGAGCAGGCTCTGTTGAGCGTCCAGCTGAGACTTGTTGATCTGACGCTTCATCAGAATCTTGCGTCTGAGCTCCTTTCAACTTTCCCTCTTGCTTGGACTTCTTGTGACAGTCTAGTTGCATTATCAACAAGCTTTGTTTGCTGAACTCCGGTTGATGCACACGATCCATTCCATGAATACCATAGTATTTGAGTCTTTGTTCTGGAGTTAGATTAATGAGGTCCTCATAAACCATAAATTTCTCAAAGATTCTTGAGAGAAGAGCAGCATAGATGATGGAGGTGTTCTTTCCAGAGCCTTCAATGGTGTATTTGAAGAAGGCGAACAGAAGGTGTGGAAGATTTATCTGCCTCTCCAAAATCAGATGAACTAGGCAGAATTGATGTGCTTTAGAAACATTATCCTTCGACCCAACTTTGTGAAGGATAGATTTGTTCAGAATCTGGTGAAGAACCCTAGCCTTATCAGTCATTCTTGAGGCTATTAGCTTGTCTGACAAGTTCTTCAAGAGACACTCTTTAATGGCGTCAGAACCTCCGAGTACTTCTTCCCATTTGTCCTCACAAGTTATTCCCTATTGAGCACACCCAATGGCGTTGGAAATAGTTGCTTCAGAAACAATAACCTCGGTGTCAATCACCTTGTTACGTATTTCCTTTACAGAAATCGTAGGGTTTGTCCAGAACTCCCTAACCAGAACAGGTTAGATGACAGAAGAACCCTCAAAGAAACGTGACCACCCAGCAGCATGAATATTTGGGAAGACATCTATCCCATTATCGGCAAGAAACTGTAGGGAACATCACCAGTCTGAGAATTAAAGTTCTTTCCTTTTCCCTTAGCAGCAGCGGTGGAGGATGAACTTGCCATTGTTTCAGAGAAGGGGATTTTGAAAAGAGGAATATTTGCAATAGAGGTTTTTCAAAGAGATAGAGATTGTAAAAATTCAATCTTTAACAAGTTTTGGATTTTATAGAAAAGAAGAAACAGAAAAGAGAGAAAATCGTTCGTATTTTCAAAGAAGAGAGAAGGTGGTGAAACGACGTGCATTAAATGACTGACACACGTTCCAGACCTTGAAACCGTAAAAAGCAGTTTTGAAATTTATTGAAAACTAAACTGACTCAGTTAAGGGAATGAGAATTAATTTTACATTCTACAAAGATTTAGTTCAATTAATGCATTGGACGAGCAAGCAATACATATTGGACGAGCATGTATTGGACTAGGCAAATATTGGACGCATGCATAGGACTCACATCTAATCAATGAAATGCATGTTCAGATATTTTCTTATGAATGTGAACCTATCTTCAGCTAAAGGTTTGGTGAACATATCTGCCCATTGATGGTCAGTATCAACAAATTGAATATCAATTATTCCTTTTTGCACATAGTCACTAATGAAATGATGTTTGATTTCTATACACTTTGCTCTAGAATGCAATATGGGATTTTTAGACAAATTAATGGCAGCAGTGTTATCACACATTATTGGAATGTTACTTACAAACACGTTGTAGTCTTCCAACTGATGTTTAATCCAAAGCAGTTGTGAGCAGCAACTTGCAGCAGCAATGTATTCAGCTTCAGCAGTTGATAGAGCAATTGTGCTTTGCCTTTTGCTTGACCATGAGACTAGATTGGCTCCAATGAAGTGACAACCTCCACTGGTACTTTTTCTTTCTATTCTGTCTCCAGCATAGTCAGCATCACAGAATCCAACTAATCTGTATTCATCAAATTTCTTATACAAAAGACCCAGATTAGTAGAACCTTTGAGATATCTAAAGATTCTCTTAACTGCTAAGAGATGAAACTCTCTTGGATCAGATTAAAATCGAGCACATAAGCAAACACTAAACATGATATCTGGTCTAGACGCAGTTAGATATAAGAGGGAACCAATCATACGTCTATATACCTTTTGGTCTACCTTTTTATCTTTGTCATCTTTGTTTAGTACGGACGTTGGATGCATTGGGGTATTCATTGGTTTGCAATCATCCAACTTGAAGAATTTCAAAAACTCCTTTGTGTACTTCGTCTAATGAATGTACACTATGTCCGGTATTTGCCTTACTTGAAGTCCGAGGAAGAATTTTAATTCTCCCATCATACTCATTTCAAAATCTTTCTGCATTAGCTCAGAAAACTCTTGACAAAGAGATTCATCAGTTACACCAAATATTATATCATCAACATAAATTTGTGCAACAATAAAATTGTTTTTGCTTGACTTTCTAAAAAGAGTTGTATCCACTTTTCCTCTTGGGAAACCATTCTCCATTAGGAAAGTGCTGAGTCTCTCATACCAAGTTCTAGGAGCTTGTTTGAGTCCATATAAAGCTTTCTTAAGCTTATATACTTGCTCAGGATGGTTTTGATCTTCAAAACCAGGTGGTTGAACAACATAAACTTCTTCATTAATAAAACCATTTAAGAAAGCACTTTTTACGTCCATTTGATAAAGCATTATGTTATGATGTGCAGCATATGAAAGTAATATGTGTATGGCTTCTAGTCTAGCTACTAGAGTAAAAGTTTCAGTATAGTCAATACCTTCCTCTCGAGAGTAGCCGTGAGCAACTAACCTTACTTTGTTGCTTACAACTTTGCCATCTTCGTCCAGCTTGTTACGATAGACCCACTTGGTTCCAATGACAGACTTATCCTTTGGCAGAGAGACCAACGTCCAAACGTCACTACGTTGAAACTGGTTGAGCTCCTCTTGCATAGCGAGGATCCAACATTCATCCATTAAGGCTTCGTCCACAGACTTTGGTTCCATTTCAAAGATGAAGGCTAAGTCAGCTTGTTCTCTAAAGGTTGACCTTGTCCAGATTCTATCATTTGGTTTGCCAATGATTTGATCCTCAGGGTGATAAGTCCTAAATTGCCACGAACGAGGGGTGTTGACCACTTGCTGAGACGATGATGAGTCCTGAGTTGCGTCTGATACTTCGTCTTTGTTAAGCGTTGGACGATCTTCTGTATCGTTTAGATTCATATCTGCAAAAGAATCATCTGGCTCTGATAATCTCTTATCAGGTTGTTTGTCATCAAACTTAACATGGATGGATTCTTCAACAACAAATATTCTAAAGTTATAGACTCTAAAAGCTTTGGACGTTTCAGAGTACCCTAACAATATTCCATTATCTACCTTGGCATCAAACTTACCAAGTTGATCCTTAGTATTAAAAATAAAACACTGACATCCGAAGGGGTGGAAATAAGAAATGTTGGGTTAGCATCCTTTCCACAATTCATAAGGAGACTTATTCAAGATAGGTTTTATGTATATTATGTTTTGAATGTAGCAAGCAGTATTTACAGCTTCATCCCAGAAGTGTTTAGGAACAGAATTATCACTGAGCATTGCCCTGGCCATCTCTTGAAGAGATCAGTTCTTTCTCTCAACAACACCATTCTGTTGTGGTGTTCTAGGGGCAGAGAAATTATAATGAATACCGCTTTCATCACAGAACCTTTAGAAAAGCTCATTTTCAAATTCGCCTCCAAGGTCACTTCTGATTGAGCTTATACATATGCCTTTTTCATTCTAGACGCGCTTACAGAATATAGTAAAGACCTTGATAGACTCATCCTTGTGAGCAAGGAACTTAACCCATGTCCATCTACTATAGTCGTCTACTATGACAAGCCCATATTTCTTACCACTGACAGAAGCAGTTCTTGTTGGACCAAATAGATCAAGATGCAATAGCTCTAGTGGTCTTGAAGTACTAACAATGTTCTTGGACTCAAAAGAGTTCTTAACTTGTTTTCCTTTTTGACACGCGTCACAGAGAGCGTCCGATCTATACACGATCTTTGGTAGACCTCTTACGAGGTTATGCTTGTTTAGTCTTGAGATTAATCTCAGACTTGCATGACCAAGTCTTTTGTGCCAGATCCATCGCTCATCTTCAACAGACGTTAGGCATGATACACTTTGATTTGAGAGTTCCCCCCAAGTTAATCTTATAAAGATTATTTTGCCTTTTGGCAGTGAATAAGATGGACCCATCAGGGTTCTTGACCATACATTCACCTTTATTGAAGAAACTTCAGACTCATTGTCACATAATTGACTTATGCTTAGCAAGTTGTGTTCTAACCCTTCAACCAGAAGAACATTATCAATAGAGGGAAAGGGATGCTTACCAATCTTACCAATTCCAACTATCTATCCTTTCTGGTTGCCTCCAAAGGCGACCCATCCACCAGTCTTTTTACGTAGTTCTTGGAACATACACCTTTCTCCCGTCATGTGACGTGAGCATCCACTGTCCATGTACCAGGACTTGGGTCTTCTTTGTGTTGCAAAGCAGATCTGCAATAGGGATTATCATGTTCTTAGGTACCCAGAAAGACTTAGGTCCTTTTTGGTTAGTATGTGGTCTTCGTCCATGCATATTATTGGATGCATGTTGTTTGCTTTCTTTTTGCTTTCTATGAAATTGAAAAGGCTTATGATATTGATTGGTCCTTGATACTTTCTGAGAAGCTTCTTGTTTCTCAGAGTCATAGCCTAGGCCAGACTTATCGTGAGGTGATCTTACTTATCGTGAGGTGATCTTGAATACCTCAATATCAAGTTTAGCTTGTCTGAACCTCCAACAAGCTTTGATACGCTTTTGGTTAGGTCAGATACCTCTTGTTTCAGTCTGGTTACCTCGTGAGGTTCACTAGACCCAGAGGTGAGTTTGTCAGTGAGACTGACATTCTCAGCTTTCAGCTTATTGTTTTCATCAATGAGCTGCTTATTTTGCTTATTGGCATCTTCCAACTCTTTATTTACTTTTGAATATTTTCTTTTAAGCATAATATATTGATGATGCAATAAAGAGGAATCATTAAGCAGTTCATCATATGCTTCTTGTAGAGAATCAGAAACAGATACCTCATCTTCTTCCAATTCAGCGTCTGATGAAGTTTTTGCCATTAGACATAAATTTGAGGCAGACGGACTCCTTGGACTGAACACTTGTTCTAATGCGTCCAGCTTCTCCTTAGCAGTTTGGAATTGCAAGACCATCTCCAGTCTTGATCGATCAAGAGCGTTGATGAGACACCAGTTGGCATGAGCATTTAGCGAACACCGTCTGATATCCTTATTCATCCAGCCAGCTTCAGGTTTGGACGCTGTTGATCCGTCCTCAAGAGTGATTGTTGGACGATGATCTCCATTGGTGAATATATTCCACAGTTCATAATTTTGAGCTTGGACGTATACTTGAAAAACTGATTTCCGATAAGGATAGTCCATTCTGTTAAAGACTGGTGGAACATTCCATCATCTTTCAGAGATAGCTTCCTGAGTTCTTTCTTTGGGAACAACAGGTTGTTCATCATCCGAAGAGTCTTTGTTTTGACGTTTGATTGAAGACATAGATTAGCCTCCTCATTTGTTTCTTCTTCTTCTTCTTCTTCTTCTTCTTCAGAAGAGTTGAGATCCTCCCATGTTGCCATGAAGTTCTTTTTCTTCTTTTTGAAAAACTTCTTCTTGTCTTTTAGCATGGGACAGTCAGCTTTGAAGTGACCTGGCTTGTTGCACTCGAAGCAGATCAGCTGACTTTTGTCCTTGGGCTCAGCATGGTTTTTAAAGTTTTTCTTCTGAAATGGCCTTCTTTTCATCCCATTTTTCTTTCTCCACATGTTTGGAATCTTTCTGGAGATGAAGGATAACTTGTCATCGACTGATACTTCATTATCAGATTGATCGGCATCATCACTGGACTCATAAGCTTTTAAAGCTTTTGAGTTGTTGGACTTTTGAGCTTTCAAGGCAATCCCTTTATATTTCTTTCCAGGATTGTCAAGATCAAGCTCTTGCTAATGAACTTGAATAGTTCCAACCAGATCATCCAAAGTTAAAGTAGAGAGATCTTTGGCTTGGGTGATTACAGTAACAAGAGGTCTCCACTTCTTAGGCAGGCTCCTAAGAATTTTAGTGACATTCTCCTTGGTAGTGTAAACTTTCCCAAGGGACTTTAGATTGTTGATGATCGTTTGAAAGCGACCCATCATGTCCAAGATGGACTCTCCTTCGGCCATGGTGAACAATTCATACTGGCCAACCAGCATGATGATTTTAGAATCTTTTACCTTGGTGGTCCCCTCATGGAGATTTGACAAAGTATCCCAAATTTGCTTTGCTGATTCACTTGCGTGAATCCTCTGAAATTCATCAGGACTGAGAGCATACATTACAGCATATCTGGCTTTTTGATTTTGTTCCATCCTAGCTCATTCAGCATGAGTCCAGTCATCTTCTGCTTTGTCTGTCCCATTAGAGTTGAGACACACATTTGGACCATTCGTGATTCCGGCCCAGAGAGCTGAGTTTGTACTTAAGATGAAGCCTGTGAATCTCTCCTTCCATTACAAGTAATGGGTTCCATTGAAGAACGGAGGTCTGGTCATGGAAGTACCTTCCATAACAGGTTGACTCCCGCTTGGAATACCTTGTCCTGCCATATCTGCTGTAGGATCTTTTCCTCTACACGGCTAAGTGCTCAACCCAGAGGCTGAGCTCTGATACCAATTCAAGGAATCTGTTTGAAACACAAGAAGGGGGGTTGAATTGTGTTTCTTAAGTTTTTAAAACTTTTCGCAAGCAGATATAGATATTTTCGCAAGGTTGGACGATAAAACGTTTAAAGGATGCAAGGTGCGTTTCCAAACACCAGTTGGACGCTTACTTAGTCCGATTAAGATAAAGAGACAAGCGTAATAAGAAAGCAATTCAATCCCAAGGAGTTAGTAAGAAAATAAACTAAAGCGAAGATAGGGGATAAAAGGGAACACGAAGAAGTTATCCTGGTTCACTCTTCACCAAAGAGCTACGTCCAGTCCTCTCTACTTGAGAGCTTTATCCACTATTACAAAAACCCTTTGTTAGAAGTATTCTAAACCTCTTTAGGTAAGTATTCTAAACCTCTTCAGGTAAGTATTCTACACCTCTTCAGGTAAGCTAAGTATTCTTTCTATACAAGCCTCTTTAGGCTTAACCAACTAGGTTTTGAAAAGATTTTTGTTCTACTAACTCACTAACTGTGAGAGTTTGAAACTAAAGCTTAGAACTCTTGAACAATACTCTACGCAGAGAGTGATATGAAAATAAAGATCAGAGTTAGCTTTTCAAGCTTTGAGTATTTCTCTTGATTGCTTTGTGTGCTTGACTAATTTTTTCAAATCTTTGAATCAGTTGTGCAGCACTTCGCTTCTAGTTTTTGTTGTACTTGTTCTTGTTCTTGTTCTTGCTGAACATCTTCAAGATCAGAGGTATTTATAGCAGACTTGTATTGATCATCTTTAGTCTTCAACGGATGGAAAAGAATCCGTTCTGATTCAGCATTAAATGCTTTAACCCGTTGAGTCTGATAAATTCCTTGAAGCTTCTCATCAGCAAAGTAGACTACCAGGTTTGATAGCTAAAATTGGGACTGACATATCCTCTTTGTATTCAAAAGTTTCCTTTTGTCTTTCTCAAAGGAGAAGGTAAACTTCTTTTTGTGTCAGGGACAGTCTAGCTTTTGCTTTTTTTTGAACGAGTCTTACAAAGAATATTTGTCCAAAGGATATAAGCTTTTTACATAGAATAATAAATTTAAAAGCTTTACATATGAATTCGCGCTAAACAAATAAAGCATTGCTGGACTACAGCGATTACATAATAACGGGAAGAGTCTTTGGACTCAAGACCATATAGATACATCTTATTATCGTCTGGTCTGATAGAGAGTTATTCCTGTTTAGAGTTTGGATGAGTGAAAGTCTTTGGACTTAGACAGTCTCTGGACTTATATAAATGTTATCTTACACACTTAAGATAAAGCATTAGTCCATAAGAAATCTTTGTTCTTCTGAAATTAGTCCTTTATTAACATCAAAATTTAAGGGATTAATGGATCATAACCACTTTGGTTCCCACAGTCACAAGCTTGTTTTATATATTGCGTCCAATATTATTATACTATTTGTGCGTCCACTAACTTTAATTTGCAGATGGCGTGACACTTGTTTTCAAAAGACTTGAATATCATGAAAGAAATATCTCTTTGGATAAAGACAAAACAAGGTACAACGTAGTACACATCGAGCCACGAAAAGCAAAAGCAAAAGCAGCAAAAGGATAGGTCAAAATGCTCTACTGCACCCTGCTATAATCTGCTATCACTACTGTTCTACTAAAGCAAACATACCCTTCTACTCACTCAAAGAAAGGACATCTATGCGCAGAAGACAGCTTGCAATGGATATGTGTCTAACGAATATTCAATAAGTCTAAACGGACATATTTTATACCGTTTGAAATCCTGAAGATCATGAAGACTATATATCAAAACAGTAGAGCAATGTTTTGAAGTAATGCACAAACCAACGAATATTCAAAAGCAATCAAAACTCTATGTTCAAAAAGTTGTAAACCTTTCATATTCTTTCTTTCAAAAGTTAATACAGTTTCAAAGAGCTAAACTTTGTAATATCCTCACATATAGTGAGTTAGTCAAAAGCTCAAAACAACCTTTAAATGTTTGATTTGGTGAGTCTGAATAGACTTGTCTGTAAAAGAATACTTGGGGCCTGGAGAGGTGTAGAATACTTGGAGTTGTAAAGTCAGGAGTGACTAGGAGACAATTTGTATTGGTGTTAAGTATTTTAGTGGAAAAGCCTTCAAGTAGAAGGGACTAGACGTAGCGCTTTGGTTTGTAAAGAGTGAACCAGGATATATCTTCCTGTGAATCTCTCTTTTCCTACTCTTGTTAAAGTTTATTTATTTACTAACTTGGGGATTGATCTTAAGGTTTCTTAACCTTTGTAAAAACTTGTTCTCTGTGTGTTTATAATTACATCCTGCTTGTTAAAAATGTTTTTTTGAAAAAGGATTTTCAAAAAGTTTTAAGAAACACAATTCAATCCCCCTTCTTGTGTTTCCCTGTTTCACTTTCAAGATTTTATGCCTTTTACCTGTTCAACTATTTTGTAAATAATCAATTATGTTTGGTAAGTAAATTAATTTTTTAAAGAAAAGTTTTTTTAAAAAAAAAAGTATTTTAACAGCATCTCATGATAAGGACTATATGATTGTTTTATTTTGATTATCTCTTAATAACAAAAGTGTCTTCCCCTTATACCTCCAACGACAAGTTGTTTCACAACTTCCATTCCATGCTTATATTTTTTAGTTTTCATACATTTTTGTCTAAGCAAATCATTTTTTGATAGTTACACGGGTCTGTAAATGCACAAGTTTAACTTTTGTGATTGATATTTATGTTGTATATCAATATCATATTTTTATTTTTTTTAGAATTTAGCTCTTAAATTCTTGCCAAAATTACACTTTTGGTCTCTTATCTTAATTGTTTTTTTCATTCTAGTCACTTAATTTTTTTTTTTTTGTGACAAGTCCCCTATATTACAAACGTTAACAACTTGGCCTAAACATTAGTAAACACCGCCTCAAACGATCTTACGTGTTTGTTAAGTATCCAACATGACCCTGGCATGTTGCTGGCTTAGTGGCTTGTCGTTTTGGCCATTTCAAATCGGTGTCCGAGTAAGGTAGATATAAACCAGGACCAATGGTAACAACCAAGCCACTAGCCACTTAATATGTCCAGTTGTGGACTTAACAGACACGTTTAACGAAGTTGAATGGAGAGTAACACTTAGGTCAATATTGTTAACGTTGGTAAACATAAGCACTAGTTTGTTACAAAAAAATTTAAGGAACCAAATTGAATAATACAATTAACTTAAGGGATCAAAAATGTAATTTTGCCTAAATTCTTTAATAACCTTTTACATGTTGTGATATTGATCTGAATATCTTTTTTATTTTAAAATTCTTTATATTATTCAAATGAAATATATATTGTTTTTATTTAACTATGGTAAAAAATAATATATTTTCACATGTTTTCCATCGTTATGAAAAAATGTTACAAAATTTAATCATTTTTTTATAAATAGAAAAAAATGATCACAAAATATAAAAAATAAAATAAACAATTATAATGTTAAAAAAATATCAAATATTATTAATATAAACAAATAATTTCATATATTTTTTTATAATTTACTATGCAAAAGTGATTTGTTTTGCACCATACAAACGAAATAGATTATTTTAAAATAACTTTTTAGCAGACATACCTAAACAAAATAAAATTCTTATGATAATCAATTATTGTAATGCCCTTTTTTCGGAGAGAATTACTGAATGTGGAAAATTAAATAATAAATATTAATCGGCCTAAAATAGCGGATTATACTTATATACATATATCCTTCGGGTTTATAAAATGACGATTTGAAAAAAAAAAATTATGTTCTAGTCGGTATTTGCGGAAATTAAACAACAAGCATCAATTACAACAACTCATACCTTAATCATAGTGAATCCATAATGCATAGTCAGAAGTACCAAATAAAAACATACAAAATAAAGTATAGAATAAGTGCCAAATATATAAGTCTTTCAAAATATTGGGGTCACAGCCCGTATAAGAGTACTAACAAAATAGAGAGTCACACTGACCAAGTAAGAATACTACTCAAAGGGAGGATCTCAGGGGTTCTCTTCAGGGTCACTTTCTGTGCCCTCATTTTCCTCATTATCACCTCCACCCTCCCCCTCATCATGATGGTTGAGGCCAAACAAAGGGACACAGACATGACCTCACCCGTTTCCGAGTAATAGTGACCACACGTTACCCGCCCCTCGCACGTGGGAATCCAGGAGGGTGTCCTAACACTACGCGCTCCTGTGGTGGTGCCTCTCCAGCTGCTCTGGCTCCAATCAATCTTAGACCTGGGGTATGTGAAGAGGTGGAACTATCCGGTGGTCTCCCCTGACGAGTGCTCCTCACACCACGACCTCCACCAATGTTCTCCAGGAGGAGATACAGGGTAATAGCAAATATGACCCTCCAATCTATCTGGGTTTGCAAAGTCAAGGTCACGTGACCATGGTACTCCCTAAGCCCAATAGTCTCATCACGGATCCAACAGTCGGGTCCTTTTTGATGATGTGAAATCATCTAAGGCATGTATCAGTACATGACATATTATTAAAGTTCATATCTTATAATTCGAGTCCATAAGAACCTAATGGAAAGTAACTTTGACTTTTAGTGAAACATTGACTTTTGGTCAAAAGTTGACTTTTAGTGTAAACCTTTGACTTTTAGCGTAAAAACATTCAATTTCCAAATCAAGTGTTATCCTTTTGTAAAAGTATTCCAAAACGCTTTGAAATCATTTTCCTCATAAAGCAGTAATATAGTCCATTCTTTTAGGATTATTTAAAATATAATTAATTACGCTAATTATATATATATATATATATATATATATATATATATATATATATATGTATATATATATCCTTCTCCTTTACTCCACTAAAACTATCTCATATTAAGGTGATAAGATAATTCTCCTAAGTTAAGTAATTTAATTATTGAAGAGTTCCAAAGGTATAATTCCGTTGTCCTAACTCTAAAATCTCAATAAAGAACTCTTAGGAACCAACAAGTATCAAGCCTCATTGGAAAAGCCATTAAGCAAGCTTATCAAGCTAAAGCACGATCAATTCCACCGCCTAAACCATGGTGTCACCTTTCACTTATTGAGTTTGAAATACATTTTTGAAAACACTTATTCGAAGTGTATGATCACAAATCTTAATCAGATTTGATCCTTTCAAGACTGAAATATATCAAAGAAGAAGGGAGGAGCATGTAAAATACTCAGCCACGATCACGGTCGTGACCTACATCACAGCCTGACCATGATCTCTTCTGTTCCTCTGATTTTTGGAGGGTCACGGTCGTGACCTACTTCACGGCCAGGCCGTGATCTTCTCTGTTTCTTCTGATTTTTCTCAAAAACACAAGTGGAGTTTCAAACACATTTCAAACCCTAAAGACAAGGTCAAACCGTGGCCTTACTCATTTTTTTGGAATGAGAAGTTTTTCTTAAAAACTTGATTTACTTGATTACACCAACTTCACTTAATTAATTAAACACAATGGTACAAAATTAAAACGTGTTCTATGTGAGGAATGCCCTAAAACCGAATTACATCTCCTCACATAGGAGTTGATTTTATTCATGATTTTCCTTAGTTCCAATCATCCTTATTTTCACTATTGAACATGTAAACCACATTAGTTTTCAAAGAGTAACTTCCTAACCCTAAAAACAACCATATGGCCGAACCAATGCTCATGGTTTTTGGGGGCCATTTGTTCATCAAATCACTCCAAATCAAGCACAATATAATATTAATATTATGAGCAATAATATTCTAAGCATTAAACAACCACAACTTAAAAAGTCCACACCTTGACCTAACATCAAAATGGTGGATTTTCATCATGATCTAAAATAATTTTTCCATCACAACAAATATATGATAAACATAGAGTAAGCATAGAAATAAATATACTAAGCTATTACAACTTTCATCACAAATAATCTTCACAACAAAGTGAAGAACACAAATAAGCTACGACCCTGAAAATACTTAGAAACTAGTCCCATCCATCATAAGGTACGATATAGACATTCTTCCCAATACCTTAGTTGAAGACCTAGTTCACAAACTCTTTGAAGGAAGAAAGGTGATGACTTCAAAGCTTGAACCTTTAAGGAAAAATAGAAGCCACTTTCATTGCGTGTTTAACACCCCATTTTTTTTTTAAAGCTTTCTAAAGATAATAAATAGTATTTATGAGTTTGTATTTTATTGGAGGATCTAGAGAGTGAAATAAAATAAACTGAGGCCATAGTCACGCTCTACACTATCGTAAGGAGTTACGGTTAAATTTTGGGTCGAAAACTCAGACGGAGCCCGGTCTACGTTTTCACGGACAGTAGTGTTTTACTACTCAAAAGACCTAATTTTAACTCGTAAACGAGACAGTTAGTCGTAGAATTGGATTTCCTACCTTTTTGCTAAAATTGGTTTCGCACTCTAAAAAGTGGAATAATAATAAACTATTCGGGCGAAAACTCGAACCGGGAGACAAATGGAGCTGTATATGGATTTAACGGGACCCGCTAACGGATAAAAGTGATGTCACATCAAGTCACATCACCTTGGGAAGCGTGCCGGAGTCATGATGGATTTTTGAAAATATCTGGACGCGAAAATACCAAAATGCCCCTGACTTTCTTCAAAATTACCATTTTGTCCTTGTGTGAAAAGGCAAAATTACCCTTAAGTGATTTTTGACTCCTCCTCACCCTCCCTCATCGATTTCATTAGGCCCCCTCCCCTCTTCGTCCTCCTTTACTTCTTTCTTCTTCATTTTCTTCATTTTCTCACTTTACTTTCTCTAATTTTCCTAAGCATTTCATAGAGAAATTTGTGAAATAAAGTTGACATTCTTGATCACCTTCATCATCTAGGAGGTATGGAACCGTCACTTACTCTCTTAATCTTCATATTCTCCATTGAAATCTTGTGTTTTTCTCTATGATCAACTTTGAAGCTTGAACTTCAAAAATCTCTAGAAAATTGTAGAAAAATCCTTTTAATGTCAAACAAATTTCTATGAGCTAGTTTCATTACCCTCTTTCATAATCCAAGAGCTTGTAAACCAAAGAGCTCTCTAGCTCATATGGGTAAGAATGGTGAACCTTATATGTGTTGAAATCTTGAGTTTTTGATTCAATTTTTGAGTAATTAGAATTGATCTAGTGTTATGTATTCTTAAGGATCATTGATCCAAGAGTTAGGAATTTTTAGACATCCCTAGCCTATTTTACCATGAAGAGGCCGAACCTAGCTTCTGTGTGAGCTATGAGTTTTGCTTCAAGTTTTTGTGTAATAAGACTTACCCTAGTGTTGTACATACTTGAGGATCATTCATCCGAGAGTTGGTAGAATTTCAACACCCCTAGCCTATTTAAATAAATAGGGGCCGAACCCTAGTCATAAGGATTAGGGAAGTTTTGATTGAACTGTATTAATTTCTGGTTGTGATCTGTTGTGAAGGATCAGACGGCATTCGATCGTTCCAGAGCGTATACGACTGACAGTTGTAGAGCTGCAGTCGGAGTTGCACCCAGAAACTATTCAGGTGGGGAGAAAGAACTGCTTTTGTCGAGAAGGCAAGCTTAGTATAGAATGTATACATGTGTAGGGGAACCTTAAACCCTATTAGAGGTTGAGCCCTGGACAAAGTGTCTGGACCCTAGGTGTAGGTACTTTTATCCTATCACCACTAAGATGATAATCTAGATGATGTGATTGATTGAGGTTGATGTGTTGAACTGTTTATGTGCTTATCTGTTGATCTGTTATGTTGAACTGCCTGTGTGAATAGCTGTTTGTCTGCCATCATGATGATATCTGTATTAGCTTAATTACTGTTGTGATATTTTATTATTGTGATTGGCTGGATGGTTGTTGATGAGAATATGGTGAGTTGTGATGTTGTTCGGGTTGATACCGTCGTGGTCCTGACCATGGAGCTGTGGCTCGTAGACGCAAGGCATCGTGATGTTGATGTTGATGATGATGTTGATGTTGATGTTGATGTTGATGTGGATGCAGTGCATCGTGGTCATGGCCGAGTGCTTAGGTGTGGGGTCCCGGTATCAACCTGTGATGGATGTGTGTTGCATATCATAGCATTTCATACCACAGCATATTTGTCCCAAAAGGGGATGTCCAATTGGGGACGTGATGTTATCCCAACGGGGATGTCTAACTGGGGACGTGATGTATCGGCTGACATGCATATAAGGAAGTCAGCATGTACATAGGGACTAGTATCCCTCGTATAGGTTTGATCTGGGAGATTGAAATTTGAGATGGTTGTGCTGTATGACTCAAGGGATGGGTGTTGGTGCGTTGTTTGTTTTCCGTATGTGTGTGCTGCATGTATATATATGCTGTACTGATGCCCTTCTCCCATATTTGATGATGCATGTTTCTTATCTCCCTGTATTTTCTCTGTATGTTTATTTTATTTTATGGGAATACCCTGTAGAGGAACCAGATGATGAGGAGTTAAATGGCACTCCTTACAAACCCGATGCCGGTAGACAAGCCCAGGACCCTAGCTCTGAGACGTTGGGATGTGATCGTGGCTAGCCAGAGAGTTGCCTCTTGACCTTTTTTTATATTTTGCTTATCGTCTATATTATGCACTCACTACGTATACACTAATACTGTAACCCTACTGACGGGGCAACCAATGCATGTATGTATACTTTACTTTCAAACTGCATTTCTCTTATATGTGCGTGCTTTGGCATAGCCTTAATATAATTTCGTTTTCGCGTTTTAATCTTTCCGCCGCGTTTCGTCTCAATAAAGCACGTTAACGTTTATAATACGGTTTAAGGCTTAGTTAAATATCTTAGGTTCTTCAATGGGACGGTGGGTCGTCTCATTTATTGGTATCAGAGCTGTTCGATTCTAATATCGGATTGTAAGGTCTAGGAAGTGTACTGGCTTGATAAGTTGGATCCACATTGGATACCAACTGTGATAGAAAAAGGGGTAGAATGTCCGATGCACAAGTTATCGAGTGTGATAACTGTTTTATTCGTAAAGCATATGATATATATATATATATATCTGGTGATTAATATTGTATGTCTTATGGATCGAAGCTAATGTTTCCTTTGCCAGGGAGGAATGGCTAAAGGACGTGGTAGAGGAAGGGGGAACATTAGTTGGAACCGGGGACTTCGACCGTAATGGTGATACCTCGGGAACCAGAGGTGGCGGAGATCAGAACGAAGCGATGAGGGCCATGAGGGATTTGGCCGCTGGAATGCTGCAACAAACGCAGCAGAATGACCAGTTTATACAACGAAGGGAAGAGAGGGACGCTAGATAACAACAACAATCGGTAAGAGGAGGTGAAGTGGTGAACATTGGACTGAATTCTTTTATGAAGGGGAATCCTCCCCAATTCCATGGAGAATACAATCCAGAAGCTGCTGAGCTATGGCTGCAAGAGATAGAGAAGATCTTTGTTGCTATCCAATGCAGAGAGGATAGGAAAGTCACCTATGCTGCTTTCATGCTAGTCGGAGCAGCAGAAGCATGGTGGAAGAACAAACAGAGACTGCTAGAGATAGAGGGGAGATTGCTGACCTGGGAAGTGTTCCGCGAAAGCTTCTTGGAAAAATATTTCCCAAGGAGTGTCCGTCAAGAAAAAGAGAAAAAATTCCTGAACCTGAAGCAGGACTAAAGGTTGGTGGGAGAATAAGCCATAAGGTTCGAGGCGCTGCTGAAATTCTCTCAGTTCTACCAAGTATATCCGGATGAAGACTAGGTGTGCAAAAGGTTCGAAGATGGACTGAGGCCCAAGTTGAAGAGGGCTATGCTGCCATTGAGCGTCCAATCATTCCCAGAGCAGATAGAGAAGTGTACAGTACTGGAAGGGCACGATCAAGAGGGAGTTGCACAAACTCAAGTGAGAAGCGGTGGACCAGTCAGGAGTTTTGGTCAGAAAGGTCGCGGAGGAAAGTTTCAACCGAGGGCGAAGCCTTATAGTCGCCCAAATCAACAACCAGCAAGTTATGGAAAGGGGAATACCAGTCAGGGACAACCAGGATTTTCCAAGTGTTTTCGATGCGGAGGACCATATCTAGTGAAGGATTGTCCTCAAGCACCGAATGTCACTTGTTTCCGTTGTGGCACGTGGGGCCACTACGCCAACGAGTGTCGAACTGGGGATGCTGGAAGGGGTCGAATTCAACAACAAGGCAAAAGAACTCAAGATGCAAGGAAAAGACAAAACGTGACGGGCCAGCCAGATAGGCCACAGACGACGGGAAGAGTGTTCGCCGTGAAAGGATCTAAAGCCTCTCAATGTCCCGATCTGATACAAGGTAAGTGCGTAGTTGCTGGGAGACTCTTAACTATTTATTTGATTCAGGGGCTACACATTCCTTTATTTCATTAGTGTGTATGGATCATTTGAATTTGCCTGTTTCATCCTTACCGTATGATTTGACTGTTTCTACACCTACAGGTGATTCCCTGACAACCCTATTTATCTGTTTAAAATGCCCAGTTGTTTTAGAGAACCGATATTTTCTTGTAGACCTAGTCTGTCTGCCTATGCAGCAGAATGATGTTATCCTAGGCACAGACTAGCTTTCGGCCAACCATGTGGTACTAGACTGTTCAAATAAAACCCTCTACTTTTCCAAGCAATCTGGATCATTGCCTGCCAGTGATGGTGTGTCAGGAGGTGTACAATCAGGAGAGTGCATGGTGCTGTTTTCTTTAGAAGCCAAGGAGACTCCGAGTCTTGATGCTTTGCCGGTGGTGCGTGAGTTTCCAGATATTTTCCTGGATGATGTGCCAGGATTACCACCCAAGAGGGAGGTAGAGTTCGCAATCGATCTTGTACCTGGAGACGGATCAATTTCGATACCACCCTATCGAATGTCCCTAACAAAGTTGGTAGAGCTGAAAAAGCAATTGGATGACATGCTGAAGAAGCAGTTTATAAGACCAAATGTTACCCCATGGGGAGCACCTGTGTTGTTCTTCAAGAAGAAGGATGATAGTTCAAGGTTGTGTGTGGACTACCGACAGCTCAACATGGTGACGATCAAGAATAAATACCCGTAGCCAAGGATTGACGATCTTATGGACCAGTTGAGGGGAGCAACGGTATTCTCTAAGATTGACTTGAGATCCGGTTATTTTCAGATAAGTGTGAAGGAAGATGATATATCGAAGACGGCTTTCAGGAGTCGGTACGGGCACTACTAGTATCTAGTTATGCCTTTTGGTGAGACAAATGCTCCTACAGTGTTCGTGAACTATATGAATAGAATTTTCAGACCGTACCTTGATAAGTTTGCCGTTGTTTTTATCCTTAGACAAGGAAGAGCATCAAGAGCATTTGAGGGTTGTATTTCAAGTTCTTAAGGACAGACAACTCTATGCCAAGTTGTCGAGTTGCGAGTTCTGGCTGGAAGAGGTACAATTCCTTGGACATGTGATCGACAAAGATGGTATAGCAGTAGACCTTGCAAAAGTAGAAGCTATGGTTAAGTGGGAAAGCCCTAAGACGGTAAGTGAAATCAGAAGTTTTCTCAGGCTAGCGGGATATTGCAGGAGGTTTATCGAGGGATTCTCGAAGATTGCATTACCTCTGACTCAATTAACGAGGAAAGGAAAATCGTATGAATGGACAAAAGAGTGTGAGGCTAGTTTCCAAGAGCTGAAAAGGAGGCTAACTGCATCTCCGGTACTAGTCTTGTAGAATCCATCAACATCGTTCGATGTGTACTGTGACGCATCATATGAAGGTTTGGGTTGCGTACTCATGCAAGAGAGGAAAGTGATAGCATATGCTTCCAGACAGCTAAAATTGCACGAATGGAATTACCCAATCCATGACCTAGAGTTGGCTGCAATAGTGTTTGCATTGAAGATATGGAGACACTATCTCTATGGTGCTAAATTCAATGTGTTTAGTGACCATAAAAGTTTAAAGTATCTGTTCGACCAAAAGGAGTTCAACATGCGGCAGAAGAGATGGATGGAATTCATAAAAGATTATGAATTGGATCTACAATACCACCCAGGAAAGGCCAACGTGGTAGCAGATGCATTGAATCGAAAATCTCTACATATGTCGGCTCTGATGGTGAAAGAGTTCGAATTGTTAGAGCAGTTCAAAGATCTGAACTTGGATGTGGAGTGGTGTAAGGATAAGATAAGTTTAGGAATGGTCATTATCACTAGTGATTTTCTGAACTTGATCTGGAAGAAGCAAGGAGAAGATCAGTACCTATAGGAAAGGAACCAGATGGTAGAAGGAGGAAAAACTTCAGAGTTCAAGAAAAGTGCTGACGGAATCTTGAAGTTTGGAGACAGGATATGTGTGCCTAAGGATAGCGAAGTTAGGAACATGATCCTAGAAGAAGCACACAGGAGCAAGTTGAGTTTTCATCCCGGATCTACAAAGATGTATCAGGACCTAAAGGGAATGTTTTGGTGGCCTGGGATGAAGAAGGAAGTAGCGAAGTATGTCCAATCCTGTCTGGTGTGTCAAAGGGCAAAGATCGAACACCAGAAACCAGCAGGGTTATCGCAATCACTTTAGGTCCTAAAATGGAAATGGGATAGCATTGCAATGGATTTTGTTTCCGGACTACCAAGGACGCAAAGGAAATGCGATGCAATTTGGGTAATCGTTGACAGGCTTACGAAATGTGATCATTTCTTGTTGATCAACCAGAGGTATTCTTTGGAAAGATTAACCCAGATTTACATCAAGGAAGTGGTAAGATTGCATGGGGTACCTTCAAGTATAATTTCGGACAGCGATCCGAGATTTACTTCCAGATTTTGGCAGAGTTTAAATAGTGCTTTGGGAACAAAGCTCAGGATGAGTTCAGCCTATCATCCGCAGACAGATGGTCAGTCTGAAAGGACGATTCAATCTTTGGAGGATCTTTTAAGAGCATGTGTTTTGGAAAACACAGGGAGTTGGGACGAATTCCTTCCACTGATTGAATTCACGTACAATAATAGTTTCCACTCGAGTATTGGTATGGCGCCATACGAGGCACTGTATGGGAAAAAGTGCAGAACACCGCTCTGTTGGTATGAAACCGGGGAGAATCAGTTGATAGGACCAGAGATGGTGCAGCGGACAACGGAACAAGTTAAGAAAATTCGGGAAAGGATGAAAGTCGCAAGGGATCGACAGAAGAGCTACAGTGACAAGAGGAGGAGAACCTTGGAGTTCCAAGAAGGCGATCATGTCTTTATGAGGTCACTCCAAGAACTAGAATCGCCAGGGCAATCAAATCCAAAAAGCTTACACCTATATTCATTGGAACATTTCAAATTCTTCGCCGAATTGGTCCAGTTGCCTACCAAATTACTTTACCTCCCAACCTATCCAATATTCATAATGTATTCCATGTATCCAAACTCAGAAAATGCCATCCTGATCCATCACACGTGATAGAGCCTGAATCAATCTAGATAAGGGAGAACTTGGAATATTAAGTGCTGCCTGTCCAAATCGAGGACAAGAGGGTGAAAGAACTCCGCGGGAAGCAGATTCCCTTAGTCAAGGTCATATGGGATGATACAACAGGAGATGCCACCTGGGAACGTAAAGAAGATATGCAACAACGATATCCCCATTTATTCTGAGGTATGTCGAATTTCGAGGACGAAATTCTTTTTAAGGGGGTGGTAATATAACACCCCGTTTTTTTTTTAAAGCTTTCTAAAGATAATAAACAGTATTTATGAGTTTGTATTTTATTGGAGGGTCTAGAGAGTGAAATAAAATAAATTGAGGCCATAGTCACGCTTTACGCTATCGTAGGGAGTTACGGTTAAATTTTGGGTCGAAAACTCAGACAGAGCCTGGTCTGCGTTTTCATGGACAGTAGTGTTTTACTACTCAAAAGACCTAATTTTAACTCGTAAACGAGACAGTTAGCCTTAGAATTGGATTTCCTACCTTTTTGCTAAAATTGGTTTCGCGCTCTAAAAAGCGGAATAATAATAAACTATTCGGGCGAAAACTCGAACCGGGAGACAAATGGAGCTGTATATGGATTTAACAGGACCCGCTAATGGATAAACGTGATGTCACATCAAGTCACATCACCTTGGAAAGCGTGCCGGAGTCATGATGGATTTTTGAAAATACCTGGACGCGAAAAGACCACAATGCCCCTGACTTTCTTCAAAATTACCATTTTATCCTTGTGTGAAAAGGCAAAATTACCCTTAAGTGATTTTTGACTCCTCCTCACCCTCCCTCATCGATTTCCTTAGGCCCCCTCCCCCCTCCTTCCTCCTTCACTTCTTTCTTCTTCATTTCCTTCATTTTCTCACCTTACTTTCTCTAATTTTCCTAAGCATTTCATAGAGAAATTTATGAAACAAAGTTGATATTCTTGATCACCTTCGTCATCTAGGAGGTATGGAACCGTCACTTACTCTCTTAATCTTCAAATTCTCCATTGAAATCTTGTGTTTTTTTTTCTATGATCAACTTTGAAGCTTAAACTTCAAAAATCTCTAGAAAATTGTAAAAAAATCTTTTTAATGTCAAACAAATTTCAATAAGCTAGTTTCATTACCCTCTTTCATAATCCAATAGCTTGTAAACCAAAGAGCTCTCTAGCTCATATGGGTAAGAATGGTGAACCTTATATGTGTTGAAATCTTGAGTTTTTGATTCAATTTTTGAGTAATGAGAATTGATCTAGTGTTATGTATGCTTAAGGATCATTGATCCAAGTGTTAGGAATTTTTAGACATCCCTAGCCTATTTTACCATGAAGAGGCCGAACCTAGCTTGTGTGTGAGCTATGAGTTTTGCTTCAAGTTTTTGTGTAATAAGACTTACCCTAGTGTTATACATACTTGAGGATCATTCATCCGAGAGTTGGTAGAATTTCAACACCCCTAGCCTATTTAAATAAATAAGGGCCGAACCCTAGTCATAAGGATTAGGGAAGTTTTGATTGAACTGTATTAATTTCTGGTTGTAATCTGTTGTGAAGGATCAAATGGCATTCAATCGTTCGAGAGCATGTACGACTGACAGTTTTAGAGCCGCAGTCAGAATTGTACCAGGAAACTATTCAAGTGGGGAGAAAGAACTGCTTTTGTCAAGAAGGCAAGCTTAATATAGAATTTATACATGTGTAGGGGAACCTTAAAGCCTACTAAAGGTTGAGCCCTGGACAAAGTGACACAACCCGCCATCCAATTGGAGAACCTAAGATATTAACTAACCTTAATCGCATTATAATCGTTAGTGTAACATCCCCGTTTCTGTAACTGTTTATGATCAACATTTAATTGTGATCGCTACTTTATGTTTGATATGAATTATATATATATATATATATATATATATATATATATATATGTCAATGTTTATATTATGGTTTATATCCATGGTTATGTTGTGGTAAAGTTTCTTTTGTCGTCAAGAGACGAAAAACCGATAAAAGTTCTATTTTGATCATTATCAGGTAATTTCTCGTTTTGCGTGCCGGAGGCCGGGAAACGAGGAATTAAGTGAGATGTAATGTTGAATTACATTTTTCATTACCTTGTTGATTATTCCTAATGAAGAAGATTAGCTTTCTTAAAATCCAAAATTTACCAAAAGTAGTAAAAACCAATTATCCATTTTTGGTAAAAATCCTAATTACCTAATTCCTAACTAAATGAGAATGTAACTATTCTAGTTACATTTATCAAGGCCATTCGGCCATGATGCTTGCGGAAGAGCCCAAAATCGTCTTTTTATCATATCCAAGAAAGTTATGACATTAACCACTAATAGAAAAAGCATCTTAACCATTTTTTGTTAATCTTGTCCTTAAGCACTCCCTAAGCAACAACCACTCATCAACTTG
The DNA here is from genome assembly GCA_039655645.1 of Ammopiptanthus mongolicus. Lineage (NCBI taxonomy): Eukaryota > Viridiplantae > Streptophyta > Magnoliopsida > Fabales > Fabaceae > Ammopiptanthus > Ammopiptanthus mongolicus. Next base: position 47,693,645 of record CM077351.1, on the reverse strand, counting down.
AATCTTGGCCCTCCAATCATTATGATCAAAATTTAATGAGGATTTGGAGTCCACAAGGGAGGGAGAACTCAGCCCTTTAGGTGTTCAAGACACCAAAACACTATTCCATTCATTTCTCACTCAAAACACAAAAGTTCAAGATTTTCTCTCTTCTCTCACTTCCCTCTTGCATTCGGCCAGACCCAGTAAGTAGTCTTACTCACCTTATTTCATCATTCTAACTTCATATTCTTCTTTATCTCATTCATCTAAACAACTTTCCTCTTTGGAATTTCTTCATTTGAAGTTGTTTGCTTCAAGTTATTCAAGAATCATTCAAGAAGGTTCAAGCTTCTTGAACTTGATTTTGAACCCTTGTTCACGAGTAAGTTTATAACTTAGTTTCTTCTCTTTATTACTCTTGAGAACATCTTTATGTTATCATCCTTATGATGTTGAAAAATCATTGTGTTTTCATTGTTTATGAAGTTGAAAAAAATCAAGTTTTGAACTTGTTTGTTTCTCCTCTAGGTCACGGTTTTCCTGTGGTTTTGGTGACCAAATTTTCATCTTCTACTCTTCAAGGAAGCTTCACAAAGGTAATGGAGGAGTGAACCATATCACACCTTAAATGGTGGTGATAAAGGCCTCCTAATTTGTTGAAGGAAAACCCTAGATCTAGGGTTTCCTTATAAAGTTCTTTACTTTGTTGTCATATTAAATTATGTTGTTGTGTTGATATGATGATTATGTTTGTATGTGCTAGGAGAAAAGTATTTTGGCATGGTGACAAAACTATTCTTAGGTCCAAAGATCTAAGGATAAGATTTTTGAATGGTTTGAACTTGTTTATGTTCTAAGTTGTCTTGATAACATGTTTATATGTTGATGTGATTATTCTATGCTACTTTGGATGTTGTTGAATGGCTGTATTTTGGTCGTATATGACCATGAGTGGTTCGGCCTTGACATATTTAGGAGGGAAGCCAAAGCTTCTATGTTTAAGTGATGGTAAAATGAACTTAATATGGTTCTAACAATGCAATAAAATAAAGAAAAACCTATCCTATTTTCCTATGGGGCATTCGGCCTTCGTGTAGAAAATAGGGTTAGGATCTTAAAATGTTAATGCTAAGGGGTTTTATATGTTCATACTAAAGTATAAGAAGTATATAAATTGAAAAGGTTTCCAAAGAAACCAAGTTTTGGTTCCAAAGAACCATGTGTTGTGAAATAAGAGTTTTTGGACTTCATGTAGGAACCATATTAAGAATGGGTTGGTTTGATGTTGATCAACCACTTACTTTAATAAGTTGTTTTAAAGAAAAGTTTTTCAAGAACCAAGAGTTTCATAATTAATCAAGATGGTTTTTAAGAAATTTTAGTTAGTAAGCTTTCTTTGAGAAATAGGATTCTTACAAAACCTTTCTTTAAAAACGAAGAGTTTTACACTATTACCTCTTTGGACTTTCCAAAAGTTATAAGTTATAGTTCATTTGAAAACAAAATAATGATTTCAAAAGAGAAATATGTTTTCTTCTACACTAAGTAATAGAATTAAGGAAACTAACTCAAGGAGTTTTACACTAAAATGAGACACCTATGGACACTTGATTAGAATTTTCGAACTATACTTCATCAAAGAGATTTCATCGACTACTTTGACATAAGGATAGTACTTTGAAGTTTTCACTATAATAGTATAAACACGCGTTATCTCCTAAGGGAATCTATATGAACTCCACAATGGACTCATAAGATCCTAGTAAAAGACAAATACTAATACCTAGTGGGCATGACAAAACCATGTTCCACATCCTTGATGATTTAGATCATCTAAGGACTCCATAATGTTTAATCACTAAGAGTTACTTACAAGTATAAGTAATGTTCCTTTGTTAGACAAGTGAGAAGATTGATGAAGGGGATCTTTGTGGACCCCAACCTCCATAATGCATCTAGGTTATGAACTAATGTATCATAAGACATGAACATCGTGTTTCGAACGACAAAGTGGTACGTGATTGCAAGGAACGAAACCAAGGATGGGTGACTGATGGCAAGTTGTGTGAAAGTGGGTCCCGTAAGGGTATCCTGTGGTTTATCAAGGGATAAACGAGGTACTACAGTGATGAGGTAGTACGTGGCTGTTTTGTGTGCTTTTCTTGACATGCATATGCAACTGTGCATGAGTCGGGCGTGAAGCCTAGGAGTTGAGATTACACCTTGGTGCAGGTGCGATTATCTGAGGTGTCGATCATGAGGATCTTGGGGATGTCGGGGGTTTGGGAAAACACATGTGGCCAGAGAGTAGCTTCTCTGTGTTGTGGATATCCATCGAAAAACGCTGACGTCCTGACTGAAACACCGACCAAGTCATGATTTGGGTAAAGAACGTCTGGTGTGAGCCGTTATGATGATTGCAATCATTTGGATGGGACACTGTGGGCTGAGATAACGCAGACAATGTTCTCCCAATCACTCACTATTGTTATGCTAGCTCCATGGAGTAGAGGGTCTGAGTCATGTTGCATTTGTGTCATTGCATTCTTGAGTTGACCTTTGACCCATATCATTGTTGATAGATATATTAACTGTGACTGATATATTAGCTGCAATTGATATATCTATGTAACTGTGAAGCCAGGTAATTAATTGTTATGATGTGAAAGCCCATGCGCTATTATGCCGACTGGGTGCGTGTGTGCGTGACTTTTATCACTGCTATTCTGGTTGTGCGATATGCGGAATCTCACCTCATTACTTTTGTTGTCACGCTGCTCGCGTGGTTTTCTTTCTACTATGGTGAGTAGATATGGCGAGCGATCCACCTTCTCGATTGATGTTGGACTTAACGCTTCACGACGGGGCGGATGCTTGGACGATCCATCCTGATGGACGTCGCACATACACAGGAGCAGTGAGTTTCATGAGCAGGAGAGAGTTGCCTTTCTCCATGACGAGCCTGTCTGAGAGAGTTTGTATTGTACGGTTTAGTGGTGAGGGTAGCACAAGAGTCACCCAGCCACCACCACCACCACCTGCTGATCAACCGCGACAGCCCAGCACCCAGATTGCAGTTCATCGGGAGGAGCCCCGGGACATATATGTTGACCCTGCTTCTATGCCACCTCCACCTACTGCACTGTCTACTTTTATTGTACCTGCGTCTGTGGATGGCCCTTCTGTCCCTGTTGTCCCACCCCCAGGGCCTACTTATGAGCCTTCCAAGCTACACCTTCTGATTCCCAGCATTCGGGCAACTTGGAGGATGACTACTCGTAAGAGCATATCGACTCCTGCCAGGGTATCCTTTTCTGCTCCCCTCATTATCCTCTCGTCTGACGATGAGGAGATGGAGGAGGAGGAAGAGGAAGTGCCCGAGTATGTTCCGAAGGACGTTCCTGAGGTAGCCCCTGCCAGATCGTGTTGATTGGGGACTGACAAGGTGGCGCTGCGGTACGCGGAGCAGATCATGAGCGGTTATGACATGCAAGCCTTGGAGGATGAGGACAAGGAGGCCATGGAGGAGGAGGAGGAAGAGGACCCTGAGGAGTATTACTCTGATGACTAGTGTAGTGTCAATGTTTGTCCAGTCTCTAAAGTCTTCCCAATGTCTATATATTTATTATGTACCCCCTTCCCCTTTATGTTATGGAGTTGCGTCTCCTGTAGTATAGGATAAGATGGTATTTATGCTATTTTGCTTTTCCCTGTAGTAAGATGTTAAACTACTATGTGTATTATGAAAAGTTGACAAAAGTTCTACCTTTTAATATTGTAATGATAATGCTTATTATCCTTGTTGTGTAAGTATACGTGTCTGGTTTTGGAACTTGAGTATGAAAGAAAGGAAAAAGAAAACCCATATTTTCGGTAAGCTCTATTTATATATTTTCCACTTTTAAATTTATGGTCTTGTGTTGAATAATCGTGACCCCTAAAGTGGGGTGTTATAGTTAGCGCGCCTTATTAAGACGAAGCGAAGCGAAAAATTAAGCGCGGAAGCAAAACAACTTAAGGCACGCAACGTCTCAGAGTGCACAACTTTTAAAATATAAATAAGTACGTACATACATCATTGCCTCGTCTGTAGGGCTGCAGTATTAAAGTAATACATACAAAGTATATAAATACAAACCAAAATAAAGATAGGAAAATAGGCCGAGAGACAATTCTCTGGCTAACCACGATCACTTCCCAACACCTCGAGGTTAGGATCCTGGGCGTCCACTGGCATTTGGCTCGTACGGAATGCCATCTAGTTCTTTAGCAAGTGGCTCCTCCATGGGGTCTTCCCATAAAATAAAATAACACATATAAAAAATAACGAAAGATAAGAAACATATATCATCAATATAGGAGAGGGCCATCAGTACAGCATATATACATGCATCACACAACACAGATAAAATATACAACACATCACCCATCTCTTAACTCATACACCATAACATCACCTATAACTAGATACTCGTAGTGCCCGTACCGACTCCTGAAAGCCGTCTTCGGTATATCATCTTCCTTCGCCCTTATTTGATGATAACCGGATCTCATATCAATCTTAGAGAATACCGTTGCTCCCCTCAACTGGTCCATAAGATCGTCAATCCTTGGCAACGAATATTTATTCTTGATCGTTACCTTGTTGAGCTTTCCATAGTCCACACACAACCTTGAACTGTCGTCCTTGTTCTTGATGAACAGCACGGGTGCTCCCCAGGGTGAAACACTCGGTCTTATAAACTGCTTCTGCAGCATGTCGTCCAGTTGCTTCTTCAGCTCTGCCAACTCTGTTAGGGACAGTCGATAAGGTGCTATCTAAATCGGCCCAGCTCCGGGTGTAAGATCGATTGCGAATTCTACTTCCCTCTTGGGTGGTAATCCGGGCACATCATCCGGGAAAATATCTGGAAACTCACGCACCACCGGCAAAGCATCTAGACTCGGAGTCTCCTCGGCTTCCAAAGAAAACAGCACCATGCACTCTCCTGATTGTACACCTCCCGACACACCATCCCTATCAGGCAATGATCCAAATTGCTCTGAAAAGCAGAGGGTTTTATTTGAACAGTCTAGTACTACATGGTTGGCCGAAAGTTAGTCCATGCCTAAGATAATATTAATCTGCTGCATAGGCAGATAGATTAGGTCAACAAGAAAAGATCGGTTCTCTAAAACAACCGGGCATTTTAAACAGACAAACAGGGTTGTCAGAGAATCACCTGTAGGTGTAGAAACAGTCAAATCATATGGTAAGGAAGAAATAGGCAAATTCAAATGATCCACACACGCTAAAGAAATAAAGGCATGTGTAGCCCCTGAATCAAATAAAACAGATAAGAGTCCCCCCGCAACTAGCCACTTACCTTGTATCAGATCGGGAAGTTAAGAAGCTTCAGATCCTCTCACGACGAATATTCTTCCCGTCGTCTGTGGCCTATTCTGCTAGCCCACCACTTGTTGTCCAGTCCCAGCACTCTGAGTTCTTCCGACTTGTTGTTGAATTTGACCCCTACCAGCATCCCCGGTTCGACACTCGTTAGCGTAGTGGCCCCAAGTGCCACAACGGAAACAAGTGACATTTGGTGCCTGAGCACAATCCTTCACTTGATGCGGCCCACCCCATCGAAAACACTTGGAAAACCCTGGTTGCCCTTGACTGGTATTCCCCTTTCCATAACTTGCTAGTTGTTGATTCGGGCGACTGTAAGGTTTCACCTTTGGTTGAAACTTTCCTCCTCGGCCTTTCTGACCAAAGCTCCTGGCTGGTCCACCGCTTGTTGCTGGATTTTGTGTAACTCTCTCTTGATCGTGTCCTTCCAGTACTGTACATTTCTCTATCAGCTCTGGGAATGATCGGACGCTCAATGGCAGCATAGCCCTCTTCATCTCGGGCCTCAGTTCGTCTTTGAACCTTCTGCATACCAGTCGTCGTCCGGGTATACTTGGTAGAACTGAGAGAATTTCAGTAGCGCCTCAAACCTCATGGCGTATTCTCCCACCGACTTCTGTTCCTGCTTCAGGTTCAGGAACTCTTTCTCCTTCTCTTGATGGACACTCCTTGGGAAATATTTCTCCAAGAAGCTCTCACGGAACACTTCCCTGGTCAGCAATCTTCCTTCAGTCTCTAGCAGTATCTGCTTGTTCTTCCACCATGCTTCTGCTGCTCCGACTAGCATGAAAGCAGCATAAGTGACTTTCCTATCCTCTCTGCATTGGATAGCAACAAAGACTTTCTCAATTTCTTGCAGCTATAGCTCGGCAGCTTCAGGATTGTACTCCCCATGGAATTGGGGAGGATCCCTTTCATGAAGGCATTTAGGCCGGTGTTTACCACTTCACCTCCTCTGACCTGATTCTGTTGTTGTCTAGCATCCCTCTTCCTGTCGCTACATGAACTGAGCATTCTGTTGTGTTTGTTGCAGCATTGCAGCGGCCAAATCCCTCATGGCCCTCATCGCTTCGTTCTAATCTCTGCTACTTCCAGTTCCCGAGGTGTCCCCATTATAGTCGGGGTCCCTGGTTCCAACTAATGCTCCCCTTCCTCTACCAAGTCCTCTGGTGATTCTTTCCTGGTAAAGAAAGCGTTAGTTTCAAGCCATAAAACATATGATAAGCCTATGGCTTATCCAGTTTTTAGAAAAGGCTAGAAAAAGAAGAAAACAAGGAAAAAAGCAAAAACAAGGTGCTGGCCTCGCGACCCAATGCTTGCCTCGCGCGCCAGAAGGCCAGCCTGAGTAGTAAAGTCCGGCCTTTCGGCCTCGCAACGCTAAAACAATGCTCGCCTCGCGAGCCAGAAGGCCAGACTGATCAGTAAAGTACAGCCTCTCGGCCTCACGACGCGAACCTATTCTCGCCACGCGAGCCAGACAGAAGCAACATACCACATTAATCAACAGACATATATATCATATGGCTTACGAACAAAACAGTTATCATGCTCGATAACTTGCGCATCGGACGCTCTACCCATTTTTCTAACTAAAGTCGGCACCCGACTATCAAGTCAATACACTTCCTAGACCTCACAGTCCGATATTAGAATCAAACTGCTCTGATACCACTAAATGAGACGACCCGCCATCCCATTGGAGAACCTAAGATATTAACTAACCTTAATCGCATTATAATCGTTAGCGCGCCTTATTAATACGAAGCGAAGCGGAAAATTAAGTGCGGAAGCAAAACAAATTACGACACGCAACGTCTCAAAGTGCACAGCTTTTAAAATATAAATAAGTACGTACATACATCATTGCCCCGTCAGTAGGGCTACAGTATTAAAGTAATACATACAAAGTATATAAATACATACCAAAATAAAGATAGGAAAATAGGCCGAGAGACAATTCTCTGGCTAACCACGATCACTTCCCAACCCCTCGAGGTTAGGATCCTGGGCTCGTCCACCAGCATCTGGCTCGTACGGAATGCCATCCAGGTCTTCAGCAAGTGGTTCCTCCATGGGATCTTCCCATAAAATAAAATAACACATAGAAAATAACGGGAGATAAGAAACATATATCATCAATATGGGAGAGGGGCATCAGTATAGCATATATACATGCATCAGACAACACAGATAAAATATACAACACAACATCACCCATCTCTTAAGTCATACACCACAACCATCTCAAAAGTCATTCTCTCAGATAAACCTATAAGAGGGATACTAGTCCTTATGTATATGTTGACTTCCCTATATGCATGTTGGTCGATACATCACGTCCCCAGTTGGACATCCCCGTCAGCATAACATCGCATCACGTCCTCCATTGGACATCTCGTCTCGGGATTAAAAACATCACGTCCCCAATTGGACATCCCTCATTGGGACAAATATGTTGTGGTATGAAATGCTATGATATGAAACATACATCAATCGCAGGTTGATACCGGGACCTCACGCCTACGCACTCGACCACGACCACGACACACCGCATCCACATCAACATCAACATTGTTGGAACCAAAGTGGTTATGGTCCAAATAATCCCTTAATTTTTGATGTTAACAAAGAGCTAATTTAAGATGAACAAAGATTTCTTATGGACTAACGTCTTATATTAAGTGTGCAGGATAAAACTTAATTGAGTCCAAAGACTATCCATAGTCCAAAGACTTTATCTCGTCCAACATTTAATCTTGGTTTACGACTGGACGGTAATATATAGAACCATGAGTCCAAAGACTCTTTCGATTACTTTTGTAATAGCTAGTCCAATAATGCTTTTATATTTCAAGCGCGAATATCTTGTAAAAGTATTTGAATTTATTATTCCCTGTAAAAGGCTTATATCCTTGGGACAAAACATTCTTTGTAATATTCGTACAAATGTAAAGCGTAAGCCAAAATGTCTCTGTCACTTAAAGAAGTTGACCTTCTTCTTTTGGAAAAACAAAAGGCAACTTTCGTTCTGCACAGAGGATACGTCAGCACCACTTTTAGCTATCATCCTGATAGTCTATCCTGCTGATCAGAAACTTCAGAAGCTATCAGACTCAACGGATCAAATGCATTCAATGCTCATCAGAACAGATCCTTTTCCATCCGTTGAAGACTGAAGTCTGCTCAAAGACAAGAGGTTATATATACCTCCATCCCTTGAAGATGCAGGGTTACCGAACTTGAGCAAAAATACAAGTGAAGCAATACTTAGCGATTCAAAATCTTTCAAGAGATACAAGCAAACATCTGCTCAAGAAATCAAAGAGAAAATCTCAAGCTTGCAAAGCTAGCAAAGCTACTCTAATCCTCATTTTCATATTACTCTCTGTGTAGAGTTTTTAAGAGTCTAAGCTTTAGTTTCGAATTCTCACATTTAGTGAGTTAGTAGAACAAACTTTTTTCAAAACCTTAGTTTGGTTGAGCCTGAAGAGGCTTGTCTGTAAAAGAATACTTAGAGAACCTGAAAAGGTTGAGACTACTGCCTGAAGAGGTGTTGAATACTTTGTAACAAAAGGTTTTTGTTATAGTGGATAAAGCTCTCAAGTAGAGAGGATTGGACGTAGCTCTTTGGTGAAGAGTGAACCAGGATAATATCTTAGTGTTTTTTTCTCTCCCTTACCCTTACTTTAGTTTATTATCTAACTGGGATTGAATTGCCTTTTCCTACGCTGTTTTCTTATCTTATTCAAACTAAGTTAGCGTCCAACTTGGTGTTTGGAATAGCTCTCTTTGCTTTTAATCGTTTTAGTGTCCAACCTTGCGAAAACTATTATCTGCTTACGAAAAGAATTTAAAATCTTCAGAAACACAATTCAACCCCCTTCTTGTGTTTCAAACAGGTTCCTTCAATTAGTATCAAAGCACAGCCTCTGGGTTGAGCACTTTGCCGTGTAGAGGAAAAGATCCTACTGCAGATATGTCTAGACCAGGTATGCCAAGCGGGAGTCAACCTATTATGGAAGGTATTTCCATGACCAGACCGCCGTTCTTCAACGGTACTCACTACCTGTACTGGAAGGAAAGATTCAAAGGTTTCATCCTCAGTACAAACTCAGCTCTCTGGACTAGAATCACAAAAGGTCCTAACGTTTGTCTCCACTCTGACGGGACAGACAAAGCAGAGGACGACTGGACTGATGCTGAACGGACTAGAATGGAACTGAATCATAAAGCAAGAAATGCTTTAATGTGTGCCCTCAGCCCTGATGAATTTCAGAAGATTCACGCATGTGAATCAGCCAAACAAATGTGGGACACCTTGTCTAATCTCCACGAAGGGACAACCAAGGTGAAGGACTCCAAAATCATCATGCTGGTTGGCCAGTATGAAATGTTCACCATGGCTGAAGGAGAGTCCATCCTAGACATGATGGGTCGCTTTCAGACGATCATCAACAATCTGAAATCCCTTGGAAAGGTCTACACTACCAAGGAGAATGTCACCAAGATTCTTAGGAGCCTGCTTAAGAAGTGGAGACCTCTTGTTACTGCAATCACCCAGGCCAAAGATCTCTCTACTTTGACTCTGGATGATCTTGTCGGGATGCTTCAAGTTCATGAGCAGGAGCTTGATCTTGACAATCCTGGAAAGAAGAACAAAAGGATTGCCCTGAAAGCTCATAGGTCCAACAACTCAAAAGCTTTAAAAGCTGATGAGTCCAGTGATGAAGCTGATCAGTTTGATAATGATGTATCAGACGATGACGAGCTATCCTTTATCTCCAGAAAGATTCAGAATATGTGGAGAAAGAAAAATGGAATGAAAAGGAGGCCATTCAAAAAGAAAAGCTTCAAGGATCATGCTGAACCCAAAGATAAAAGTCAGCTGGTCTGTTTTGAATGCAACAAACCAGGACACTTCAAAGCCGATTGCCCTACGCTAAAGGACAAGAAGAAGTTCTTCAAAAAGAAGAAAAAGAACTTCATGGCAACTTGGGAGGACTTGAACTCTTCTGAAGAAGAAGAAGAAGAAGAAGAAGAAGAAGAAGAAGAAACAAATGAAGAGGCTAACTTATGCCTTTGGTCCAATAAACAAGATGAAGACTCTTCGAGCGATGAACAACTTGTTGTTCCCGGAGAAAGAAGTCAGGAGTCTACCTCTGAAGGAGGATGGAATGTTCCACCCATCTTCAAGGGAACAGACTATCCTCGTTGGAAATCAATTTTCCAAATATACGTCCAAGCTCAAGACTATGAGTTGTGGGACATCTTCACTAACGGAGATTATCGTCCAACGATTACCCTTGAGGACGGATCAACATCGTCCAAACATGAAACAGACTGGACGAGTGATGATATCAGACGGTGTTCTCAAAATGCTCATGCTAACTGGTGTCTTGTCAACGCCCTTGGTCGTCCAAGACTGGACATGGTCTCGCGATTCCAAACAGCTAAGGAGAAGCTGGACGCTCTGGAACATCGGTTCAGACCAAGGAGCCCGTCTACCTCAAATCTTTGCCTGATGGTCAAAAGCTCTTCGGACGCTGAATCAGAAGATGACGAGGTATCTGTTTCTGACTCTCTTCAAGAAGCATATGATGAATTGCTAAATGATTCTTCTCTATTGCATCATCAATACATCATGCTTAAGAGAAAACTGTCAAAAGTGAATAAAGAGTTGGAAGAGTCCAACAAACTAAATAAGCAGCTTGTTGAAGAGAACAATACGCTTAAAGCTGAGAATGTCAGTCTAACTGACAAACTCACCTCTAAGTCCAGTGAACCCCATGAGGTAACTAGACTGAAACAAGAGGTATCTGATCTCACCAAAAGCGTATCTAAGCTTGTTGGAGGATCAGAGAAGCTACACCTGATATTAGGTACACTAGATCACCTCATGATAAGTCTGGCCTAGGCTACGACTCTGAGAAACAAAGTGCGTCTCAGAAAATATCAGGGTCCAACAAACATCACAAGGCTTTTCATTCCTATGGAAAGCAAAAAGAAAATAAATTGAATGCATCCAGAACTTACTGTAAGATTTGTGGAAAGAGTGGTCACACCTCTTCAAAATGCATTTACAATAACAAAAACAAAATGCATGGACGAAGACCACCAACTAACCCAAAAGGACCCAAGTCTATCTGGGTACCTAAGAATATGATAACACCTGTTGCAAATCTGCTTAGCAAAACAAAAAAGACCCCAGTCCTTGTACTTGGACAGTGGTTGCTCACGTCACATGACGGGAGAAAGGTGTATGTTCCAAGAAATCTGTGAGAAGACTGGTGGATGGGTCACCTTTGGAGGCAACCAGAAGGGAAAGATAGTAGGAATAGGTAAGATTGGTAAGCATCATCTTCCCTCTATTGATAATGTTCTTCTGGTTGAAGGATTAAAACACAACTTGCTTAGCATAAGTCAATTATGTGACAATGGGTCTGTTGTTTCCTTCAATAAAGGTGAATGTATGGTCAAGAACCCTGATGGGTCCATCTTATTCACTGCCAAAAGGCAAAATAATCTGTATAAGATTAACTTGGGGGAACTTTCAACTCAAAGTATATCATGTCTAGTGTCTGTTGAAGATGAGCGATAAATCTGGCACACAAGACTTGGTCATGCTAGTCTGAGATTAATCTCTAAACTAAACAAGCTTAACCTTGTAAGAGGTCTACTAAAGATTGTGTTTAGATCAGACGCTCTCTGTGATGCATGTCAAAAAGGAAAACAAGTTAAGAACTCGTTTGAGTCCAAGAACATTGTTAGTACTTCTAGACCATTGGAATTGTTGCATCTTGATTTGTTTGGTCCAACAAGGACTGCTTCTATCAGTGGTAAGAAATATGGACTTGTCATAGTAGATGACTATACTAGATGGACATGGGTTAAGTTGCTTGCTCACAAGGACGAGTCTATCAAGGTCTTTTCTATATTATGTAAGCGAGTTCAGAATGAAAAAGGCATATTCATCAGCTCGATCAGAAGTGATCATGGAGACGAATTTTAAAATGAGCTTTTTCAAAGGTTCTGTGATGAAAGTGGTATTCATCACAATTTCTCTGCCCCTAGAACACCACAACAAAATGGTGTTGTTGAGAGAAAGAACCGATCTCTTCAAGAGATGGCTAGGGCGATGCTTAGTGATAATTCTGTCCTTAAGCACTTCTAGGCTGAAGCTGTAAATACTGCCTGCTACATTCAAAACAGAATATACATAAGACCAATCTTGAATAAGACTCCTTATGAATTGTGGAAAGGACGCAAACCCAACATTTCTTATTTCCACCCCTTCGGATGTCAATGCTTTATTTTAAATACTAAGGATCAACTAGGAAAGTTTGATGCCAAAGTAGATAATGGAATATTGTTAGGATACTCTGAAACGTCCAAAGCTTTTAGAGTCTATAACTCTAGAACTTTGATTATTGAAGAATCCATCCATGTTAAATTTGATGATAAACAGCCTGATACGAGATTATCAGAGCTAGATGATTCTTTTGCAGATATGAATCTGAATGATTCAGATGCTCGTCCAACAACCAACAAAGACGAGGCATCAGATGCTACGCAGGATGCATCATCATCTCAGTAAGCTGTAAACACCCCTCGTTCGTGGCAATTCAGAACTTATCATCCTGAGGATCAAATCATTGGCAAACCTAATGATAGCGTCCGGACAAGGTCAACCTTCAGAGAGCAAGCTAACTCAGCCTTCATCTCTGAGATGGAACCAAAGTCTGTGGACGAAGCCTTACTGGATGAGTGATGGATCCTCGCTATGCAAGAGGAGCTCAACCAGTTTCAACGAAGTGACGTTTAGATGCTGGTCTCCTTGCCTAAGGATAAGTCTGTCATTGGAACCAAGTGGGTCTATCACAACAAGCTGGACGAAGATGGCAAAGTTGTAAGGAATAAAGCAAGGTTAGTTGCTCAAGGCTACTCACAAGAGGAAGGTATTGATTATACTGAAACCTTTGCTCCAGTAGCTAGATTAGAAGCTATACGTATCTTACTCTCATATGCTGCACATCATAACATCATGCTTTATCAAATGGATGTAAAAAGTGCATTCCTAAATGGTGTAATTAATGAAGAAGTATATGTTTTTCAACCACCCGGTTTTGAAGATCAAAACCGTCCTGAGCATGTATATAAGCTTAAGAAAGCTTTATATGGACTCAAACAAGCTCCTAAAGCTTGGTATGAGAGACTCAGCACTTTCCTAATGAAGAATGGCTTCTCAAGAGGAAAAGTGGACACAACTCTGTTTAGAAAAGTAAATAAAAAGGAATTTATTGTTGCTCAAATTTACGTTGATGATATTATATTTGGTGCAACTGATGAATCTCTTTGCCAAGAGTTTTCTGACTTAATGCAAAGGGAATTTGAAATGAGCATGATGGGAGAACTAAAATTCTTCCTCGGACTTCAAGTAAAGCAAACTTCAGACGGAGTGTACATTCATCAGACGAAGTACACAAAGGAGCTTCTGAAATGCTTCAAGTTGGACGATTGTAAACCTATGAATACACCAATGCATCCAACGTCCGTGCTAAACAAATATGATAAAGATAAAAAGGTAGACCAAAAGGTATATAAAGGTATGATTGGTTCCCTCTTATATCTAACTGCGTTCAGACCTGATATCATGTTTAGTGTTTGCTTATGTGCTCGTTTTCAATCCGATCCAAGAGAGTCTCATCTCTCAGCAGTAAAAAGAATCTTTAGATATCTAAAAGGTTCTACTAATCTGGGTCTTTTGTATAAGAAATTTGATGAATACAGATTAGTTGGATTCTGTGATGCTGACTATGCTGGAGACAGAATAGAAAGAAAAAGCACAAGTGGAGGGTGTCACTTCATTGGTGCTAATCTTGTCTCATGGTCAAGCAAAAGGCAAAGCACAATTGCTCTATCAACTGCTGAAGCTGAGTACATTGCTGCTGCCAGTTGCTGTTCACAACTGCTTTGGATCAAACATCAATTGGAAGACTACAATGTGTTTGCAAGCAACATCCCTATCATGTGTGATAACACTGCTGCTATTAACTTGTCAAAGAACCCCATACTGCATTCTAGAGCAAAGCATATAGAAATAAAGCACCATTTTATTAGAGATTATGTGTAAAAAGGAACAATAGATATTCAATTTGTTGATACTGACCATCAATGGGCAGATATCTTCACTAAACCATTAGCCGAAGATAGGTTCACATTTATAAGAAAATATCTGAACATGCATTTCATTGATTGACTGAGAGTCCAATGCATGCGTCCAATTGTTGCATTACGTCCAATATATACTCGTCCATTGTACTTTCTGATTGCTCGTCTAATGCATTAATGGAACTCAATCTTTGTCGAATGAACTATTATCTCTCATTCCCTTAACTGAGTCAGTTTTTGTTTTCTTTGTTTACCAAAAATGATTTTTACGATTTCAAAGTCTGAACGTGTGTCAGGCATTTAATGCACGTCGTTTCACTCTCTCTCTCTCTTTGAAAATACGAAAGGTTTTCATTCTCTCTTCTTCTTTCTTTAAAACCTAAGTCTTGTTAAAAAAAAAAATCAAACCTTTACAAAAAGCTTTCATCTTTCTTCTTACATCTTTGAAAAGGAAAACCCTTTCTGAAAAACCCTTCTTCTCAAGACCTCTTCTCTGAAACTATGGCAACCTCTTCTGCTGCTGCCTCTAAGGGTAAAGGAAAAACCTTTAACGCTCAGACTGCTGATGTCATGGTCGAGTTCAAGTTTAATCTACAATTCCTGGTTGATAACGGGATTGACATTTTCTCTAACATCCATGCTGCTGGATGGTCAAGCTTCTTCGAAGGTTCTCCGGTAATCTACCCTGCTCTAGTTAGGGAGTTCTGGACAAACCCTATTATCTTTGAAGGGAGATTCGCAACAAAGTGTTTGATACTGAAGTAATAGTATCTGAAGCAACCATTTCTAATGCGATTGGGTGCGCCCAATTTGGAATAACTGTTGAGGATAACTGGGAGGAAGAAATTGGTGATGCTTCCACCATCAGAGACTGTCTGTTGAAGAACTCGGGTGACAAACTCATAGCCTCAAAATTGACTGACAAGGCTAGGGTTCTTCACCAAATCTTGAACAAGTCTATCCTTCACAAGGCTGGGTCGAAGGATAATGTATCAAAGGCTCACCAATTCTGCTTGGTTCATTTGATACTGGAAAGACAGATAAACCTTCCCCACCTTTTCTTTTCCTTCTTCAAGTATGCCATTGAAGGCTCTGGGAAGAATACTTCAATTATCTATGCTGCTCTTCTCTAAAAAATCTTCAAGAAGCATATGGTCTACGATGACCTAAAGAACTTGGCTCCAGAAAGAAAAGTCAGATATTACGGTGTTCATGGTATTGAACGATCGCATCAGCCTGAGTTTAGCAGGCAAAGCTTGGTGATGATGCAGTTGGACTGCTTCAAAAAGTCCAAACCTGAAGGAAAACAAAAAGGAGCTCAGACGCAAGGCTCAGAAGAAGCGTCTGAACAACGAGTCACTGCTAGACGCTCCACTGAACTAGCTCGTCCAACAGCTAGGACTCCTCCTTCTAGAAAAAGGAAGCTGATTCTAGATCCTATAGATGAGGACGAAGAGGACGATATACCCATCTCCAGGGTAGTCAAAGGTCCAAGATTGGAAACCTCGTCTGTTGCACCCCTGCCTAAACCTATTTCAGCAAGGGCAAGGTCTACTCGAGCAAAGGCAAAAGGTAATACTAAACCTATCTCTAGTTCAGTTATTACTTCTTCTGTTGTCCAATCGTCTGAGTTTGAGGACTTAACCTTTGAACCTTCCCTACCACCCTCACCCACTGACCTACCACAAACACAAACCCTAACCTCACCAAATGAACACGAAGACTGGTTCACACCCTGGGGAGATCATCCCTTCCAACCTTATGGCGCTCCCTACCCCAGACGGATCTTTCGCAAAAGAAAATATAGACGCATCCCAGGAATGAACCACAGTAACAAATGCTCAATTTGGGCTGAAGTCAAACGCAACTTTCCTGTTCTATTCCTTAAACACACACCCCCACTACTGAACCTCACCCCAAAAGCCCTCTTCCACTACCTGAATATGAATATGAACAACCACCCACACCACCCACCTCTGGACCACCCCCTGAACATGGCTACTACCCCATCCCACACACATCAACTGAACGTCTGGCCACTGAGATGTATATAGCTCTTGGACCCTTGGTTGTCTGCCATGAGAAGAAGACGTTTCCTCCAAGGAAAGTCTATCCCAACCTCATCAAGGACAAGGCATTCCAATGGTGCCACTACAATATAAATAGGCATGTAGTTCTTCGTAATGAAGACAAGAAAGGCTACAAGACGGAGTACGAAAGGAGAGCAAGGACGTTTGGCTTAACCAACTACATCCTTGATCCTGATCTGTCATTCATTCAAAGCTACCCAACAACTTGGAAGGAGTACTCTGATGTTCGGGACTTTCTTCCTTATTATGCCGTGCGGAAGGAATGTGACATGACTCGAGAAGCTAAGATTCATCACAACCTTCCAAAGAAATGTTGGTCAAGGACATCCGGCACAAGAGCAGAAGTTGTTCCTCCTCGAGCTTGTCCAAGGATCCTTATTCTAGATCCCAACAAGAATAAGGACCTTCGCAAAAGGCTTGAGTCATAGATGCTGCCTTACAAAAATGCTTTTGATCCCTTCTTTTGGAAGAGACCTCGAGATGACTCTGGGGCTCTAGCAAGCATTTGGAAGAAAGATCCCCGATTCAGATATGACCCAGATGCTAAGGTCTACTGGGAAAACCACATCTGGAGATGCTCCTAAGAAGCATCATCATCTGGACTATCAATTGAGGAGAAAGAAGAGATTCGCGTCTACCCAAGACAATATCGAATCTATGAGGCTGACTTCATGATCATAGACGATGTCTTTGGGATACCTCTTTATCCTAGAGATGTATTGCCTTCACCTGCTCCTAGATGGAGAGAAAACAAGTATGATGATGCTGAGATCATACTTGAAATGCTGCCACCTCCACCCAAACCTGTCATTGATCTTAATGCTCCTCCTCCTCCTAAGCTGGTTATTCCTAAAGAGATTGGGGACACCGAAATCGTCTATGAGGACCCCTCCTCTGAAACTCATGCTGAGGAAGTGGAACAAGTTGCAGACTCAGCTGCAACCAGGGCCAAAGCTGAGAGCTCCGCCTCGGTTATTCCTCCTAAGTTTCACGAGTTCGTCCAACGGTCCATTGCAGCCAACAATGCGGTGCTCCTTCAGCAAATTGCGGCTATGTTCAAAGATTTTATTCCAAAACCTCCTCCTCCTCCCTAAAATTTGTTTTATTTGTTTTCAAATATACTGACTATGATGTGTTTCTCACTCTTTTGTCTGATGACAAAAAAGGGGAGAAAATGGGTTGATTGAATATATATATCTTGACTGCTTTTATAACATGTCTGGCTTTCCATGCTCAAAAGCTTATATCAGAATTGATTGAATATATATATCTTGACTGCTTTTATAACATGTCTGGCTTTCCATGCTTAAAAGCTTATATCTATCGTATATGCTTTAAATGTTTAGATGCTTTAAATGATTAGAATGTTTGTCTTAGGGGGAGCCCTTCAGCTCTCGAGGACTCTTTGTTCAATCAAATTAGTATGTTTTGTCATCATCAAAAAGGGGGAGATTGTTGGAACCAAAGTGATTATGGTCCAAATAATCCCTTAAGTTTTAATGTTAACAAAGAGCTAATTTAAGATGAACAAAGATTTCTTATGGACTAAGGTCTTATATTAAGTGTGCAGGATAAAACTTAATTGAGTCCAAAGATTATCCATAGTCCAAAGACTTTATCTCGTCCAACATTTAATCTTGGTTTACGACTGGACAGTAATATATAGAACCATGAGTCCAAAGACTCTTTCGGTTACTTTTGTAATAGCTAGTCCAATAGTGCTTTTATATTTCAAGCGCAAATATCTTGTAAAAGTATTTGAATTTATTATTCCCTGTAAAAGGCTTATATCCTTGGGACAAAACATTCTTTGTAATATTCGTACAAATGTAAAGCGTAAGCCAAAATGTCTCTGTCACTTAAAGAAGTTGACCTTCTTCTTTTGGAAAAACAAAAGGCAACTTTCGTTCTACATAGAGGATATGTCAGTACCACTTTTAGCTATCATCCTAATAGTCTATCCTGCTGATCAGAAACTTCAGAAGCTATCAGACTCAACAGATCAAATGCATTCAATGCTCATCAGAACGGGTCCTCTTCCATCCGTTGAAGACTGAAGTCTGCTCAAAGACAAGAGGCTATATATACCTCCATCCCTTGAAGATGCAGGGTTACCGAACTTGAGCAAAAATACAAGTGAAGCAATACTTAGCGATTCAAAATCTTGCAAGAGATACAAGCAAACATCTGCTCAAGAAATCAAAGAGAAAATCTCAAGCTTGCAAAGCTAGCAAAGCTACTCTGATCCTCATTTTCATATTACTCTCTGTGTAGAGTTTTTAAGAGTCTAAGCTTTAGTTTCGAATTCTCAGATTTAGTGAGTTAGTAGAACAAACTCTTTTCAAAACCTTAGTTTGGTTGAGCCTGAAGAGGCTTGTCTGTAAAAGAATACTTAGAGATCCTGAAGAGGTTGAGAATACTGCCTGAAGAGGTGTTGAATACTTTGTAACAAAAGGTTTTTGTTAGAGAGGACTGGACGTAGCTCTTTGGTGAAGAGTGAACCAGGATAATATCTTTGTGTTCTTTTCTCTCCCTTACCCTTACTTTAGTTTATTATCTAACTAACTAACTGGAATTGAATTGCTTTTTCCGACGCTGCTTTCTTATCTTATTCAAACTAAGTTAGCGTCCAACTTGGTGTTTGGAAGAGCTCTCTTTGCTTTTAATCGTTTTAGCGTCCAACCTTACGAAAACTATTATCTGCTTACGAAAAGAATTTAAAATCTTTAGAAACACAATTCAACCCCCCTTCTTGTGTTTCAAACAGGTTCCTTCAACATCAACATCATCATCAACATCAACATCAGCATCACGACGCCTTGCGTCTATGAGCCACAGCTCCATGGTTGGGACCACAACGGTATCAACCCGAACAACATCATCACTCACCATACTCTCATCAACACTCTACCAACCATATCACAACTTAATATTACAACAGTAATTTCACCAGTACAGATTTCATCATAAAGCCGGATAACAGTAAAGCACACAAACAGTTCAACACAATAAATAAACAGATGATCAATTAAATAATTCAACACATCAACCTCAATCAATCAAATCATCCATATTATCAACTTAGTGGTGATAGCCCAAAAGTACCTACACATAGGGTCCAGACACTTTAGCCAGGGCTCAACCTCTAGTAGGGTTTCTATACTAAGCTTGCCTTCCTGACGATAGAGTTCTTTCTCCCCACCTTAGTGATGTTCCTGGTGCAGCTCCAACTGCAGCTCAGCAACTGTCACTCGGGTGTGTGGTCGAACGTTCGATTCCTGTCCGATTCTATACAACAAAATACAACCAGAAATTAATACAACTCAATTAAAATCCCCTAATTCTTGGGACTAAGGCTGCTGCCCCTATTTATTTAAATAGGCTAGAGAGGTTGAAATCCCACCAACTATTGGATCAATGACCCTTAAGCATGCACAACACTGGAGTAAGTCTTTTTACTCAAAAACTTGAAGCAAAACCCACGATTTCTCTCCCTTTATGTTTTGGCCATTCATACCCATATGAGATAGAGAGCTCTTTTAGTTACAAGCACTTGGATTATGAAATAGGGTAAAGAGTCTAGCTCATAGAAATTGGTTTGGCATTAAAAGGATTTTTCTACAATGTTCTAGAGATTTTTGAAGTTTGAAGCACAAACTTGAAACTATGAACTTTCAATGGAGAAAAATGAAGATTGAGAACTCAAGAGAGAAGTCTATACCTCTTAGATGATAGAGGAGGGCGAGGTGATCAACTTTTCTTCACAAAGTTTCTTGAAAATCCTTGTGGAAGCTTGAGAAAAATGGAGGAAAGTGATGGAGGAAAAATAAGAAATGGAGAATAGAAAAGAAAGGAAGAAGAAGAAGAAGAAGAAGAAGAAGAAGATGGAGGCGAGAGAGATAAGGGGGAGCTCAAATTTGAGGAGAGAGAGAGGAGGTGAGGTCATCAAATTTAGATATTTTAGGGACGTAAATGTCCTTTAGGATAAATATCAGGGGCATTTTGGTCTTTTCGCGTCCAGATATTTTCGTTTGTCATTATGACGTGTCGAGTCATGGCACGCTTCCCAAGGTGATGTGACTTGATATGACATCAAGTTTATCCGTTAACGGATCCCGATAAATCCCTTTACAGTCTAATCGTCTTCTGGTTCGAGTATTCGCCTGAATATTTTATTATTATTTTTATTTTCGAAGGTCAGGACCCATTTTTTCGAAAATGTAGGAAACGTGATTCTAAGACTAACTTCTCGTTCACGAGTCCAAATTAGGTCTTAATAGTAGTAAAACACTACTGTCAGTGAAAATAGCAAACCGGGCTCCGTCTGAGTTTTCGACCCAAAATTTAACCATAGCTTCCTACGATAGCGTGGAGCGTGACTATGGTCTTGGATTAATTTATTTCACTCTCTAGACCCTCTAATAAAATACAAACACACAAATACTGTTTAATTAATATAGAAAGCTTTTAGAAAACTTAAAAAAAACGGGGTGTTATACAAAGTGCCTGGACCCTAGGTGTAGGTACTTTTGTGCTATCACCATTAAAATGTAAATCCAGATGATGTGATTGATTGAGGTTGATGTGTTGAACTATTTATGTGCTTATCTGTTGATCTGTTATGTTGAACTGCCTGTGCGATTAGCTATTTGTCTGTCATCGTGATGATATCTATATTGGCTTAATTATTGTTGTGATATTTTATTATTGTGATTGGCTGGATGGTTGTTGATGAGAGTATGGTGAGTTGTGATGTTGTTCGGGTTGATATCGTCTTGGTTCTGACCATGGAGCTGTGGCTCGTATGCAACACCCTTTCCCGAGTGTCACATTCCCGAACGTTTATAAGGCCGAAAATATTTATTAATGCGGAAAATACGATTTTTCTTTTTCTTTTCTTTTCATAAAGATGTAATGGGATTAGTAAAGGTAGTAAATAATACAAATAACTGAACTTAGGTTCACCATGCATTACTAGGACATACATACAGTATTATAATTCAGAAAACAGAAATAACAACATTACTATATATAGACATAAGTCTAATGTATGACTGACATAAGAAATACAATAAGTACTAGGAGTCATAGCTCCCAAAAGGTACTACAAAAACTGACATAGTCTGGCCGACAACAAAACTAAAACAGCAAAAGAGTCCACCTCCGAACTCAAAGGGACTGCGGAACCGAACCATCGTCGCGTCCATCTGTTCAAGCATCAACAGCAAGTACCAGCAGAAAACATACAGATATGGGTGAGATTCCCGTTCATCAACACAACAAAACAGCAGTAGCAAAAACGGGACGACTCACCAGGTAACAGCGTACCCAACATGTTAAGCAGTTAAACAACATACTAAAACTCTCAATATAAATCATGTTAAACAGTTAACAGTACAATATGATGCATTCTTAAATAGAACAGCGATGTATAACAGTAAATGTAAACATCAATAGCCATAAACATCAATAGCCATGCAATGCAATGCAATGTATATGACTCAATGTCAATGTCACTGGGTACTACTCTGACCCCTACTCCATGGAGCTAACAAAACATTCGGAGAGAGTGAATGGGAGGACATGTTCCGGTTTCTGCCAGCCATGAGCAAGATGCTACAACATTCGTAACGTGCACGTATCATCTGGCTTTACGGTAACACTCTCGACCAAACATGAAAAGTATGGCATCTAGTAGAGGATATCAGTGTATTGCACGGATTCGCCACGACACAGAAGAATCACCAACTGGTCACATGTCATCCCTTCAAACCCTGATACCTCCAAAAAGACCATTGAAGATCGTCACCGTAAGATTCGCACCCGCATCAAGGTGTAAGCTCAACTCCTAGGCTCAAGGCCTTACAACTATGCACATGAAATGCCAATGCTTACACAAAGCAGATGCGATAAAGCAATGTTTATCCATTGGATAAACCTCAAGGTTCACTAAGGTTCTCTTCCTTAGAAATTACACACGTCTTTGTTTTATAAAACAGTTATCCATCGGATAAAACAATTATCCATCGGATAAATATCTCGTGATTCCTTTGGAATGATCCAGACTGCTTTCAGAATCGTCGACTGTCCCCACAAACCAACACAAGTCTTTTCAGCGTGTTTTGTCCTCACTCACACGCTTTCTAGGAAACTTCCCAGAAGGTCACCCATCCCATAATTACTCTAAGTCAAGCACGCTTAACTATAAAGTACTTATGTTCTAAGCTCCCGAAAAGAAGATAAATCTTGTTGGTATGGGTAGTACCAATCAATTCTTATATGCCTTCCCTTAGCTATACAGTCCCATACCTGCATAGTCTCAGGATTCCTTCCACTGTACAGTCCCATACCTGCACAGTCTCAGGATCTCTCTCATTCCAGTCATCACAAGACGGAAACAATTGAACGATTAACCTGGATCCGAATCATCGGTCCGTCATCGAACTACTGTTTTGAAAACCAAAACGTTTCGTGTTTGTGTTTACGTCTTATGAATTATGTCTCAAGTCCTAAGCATTATGAATAAGGATTGAGAATCCTCTTAGATAAGTCTTTAAGCCTTTCTAAGATATTAATCCCTTGTCTTTCAATTAAGGAAACAAGTGTTGATTTCACTTAAGTCTTATGAACTCATTGATGTACTAAGTCATCAATGGTATAGTACATGGTCTTGTTCCACCACACACCATACTTAATTAACCCTTGTCTTCAACTCTAAGTTAATTATTTAACTTAGGTTTTTCACGCGTAAAACTTTACGATTGAGTTAGAAAACTCCTTTTGTAAACCAAACAACTTTTACAGTTGAAAACTCATTTGATTTAAAACAACATTTGAACTACTTACTTCATTTCTAGCATTTTCTGAAACATGAAATTCGCTTAGCGGAATTCGATTCGCTTAGCGAAGATGAGGCAGTAATACCTCCTTTGGAACTCCTCTGGATCGCTCGGCGAAACATCCATCGCGTAGCGAAATGTATTGTATTCGCTTAGCGAATATGTATTCGCTTAGCGCAAGTACAGACGGTTACACCTCTTTGTAAACACCTCTGGCTCGCTCGGCGAAACAGAATTCGTGTAGCGAAATTTCACTTTATTCGCTTAGCGAGTATAATTTCGCTTAGCGAAATTGAGGCGGTTATACCTCCTTTGGAGACTTCTCTGGACCGCTCAGCGAGATTTAATTCGCGTAGCGAAATTCGCTGGGTTGGCTTAGCGAATATGAATTCGCTTAGCGAAAGTGGGGCAGTGATGCCCAACTAAGACTTTCCCTGTTTTCGCTTAGCGAAGGTAAATTCGCTTAGCGAAAAGTTGCCTTAAAACAAGACATCAACCTTAGGGAACCATTTTGATTCTCTTCATGAAAACACTTCTTTTCTCATTTTGAGTCACTTGATTAGCTAAATGAACTAAGGATAAGGTATAAAACATGTTTCACTTTGGTGAAAGCACTTTGAGATTTAATTCCATTTAAAGTCACTTAGGGTTTTTCTTTGAAAAACACAAGTTATTGAAAACACTTTCTTTACATCAAAACTTGACTTGTCCAAGAACTATTCATATCCTTCCTTTCCTCAAGGTCATGGCTAATAGCCAACTAGGAATCAATGTGAAGTTTTACTTCATCCGCCAATCAAAGTATGGCTCACAACACTTACACAAAGCATGATAACCATAATACACATTACTACATCATAATCAAACATCCAAGTCCATCACACATTATGGTCTCATAATCAACAATAAAAGTCCATACTTGAACTAGTGATCAAAGTAGGTTTTCCAACATACATGAAAATGGTTTTTTATTCAATCATCTCATCATCAACATATGCTAAAGCACACTACAACATACTAAAGCATACACTCATCAAGACAACCTTGTTCTTGAAGAGAACTTAACAAAACTTAACATATAAAAGTGAACCCAAACAAAAGGGTTTCACCCACACATAATTTAAACAACCATCTTCACCACCACCATCTTGGTGTGATGAGGTTCTTCTCCCCATACCTGTTGAAGAGCAGATTCCCGGATCAAAGTCGGTTGATCGGTTTGTGAACCTCCTGATAGTTGTCACCAACTACAAACAACCAAACAATCAATCATTAAACAACAATCAAACCAAACTCAACAATTCTCACAAAGAGGGTTTCGGCCACCCTAAAGAGAATAAAGCTAGGAATTGATCTTGGTTTTCCATTTCATGGATTCAAAGGCATTAGGAAAGCTAAGGATGAAATCAAGTGTTAAAAATCAAAAATTGATGAAAAACACTATTCATCATCTTCAAAAGGGTTCGGCCCTAATGTGCTTTTTGAGCTATGATGAGAGTTGAATCATAAGCTCTTGGGTTTAGATAGAGAATGATGAGGTGAGTTCAAAGAACTTTGTCTTACCTCAAAAGGATTTTTCTACAATTTCCTATGGATTTTCAAAGTTTTGGATCTAAGAAATTATTTTCATGAAAATGAAGATTGATCTTGAAATAAAGAAAGATTAATGAAGCTAAGAGATCATAGAAGTGATCTTACCTTGAAATGATGGAAGATTGCTCAAGGAATCAAGTGATTCCAACAAGTGATTCAAGCTTTTCAAGAAGAAAAATGGAGTTTCTCTTCAAGAACAACAATGGTGTTCTTCTTTGGGCAGAAATTTCGTGAATGAGGGGCCGGATGGGCTGAGTTCAGCCTTTAAAACAAGTCACTTAAGGGCAAAATGGTCATTTGCCAAAAGGGTAAAATGGTAAAAGTGCAAAAGACTAAGGTTAGGGGCATTTTGGTCATTTTGCATCTAGATTTTCCCGATCGTCATGACGACTCTGGCATACTCTCCCAAGTGTCCTGGGATGTTGTGATATCAAGATTATCTGTTGGCGAGTCCCGATAAATCCATATGTGTCTCCGTTCGTCACCCGATTGAGAATTCCGCCCGAACGAAGGTCAGGAAGTTATTTTTCTGAAATTTTTACGAAATTTAACCAAAACGTAGAGAATCAAATTCTAAGACTTACTGTCTCGTTCACGGGTCCATCTGAGGTATTCTCAGCAGTAAAATCATACTGTCAGTGTAAAAATGCAGACCGGACTCCGTTTGAGTTTTTGACTCAAAACTTAATCGTAGCTTCCTACGATATTGTCGAGCATGACTATGGTCTCGGAATATTTTATTTCTATTCCTAAGACCTTGAATAAAATACATACGTTAAAATACTGAAGAATTAGAAAACATGAAAATTGGGGCGTTACATCGTAGACGCAAGGCGTCGTGATGTTGATGTTGATGTGGATGCAGTGCATCGTGGTCGTGGCCGAATGCTTATGTGTGAGGTCCCGGTATCAACCTGTGATGGATGTGTTTTGCATATCATAGCATTTCATACCACAACATATTTGTCCCAAAGGGGGATGTCCAATTGGGGACGTGATGTTTTTAATCTCGAGGCGGGATGTCCAATTGGGGACGTGATGTTATCCCGACGGGGATGTCCAATTGGGGACGTGATGTATCAGCTGACATGCATATAGGGAAGTCAGCATGTACATAGGGATTAGTATCCCTCGTATAGGTTTGATCTGAGAGATTGAAATTTGAGATGGTTGTACTGTATGACTCAAGGGATGGGTGTTGGTGTGTTGTTTGTTTTCCGTATGTGTGTGCTGCATGTATATATATGTTGTACTGATGCCCCTCTCCCATATTTGATGATGCATGTTTCTTATCTCCCTGTATTCTCTCTATATGTTTATTTTATTTTATGGGAAGACTCTGTGGTGGAACCAGATGCTAAGGAGTTGGATGACACTCCTTACGAGCCCGATGTCGGTGGACTAGCCCAGGACCCTAGCTCCGAGAGGTAGGAAAGTGATCGTGGTTAGCCAGAGAGTTGCCTCTCGGCCTTTTTTTATATTTTGCTTATCGTCTGTATTATGCACTCGTATGTATAGACTAATATTGTAGCCCTACTGATAGGGCAACCGATGCATGTATGTATACTTTACGTTTAAACTGCATTACTCTAATATGTGTGTGCTTTGGCATAGCCTTAATATAATTTTGTATTCGCATTTTAATCTTTCCGCTGCGTTTTGTCTTAATAAAACGCGTTAACGTTTATAATACGGTTTAAGACTTAGTTAAATATCTTAGGTTCTTCAATGGGACGGTGGATCGTCTCAGTGAGTTTCGAAAATCTCACTAGAAATTTTTTCATAAACTTCAAGAACAAAAGTTGAAGAGAATAAACATATGAACACTTACTCTTGAAGAAGTATGATGAAAGGTGAGTTCTTGATCAGGGTCCAAAAGTGAAAGTGATCTTTTGAGAAAACTTTCTTCTACAAAGTTGGAGAGAATATTGAGTAGATGACAATGGTGTAGTTGGTTTTGAAAAATGATGTGTGGATTGGAGAGAGAGAGAGAGAGAAACGTGTAGAGAGAGAAAGTCATGAATGAGTTTTAGAGAGAAGGAGGAGAAATGATGAAGATGAAGTTGTAAATTGAAAAGTAATAAGAGTGTGAGAGGGAGGAGGATTCGGCCAAGCTAAAGGGGAGAGAGAGAGAGAGAGGATAAGACAAACTATTTAAGTTTCCTAGTCTTAAGCTTAATGAGATAATGTCATAAACTTGACCATAAGGCATAAAGCATTATTGCCTAATTGGTGATTAGTTTAGATATTTTGCTTAAAGTTGGATGATGATATTATTATTGGAGGGAAACTTGAATTTTGATGATAACTCATATTTTTGGGCCATAATATGTCCTGCTCCTAGGATGAACTCCCAAATCACGCAAATCGAGAAAATAATATTTTTATCGATTCGCGATAAAATCCCAGGTAAAGATTTATTGGGTCGTCATAATTTTGATTTGGATCCTAATTCTATGACTTATGGTCCTGGACTGGAATATCTCCCGGTCTCGGGGCCAATTCTCGAAACTTCACAGACCTGATTAAAATAATAATATTTTTATCGATCTGCGATCAAAACACAGTTATATATAACTCAAACAATGTTTTATGATTTTTAATATGAGTTTCGAATTTTCTATTGGATTCTACTCATCATTTTTCAGTTATTAATTTACTTTAGCCGAATTAGGGTTTTTCAGACAATTTATTCATAAAGATTCACTAAAAGACAAAAAACGTCAGATACAGATTTAGGGGTGTTACAATTATCACAATAATCGATTATACATATAATCGATTGTCAACATAATCTATTTTTTCAGCTTTCTCAAACACACTCTAAACCACTCCATTATGAATTTGACTTCTTTACAGTGAGTGAAGCTCTAAAGTGAAAAAATAAGAGACTATCTACCTTTAGATTATTTAGTGGGTTAAATTCTATATATAATTAATCAAATCAATAATGAATAATTATATAATTTACTACTTTAGATTCCCACCCACTAAAGTAATCAAATCCCACTTTATTAACCAATGTACTCCATTTCCTCCAAAATTCCGTAAGATAACATAAAAGCGCAATTTAAAAGCGGGGCTGCGACTGAAATGACATGCAAATACAGCCAGGGGAGTTACTTCCTTCCCACTTCAACCTCTGCCACGTATAACCAAAGGTGGCACACACAGCTCTATATCTCCGCTCTTCGCTTCTCTCTTTACAACTTGCGGTCTTTCTAAGTCTCTATCTCTCCCCATACCTGTGCTCGGACTTGAAGTTGAAGATGAACCCTCACAGCCTTTTGGCATCTGCTTCCATAAACATAGGCTTGGCCTTCATAATCCTTTCACTTTTCTCCATCCTTAAAAAACAGCCTTCCAATGCTTCCATATACTACGCTCGCCCTCTTTCTCACCGCCACTACATCCCTTTTGACTCTCCCTCCACTCTGCGCCGTTTCCTTCCTTCCATCTCTTGGATTTCTCGAGCTTTACGTGTCACTGAAGACGAGATCATCGAAGCTTATGGCCTCGACGCCCTTGTCATCATAAGGCTTTTCAAATTTGGGTGAGCTCAACTGTTCAAGTTTCACTTTCAGTGGTCCTGTACTGCTCCTCTCCTTCGTCTCTTTCTATTTTTATATTTTATATCGGGAGAAATTGAAGTCCCACTTCACAAGAGACAGTGTTTGATAAGAATTTATAAATCACTTGAACTAACTTTTGGATTAAATTAGGTTCAAAATTTAAATTTTAAGATGATATCAAAAATCCATTAATGAATCACTAAATATATTATTCATGCACCAAACCTAATAGTGCTGGATGTGATGGGTGTGGTGGTCAAGTCCCACATAGACTAATTAAAGATAATGTCTAATAAGGACTTATAATGTTTGATCAATCCTACCCAAAATCCAAATTCTAATATTGTAAGTATTTTTTTGATACATTATATTTTTTAAGTATTTGGCTTCTGATACAAAGTGCTTAAAATTTTTCTTTGGTTTGAGTACGTGTTACCACAATGATTTTAAATTGGGCCGTGACTGCAGATTTGTTTATGTAGTTTTATGAAAAAAATGTGGCTGTAATTACGATGCCGTTGTGGAAATCCAAATGCGACTTAAAAGTTAAAACCCTGTTACATTATCTTCCTCTTTTCTCAAAGAAATCAAATGACGAAAAGTTTCACTTTGAGTGGTTGTATACTGCTCCTCTTCTTTGTTTCTTTTTTTAACAGTATTTGGCTTCTTATTCAATGTACTTAAACTTTTTCTCTTGTTTGTATATGGTTAACATGGCTTTAAATTGCGGCCGCTTGAAGTTATGGTTACGTTGCCTTCACTATAATTGTGCAGGAAAATACAGCCATAATTTGCAATGCAGTTGCAAAACTGCCAAAATTCCAATATTGTGGCCGTAATATGTCCAACTTCAATTTTAAACATTAAGATAACAAGAACTAGATAATATCATGCTCTTTTCTCAAAGAAATCAAATGACTAAAAGTAAATCGGCTTATGATGTTTGCTAAAAATGCAAAATGACAAGTGGTATAAGGTAGACTATGTTGTTCCTTGAGTTAGCTCAGTGGGTTAAGTTACGGGATTATGAACCTATTTGGCACGTCTCTTCTGCGAGCTTATAGCGGATACATTGTAGCGGACGAGAAAGTAGTCCTGTTTGGCAAACGTCTCTGTCACGAGCTTATAGCGCTTTTCCAGACTCTACTTGGAGTAACGTTTGAGCTTATAGCATATAGCATTTCATTTTTTTCCACTTTTATCCTTATTATCTTAATTTAATTCTACCTTTATTCTCTTATCTCTCTTTTATGTAAAATCATTAATGAAGATGTCCTTTTATGTCCTTTTATATTTTTCAGCTAGTTCAACCTCTAGTTTTACCAAACACTTCCACCGAAAATAAACTAGCTTATTCGCTATACGCATCAGCTACCTCATCCGCTATAAGCTATTTGCTATCAGCTAGCTTATCTGCTAACAACTAGATTTATCAAATAGGTTCTATATGAATTATGAGTGCGGGGGCTTGAAACTCCCGCAATGCCCTCTATCTCCTTTCTCCTCTCTTCGCCTCCTTTATATAAGGTCTCTTATGAGTCTTCTCATGGACCAAAAAAATAAAATAAAAAAGACATCTATATTGGCAGTAAGGTAGATGAAGAAAAGACAAATCCTTTTGCTTGTAAGATGAATCATAGACTTATGAAATTGACTAGCAAATATGTGACGAGAGTTATTTTTATATGTATTTAAATTTTCTATTAATTGGATTCTTGAAGTATCCAATGAATGAACTGCATCCATATTGTATGTAGCATGCAATTGCCCCGCTATATTTAAATTATTCTTAATGCATTTTTTTGGTGTGCAGCATTAATTTTTTTTCGGTATGTTCTCTTATTGGGTTGGCGGCACTTCTCCCTATTAATTATGGTGGCCAAGAGGCTCATAGAAGCTACTATACAATGGATTCTTTTACAATATCCAATGTTAGCAAAGGTTCTACAAGGTGAGATTGTTATGGTACACATCAGACTGGAGTTACTCACATCATGTGTTGTTTTTTAGACTTGTATGCAATCTTTGAGTTTCTCTCTCTCTCCAGCCATGGTTGTCTGTGACCTTTGGAAGTGGTTTTTATGAAATGGGTGTGGTAGTTTTGAATCTCTACCTTCAAGCACAAAAGAAGCTTAATTGATGTGTTTATTTTGATCAAATCATAGCAAAGCTGATAGAAAAAATAACTGCTTTTTCTGTTGAAAACGAATATTATTGCTGAAACTTAAACAAAAGGATTTCAAACAAAAATGTTCAATTTTGTTAAGCACAAATATGTTTAATTTAGTATTCAACCACTCTGTTGCCCCTTGTGATTTTTGCTCTGTTCGTTACCATTATTTTCCCTTTTAACATCAAATTTTTGAAATTTCCTACCTAAAAATGTGGAAAAAATTTACTAATGCTTCTATGCTTGATAAACAAGATCAATACATAGTGAAAATATATAGTGTTTTAGTGTTTTATGAACAGGGATATTAATTTAAAAAGTTGGGATATTTTGGTCTAAGTTTTGATAATGTTAAATATGCAATCCTAGCCTGTTATGGACTTATATTTCCAAGTTTTGATGATTAACTAAAAGAGTGGTTAACAATATGCTAAGATAGATAATAAACCATTCTTAAGTTATTTTTTCATAAATTGAAAAATTATTTACTAGGATATCCTAATTTTTTATTCTCCCATTTATTTTACTGATTCATGGAGAAACATAAATCGTGGGCTATGGGTAGGAGAACTGCTGTTTTTTTTTTTTTTACAAAACGATATTTGCACATTAAAAATTTACATCAGTTCCAAGGGTGAAGCTATTGGTAATCCCAATTGCTTATTTACATTCTTCATAACCATTGATAATTTTGTAAAATAAAAACGTATACAATGATTGGTTGATAAGGAGTGTGAATAGGCAATTTAGAGTGCCACTAGCATTACCCTATTTTTAACTCACTTACTTTTTAAGTAATAAAATAAAACAACAAAAACACATATTCAAACACACACTTTAAGTTCTTTTATCCCAAACTAAGAAGGGTAAATATGGTGTGAAACTTTTGATATGCAAATAACATAACTCTTTATTTTCGAGGTGTTTAGAGGATAGTAAGCAGGCTGAAGAGGCAGCCAAAGGGAAAGCTAAGAGGGGAAATGCTCCAATCTCTCCTTCAATCAATTTTTTGAATATAGCACATTTGATTTCTTCCATTATGGTTTAAATTGATTTTAAAATCTCATCATAATTTGTATTTAGTACATGAGATAAGGAGAAATAAACTGTTTACCATGAATTTGACATCATAGATGGAGTGGGATTGATTACATCATTCCACAATATTTCAATTATCATTTGACTTGAGATTATAACACTTCACTACAGTATTAGACTTGCATATAGAAGTCTTTCAGTCAAAACATTTTTATATCTAAACATTTTTATATCTTGGATGTCATGTTGATAATTTCCCATGGTTGAAGTTGTTGTAATGTAAGTTTTCAAACATACATAGGTGTTGATGTTTGATTTATTTTGTTATGCTAATACAAAGGTAAGAGGTTATGATGCCTCTCAATCTTTTATCCTTATATAGATTGTCAAATTTCTTTGAACAACCTTAAATCAAATTTAGAAAAGTGTCATTGTGTGTGTGTATACATACTTCCGTTAGGAAATGAAGATACCATAT
Organism: Ammopiptanthus mongolicus; assembly: GCA_039655645.1. Classification (NCBI taxonomy): domain Eukaryota; kingdom Viridiplantae; phylum Streptophyta; class Magnoliopsida; order Fabales; family Fabaceae; genus Ammopiptanthus; species Ammopiptanthus mongolicus. The sequence goes on along the minus strand of CM077351.1, from coordinate 47,661,323 downwards.
TTGGAGTAGGCAACTTCAATTCCAAGGAAATATTTCAATCTCCCAAAATCATTCATTTCAAACTCAGTAGCCAATTTTTTCTTTAGGAGTAGTTTTTCGGTTGCATTGTAATCTGATATAATCATATCATTCACATATACAAGAAAAATAATAAGTTTCATTTTAGGTTAGTGTTTAATAAAGAGGGTATGATCATCTTGGCTTTATTTATACCCCAGGGCTACCATAGTCTTGGTGAATCTCCTAGCCCAAGCTCTTGGTTGATTCAACCCATATAGGGCCATTTTCAGTTTGCATACCGTATTTTCCTCACCATACAATTCATATCCGGAGGAACCTCCGTGTAAACTTCTTCCTCCAACTCTCTGTGAAGAAAAGCATTCTTCACATCAAACTGTTGAAGTTCCCCCTTAAAGTGTGCAGCAAGAGAGAGTAGAATTCGTATAGTGTTCATTTTCGCCACTAGAGCAAAAGTCTCTTCTGAAACCTATCCCATAGGTTTGAGTGTATCCCTTTACAACTAGCCTTGCTTTATACTTGTCTAGTGTACCATCGGACCGATATTTTACAGTGAATATCCATCTGCACCCAACTGGCGTCTTCTCCTTTGGTCTTTCAACTATTTCTCATGTTCCATTCCTTTCCAATGCTTTCGTTTCCTCATTCATAGCATGAACCCATTTTTTTATCCTTCAATGCTTCTTGTACTGTCTTGGGCATTCTGATGTATTAGAGTATAGCTCAGCTATGCACTTATGTAACAGTAACTGAAAGTGCCATGTAAGCACTATTCAGTTACTCAATTGTAACTAGATTAGTTAGCAGCGGTTATGCTTGTTAGAATTGAACCTAGCTATAAAAGCTGAAAATGTACATGATTGATTCAGAATAATGATAATACAGTTTCTACTCTTCTCTTTCTCTCTCTCTTATCTCAACTCTTCGATTATGGTATCTAGAGATCTTTTCGGAACCTGATCCTCTTCTTCGATGGCGGAAACTTCACCGCACTGCACTGTCGGAACTCCGGCCACTGGCGATCCGGCTCCATCATCGTCGACGATGAACTTTAATCACGTTCTCTTTGTTAGTCTCGATTTCTGCTATGGTAGCAACAAGTTGAAGCGGTGATAATTTCTCACAAACTCCATTGTTATGTCATAAACCCTAACATTCCACCGATGTATAACTCGTCGTGCACAAGACAGTGTCTCCGAAGCTTATAAACTATGGGTGGTTTAGGATCAAATGCTTTTCACTTGGTTACTCTGTTCAATTTCACCTTCTATTTTACCTTGATTCATCACTTGCAAACAGTCATGACAGGTTTGGGAGAAGATTCATAAGTTCTTCTATTCTCACCTTCGAGCCAAGGTCCATCAACTTAGATCCGAATTGAAGAACACGAAGAAAGGATCTAGGCCAGTCAGTGAATATCTGATGCGTATTCGTGCTATTATTGACTCTCGACAAGCCATTGGTGACCCAGTTTCTGAGCAAGATCATATTGACACAATTCTTGAAGGTCTTTCTGAAGAGTACAATTCCTTTGTCAGATGATTTACGGTAGAGTAGATCCAGCCTCTGTTGATGACATTAAGGCTCTGTTACTGGTTAGGAAGCACAATTCGAGAAGTATAAACAAGAACTTCCTTCCTCCTCTGTTTCGTTGAATGTTGCTCAAGCTCCTAATCTACAAGCTTCATTTTCGGCCACTGATTCTACTAATTTTCAGGCCAACAGTGACTATCAGGGTTCGAACAATGACTATCAAGGCTCCAATCGTGGTGGCAGAAGTCGCGGCCATGGTGGCAAAGGCCGTGGGCGTCATGGCAATAGACCTACTTGTCAACTATGCAACAAGTATGGTCATGATGCTTATAATTGATGGTACAGATTCGATCAAAATTTTGTGCAACAATGAGTACCTACACTACAACACTTTAATGCAAATAAGTTTCCTACATAAGGATTATGGCTTACTATTGCAACCAGCTTCCTCCACTCCCTCATTTCCCATTCGAGCTTTCTGTGATGCTGACTGGGCCAGCGACCCAGATGACAGACGCTTTACTTCTGGCTCTTGTATTTTCTTTAGGCCTAATCTCATATCATGTTGTTCAAAGAAGCAAACCCTTGTGGCCAAGTCCAGCACTAAGGTTGGGTATCGAAGCATGGCAAACACTACAACAGAGGTTCTTTGGGTTCAATCTCTGTTAACTAAATTGGGTGTAAAATTCTCCACTCCACAGTTCTTTTGTGACAACCTCAGTGCGGTTTCCCTTGCTCACAATCTGGTGCTGCACTCGTACGAAGCATATGGAACATGACATACACTTTGTTAAGAGAGAAAGTTACTTCCAAAGCTCTAACAGTGCATCAGGTTCTTTCTGCGCAACAATTGGTTGACTCTTTCACCAAGCCAATCTCAATGTAACTGCTTCTCAAAAGCCACCTTGAGATTGCAAAGGGGGTATTAGAGTGTAGCTCAGCTATGTACTTATGTAACAATAACTGAAAGTGCCACGTAAGCACTATTCAATTACTCAGCTGTAACTAGATTAGTTTGCAACAGTTATGCTTGTTAACAACGAACCTAGCTATAAAAGTTGAAAGTGTACATTAGGGGTGGCATCGGGCCAGGTTGGGGGGAAACAGAAACCGATCCGGTCAATGTTGATCGAGTTGGGTCGGGTTGAGGGAAAATTTTCGCGTGTCCCGAACCGACCCAACCCGACATTTTCGGGTTGGGTCGGGTCGGGTTTTGGGTTTATTATTAAAAAATTAAACAAATTTGAAAAAAAAAAAAACATAACAATTCACATGAAAAAATAATGTAACTTTGGGCTACAATTCCAGCCAAGCCCAAATAAGGTTTCAGTGTTTGTCTATTTGTATACAGTGGCTTTTATAATTTTAAGGATTGAAACCTAATTCTTCTTCTGGAAGTGGAAGCCATCGCCTATCTCTTTCAGTCTTTCTCTTTATTCTCCAATCAGCAGCATTGCGAACAGAGGCAATGGCGGACGGCGGCGACAGTGGCAACATTCCTATATCTCTCTCCCTGACTCCCACCAGCGTCGCGTCACGTTCCTCTTTCTCTCTCTCTCTCTCTCTCTCTCTCGCACGCACGTGACTTCGTGTTTTCAAATCTCTCCACAAAGAAAGCAACACTGTCTGCGGTCTACACTGTACAGAGAGAGATTGATTCTTCTTTTTTTCTCTAGATCAGTTCTCCTTCTTCATCTCTAGATCGGTTCGGGTTGCTCGGGTTCGAACATCTCCAACCCGGAACCTGAACCGATGACTACGGGTCTATGTACATTGGAACCGGACCAACCCGGATTTTTCGGGTTCAGTCAGGTGGGGTTACCCAGGTTCGCGGGTTCGCGGTTATACCTGTCCACCCCTAGTGTACATAATTGATTCAGAATAATGATAATACACTTTTTACTCTTCTCTCTCTCTCTCTATTTTCTCTCAACTCTTCGATCATAATGGAATCTATGGCTGAAAATAAAGCATTGTAGTTCAAAAGAAGGTTTTTAGAAGAGCCAAATTGAGAAATTCCTTTTTCTCTATGTAATAGGTAATTCATTATCAGATAAGGATCAGAAGTACTTAATGAAATATGTAAAGTATCAGGCTCAAAAGTATGAGAATTAGTATTATCATTACTTATCACCGGTTCAGACTCTTTGAGTAGAGGTTGGATTAGTTCAGGTTGATTTCTCTTTTGATACACTATTTTTGGTGAGCTGACTTTTGTCTGAGCAATTGTCTCAGGTGGAAGACTAGCAGATGATGCTAACTATTATGTCTTAGAAAACATATCAGAGGATGGAAGCAAGGGTATGCCACTGCCTTGAGGAAAAATCTTAGCTTCCAAATCAGTAGTGTTTTCGCCCTGAAGTTGAGAGGAGAGAAAAATGATTGATTTTCCTGAAAAGTGACATTCCTGGAGACAAAATTAACGACTTGAAGGGTGATAACATTTATATCCCTTTTGTCAGGATCATAACCAATAAAAATGCATTCATATGCCTAAGTGTCGTAGTTGCTTCCATCCAATTTGTCAGTGCAAAGAGGGGCACTAACATAACTGGTGAAAACAGGAGTGTCCGCCTTTGAGGAGTTTTTATGAATATCTGAGGATCCAGAATGAGCCATTGATCAGTAAACCAACACCAAAAAACTGAAACCACAAGTACCTGAGAGTAAACGCGCAAGGCCTAAAGGACAAACAAAGCCCGGATGCAGGTAGAGGAGAGAGAGATGAGTACTGCGCACTAAACGGCGGCCGGAAATACCGCCGGAAACGCCGTCATGCGCGGCGGAGAAGACGGTGCTTGCCCGGAGTGACAGAGATGCGATCGGCGAGTGGCGGCACGTCCAGTGGCGGTTGGCGGCGAGGTTTGGACGGTTGCATTGATCGGCCACCTACGATTCCAACAATGGGGTCGTCGACCAGCGGATAGCGGTGGCGGCTGACAGTGACTGATGGTGTGCAAAACCGGAAAGAGGACACAGTTTTGTTGAAAAAAATTTCATTGATGGGCAGTAGGTCCACCGGGTAGGCACGGATTAGGGTTACCTTTTGTTAGGCTCTAGATACCATGTTGAAATAAGAGAGAAACAAGAGACATATGGTTTAACCTGTGTGTTTCAACTACACAGCGGGGACTCTATTATATAGTACTTTGAACAAATCAACATACAATCAAGGTAATAATTACAATGATTACATAATGGCATAATATCTGGCTATCCTAATTACCTAATATTCCTATAATCAGAATATATTATTTAAATAAATATCAACACTAATAAATTACAATAACTACTTCCTAAGCTTTGTAGACTATAGATTTATTTCCTAAGCTATTGTGATTTCCAACATATATACACACACACACACACACACACTAGGTAGTCGATCATGTGCTATAGTGGCGCTAATAGGATAGTGGGTTTGGGCCTAAGCCCAACGATTGGGCTGAATAGAAAATTAGTTATGATGGCCGATGTGGCCAGCTGGTTAGAGGGGCAAAGTAGGTATAGGGAGAGGGCATGGAAGGGGGAGGCATTTTGCATTTTCAGTTCGAACCTTAGGGGGTTTGGGCAGAGAAAGAATCATCTCTTCTTTGAGGAGATTTGCTCTAGGATTATAGGGGTTCTCTTCGGTAATATTTCTTGCATTTTCAGTCTGTAATACAATTCTACATTTATCTTGAATTGGGCTCTATCAATTGGTCCGACGTGCCAAATTCTCGAGGGAGAGCCAGTGTAATCGGAGATGGAGGACATGTGGGCCAAGAAGGTAGAGCTGCCAGCCTTTGCAATAGAAGACCCTATTGGATGGGTTGTGACAACTGAAAAATTCTTTGAAGTTCAACAAATCCATTCATCCGATAAGTTGCAATGGGCATTCATGAGTATGGAGGATGTGGCGATGCTTTGGTTTCATTCTTGGTGCCAGGAAGACACAGAGCCAGATTGGGAATCATTTTCCATGGTTGTGATTAGAAGATTTGGAGCACGAATGGAGTACTCAATGGAGAAGTTGATGCTAGAAAATCAAGGAACAGAACCAGAATTGGTGATTGTCGATGGTGAAGAGAAATTGATGCTAGAAAATCAAGAAATAGAACCAGTGTTGGAGGTGATCGGTGGTGGAGAAGAGGCTCACCACAAGAAATTAGAACCCGAGATAAAAAAGGTCTTTGATACAATGGCGGAAAGGAGATTGAAAAAACGGGTAACAAGGAAATGAGTATGGAAGGGTTGTGGTCGATCCCCCACCTGCGCTGGAGCAGTCGGACGCCGATCTGCTTGTGGCGGCCAAGGCATTCCAATCGCTCAAAGGTTAATGGCACATATGCCACGGAAGGAGCCACTGGAACCCTGGGATGTTGGCTCACTTCCGACGGCCCTTCCACAACTAGAGCCACCGGTCGTCACCCAACTTGTGACGGCCGATGGGTCGCTACTGACGGAAGCACCCTGTATGCATGCCATGGAAGATCCGAGTCGGCTGGTTGTTAGCCCACTTGCGATGGCCCTGCCCAAGCCGGAGCCACCGAACGTCAGTTCACCTGTGACGGCCACGGGGTCATTGTTAACAGAACCTCGAAGGATGGGTGCAAGAGAAGAGGCGAGGCTCAGGGAGAGGGAAGACAGAGAGGCAAAATGGGTAATTTGTGAGTTGAGTGATCAATTCTTCAACCTATTGGGCCAGGCCCAACACGACGAAGGAAGACTTTTAGAGACAGAAGAAGGAGATGTATCTTATCCTAAAGTTACAAAGAATCAAGCAGAAAACGTAGAGTTGGAAATTGGGCCTAACTTCACATGTACAAGGCCCATTAAAATTGGTTCTATTGCTGCAGCTAGAAATCAAATCACTTTCTTGGCAAATCTTCCGCAACCTCCTAATCTGGAGCTCCTCTCAGTAGCTCAAAATAAGTTGAAATCTCTCACTATGTCAAGTCAACTTCGACCACAAGTCTTAGCTGCAAGCAAAAACGGAATTTCTACCCTTAAGGGTTCCCCATATTTACCTATTCTTGAGCATTTGCGACTGGAAGATAACCCAATACTTAAGATTCCTCATTTGGATGCAACGTCCATATTGCTAGTTAGGTCTACTTCAAAAAATATAATGATAGAGATCTTTCTCATGAGGAAATGGCATTTGCAAAGCGTTATCTTGCGCATACGGTATAGTAAAGTGGAATGCTCCCGGAGACTGTTTGAGGCCATAGAGAGACTTCTTCAATTTACACACATTTGACCCAAATTTTTCTTCAAAGCCATGAGGGCCATCCATGTACACCTTTTCTTCTAGGTCAACATTGAGGAAGGCATTCTTCATATCCAGTTGGTGCAGAGGCCAATCTAAATTGGCAGTAAGAGATAAGCGAATTCTGACAGTGTTTAATTTGTAACAGGAGCAAATGTTTCTGAGTAGTCTATGCCATAGGTTTGAGGGAACCCTTTGGCCACCAAGTGTGCCTTATACCTTTCCCCTGATCCAATTGAATTGTACTTCACATTGACCAACTTCCAACCGTGTTTTTCCCAGCTGGTAGAGTCATAACATTCCAGGTATTGTTCTTCTCAAGAGCTCTCATCTTCTTAAGAACATCTTCCTTCCACTTTGGAATTCTTATAGCTTCTTTTACATCTTTTGGAACTTCTATACCAGACAACTATGAGGTAAATGCAGCAAAAGAAGAAGACAAATTTGAATATGACATAAATTTAGACAAGGGATGCTTAGTACAAGATCTAATACCTTTCCTAAGCGTTATGGGCATGTCTAACTTAGATGCGGACTCATTATGACTATTAGGTTCAGATGGGGACTCACCTTTGTCAAGATCACTGGTTGGATCTTCCTTCGGTTCAGACTCATGGCAGTGCTGGAGAGTTGGTTCATCATTCCTTTTTTTATGGTTCTTTTTCACATAGAACTTTTCCTTCCACTTTTGGTCACCATCTTTGAACCTGTTTTCTTCTTCACAATAAACATTATGTTGTGGTATTATGTTTAGTTCTTCATTATCATCAATTTCTAAAGGTTGTTTGTTAGGATTTTGATTTAGGGATGTAGACCCAGATTCAATGGGTGCCTTACTCATGATGGTAGTAGTTCTAGATAATGAATCTTGGTCCTTTGCTGTTGGTGCAGTAGTACAAGTCTTAGAATCATGTGAAGTAAGTGTATTTTCAGATAAAATAATAGTTTCAAATGAATCTTCATGTGAGTTCCCCCTGAAGATGAATGTCCTTAAAAAAGGTTGTTTTTCAAAGAAAGTGACATCCATGGTTAAAAAAATTCTCTTGGATTTTGGATCAAAATACTTGTATCCCTTCTGGGTTGGTGAGTATCCAATAAAAACACATTTTATAGCATGGGATTCTAGCTTCCCAAGGTGCTTATGCTCATTAGGGGTGGACATGGGTACGAGTCGATCCGCGAACCCGACCTATCCAACCCAACCCACAAAATCTGGGTTGGTTCGGGTCATTGAGTTGGGTTGATTTTAAAATAAGTATACCCATGACCTATGGGTTGGGTGCTGGGTCTAAAGATTGTGAACTCGAGTAATCCAATCCAACCCGCTGAATTTAGGGAACATGTAACTAATGCATATTCCAACTATTTAATGGAAATTGTACTCCAACTATGCTTTGTATTCCAAGTTTCCAATCATGTTTTTGTTATTGGAAGTCCAAATTAACTAATGAAGTGGTGTTTTTTTTCCTTCTATTTTTTGTTGTTTTTTTCATTTTTTTTTGCTATTTTCTAAAAAAAAAATAATATTTTACTAATAAACCCAATACTCGACCCAAACTGACCTGTATGAGATTGAGTTGGGTTGGTTTGGGTTACGTTAAAAATTGTGACTAAATTGACATAACCCAAACCAGATGTACTTGATTGGGTTGGGTCTTTAAATGCACCAAAGCCGACCCACACCCACCCCTAATGCTCATGAACAAAAGTTGTGGAACCAAATATCTTCAAAGGTAAATCGGCTAAAAGACGAGCCATAGGAAAACATTCTTTAAAAATATGAAGGGGAGTTTGAAATTGTAACACTTTGGATAGCATAAGATTAATCAAATATGCAGCAGTTAAAATAGCTTCACCCCACAAATATTTGGGAACTTTTGTTTCGAAGAGTAAAGCTCTAGCCACCTCTAGGATATGTCTATTTTTTCTCTCCATAATCCAATTTTGTCTACATTCAAAGCAGGAACCTATCGGTGGGGATTGTTTTTTTGATCCAAGTCCATTGGCAAAGTAGTAAAGTCCTCCATTCTCCTTAGCATTGCCAGTCATCTTCCCCGAGTTCAAATCCTGAAACACACAGTGAGAAGGAGAAAAGTTAGTTTGACAGTTTTTATCCTGGGCTAACTTACTGACCGATAAAAACTACATGCCAAATTTGGGACATGTAAGACATCTTGGAGAGTTATCATTAAAGACAGGACAATGGACCCTTTCCCTGCAATGGCTGATAGGGAGCCATCTGCAATTTTTATTTTCTGGTTACCTGCACAAGGACTACAAGAAGAGAAGAAACTAGACTCTCCTGTCATATGATCAATAGCACCTGAATCAACAATCCAAGTATGATGACACTAAGAAGGGCAGTTTTAACAAAGTTACCTTTCTCGGCTATAAAGCAAGAAGGGGTTAGAGACTCTAGAAGTTTCTAAAGTTGGTCTAATTATTCCTTAATGAAAGGAAACACGCTTGAAGGAGATTGCTTTTCTTGATCCGAGGTACTGGCCTAGAATGCACGACTGTCACCACCACCTTTCTTCTTCCAATTTGAAGGCTTGCCATGGAGCTTCCAACATGTCTCATGAGCATGCTATGGGCGCATGCAATGATCACACCATTTATCATATTTCTTGCCATTTCTCTTCCCATCTTCATTATAATTTCTACTAGCAAGCGCGGAGCCCTCCACTTCTGAAATTGGGGCTACCTTACCCATCATAACTCCTTGTCTGGCCTCCTCTCTCCTTACTTCTGAAAAGGTTTCACGAATAATGGCGAAAGGTGTCTTCCCCAGAATTCTGGCTATTACTTCATCAGGTTCCTTATTCAGCCCCGCAAGGAACATAAACACACGATCATTTTCTTGCCTTTTTTATGAATAGGAGACTGTCTTCAGTACATTTCCAATTGTCCTCATAGCACAAATCCAATTCTTGCCAAAGAGTCATCAGTTTATTATAATAAGTAGTCACATCTCTGTTACCTTGTTTGGCATGCCATAACTTGGATTTCAACTCAAAAATTTGAGAATAATTCTGAATGTTAGAGTATGTGTCTTTGACAGCTTCCCAGACATCTTTCGCGGTTGGCAAGAACATGAATGGCTTTCCAATTGTTGGCTCCATTAATTAACCAGGCAATAATTAAAGAATTTTCAGATTTCCAAAACCTGAAATTTGGATTGGCGTTTGCAAGTCTCGACGTGTCTTTGTTAAGAAAACCATATTTTCCCTTACTTTCTAGTATTAATCTCATAGTTTAGGACCATTCTGTGTAGTTTTTCCCATGAAGTCGTGGAACGTTGATGTGGAGGGAGTTAGAGAAACCCTCTTGGCCATTATGATTCCGGAGCAGACCGCTGTCACTGCCAGCACTTGCACCGCTGCCACTGGCGCCGCCACTGCCTTAGCCACCGTCGCTGCCACCGCCACTGCCTGGGCCGCTTCCTGCGCCGCCACCTTCACCACCTGTCACATTGCTGTCTGCATCATCGATGTGCGGTTGGGGTTGGGAGGCGCCTGTAAGGGCATGCTTCCACGAATTTGGACATGTCGTCATGAGGGAGGGGAAAAGAACCCTAACCCTAACCCTAACCTAGAGCTGCTGATATCATATATTAAAGTGGAATGCTGTTGTAATTTTATTCATCAATCTAGGACAGGTAGATATAGAGATTTTACAAATTACAATAAAATCTCTTCCTAAAATTAAGGAAAGAAATAAGAACAATGTCAAAGTAATAAAAGAGATAAAATAAAACAGATTATATTCTCCTACATATGACATTGTGCATCAGAGAAGGTTGGGAGTTTAGTCGCCCTGAGCACGCTGCAGAGTCAGCTTGCACTTTCGAACATATGGGGGAACTCTCACGGGATGATGACAATTGCAAAATTGGCCATGTTGAAGGAAGGATGTTGGGTTTGGCTTCGATTGCAACCGTTTTGACTAAGGTAATGGGGTTACGGGAGGGTGCTGAGTACCCAGTAGAGGGGGAACATAACAAATTAGAGCATACTCAATTGTTGCTCCTCAAGTTGTACGAGGCATGGAGAATACACCCATCTACTGCAGAAAAATTTACACTCTGTTTTCTGGCCAAAAATGCCACCAAAAACAGAGCATTCGACCCAGGAGGAAGACTTACTATTTCATGCATAACTTGGTCATTATGCTTCAAGTTATGGGACCCGAAGGAAGTCGCTTTCATCAAAGGTTACTATGCAGAGGCGCTTTGTCATTGTCCTCGTTGTTGTCCTCTCGGTTGTTGCGGCAGCCACAGCTTTGTTGAAAATGTCCAGGTCTGGTTTCTCTAGTGACTTTTCAGCCTTAAGGACAAGGCTGTTCTTCCAGCGGCCGGTAGTAATAGGATACGGAGTAGAGGACATGGAAGGGGAGGCATTCTGCATTTTCGGTTAGAACGTTAGGGGTTTGGGCAGAGAGAGATCATCTCTTCTCTGAGGAGCTTTGCTCTGGGATTAAGGGGTTCTCTTCTGTATTATTTCTTGCATTTTCAGTCTATAATACAGTTTTACATTTATCTTGAATTGGGTTCTATCTGGCACTATAGCGGTGGAGCGGCCCCTGGCCGCTATGCATGTTGGATCACGTCTCATTTTCTGGTAGAGGCGATAATGGCCGCTAAATCGACCTGAATAGCGGGTTTTAGTGGCGCTTAGCAGCTGCTAAGGAGAGACCGGTAAAATCCATTTTACCCTCCACTAATGGGCATGTAACGGTCAAGAAATTGGGGTATTTTCGGGTTTACAGATCTATTAGGTTTCTATTTGCCTCTTCTTTTATTAATCGCAAGGGACACAACTTCTCCACCGATTCACACTCTGCTCTTCGTAAGTTCGTACCGCCACTTCCATTGTATGCTTTTCTACTCGACGACGTCTTCTTTTCTGGCCAACCCAGAGTTCCAGCTACCTTCTTTCTGCAACATAGTTTGTTTCCTTTTATGCTCTGTTTTTTCATCTTTTCTTCTTCTCTGTTTTTTCTTCCTTTCTTCTTTCCTCCGTCTTGGTTCCTTTCTTCTTCTTTTCTTCTTTCTTCTGTTCTGTTTTTGTCTCTGTTCTTTTCTCTTCTTCATCTTGTTTTTTCGGTTGTTCCTATTCTCAGTGCTCTGCTGCATTAGCCTACTTTGATAGTTCTTTGATTTTGTTTGCACCAGTAGTCTACTTTTATTGTTATTGACTTGAATGTCTAGGTGAAGATTATAACTTATGTTTATATAGCCTGAGTTTGTTTGCAGTATTAGGTAATCTTTTATGTTTTAGGCTTTTAGCATTTACTCATGTGTATATTTGATTTTTTTAGCTTCTATGTCTACACTTTCAAATAGCGGTCATCCCGCTCCGGTTATCCCGCCATAGCAGTTTTGGGGGTCGGCCGCTACACGCCGCTGTTCGGCATTGATAACACACACACATATATATATATATATATATATATATATATATTGCGCACATACAGAGACACATAGACACTGTGCGCACGCATGTGTGCATATACCATATTTGCACATGAATTCCATCACAAGGTAACAGATCATTTTCTTGGTTGTTCTATTGCATATTTCCTGATCTTGTTTTCATATAACCCAAATGTTACTCTTGCTCACACATTCGATACACAAAGCATTTAAACTGATCTGGTTTCATGATTTTTTAACAGGCTTTGGGTGCATTTTGCATGCTTGTGTTTTATATCTTTCTATGGGATGTATCTACTGTATAAGGTGAAGTTTTCAGTTTGATATCTATTATCATTATTTCCAAAAACCTGTCTTCCAAGCATTATTTACTTTTTAGTAACAAAATTGCTCAGAGAAATGTGCTTGTGATTTTAGAATATTGGAATTGTCATGTTTCTCAGCAAATTTATTATTTATTCAAGTTAACATTACTAGCTATTGTCTTCATCGATAATTTCATCTCCAGGAATATGATGAAATTTTGATTCGAAGGATTCAGCAACTTCAAAATGTGAAGCATAGACCTGATCAATTTACTATTGTAGTTCGTCAGATTCCCTTATGCATTGAACACAAGGCTTGCGACTGTTGTGTTGATCATTTCTTCTCTAAACACTATCCAAATACTTACTATTCATATCAAATGGTGTATGACACTGAAGATCTAGAGGAGTTGGTGGTAAGATATGCCCTATTACTCTTCACAATTGAGAATTCTCACACATGGTGTTTGTATGCTGTGTCATGGTAATTTATCATTAGTTTGCTACATGTAATCTTCAATATTAGATAATGATTTTGTTAAAGAAATCTATTTGAAATGCTCTTATATCTTAATTTATTAATTTACAAATTATGATAATATTTGAAGAAGAGAATAATAGAGAGAGAGAGAGAGGGTAGATGAGAGAGGAGGGAGGGGGGGGGGGAGAGAGAGAGGAGACTTCTCTTAAATCAGTCTATTTCATTGAATTAATAGTTTACACTGATTGAACCCTATTTATACATGACGTTAAGCAGTTACTTTACAGCTGTCACTCTAACAAAATGCTAACTACCTAACTGCCTTGCTTAGTCAGCAAGCAGTACAGGATACACTCTAATATGCCTCCTTAAACTCAAGGTGGGTTGACTAATGAGAACTGGTCAATCACACTGAGTTTACTGTGCAATTCTCCGTATCTGAGTTGAGATAGAGGTTTGGTCAGCAGGTCAGCTGTTTGTTCATGGCCTGGAACATGTGACACTACTAGAGTTTTGTTGATCACCTTTTCCTTTACAAAGAAAAGGTCAAGCTCCATGCGGTTGGTCCTTGAATGCATCACTGGATTGTGGGATAGAGCAATTGTGCTCATGTTCTCACAAAAATTACCGGAACAATTGTATTTACTTGCAATTCCTTTAGCAAAGTTTGAATCCAAATGATTTTTGATGCAATGTTGGTTAGAGTGCAGTATTGCACATCTGTGCTGGACCTTTCAACCAACAGTTGCTTGTTAGACCACCGAAAGATGACATTAGGGCCCAGATAGATATATGCAAGAGCTTGAGGTAGATCGTCGCTCATCCGGATCTGATGCCCAATCAACATCACAGAATGCACGCAGAGGCAAGCGCTGATTAGCAGAGGCTGGCTGTAACAATAACCCATAGAAGATAGTGTCTTTTAGGTACCATAGGATCCTCTTGACAGCTTTCCAATGCTCCTCAAGGGTCTAAGGTAGGAGGAACTAGCAAGCTTTGTTAACACTGTAGCTGATTTCTGAGCGAGTGATGGCTGCATACTGAACTGCACCAACAATGGACTTGTAAAGAGAGGGATCTGTCACATAATTGCCACCATATTTAGTCAATTTGCAGTCATTGACCATTGGAGTAGGGAGGCCCTTGGCATCATTTGGGACCGTTCAAGTAGATCTTTGATTTATTTACCATGAGATAATAGCAAGGAACCACTGCACATATGCTTTACTTTACCAACCAAGGTCTTGTTGGGTGATAAGGCCCTGGACCCTGAACTCAATAAGACTAGGCCCGAGATTGTTAAATACTATGTGAGAAAGAATTTTAAAAAGAAAAAAGTGCCTGAGGGTCTAGGGGAACAAATTGTACTTGACCTACCTGATAATGACCCACCTAACTAACTGCTAGGAGAGAGAAAGGGATGTGGGAATAGAGCTGCTGAACTCATATATGGTTATGGGAGGTTTAGGGAGGTTTCTCAGGCTAGAATTGAACTTGGAACTTGGGAGAGAATTAGGCACTCTCTAATTTGCCTACCCTTTGTAACCTTTCTTCTATTTTCCTTCTTCCCCATTCACTGTAAATACTCTGTTTACAGGTTTGGGCGTATAATAATACACTATTCTCCTACTTTCTTTCTATATACAGTTCTTAATTTCTAAGGTACCTGTCAATTGGTATCAAAGCTCTCGATTTCGGGAGGGGATGGTCTTGACGCATACTGCGATGGAAGCTCGAATGGAAGTTGTGGAACGCGCGGTGGAAGAAATCGGAACGGAATGCCATACCTAGAGGCTTGAGTCACAAGCTCAAATGGCCGAGTTCAGGAAGATGTTTCAGGAGCTGAGAGCTCAGCGGGGACGAGGTGGTCGTCATGACTCACCGACGTGGGGTTCCGGATATCACCACCACCACAATGGACAATTGCGATCGCGATCGCGTTTGCATGGAGGTTGTGGACATCCTTTTCCAGCAATGGATTACGGTGGGAGGAAAGTGGAGATCCCGCTCTTTAACGGGGACGACGCCCATGGTTGGATCGTTAAGGTGGAGAGATTCTTTGGGCTGAACCCCATAAGTGAGGAGGAGAAGTTAGACACAATGGTAATCGCCTTGGAAGGGAAGGCCCTGAATTGGTACCAATGGTGGGAGGAGCAGGCGTGGGACCTCAGCTGGGAGGAATTCAATCGAACTTTAGTCTGGCGATTCCAACCGGGTGTGGTTCAGAACCCGTTGGGACCAATGTTGAGCATTAAGCAGACCGGGTCAATCATGGAGTACAGGGAGCGATTTGAATTGTTGATAGCCCCACTCAGAAGGGAGGAAAGAATCATGCTAGATAGCATTTTTCTCAATGGACTGAAGGAAGAGATAAGGGCTGAACTTAAACTCCATAAGTCCAGATCCTTATCGGAGTTGATGGATCGAACTCTTCTTTTAGAGGCGAAGAACTGGGTTTTCCAGAAAGGGAAGACTGTGTTCAGAGAGAGAGGTGAATGGAGGGACAAGGCCCAGGGTTGGAAACCACGACCCGCAGGTGAATCCGGATTTGTGAAACCCGGGTTGACCTGACCCAATTGGAGTGGCACACCAGAAAACCCCACCATGACTTAGGGAGAAGGGAAGACTTTTGGAGGGAAGCTGTCTCAGGCAGAGCTTAAGGAAAGAAGCAAGAAGGGACGTTGCTTCAAGTGTGGAGTCAAATGGGGCACAGATCATGACTGTATGAAGCACTATCAGTTTTTACTGGTAGAGTTACCTGAGGGTGAGGAGGAGGAAAAACAGGAAGAAGAAGAGGAGGAGAGTGAGATGGAACACAAGACCTTGCAACTGTCTCTGTGTAGCAAGGAAGGACATACTTCAAACAGGTCCTTCAAGACATGGGGCCAGATTGGAGGAAAAACAAGTGCTGGTTCTGATTGATTGTGGAGCAACCAGCAACTTCATCTCCAAGGAGTTAGTGATTCAATTGAAATTGGAGGTATGTGACACCCCTGAATTCTCTGTTGAAATTGGTAATGGGGCTATAGTAAAGAATAAAGGAGTTTGCAAGAAAATGAAACTACTAATTCAAGGGGTGGAAGTAGTTCAAAATTTTTTCTCTTGGAGCTAGGGGGACTGAGGTGGTGTTAGGGATGGACCGGTTGGCTAGCCTGGGTGATATTGAGGCCAATTTCAGAAGCCTCACTATTAAATGGAAGGGGCAGGGAGGAAAAAGAGTCTTAAGAGGTGATCTTTCTTTGATCAAAACAGCAGCTTCATGGAAGGCTATGCTAAAAGCCTTGCAAGATGAGGGAGGGGGTTACTTCATCTCTGCTGGACCTGACAATGAAGACAGAGAAATAGAATGGGGCAAGGGACCACTTTCCAATAATTTTGAGGAACTGATAACCGAATTTGGGGACATATTCCAAGAACCACAGGGACTACCACCCAACAGATAACAAGACCATGCCATAACTCTCAAAGAAGGGGCCTCCATACCTAATATCAGGCCCTACAGACACCCCTACTACCAAAAGAATGAAATTGAGAAGTTAGTTCTAGAGATGTTGCAAGCAGGGTTCATCAGGCCAAGCACTAGTCTTTATAGTAGTCCAGTAATTTTGGTCAAGAAAAAAGATGGTGGTTGGAGATTTTGCATTGATTACAGGGCTTTGAACAAACTCACTGTACCAGACAAGTTCCCAATTCCCATCATTGAAGAACTGTTAGATGAATTAGCAGGGGCCATGATTTTTTCCAAGCTGGATCTAAAATCTGGTTACAACCAGATTAGAATGAAGGAGTAAGACATCCCAAAAACGGCCTTCCGGACTCATGAAGGCCACTATGAGTACTTGGTTATGCTTTTCGGGTTAACCAATGCACCCTCCACTTTCCAAGCCCTCATGAACCAAGTGCTTAGACCCTTCTTGAGGAAATTTGTCCTAGTTTTTTTTTTTGATGACATCCTCATCTATAGCAGAAATATGGCTATGTGGAGCACCTTAGACAAGTCTTGCTGATTCTCAGGGAGCATAGCTTGTATGCCAACTACACGAAATGCTCATTTGGCCAGCTTCAAATAGAATACCTGGGACATGTTATATCAGGGAAGGGAGTAGCTGCTGACCCCAACAAAATAAAAGATATGCTGGACTGGTCGATTCCTAAGGATGTGAAGGGGGTGAGAGGTTTTTGGGACTCACTGGCTACTATAAGAAGTTTGTAAGAAACTATGGGAAAATAGCTTGGCCCTTGACTTAACAGCTCAAGAAAAACAGCTTTGAATGGAATGATGAAGCTCAAGTAGCATTTGAACAACTTAAGGAGGCCATGGCAACCATACCTGTCTTGGCAGTACCTGATTTCAAAAAAACTTTCATTTTGGAGACTGATGCATCAGGAAATGGGTTGGGAGCAGTTTTAATGCAAGGGGGCAGGCCAGTGGCCTACATGAGCCAAGCTCTGTCAGAAAGGGCTCAACAAAAGTCAGTCTATGAGAGGGAACTGATGCCAGTAGTACTGGCAGTGTAGAAATGGAGACATTTTTTTATGGGGAGACAATTTGTGATTCACACAAATCAAAGGAGTTTGAGATTCCTGGCATACCAAAGAGTAATGGGAAAGGAACAACAAAGATGGACTTCAAAACTGTTGGGGTATGATTTTGAAATCAAGTACAAACCAGGAATAGAAAACAACGCTATAGATGCTCTCTCAAGGAAACCTTAGTTTCAAGCCCTCTCGACTGTCCAATTCTATGAATGGGAAGATATTGATGTGGAGGTGCAACAAAATGAAGGGTTGGCCAAGAAGGTTCAGGACCTTCTGGCCGATCCTAACTCACACCCAGGGTATTCACTTAAAAAAGGCAAACTATATTACAAGGGAAGGATGGTAATACCTCAACATTCTCCGAAGATCTCTCTCATACTGAAGGAGTTCCATGATTCAGCTGTTGGTGGCCACTTGGGTTATTTCAGAACTTACAAGAGAGCGGCTGGATTGTTCTACTAGGAAGGAATGAAGAAACAGATACAGGAGTATGTCCAACTGTGTGAGGTATGCCAGAAAAATAAATACCAAACCTTAAGCCCAGTAGGACTTTTGCAGCCTCTTCCTATCCCTTCCCAAACTTGGATCGACATCTCAATGGATTTTATTGGTGGACTTCCCAAGGCCATGGGGATGGATACTATCTTGGTAGTGGTGGATAGATTGACCAAATATGCCCACTTTATTCCCTTAGCACACCCCTATACTGCCAAAGATGTATGTAGAAAATAATTTCTTTATTGCTTGAAATGGTATGATCAGAGATACAACTTAAATTTGGAGAGTAGAGAATCAGTTTCCTTAATCATAGGAAACTAGAATCCCACAAAACAAGAAAGAGAGATAATAGGAGGATAAATCCCATGATATTGGGATCACATAATTCTATCATTAAATCCTAGGATATTATCTTCCTAATTTATTAAAAGCATAAGATTAAAACATTCCTAATTTATCCGCACTCCCCCTCAAGTTGGTGCAAAGATATCTATCATGCCCAACTTGGTGACTTGATGTTCGAAGGGCTGTCTCAACAGGCCCTTTGTTAGGACATCTGCAATCTGTTGAGAGGTTGGAACAAAAGGGATGCAAATCACTCCTTCTTCAAGCTTCTCCTTGATGAAGTGTTTGTTAATCTCAACATGCTTTGTTTGGTCATGTAAAACTGGATTATGAGCAATGCTTATAGCAGCCTTGTTATCAAAATATAATTGCATTGGCAAAGTCACTGGTTTGTCAAGTTCTTCTAGTACCCGTTTCAGCCATAGAACCTCACACACACCTTGAGCCATTGATCTAAACTCTGCTTCGGCACTACTTCTAGCAACAACACTTTGCTTTTTACTCCACCATCTGACAAGGTTACCCCATAAAAAAGTGCAATAACCTGATGTTGACCTCCTATCAATGATGGACCCTGCCCAATCAGCATCGGTATATACCTCAATTCCTCTCTTTTCATGTTTTCCGAAGAATAGACCCTTTCCTGGTGTGCCTTTTAGGTATCGAAGAATCCTGTAGACAACTTCAAGGTGTTCTTCGTATGGGGAGTGCATGAACTGACTCACCATACTAACAGCGAAAGCAATGTTAGGACGTGTATGAGATAAGTAAATAAGCTTCCCCACTAGCCTTTGGTACCTTCCTGGGTCCACTGGAACACCATCTTTAACATTTCCGAGTTTAGTCTTGACTTCAATAGGAGTGTTTGAAGCTTTGCAACCACTCATTCCGGTTTCTTTCAATAGATCTAGGATGTACTTCCGTTGTGAGACTACTATGCCCTTCTTTGATCTTGCTACTTCCATTCCAAGAAAATACCGAAGTTGTCTTTGGCTAGATTGTGCTTCAGTATGCTCATCTCGATTCCATCATCTCTTGTTAAAATTATGTCATCTACATAGACAATTAAGATGGAAACTTTGCCTTGTGTAGACCTTTTTATGAATAAAGTATGATCTGACTGACCTTGAGTATATCCCAGCCCTTTTATGAATTTTGTAAATCTCTCAAACCAGGCTCGGGGGGACTGTTTGAGGCCATACAAAGATTTTTTCAGCTTGCATACCTTATTCCCAAATTTTTCAGCAAATCCGGGTGGAGGTTTCATGTACACTTCTTCTTCTAACTCTCCATTCAAGAATGCATTTTTTACATCTAGCTGGATTAATGGCCAATCAAGGTTGACAGCAATCGAGAGAAGAACACGGACCGTGTTTAACTTGGCCATTGGAGAAAAAGTCTCAGAGTAGTCTACTCCATATGTTTGTGGAAATCCTTTAGCTACTAGGCGAGCTTTGTATTTTTCCAAGGACCCATCTGAGTTATACTTCAAAGTAAACACCCATTTACAACCAACAATCTTCTTCCTTCATGAACATTTTTCAGCATAACTTGGCGCCTTGCCTCTTCTCTTCACACTTCAGAAAATACTTCCCGAATAGATGGTAGGGGTTTCCTTCCCAAGATATGCCCTCTAACTTCATCTAGGTCCTTGTTCAGTCCTGCAAGGAAGACAAATACCCGTCCTCTTTCTACCTTTTTCTTGTAGCGGGCACTGTCCTTATTGCTTTCCCACTCTTCTTCTTCAAACATGTCTAGCTCTTGCCAGATAGTCATCATCTCATTGTAATAGATTGTGACTTCACGTTCACCTTGCTGCAATTTCCACATTTGTGTGGTCAATTCAAACAACTGCGAGTGATTATCCAGATCTGAATATGTTTCCTTCGCAGCATACCATACATCACGGGCTGTTGGTAGGAACATAAAGGGTTTACCAATTACTGGATCCATAGAGTTGATCAACCATGTTGTAACCATCAAGTTTTCGGACCGCCACTGCTTGTATTTTGGATCACTGGTGGTTGGAGCTGTCACTTCTCCATTCAAGTATCCCAGTTTCCCTTTTCCATCAATCACCAGCTGCACAGATTTAGACCACTCAAGGTAATTTTTTCCATTCAATTTATGAATGGTAATTTAGAGAGAGTGGTCGCTAACAGAGATGGCTGCTGGCTGAGTTCCTTGCTGGGCACCACCGTCAGAGGTCGGAATCGGAGTCTCCCCTGTAGGTTGCTTGTCGCCGCCTTCATCTGAGGAGATCCTGCCACTGCTACTGCCCATCATGGCAGCTTTGTAATTCATGGCTGAAGCTATGATCGAACCCTAGGGCTCATGATACCATGTAGAAAATAATTTCTTTATTGCTTGAAATGGTATGATCAGAGATACAACTTAAATAGGGAGAGTAGAGAATCGGTTTCCTTAATCATAGGAAACTAGAATCCCACAAAACAAGAAAGAGAAATAATAGGAGGATAAATCCCATGATATCGGGATCACATAATTCTATCATTAAATCCTAGGATATTATCTTCCTAATTTATTAAAAGCATAAGATTAAAACATTCCTAATTTATCCACAATGTAGCAGAGTCATTTCTTAAAGAAATTGTAAGGCTCCATGGTTTTCCAGCCTTGATTGTATCAGACAGGGACATAATTTTTCTTAGCTTCTTCTGGAATGAATTATTCAAATTGGCAGGCACCAAACTCAGGTTCAGCTCTACCTATCACCCTCAAACTGCTGGGCAGACTGAAGTTGTTAACAGATGTGTAGAAACCTATCTGAGATGCCTCACCGGAACTAAACCTAAATAGTGGCCAAGGTATCCGGATCAGTTGGGCAGAATTCTGGTACAACACCAACTACCACTCAACCACTAAAATGACCCCATTTCAGGCCCTTTATGGCAGACCTCCCCCAGCTTTAATACATACTGAAAAGTCTTGCCAAGAGAGTCAACCAGAAACTGGGTCCTAAATATTATGGTCCCTATGAAATTATTGAGAAACTTGGCCCAGTAGCATACAAGCTTCAACTGCCAGAAGGGAGTAAAGTTCACCCGGTATTTCATGCATCTTTGCTGAAGAAATTTGTGTCTTCTAACTCCACTGCACAACCATTACCAGCATTCCTCTCAGAGAATTAGGAGCTTCAAGTCCAGCCAGAAGAGGTGTTAACGGGTAGACAAAATGCATGGGGAGAGATAGAGATCCTAGTCAAATGGCAACACTTGCACCCTGTGAGAATTCCTGGGAGCCACTAGTAGCATTTCAGGAAAAATTCCCTCAATTCCACCTTGAGGACAAGGTGATTCTGAAGGGGGGGAGTGTTGATAAGTCCTTGGACCCTGAACCCAGTAAGACTAGGCCTGAGATTGTTAAATACTATGTGAGAAAGAAGTTTAAAAAGAAAAAAGTGCTTGACGGTATAGCGGAACAAATTGTACCTGACCCACCTGATAATATCCCATCGAACTAACTGCTAGGAGAGAGAAAGGGACGTGGGAATAGAGCTGTTGAGCTCATATATGGCTATGGAAGGTTTAGGGAGGTTTCTAAGGCTAGAATTGAACTTGGACCTTTGGAGAGAATTAGGCACTCTCTAATTTGCCTACCCTTTGTAACCTTTCTTCTGTTTTCCTTCTTCCCCATTCACTATAAATACTCTGTTTACAGGTTTGGGCGTATAATAATACACTATTCTGCTACTTTCTTTCTATATGCGGTTCTTAATTTCTAAGGTACTTATCACTGGGATGCTCAAACCTTACAGGCTGTTGCATGTAGACTTCCTCTTCAAGCAAACCATTGAGGAAGGCGTCATTAACATCTAGCTTCTGGACTGCCCATTGATATGTGAGAGCAAGAGTAAGAATGAGCCTTAAGATAACACGCGTGACCACCGGAGAGAGGGTTTCAGTGTAGTCAAAACCAGGATGTTGATGAAAGCCTTTGGCGATCAATTTGGCTTTGTATTTATTTATGGTGCCAGTAGGATTTTCTTTAACCCGAAATACCCACTTGCAATCGATCCCTATTCTGTCGGGAGGAAGTTCAACTAGACTCTAGATTTGATTATCAACGAGGACTAAATATTCAACTTGCATAATAGCCTTCCAATGAGGAACGGTCAAGGCTTCGTTAGCAGTGTTGGGCTCAACATGGGTGAGAGGAACATGAGGGACACTGGAAGAGGCTGTTTTGGACTTGCAAATTTTGCATGAGATGGGTGGAACCTGAGACAAAAAGGGGTTGGGAAGACCCATAGGCTGGTTGAGAGGAGGTGGAGTCAAGGGAAGCACTAGAAGAGAGTGATGGGGAGGGAGAGACAGATTGGGAAGAGGAGGAGATAAAACAAGGTGAGGGTTGTGGATGTGAAGGAGGTGAGGAGCTAGAGGAGGTGAATGCAGGACTGGAGACAGTGGTGGAGTATTAGTGCCAGAGACCAATGGACTAAGAGGGTGAGGTATCAGATGACACCGGAGTAGGTACATGGGGAAGAACAACTAAAGGAGCATTCGGAATAGATAAGGGCTGAGAGGACATTGATGTGGAGGTAGAATCTACTGTAGCAAATGGAAACTTGAATTCATTGAAGAGAACATCTTTGGAGATGTAATTCTCCCTTTGGAGGACAAACAATTATACCGTTTATGTGAGGTGGAGTACCCAAGAAAGGTACCCTCCCCTGACCTATAGTGCAGTTTGTTGGCATTAAATGGTCTTAGAAACGGGTAGCAAGCGCACCCAAAAAATTTGAGGAACTTATAGTCAGGACTCTCATTAGAGATAGTTTTAAAAGGCACTTGATTATTGACAACAGTTGGAAGCCTATCAATGAGATGGACTGCAGTGGTGAAACCATGATCCTAATATTTCATAGGGATAGAGGCCTAGGCTAGGTAGGATAGTCCCATTTCAACAAGTTTTTGTTTCTTCTCAACCAACCATTCTGGTGGTGGGTGTAAGCACAAATTACTCTATGCACAATGCCTAGTTCAGAAAGATACTTGCTAAAGGGGCGAAATTCACCTCCCCAATTTTTAATAGAAGCTTGAAACTGAACTGCCACCATTTGTTTAAATTGTATGAACAGGGTTAAGTGATTCTTACTTAGTTTTAAGAAGATACACCCATGTGAATCAGGTACTAGCATCAACAATAGACATAAAATAGGTGAAACTCAAGGAAAAAAGTATGGGAGCTGATCCCCAAAGATCAATGAACAAAAGTTCAAACTGTTTTTTGTAAACAGTGTTAGAGGAATGAGAAGGAAGTCTATGAGACTTTCTGTTAGACCTCTTATTAAAACAGTTTATAAGAGGAGGGCCAGGCCCAATGGGCCAAATTAATGTTGTAAGCAGTTATTTATTTATGTAAGAGTCAGTTATTATAGGAATCGGTTAAATAAATAAGAGTCATTCAGTGCAGGCGGTTTTTCAGGCAGTTATTTGTGGGAATTGGGTGGGAGAGACCAAGCTCTCGAATTC
This sequence comes from Ammopiptanthus mongolicus, assembly GCA_039655645.1. NCBI lineage: Eukaryota > Viridiplantae > Streptophyta > Magnoliopsida > Fabales > Fabaceae > Ammopiptanthus > Ammopiptanthus mongolicus. The sequence goes on along the minus strand of CM077351.1, from coordinate 47,637,424 downwards.
TTGGAAGGGAAACACTCTGTAACTGATTTCTGGGTCATTATCTTTGTCTGTATAATATCTGATGTTGTATTGCTATTATGTACTACCATATCTCTGTTTGAGAATAATTCTCCAGAGAACATTGCAATAAAACTTAAAGAAATGCTAGCAACACACTCTTTGACACTCTCTTTCCAACACACTATCCCCTATTGGTTAAAATTCATGTGGGTCCTACAAAATTCAAGTGGGACCCACATGAATTAATGAGACCCACATGAATTTTAACCAATAGGGAAGAGTGTGTTGGAAAGAGTGTGTTGCTAGCACTCCTCTAAAACTTCTATTCAGTCCCATTTATTTTAGTGTAACTGCCGGTTTCTATCAACTGGTGTCAGAGCAATAAGATCTTGGTGGATTTTTTATGGTTTTGACCAGAAGCATGGAGGCACGCTTGCAGATTCTGGAACGAGGATTTGAAGGACTTTTGGCTATGCGAGAGAACTTGGAGAAGAACATGGAACAAGACAGGCTTGAACGCATGTAAACTCGAAGGCAATTAATAGAACTAACAGAAACAGTGCGTGGAATAGCAAATCGTTCTCGGCGAGATGAACATTCTGATGATGACAGTCGAAAAGAGACCAAAAGGGGTGTTGGAATTAATGTCGACGTGAGAAATAGAGTGGAACGATGGAGAAAACTGGAAATTCCAGTTTTTGATGGTGAAGATGCGTATGGTTGGACAACCCGCGTTGAGAGATACTTTGATTTGGAATGGATGACTGAGGTTCATAAGTTACAAGCAGTTATAGTGGCAATGGAGGGAAAAGCTTTGACATGGTATCAATGGCGGGAATTTATTCCACAAAATCCTACATGGAAAGATTTTCGTTCTGCTGTTATAAGGTGTTTCCAACCAGCCATGATTGAAAGCCCTTTTGAATTATTATTGACTCTCAAACAAACTGGGTCAGTAGAAGAGTATAGGGAGAAATTTGAGTTATATGCAGGCCCTCTCAAATGTGCTGAACCATCTTATCTGAAGTGTTTTCTTAAATGGACTCAAGGAAGTGGTAAGGGCAGAACTGAAGCTTCATCCGGTTCAAACCCTTTCTGAGTTGATGGATAATGCTCAAAGGGTGGATGAGAAGAACACTTTGATAAGTAAGGGGAACAGTGGAAGGCAGTTTGGAGGAAAACCATTCAAAACTTACAGCAACACTCGAACGGTGACTTGGGAACTAGGAGGGAAGAATCAAGTTCAAACCACCATGTCCGGAGCTGGAAGTTCCACAGGAGAAGTGAGTAGTGTGAAACCTTATGGATCTTCCATAGGAAGAGGATTTAGAAGATTAACTGATGCTGAATTACAGGAGAAATCTATAAAAGGACTTTGTTTCAGATGTGATGAAAAATTCAGTCCAGGTCATGTATATACTAGTAATAAACAATTACACAAGTACTACTCTTAGAAGAAGAGGAAGGACAGGAAGATAAAGAAGAGGAGCCGAAAGTACAAGAGGAAGAGGGAGAAATGAAAAGTTTACAATTGTCCGTGTTTAGTATCAATGGTTTCACTTCAAAAAAATCTATCAAGTTGTGGGGAGCATTAGGAAATAGACAAGTGTTAATCTTGGTAGATTGTGGAGCCTCACTTAATTTCATCTCTTTTACATGTGTCAAGGAGAATCAATTACAAATAATGGGAGATGGTAGAAAAATTGATTGTGAAGGGGTATGTCCGGAATTGAAGATAATGATTCAAGGATTAGAGATTCAACAAGATTTCTATGTCTTTGATCTAGGAGGAGTTGATGTGGTATTGGGAATGGAATGGTTGGCTAGTCTTGGTGAGATACGAGCAAACTTCAGAGAATTAATTCCTATCAATGGTAGTTATCACAAATTGAAGGGGGAACCAGGTTTATCACGTGCAAAAGCATCTTTCAAATCCATTATGAGGGCAGTCAATGATCATGGACAAGGATTTTCGTTGGAGTATAGAGGACTGCAAGTGGAGGCCGAGACCAATACACCTTTACCTGGGTCGGTAGAAGCCATATTGGATGATTATCTGGACTGGAAGTGTTTCAAGAACCACAAGGATTACCTCCCCACCGGAAGCAGGATCATGCTATTGTTCTTAAAGAAGGAGCCGGCATTCCAAATCTTAGGCCATACAGGTATCCACATTTCCAGAAGAATGAGATTGAAAGGTTAGTAGATGATATGCTTCATTCCGGTATAATTAGGCCGAGTGTGAGCCCTTATTCAAGCCCAATTATTCGGGTGAAAAGGAAAGATGGAGGATGGCGTTTTTGTGTTGATTATAGGGCTTTGAATAAAATTACTGTGCCTGATAAATTTCCAATTTCCATGATGAGTTGCTTGATGAGCTTGGAGGGATGGTGATTTTTTCTAAATTGGATCTTAAATCTGGGTATCACCAAATTCGAATGAAGGGCTTTTAGAAATTTTTTGTGATGCCTTTTGGACTTACTAATGCTCCTTCTACTTTCCAATCCTTAATGAATGAAGTGCTAGACCATATTTAAGAAAATTTGTTCTTGTTTTCTTTGATGATATTTTGGTCTATAGCAAATATGAGATGGAGCATAAAATACATTTACAAGCAGTTTTGGCTTTATTGAAGGAACATCAATTGTTTGCCAACAGAAAAATGTGTACTTTTGGGCAATCTCAATTGGAATATCTTGGACATATCATATCTGGTGCTGGAGTGGCAGCCGACCCTAAGAAGGCTGAAGTTATGTTGCATTAGCCTACACCAAAAGATTTAAAAGCTTTGCGAGGATTTTTGGGTCTTACAGGCTATTATAGAAGATTTGTGAAAGATTATGGCAAGATAGCTAGACCACTGACTCAACTCCTAAAGAAAGACAATTTTCAGTGGAATCCGGAAGTACAAGGCTCTTTGGAGCAGCTTAAAAAGGTGGTGGCAGAATTACCCATACTGTTCCTGATTTTTCTAAAACTTTCACCATAGAGACAGATGCATCAAACAAAGGCTTGGGGACAATTTTGTCTCAAGAAGGGAGACTAGTGGCTTTTCTCAGTCAAACCTTGTCAGATAGAGCACAAGCTAAATCAGTTTATGAAAGGGAATTAATGGCTATTGTAATGGCTGTTCAGAAGTGGAGACATTATCTTCTGGGTAGGCATTTCATCATTATTACTGATCAGAAAAGTCTCAAATTCCTCATGGATCAGCGTGTTATGGGTGAAGAGCAATTAAAGTGGACTTCTAAATTGATGGGGTTGGATTTTGAAATTCATTACAGGCCTGGTAAAGAAAATGGAGTTGCTGATGCGCTCTCTAGGAAGATGATTTTTACAGCATTGTCCGTTGTTCAGTTTGATGAATTAGCAGATTGGGAAGCAGAAATTCAAAATGATCCAAAGTTACAAAGGATGATACAAGATCTGTTACAGGATGCAACATCTCATCCAGGTTACACATTCCAGAATAGAAAATTATTTTACAAAGGAAGATTAGTGCTACCCAAAGGATCTTCTCGAATTCCAATGCTCTTAAAGGAGTTCCATAGTTCAGCTATGGGAGGTCATTCCGGATTTTTCAGAACTTACACGAGAATTTCTGCCATTGTTTTCTGGGAAGGTATGCGTAAAGATATTCAACAGTATGTGGCTAATTGTGATGTTTGTCAAATAAACAAATACCAGGCTTTGTCTGCTGTTGGTTTGCTACAACCTCTCCCTGTGCCTACTCAAGTTTGGGCTGATATCTCTATGGATTTCATAGAAGGATTGCCTAAAGCTCAAGGGAAGAATGTAATTCTTGTAGTTGTGGACAGATTAACTAAATATGCCCATTTCCTGCCCCTTAGTCATCCATTCACTGCTAAAGATGTTGCTGAAATTTTTGTCCAACAGGTGGTCAAATTACATGGGTTTCCTTCTACCATTATGTCAGATAGGGATACAATATTCCTTAGTCACTTTTGGTCTGAACTATTACGGTTGGCAGGTACCAAATTAAAGTTTAGTTCAGCTTACCACCCACAAACTGGTGGCCAAACTGAAGTGGTGAACAGGTGCTTGGAAACGTACTTAAGATGTCTCACAGGTACAAAACCCAAGCAATGGCCTAGGTGGTTAAGTTGGGCTGAATTTTGGTTTAATACCAATTATAATAGTTCTCTGAAATTGACTCCATTCAAAGCATTATATGGTCATGATCCACCTCATTTACTCAAGGGCGCTACTATTCCATCTATGGTGGAAGAGGTTAATCTCATGACTCGTGATCGGGATCGGCTTCTACATGATTTAAAAGAGAATCTATTGAAGGCTCAGAATCAAATGAAGAAGTATGCAGATCAATCTAGACGTCTTGTTTCCTTAATTGTTGGTGATTGGGTCTATTTGAAATTACAACCATACCGGTTGAGGTCCCTAGCTAAGAAGAGAAATGAACTAGACGTCCTGTTTCCCTAATTGTTGGTGATTGGGTCTATTTGAAATTACAACCATACCGGTTAAGGTCCCTAGCTAAGAAGAGAAATGAAAAGCTGAGCCCTCGTTTCTATGGACCCTATCAAATAACTATAAACAGATTGGACCAGTTGCCTTTGAATTGGCTTTTCCTCCTGACATCAAAATTCATCCTGTGTTTCATGCTTCTTTGCTCAAGAAAGCTCTTTCTCTTGCTGTTACACCACAACCACTTCCACCGATGCTTTCTGAAGAATTAGAGCTAAAAGTGGTACCTGCTGCAGTCAAATCTTTTCGAAACACTCCTAATGGCGCTGCTGAGGTCTTAATTCAATGGCACGATCTACCGGAATTTGAGGCTACTTGGAAGCCAGTTGCAGCCATCATGGAACAGTTTCCTTCTTTTCACCGTCAGGACAAGGTGACTTTTGGGGGGGGGGGAGTATTGTTAGACCTCTTATTAATACAGTTAATAAGAGGAGGGCCATGGGCCAAATTAATGTTGTAGGCAGTTATTTATGTAAGAGTCAGTTATTATAGGAGTCAGTTAAATAAATAAGAGTCGGTCAGTGCAGGCGGTTTTTCAGGCAGTTATTTGTGGGAATTGGGTGGGAGGGACCAAGCTCTCGAATTCTTGGAAGGGAAGCACTCTGTAACTGATTTCTGGGTCATTATCTTTGTCTGTATAATATCTGATGTTGTATTGCTATTATGTACTACCATATCCCAGTTTCTATCACTTTCCAAGTCTGCAGGCAGCATGAAAATCAAGAGCAACTTTGTTAACAAAAGGAATGTTACATTGGTTCAGTACAACTTGTATAACATGTAGAGCTGTCAAATGGGCCAGCCCTAGCCCATTTTGTCCTGGCCCATGTGGGTTAGGGCCAAAAAGCCCACAATACAAAAAGCCCTCTAGGGCCAGCCCATGGGCCTACCCATAATACAGAATCCTAAATTTGGAATTTTGCCCATTTCACCTGAACCCAAGAAACAACTTTTATAGAGTATCATCTAATAATTCACTAAAACCAAAATTAAGTTACAATTAGTTACCAGAATTACCAAAAGTTAAAAACAAGATTCTAGATATCCCATGGTCAAATAAATAGTGAACTGGACTGAAGCTGAGCAAGATTAACAAGAACTGCTTAAAAATGAACATGATGTAACCAATCCTATTTGGTTCTACATTATACAGGAAATTGGCAAATAAAAGAATGATAATTCAATCCAATGTGACCACAATATCTTCAATCAAGCAGATCTTCACCATATTGTCACAAATATAGATGTTCCCCATATACGCTGTCCAAGCTGCTCACTAACTTCTGCTGTATGCGGGTTAACAAATGCTTGAGCCAAATTTGAGTACACCATCAATTTAGAGTCAGAACACTAATCCTCCTCTCTGCATACCATCAAATACAAAATGACAGACCAGTGCCCACTAAAGCAGGAAAAATTGACTGGAGAAGTAACAAAAGTCTAAACAGATGCTTGATCAAGATGAGAACAAGGAAATCAGAATGGAAGGTAGTTCTTCCTTGAGATATAAGCTAGAAAAGAATCATGTTATCAGGCATCAAGACACAATGTAGACCGTGTAGGGGGATATTGACTGGAAAACATGATATACTAATACAAAAACATCCTTCCCTACCTTGTTTTGCAGTACCATGATCTGTTCATTCATCATTTCAATCTATGTAGAAGATATATAAGCATCAGCAACAACACATTATAGAAAACATATATATCACCGGTAATGTAGCACTAATTTGTTTGTGAACATGCACTTGTGTGTCTCTCTTGTAAAGACCACGAGATTGTATTCTTCCTCATTAAATCATTTAGTATGTTAGTGGATATATAATAAGCAATGTATAGAAATTATGCTATAGTCTTCATACTTGATTATTCAATTTTGGCCACACAGAAACTAAGCCACTTTCCAAACTTTCTTTTAACCATGAAATCAAAGTTAATTACTTTTGTTTGCACAAGAAACAAAAAAACAAAAGAATAAAACAACAAACTTAACCTAAAAAGAGTATTCATGCTGTATGCAAAATCTGGTCACTTCTTGATTTTGATCCACAAGACCACAATTTCCTTCAAATGCTCCTCCTTTTCATTGAGCAAGTGGACCTCAATCAGTGAGCAAAATTGGGAAGTAAAAAAAAAAAAAAAAAAAACAGATCTCAAGCTCAAATTAGGAAGCTGTTCAATAAAGTAATCGTCACCCACCTCCCCAAACCACCACCACAGCCATCATAAAAAACTAAAAATAATAATACCTTCAGCAAACCCTCTTTTGAAATCATGAAAAGAGAAAATAGGTACGAAACTCCATCCTTAAATGCTCGAGAATCATTAAAATTCACTAAAAACATTCTTAACTCTTAGTAACAAAGTAAAAAAATTAAATAGAAAATTCCAATAAAATCGAGATTCCATTTCCATCAACACGAGAAAGTTCGTCAAAAATATTCTTATGTTCGTCAAAATAAAAAAAAAAAATGAAACATCATAGAAAACCTAAATTCTATTAGGGAAACAGATTGTGAAAGAACGAATCAAACATGAGAGAGAAAGAGACAAAGACCTTGAGCTCAACAGATTTGATGGCGTTCGTGATGCAGATGAGGAAGACGCCGAACATTGCTATGGCAGTGTTACGCTTCCAGCACATTAGGATTCGAATTTGGGATTTAGGGTTCAAAGTTAGGATTTAGGGAGAAGATTTGATTTGGGATTTGAGATCGAATTTGGGATTTAGGGTTCGAAGTAGTGTTGTTGTCAGATTGTAGGAAGCAGATGGCGGTGTAAGTAGTGTGAGAGTCATGTGACAACACGAATGGGATCGAATTTGGGATTTGTCTCCAGCCCCGTCCTTAGCCCTGAAATCTGTGGGTTGTATGGGGTAAAAGCCCCACTATTAAGGGGGGTTAAGTGGGTTGGGGCTATTAGTGGGGGCTAAATGGGCTGTCCTTTGGGTCAAGGGCCAAAATGACAGCTCTAATAACATGTTCGCTAGGATGTTCTAACCTACAGTATTAGAATTCGAGAGAGGGAGGAGAGAATTTGAGAGAAGAATATTCTGATTTCATTGATTAAGAAAAGCGGTTACAGAAGAGGCTATATATTGTATCCTACACAAGTCTGCAGAAGATGCTATACGGTTAGAGGCTTAACTAACCTAACTAACCTTGCTGAGTCAGCTTTAGAGCTGATCAGCTGCATGTGCGCCTACATCACTATTGTGCACACAAGCTAACACCTAACAACTAACACTCACTCTAACATATAAACTGAGGGTGGTTTACACAACCTGTGAGCACTCTATTACACCCCATTATAACATCAAGGAGGGTTTGCAAGGGATGTTGTTTCTGTGACTCCAAGATTATGTCTGAGTGCTTCAAATCTTGTTTGGGTGAGTGGTTTGGTGAGGACATCTGCAACTTGATCTACACCTGGGATGTGACAAATAGCAAGGGTCTTATTTATGACTTTTTCTCTAACAAAGAACAAATCTAGTTCCATATGCTTAATTGAAAGGAGGAAGAAATATTTTCTGAATTGCTTGTCTTTTAAATCACACATAGCATAGTGGTAATCTATTTATACACTAGAGGAATTAATTACAACTATGATAATTACAAGATAATTAAATGAGGTAACTATTCCCCAAGTTCATGGACTAGAGGCTACATGAATCTAATTAATTACAATAGCTATTTCCTAAGCTATTAATGATTGTTCATGAACCTTGGACGGTGGTCTGCTAATTCCATCACTCCCCCTCAAGATGGAGAATGGATATCTATCATTCCCAACTTGCAAGTAAGTTGGTTGAATCGTTCTGTTGGTAAGCCCTTAGTCAACACATCTGCCAGCTGCTGTCCAGAGGGAATGTAGGTTGTTGTTATCATTCCACTATCCAACCTTTCCTTGATGAAGTGTTGGTCTATCTCAATGTGTTTTGTCCTGTCATGCTGAACAGGATTATGAACAACACTGATAGCCGATTTATTGTCACAAAACAAATTCATAGGGCCTTCATACTTTATCTTCAAGTCATCAAGCACAATTTTCATCCATAACAGCTCACGGACTCCTTGTGCCATAGCTCTAAATTCTGCCTCTGCACTTGATCGAGCCGCTACACTTTGTTTCTTACTTCTCCAAGTAACAAGGTTCCCACACAAGAATGTGTAATAGCCCGATGTGGACCTTCTATCATTCATTGAACCTGCATAATCTGCATCAGTATAAGCTTCCATAGTCAAGCTTCCTCCTCTTTTGAACAAGAAACCTTTTCCTGGAGTGGCTTTAGTTGAATATGAACTGAATATTTCTTGTATTCACAATGCAATAGGAGTACACTATATATATACACTTGACTATGAATTGATACCTAGAACATTAAATGTCTATGGTAAGTCCTAGGAGAATAGATACAATGAATAGTAGAATACAATGGATAGGACACCACCGTCCACACCGTCCACATTTATTATTTACAGTTAACAATCCCCCTCAAGCTGGAGCATATATGTCTGATGCAACCAGCTTGTTACATATGTATGTTATTTTAGGGCCTCGTAAGGACTTGGTCATCATGTCTGCAAGTTGGTCTTTAGTACCCACAAAGGAAGTCCTAATGATGCCAGAGAGAATCTTTTCCCGGATGAACTGATAATCAACTTCTGTATGTTTAGTCCTTTCATGAAAGATAGGATTTGAAGAAAGGTACAAGGGTGACTGGTTATCACAAGCAAGTTCCATGGGACCTATCTCACAAAACTTCAACTCTTGGAGCAGATATTTTAGCCATAGGAGTTCACAAGTAGCATTAGCCATGGCACGATATTCCGCTTCTGTGCTTGATCTAGCAACAACAGTTTGCTTCTTGTTTTTCCATGAAATCAGGTTACCTCTAATAAGCACACAGTAGCCTGAAGTGGACCTCCTATCACTAGCATCACCTGCCCAATCCGCATCTGTATACTCAATGATATTAGTATGACCTCTGTCCATATAAACAAGTCCTTTACCAGGTGATCCCTTGATATATCTTAGGATCCGAACAACTGAATTCCAATGACTATCGCATGGTGAGTTTAGAAACTGACTTACAACGTTGACCGGAAAAGCAAGATCTGGTCGAGTGATGGTGAGATAATTTAGCTTCCCAACTAATCTTCTATATCTGCCTGGATCAGGATAGGGCTCCCCCTCATTAGGTAGAAGCTTTACATTTGGGTCCATAGGAGTATTAACGGGTTTACAATCTAGCATCGCTGTTTCTTCTAGAATGTCAAGGGCATACTTCCTTTGAGAAATAGCAATACCTATTTTTGATTGGGATACTTCAATCCCAAGAAAGTACCGCAATCGACCAAGATCTTTGGTTTGAAAGTGTTTAACGAGATGTTGCTTCAATTCCTTAATACCTTCTTGATCATCACCTGTGATGACAATATCATCCACATACACCACAAGATAAATAAGTTTGTTCAATGATGAGCATTTAAAGAATACAGAATGGTCTGCCTCGCATCGTGTCATTCCGAATTGTTGGATGACTTTTCTAAACTTCCCAAACCAAGCGCGAGGTGATTGTTTTAAACCATAAAAGGATTTTTGTAGCCTGCAAACAAGATCTGACTCCCCCTAAGCAACAAACCCAGGTGGTTGCTCCATATAGATCTCTTCCTTTAGATCACCATGTAAGAATGCATTTTTAATGTCCAGCTGATATAATGGCCAGCGTCTAATGGCAGCCATAGACAAGAACAAACGAACGGATGCCATTTTAGCAACGGGAGAGAAAGTATCACCATAATCCAAACCATAGATCTGAGTGTACCCTTTTGCTACCAGTCGGGCTTTCAAACGATCCACTTGCCCATTAGGACCAACTTTAATAGTAAACACCCATTGACAGCCAACTATTGATTTTCCGGAAGGAGGGGAGACAAGGGTCCATGTATGATTAGAATCTAGAGCCGTCATCTCATCAATCATTGCTTGTCGCCATCCTGGATGAGATAGTGCTTCCTGAACATTCTTAGGAATGGTAACAGATGACAAGGCGGATACAAATGCTTAATGGAAGGAGATAATCGATGGTAACTCAAGAAATTGTAAATGGGATGAGGATTGAGAGTGGAGCGTTTACCTTTACGAAGGGCAATAGTTAAGTCAAGTGTCAGGTTGGACCACAGTGGGAGAAGCGATTGGAGCAGGAGCTGAATCAGGAGTTTCAACAATGGTAACATTTGCAGGACGATCAATAGTGGGTGTGATCTCAGGAACCTGTCGAACCCGACGCTCAAAAATATTACCATAGCGACGAAACGGACGTTCATTCTGTGGCTGCGAAGTTGGAGGATCGGAGACAGGTGTTACACAAGGAGGAATGGGCATTACCTGAGATGAAGTAGAGTCGGATGGAGCTGTTGTGACAAAGTAAGGGGTATCTTCAAAGAATGTAACATCTGTAGATACATACAAGCGATGTGTAGAGGGAGAATAACATCGATATCCCTTCTGCACTTGAAAATACCCCAGAAAGACACATTTAACAGCTCGTGCAGACAATTTATCACGACCAGGAGAAAGATCATGGACAAAACAGGTGCAACCAAACACACGAGGGGGGACAGTATATAGAGGATTTTTAGGAAATAAAATAGAGTGAGGAATTTTATTACCCAAAGTAGAGGATGGCATTCGGTTGATCAGATAGCAAGCTGTTAGAACAGCATCTCCCCAAAACTTTAAGGGTGCATTGGCATTTATCAAAAGAGTTTGAGCTGTATCAACAAGATGACGATGTTTGCGTTCAGCAACACCATTTTTTTGTGGTGTGTGAGGACAGCTGGACTGATGTATGATGCCAAGAGAACTCAGAAAGGATTTAAATGATGCAGAAAAATATTCTTTTGCATTATCACTGCGCAAAATATGAATTGTTTTTCCAAATTGATTCTTTATTTCTGAACAAAAAGTTTGGAAAACATCAAACAACTCAAAACGATCTTTCATTAAGAATAACCAGGTACATCTTGAAAAATCATCAATGAAAGTAACATAATACCTATATCCTGAAACAGAAGTAACCCGACTAGGACCCCAAACATCAGAATGAATAAGATCAAAAGGAGCCATAGTACGATTATTGACACTACTAGGGAAAGATACTCTAACATGCTTTCCAAGTTGACACGACTCACAATTCAAAAATTTTAAATCTGAAAGATAAGGAACCATATGTTTTAACTTGGCCAAACGGGATGACCCAGACGACGATGTAAAAGATCGGCAGAATCTGAAATAGCACATATGGTGGAAGAGGAAGGCTGAAGGTAGTAGAGACCCCGTGATTCAAATCCAGCTCCAATCGTCTGTCCGGTGCTTCGGTTCTGTATAAGAAAGGAATCTGAATTAAAGGTTATGGAACAATTTAAAGTGCGAGTAATTTGGCTGATAGAAATTAAATTAAAGGGACACTCAGGCACAAATAAAACTTAATTCAAAGGTAAGGAAGAAAGAGGTGAAGGTTGACCAATACCAACGGCCTGTGTCTTAGACCCATCGGCAAGTGTAATATTGTGGGCTGTTTTAGGAAATGACAATTTAGAGAAAAGAGAAGGATTCTAGCTAAGTGATTAGAAGCACCAGAGTCTAAAATCCAGGATCCAACAGACGCTGATTAAGAGAGACAAACTGTAGAATTACCGGTGTGAGCAATGGTGGCCGAAAAAGAAGTCTGTTGAGTGGCTTTAAACTGAAGGTACTCCTTATACTCATTAGCAGACAAAAGATGATCCTTTTCGGGCTCGATCTTGTGCTCAACAGCAGGTTCATGAGACTGGACTATATTGGCAGTTTTATTTGGGAATCCATGTAGGGAGTAACATCGATCTTGAGTGTGTCCATCTCGCTTACAGTAAGAATAATGAATATTACCTCGACCACCTCTACCACGACCATTGCCTAGGCCACGACCTCTTCCCCCTCGATCGATTGAGTTTGACACAAAAACAGAAGACTGTGATCCTGTTTGAGAATCAACTCCAATGGAAACTGTTGGAGAAGGAACTCGAAGCAATCGATCAATGAGTTCCTCCACAGTAGGAATATTAGGACTGGTCAGAGTTTGATTCCGAACAGATTCAAAGTCTTTATGGAGACCATGAAGAACAAATACCATAAGCATGTTATCAAGCTTATCCGTCATCTTTTTTACATCATCATGGACCAACCTTAATTTGATTTCCTCACAAATACACTGTGCTTTATTCAGATAGGAAGGCAAATCAAGGTCAATCATCTGCATAGCCACCAAACTATGAATCGTCTCATATAACCGCTATATATCATTAGCATAAACAGTTTGGGCCTTTTTCCAAATCTCATAACATGTCTTGTAGCGACGAAAGTGTACCATTAGTCCTGGTTCAATAGACTGCCACAACAGCGAGACAAGCTGATAATCAGCCCGTTGCCACTCAGCCTTCTCAGATTCAGCAATGTCAGCAACCTTTTTAGTAAGATGGTCAGATAATCCTTGACCCATAAACCATATCTCTACAGCGTTATGCCAATTCATATAATTCTTACCATTCAATTTTTCAGAAGTAATGGTGGGGGACCCAGAAACTGTGAACGAAAACAAGCTTTTCTCCTCTGCCATGGAAAAAAAAGAAGAAACAAAGATAACTTCTGGAAAAATTGAAACTGGAACAACTCACAGAGTACAAAACAGTGAAAACACCACACAAGATTCAAAGGAGGGGTAGCACAAAGTCAGACCCACAAGCCAAACAATATCAGAACAGAACCAGCAGGAGACGGCGATCACGGCGGTGGAAGCGGCCTAGCAAAAGGAGCCCGGGAAGGCGGCGTGTGGGTTACACGCGTCGGCCAGTCAAGCAGCTAAAGACGGAGCGTGAGGGCGGTGTTGACGGCGGCGCTTCGGCGGTTGGACTGTCGGCGGTGTCTGAGGTGAACGATGGTGTTACTCCGGTCACCGGACAACTTTAGAAAACGTGGGTCAGTGCTCACAGCGGCTGGAACCCAAAAGACAAACAAAAGGCAAACCAACCAGGAAAGAACAAAGCTGCGATACCAAGTTGAATATGAACTGAATATTTCTTGTATTCACAATGCAATAGGAGTACACTATATATATACACTTGACTATGAACTGATACCTAGAACATTAAATGTCTATGCTAAGTCCTAGGAGAATAGATGCAATGAATAGAAGAATACAATGGATAGGACTCCACCGTCCACACCGTCCACATTACAGTAAACAGCTTTGAGATACTGTAGAATACGTTCTACAACCTGTAAGTGTCTCTCCCTCGGGTCATACATGAATTGGCTCACAACACTGACTGCATATGCTAAATCTGGTCTAGTGTGTGCCAAGTAAATCAACTTCCCCACTAATCTTTGATATTGGACCTTGTCAACCGTGGTGCTCTCCTCTTCGGTGCTTATCTTATGATTTTGCTCGATGGGAACATTTGTAGTTTTGCATCCAAGTTTGCCTGTTTCCTTCAAAAGGTCAAGCACATACTTCCTTTGAGAAATGAAAATGCCTTGTTTTGAGTAGGCCACTTCAATCCCCAAAAAATATTTTAATTTTCCAAGATTCTTCATCTGAAATTCTACAAATAATTTTTCTTTGAGCAGTTGTCTCTCAACCAGATCATCTCCAGTTATGATAATATCATCTACATAAACAAAAAGTACAGTCAATTTTCCTCCTTGTGAATGTTTGAAGAAAAATGTATGATCTCCTTGGCTTTGCTTGTAGCCAAGGCACACCATTGCTTTTGTAAATCTTCCAAACCATGCTCAGGGAGACTGTTTTAGCCCATGTAAAGCCTTCCTCAATCTGTGCACTTTGTTTGTTCTACTTGTGGGACCAAATCCTGGGGGAATCTCCATGTACAGCTCCTCCTCTAAGTCTCCATCCAAGAAAGCATTTTTTACATCAAACTGATGTAGTTCCCACCAAGCGTGGGCAGCAAGAGAGAGTAAAATACGAACAGAGTTCACCTTTGCCACTAGAGCAAATATCTCCTCATAATCGATGCCATAGGTCTGAGTGTATCATTTTGCCATTAGTCTTGCTTTATACTTGTCTAGTGTACCATCTGACCGGTACTTTATAGTGTAAATCCATCTACACCCCACTGGTCTCTTTAATTTTGGTTTCTCAACAATTTCCCATGTTGCATTCCTTTCCAGAGCTTGCATCTCCTCATTCATGGCTTGAACCCAATTCTTGTCCTTCAATGCTTCTTGTAATGTTCTAGGGATTCTTATAGAGTCAATGGCTGCAATAAAACTCCGGTGCTGCAAAGAAAGGTTTGTGGAGGATACAAATTTGGAAATAGGGTACTTAGCACAAGACCTTTTCTCTTTTCTTAATGCAATAGGTAAGTCATCATCAATGTTTGGATCACGCTTATCCAAAGGAATAAGTTCAGAATGAATGAGACTAGTGTTTTCAGTACTCACCATGAGTTCGGATTCTTGGAGTTGCGGCTGAACCAGTTTGGGTTGTTTTCTCCTTTGATACACCACTTTTGGCGAGCTTGCTCTAGTTCGAGCAATTCTTTCAGGTTCAGGTGAGTGACTGTCAAAAGGAGCTAATTCCTATATCAGAAGGCATATCAAAAGATTGAACCAAGGGAATGTTATTGTCTGGAACAATCTCAGCTTCCAAATCAGTAATGTTCTCCCCCTGAAGCTGAGAGGGAAAATATGATTGACTTTCTTGAAAGGTGACATCCATGGAGACATGCACTCGACGAGAGGAAGGGTGATAACATTTGTATCCCTTCTTGTCAGGAGCATAACCAATGAAAATGCATTTAGTAGCACGAGGGTCAAGTTTGCCCCGATGCTGATGATGGACATGAACAAAAGCAACACAACCAAAAACACGAGATTCAAGACTTTGCATAATAGGAGTAGAAGAAAAAAAATGATTTCATGACATTAACAGGACTAACACCCCCAAGAATTCCAGAAAGTATTCTATTTATTAGATCAGCAACAGTTAAAACAGCTTCCCCCCAGTATGACTTCGGAACTGACATTTGGAATAACAATGCCCTGGTCATTTCAACCAAGTGTCTGTTTTTTCTTTCAGCAACCCCATTTTGTTGGGGAGTATCAACACTTGTGAGTTCATGAATAATACCTCGTTCTTTAAGAAAGGTAGAAAGAATTTGATTCATATATTCTCCACCATTATCAGATCGCAGACGCTTAATGTTTTTCCAAACTGAGTATGAATCATATGATAAAACTGAGTAAATAATTTGTACACATCAGATTTATCTTTCATCGAGAATATCCAAGTGACACGAATGCAATCATAAATAAACGACACAAACCATTTTGCACCAGAAATATTAGGAATGGTAGCAGACCCCAAACATCATTATGCATAAGGGAAAATGGTTCATCACTTCTATTAGCACTTGAAGGAAAACTTACCCGATGGTGTTTGGAAAATTCACAAACATCACAATGAAAGGATTCAACTGATTCTTTTAAAAACAGAGAAGGAAACATGGACTTAAGCAGAGTGAATGGGGGGGTGCCCCAAACGCTTATGTTGGAGCCAAATTTGGGAGGAACAAAACTTGGATTGATGGCAGGAATGTTGCAACTTTACACCAGATCCACCCGAAATTTCCATCTCAAGGTAGTAAAACCCTCCTGTTCCTTGGCAACTCCAATCGTCTTCCCCGCAGTAATGTCCTGCAATACATAGTGAGAAGGGAAAAAGGTTACAACGCAATTAAGGTCTTTGGTAAATTTATGTATAGAAAGAAGGTTAGATGAAAATTGTAACATCCGGGACTGACGAGGGCGGGGAATGATCGCCGGTGCATGACGCACGGACAAGGAGCGGCTCCTGGCAGGCTTCTAGGCGGAGGGACACATGAATGAACCGATTCACATCGGAATGAGAGGGATCCTGAGACTGTACAGGTATGGGACTGTACAGTTAAAGGAAGGCTTATAAGAATTGATTGGTACTACCTATACCAATAAGATGCATCTTCTTTTCGGAAGCCCAGAACATAAGAACTTCATAGTTAAGCATGCTTGACTTGGAGCAATTCTGGGATGGGTGATCTCCTGGGAAGTTTTCCTAGGAAGCGTGTGAGTGAGGACAAAGCACGCTGAAAAGACCAGTGTTGGTTTGTGGGGACAGTCGGCAATCCTGAAAGCAGTCCGGGCCGTTACAAATGGTATCAGAGCGGACCTCTCTCAGCACGGTGTGGTTCGGGGACGAACCAAGCGGAATGAGAGGGATCTTGAGACTGTACAGGTATGAGACTGTACAGTTAAAGGAAGGCTTATAAGAATTGATTGGTACTACCTATACCAATAAGATGCATCTTCTTTTCGGAGGCCTAGAACATAAGAACTTCATAGTTAAGCGTGCTTGACTTGGAGCAATTCTGGGATGGGTGACCTCCTAGGAAGTTTTCCTAGGAAGCGTGTGAGTGAGGACAAAGCACGCTGAAAAGACCAGTGTTGGTTTGTGGGGACAGTCGGCAATCCTGAAAGCAGTCCGAACCGTTACAAATGGTATCAGAGCGGACCTCTCTCAGCATGGTGTGGTTCGGGGACGAACCAAGCGGAAGCTGGTGGGCATGTAACCCCCGGGGCTGACGAGGGCGGGAGTGATCGCCGATGCATGAGACACGGACAAGGAGTGGCTCCTGGCAGGCTTCTAGGCGGAGGGACACATGAATGAACCGATTCACACCAGAATGAGAGGGATCCTGAGATTGTACAGGTATGGGACTGTACAGTTGAAGGAAAGCTTATAATAATTGATTGGTACTGCCTATACCAATAAGATGCATCTTCTTTTCGGGAGCCCAGAACATAAGAACTCCAGAGTTAAGCGTGCTTGACTTGGAGCAATTCTGGGATGGGTGACCTCCTGGAAGTTTTCCTAGGAAGCGTGTAAGTGAGGACAAAACACGCTGAAAAAACCCGTGTTGGTTTGTGGGGACAGTCGGCAATCTTGAAAGCAGTCCGGACCGTTAAAAATAATGCAACACCTTTTCCCGAGTGTCACATTCCCGAACGATTATAAGGCCGAAAATAATATTAATGCGGAAAATATGGTTTTTTTTTTTTTTTTTTTTTTTCCGTTTTACAAAGGTGTAATGGGATTAGTAAAGGTAAGTAATAATAAATGAACTTAGGTTCACTATGCATTTCTAGAAGTCGTACTGAATTAAAATACAGAAACAGAAACAGTATTGTATGCAGATATAGGTCTAATGCATAACTGACAACAGAATATAGTAAGTACTAGGAGTCACAGCTCCCAAAAGGTACTACAGACACTGACACAGTCTGGCCAAAAACAAAATAGCAGAAGGAGTCCCCCTCCGGACTCATAGCAAATGCTGGATTGAACCGTCGTCGCGTCCATCTGCTTAAGCAGCAACAGCAAAACCAGCAGAAAAGATATACAGATATAGGTGAGATCCCGATCATCAACACAACAAAATAGCAGAAGTAAAAGCGAGACAACTCACCAGGTAACGATGTACCCAACATGCTTATCATATATCTTAATATAAATCATGTTAAACAGTTAGCAGCATAGAATAAGGCATTCTCAAAAACAGAACAGTGATGTACAACCAGTAAATGTAATCATCAACAGCCATGCAATGCAGTGCAGTGTACATGACTCAATGCCATATGCGACAGGGTAAAACTCTGACCCCTACTCCATGGAGCTAACGATACATCGGAGAGAGTGAATAGGAGGACATGTTTCGTGTATTGCCAGCCATAAGCAAGATGCTACAACATTCGTAACGTGCACGTATCTGGCTTTACGGAAACACTCTGCACCAAACATGAAAAGTACGGCATCTAGTCGAGGATATCAGTGTATTTCTTGGATTCGCCACGACACAAAAGAGCTACCAACTGGTCACATGTCAGCCCTTCCAACCCTGATACCTCCAAGACTATTTAAAACGTCACCGTAAGATTCGCACTCGCATCAAGGTGTAAGCTCAACTCCTAGGCTCAAGGCCCTACGACTCATGCAAATGTAATGCCAATGCTTACACAAAGCAGATGCGATAAAGCAATGTCTATCCACCGGATAAACCTCAAGGTTCACTAAGGTTCTCTCCCTTAGGAACTATACGTGTTTTCGTATTTCAAAACTTTTATCCACCGGATAAATCTCGTGATCCCTCCGGGATCGAGTCATCACAAGAATGAAACAATTGAACGATTGACATAGATCCGAATCACTGGTCCGTCATCGAACTACTGTTTCAAAACCCAAAACGTTTCGTGTTTGTGTTTATGTCTTATGAATTATGTCTTATGTCCTAAGCATTATGAATAAGGATTGAGAATCCTCTTGGATAAGTCTTTGATCCTTTCTAAGATATTATCTCCTTGATTTTCAATTAATGAAATAAGTGTTGATTCACTTAAGTCTTATGAAGTCATTGATGTACTAAGTCATCAATGGTATAGTATATGGTCTTGTTCCACCACATACCATACTTAATTATCCCTTGTCTTCAACTCTAAGTTAATTACTTAACTTAGGTTTTCACGCGTAAAACTTTACGATTTAGAGTTGAAAACTCTCTTTGTAAACCAAAACTCTTTTCAAATGAAAACTTATTTAATTTGTAGGAACTTGTTACATGATTAAGGTAAAGTACCTTGACTATCTTGGAAAGATTTTCCCTCACTAACTTAGTGTAAAACCATGTTCTAAGTTAGTGTAAAAGAACATATAACTCACTTAACTTTCTTAACTATAATTCATTTTAATCAACTTAAGGATAAAGGTCTCCATCATATTTGAAAAAGGAACATTGTCTTGGTTCTAAGATAAAGGAAATGTCTTATGAAAACTATGTTAACTTTCATGAAACTACTTCATTATTCCACTTTTAAAACACTTGGTCAATTAGATGAACTATGATTAAAGACATTTTTCACTTTGGTGAAAACACTTAAAGGTTGAAACTTTATTTGATCTTTGGATCAAATCACTTATTGTTTTTCCTTTGAAACATAAGCCATTAAAACACTTTTCTTACTTCAAAACTTTAATTGTTCAAGAACAATACATGTTCTCCTATTTTCTTCTCACTAAGGCCGCAAGCCTCCTCAAGGAAAAAGTGAAGATTTTGCTTCACCAACCAAACAAGTTATAGCTCAAAATGCTCACAAAATTATAACAAACAATAATCACACGTCATTGCATCATAATCAAGCATAAAAATCCATATTTGATCTAGAGATCGAAGTAGGTTTTCAACATACATGAAAATGATTTTCATCCAATCACATCATCATAAACATATGCTAGCTAAAGCATAAACTAATTATTACAAACTTTGTTCTCCAAGAGAACTTAACAAATAAAGCGGTGAACCCAAACCAAATGGGTTTCACCCACACACAAACTTTAACAACCATTCCCACCTCCACCAACTTTGGTGTGATGAGGTTCACCCCCCCACACCTGTTGATGAACAATCCTCCGGATCAAAGTCGGTTGATCGGTTCTTGAATCTCCCGATTACTCGTCACCAACTACAAACAACATCATCAAACAAACATTAAACATCAAACAGCACAAAAATCACCTTTCCCCCAACTTGAGGTCCGGCCATCATCTAGAAAAATTAGTTAGAGATGTCCAAAATTTCTAATCTTTTGGATGGATGATCCTTAGGTACTCCTAACACTAAAACAAGTCTTATTACTCAAAACTTGAATAAAAAACTCAACCTTTTTCATCATGAAGGTTTCGGCCTCTTTAAGAAGAAAAGGCTAGAAAACTTATTTGGTTTCATGCTCGTGGATTATGAAAGAGAATGATGAAACTAGTTCATAGAAATTGATTTGGTATTAAAAGGATTTTTCTACACTTTTCTATGAATTTTCAAAGTTTTGGATCAAAACTTGGATCTTCATGAATCAAGAGATTCAAGGGATGAAATAGAGCGATTAAGAGAGTTAAGATGAAGATCATACCTCCTAGAATCAAAGACTAATGAGAAAAGAAACAAGTTTTCACCAAAAACTTCAACTTTTTCAAGATCAAAGATAGGTTTTTTGTGAAAAACACTTGAAGAACTTTGATGAACTTCAAGAATATGAAGAACAAGTGAGAGAAGAGAGGAAGAGAGAGGGTGGCCGAGTGGCCAAGTGAAAGACTGAGAGAGATATTTATTTTTCACCTATGGCAAACTTGTAAATAACCAGAGGACAATTTGGTCATTTCCTTAAAAGACCAAGGGCATTTTGGTCATTTCACGTCCAGATATTTTTGAAAGTCATCATGAAAATGGGCCACGAAATTCAACTTGATTTGATCTCAAGATTATCCATTCGCGGGTCCCGTTAAATCCCTTCACAGCTCCAAACGTCTCCCGATTCGAGTATACGTCCGAATATAACATATTATTTTCAGTTTTGGACGTCAGGACGGATTTTAACAAATATTTAGAGAATTAAATCCTGAGACTTACTATCTCGTTCAAGAGTCAAAACTAGGTCTTGATAGTAGAAAAACACTACTATCCGTGAAAAACGCAGACCAGGCTCCGTTTGAGTTTTTGACCAAAACTTAACCATAGCTTCCTACGATAACGTAAAGCATGACTATGGTCTCAGAATATTTTAACCCTCCAATAAAATACAAACATTTAAATATTGAAGAATTATAAAACTTGAAAATCGGGGCGTTACAAAAGTTTAGGAACATGAAGCACATTTTGCAAATTTAGGAAAGGAGTAAGTTTAACATTACCAAAACCCACAACTGATGTATGAGAGCCATCAGCTACGGTTATGTGATGATTACCCATTGGGATTTGATACAATGAAAAATGGGAAGAACAAAAAGTCATGTGATCAGTGGCACCAGAATCAATAATCCAAGAATCCTCAGGAACAGTACTAGAAGCATGAGAGAATAGTGAACATAGATTCTTACCATTCATGACAAGAGAGCAGAAGCCATAAGACTTATTCAGAATAAATAAGAGTGTTTAAATGCTCCAATTCTTCCTTACTAAGGGTGGTGATCTTATCTTTCACCTGTTTGACTTCCACATCTGACATGCTTGTAGCAAAAAAGGAGGAATGATGGTTGGATGAGTGATTAGTTTTCGTAATTGTCATGGTGAGGTATGGATGATATGGGTGGTCACTAAAGGATCTGTTTGGGTTAGAACAGTTAAGGAGTGGAAGGTGTACGGACTGTATGAGGAGGTATAGGTTGACTGTTTTGGCAAGTGATGGTCACCGCCGAACAGAGAAGATGCCGGCGAGTTGGGCGGTGGAAGCGGCGGCCGTTAATAGTCACTGACGTGCCGTCACACGCTGGAGATAGGAGGCGCGTGGGGACCACGCGCAGAATCCGTTGGGCCATGGCTCGAATTATGCTGCAGCACTAGATCTTGCAACTACATTTTGCTTCTTACTTCTCCAAGTCACCAAATTTCCTCCTAAAACATGCAGTACACTGAGGTGGATCACCTGTCTACAATTGACCCTGCATAATCTGCATCTGTATAGGTTTCTATGGACAAAATTTCCCCCATTTTGAATAATAATCCCTTTCATGGGCTTGTCTTCAAATATTGATGGATTCTATTCATTACTTGCATATGTCACTCACGTGGGTCATGCATAAATTGGCTAACCACACTGGCAGAATAGGCTATGTCTGGTCGGGTGTGGGATAAATATATAAGTTTTCCCACAAGTCTCTGATATTGGGCCTTTTCAATACTTGGGCTTTCTTCATTGCTTCCAATCTGTGATTCTGTTCAATAGGTGCCCTTGTGGTTTTGCAACCCAGCTTGCTTGTCTCTTTAAGCAGATCCAGGACATATTTCCTTTGAGAAATAAAGATACCTTGTTTAGCTTAGGCAACCTCTATCTCAAGGAAATACTTAAGCTTTTCGAGATCCTTCATTTCAAACTGTGCAGCTAACTTGTCTCTTAGAACCCGTTTCTCAACCTCATCATTCCCTGAAATGATCATGTCATCTACATAGACCAGAAGGAGTGTGAGTTTGCCTTCCTGATAAAAAAGGTATGATCTCCTTGGCTCTGTTTATAACCCAGGGAAACCATAGCGGTGAATCTCCCGAACTACCAAGCACGGGGAGACTGCTTGAGGCCATATAAAGCCTTCCACAACTTACACACCTTATTCCCTCCACCAGTAGGGTCATATCCTGGTGGAATGTGCATATATACTTCCTCTTCCAAATTTCCACGGAGAAAGGCATTTTTAACATCAAATTGGTGCAAGTCCCAACCAAAGTGTGCTGCCTAGGAGAGAATAATTGTAATTGTGTTCATCTTTGCTACTGGGGCAAACGTTACCTCATAATAAATCCCATATGTCTGAGTGTACCCTTTCGCAACCAGCCATGCTTTATACCGGTCCAGAGTACCATCAGACCGATATTTAATCGTGTAAATCCATCTGCATCCAACTGTCCTTTTGTCCTTCGATTTCTCAACAGTTTCCCAGGTCTCATTCTTGTTCAAAGCACTCATCTCTTCATGCATGGCTTCAACCCAATTCCTATCTGTTAACGCTTCTTGTACTGTATGACTCAATAGGTTCAGTCAAATGAGGAGCAACCGATGATTCAAGAGACTCAGATTCATGACCACTCTCCCCCTGAAGCTGAGGACCATAGTTAAAAAGACTCGGTTTCACGAAATGTGACATCCATGGATGCATAGACACGACGACTGTGAGGATGATAACATTTGTACTCCTTTTTGTCGGGTGCATATCCTATGAATATACATTTAACAGCCCGAGGATCCAACTTACCACGATTCTGACTGTGAACATGAACAAAGACACTACAACCAAAAACTCGACATTGGAGACTGGTCATAGTAGGAACTGAAGGAAATAATGAGATCATGAGTTGGGCTGGACTAAGGCCATCCAAGACACGAGAGGGCAACCTGTTAATCAAATATGTGGCAGTTAAGATAACGTCCCCCCAATAAGATTTAGGCACAGACATTTAAAAAAGCAAGGCTCTGGCCATCTCAAGTAGATGGCGATTCTTTCTTTCTGCATCCCCATTTTGTTATGGGTTATCTACATAGGTCAACTCATGCAAAACACCATGTTCTTTGAAAATTTTTGATTAGCATATTCTTTTCCATTATCAGAATGCAACCTTTTAATAGCTGTTCCAAACTGAGTTTGAATCATGGATAAAAATTCATGAATAATTGAAAAACTTCAGATTTATCTTTCATGAGAAATATCCATGTGACACGAGTGCAATCATCAGTAAATGAAACAAAACATTTTGTACCAGATAAATTAGAAGTAGAAGAAGGTCCCCATGTGCATTTGAATGAACAAGATCAAATGGTTCAATACTTTTCTTATTATGAGGACGAAAAGTTGTACGATGGTGTTTTGCAAACTAACAAACATCACAATGAAAAGACTCGACTAATACCTTTTTAAACAAATGGGGAAACAAAGACTTAAGAATACCGAAAGGAGGATGACCAAGGTGTTTGTGGTGAAACCATATATGAGATGCAACAAAATCTGAACTAGTCTGATGACAGGAAGTGGACAAATTCTGTCCGGTACTACCATGAGTCCGATGTAGAAGATATAACCCTCCCTGTTCCTTAGCAACCCCAATCGGGAGGGAAAGAAGGTTACTATACAATTTAAATCTTGGGTAAGCTTATGAATAGAAATAAGGTTATTTGACAATTGAGGGACATGAAGCACATTATGTAAAGGAAGGGTAGGTTGAAGTGAAACAGTACCACATCCTGAAATAGGGACATGGGATCCACTAGCAACCGTGATGTGATGCTTACTAGACAACTTAGAGTACGTGGAAAAATATGAAGGATGTGGGGTCATGATCAGTAGCACCAGAGTCAATTATCCAAAGGTCCTCATATATAGTACTAGAAATATTAAAGGACAATGAACTTAAATTCTTACCAGTCATGATTAGAGAACAAGTGCTAGAAGGCTTACTAATAGGAGCCATGACTGAATGGTGATTTAGATTGATAGCCGGAATGGCAATCGGAGAAGCCTTGGAGGTGGTGGACGACTGAGAGGTCTCGGAAGAGGCCATTCTGGAAGGACCCACTTACCTAAACAGAACCGGAAGGAGAAGGTGAGCAGAACGGTGGAAACGGCGGCGGAAACGGCTGTCGGACGCGTCGTCACGTGCAGCTGATGTGGCGGCGCGTGGAACTCACATGCAGAGAGAGTAGTGGCGTGTAAGGGCGCGTGGAGGCAGTTCTGGGGTCGAGTTTTCGGTGGTTGGCCGGCGAGCACATGGCAAGCAAACCCTGGGTGGCGGTGTGCTGAACGGCGGTGGCGGTTGGTGGTTGCTGTGTTTTCAGGTAAAAAAAATAGGACGTAAAGGCTGCAATAAGGCAGCAGGCAGCAATAAGGTTGCAAGGAGACAACAATAAAGCTGCTTGAAAAAAAAAAAAAAAGAAACCCTAGGAACCCCCTAGGCTGCTGATACCATATAGAAAGAAGGAATATAAAAAGTGTGAATGTAATTCCTTAATTAGTTGTGTACAACAGAAGTTACAATATATAGGCTAAAGACATTGAATGCTAACCTAAAAATAAGGGAGGAAAATATATCCTAATAAAGTCTAGAATAAAAACAAATCTGTACAAATAAAAGAGAATATCGGAAGATATTCTTCCGATATATTACAACACTTAAGAGAGAATTCTGAGTTCAACTTGGAAATTAGTTCATTAACCCTTTGGGCTGATGAACCAGTGACAATTATGTCATCTACATACACCAGTACATAGGTGCAGTGGCCTGTCCTTGAGTGAATGAAGAGAGAGTGGTCACATCTGCTAGCCTTAAACCCAAAATTGACTCGAGCCTTAGTTAATCTCTTAAACCAGTCTCGTGGAGCCTGTTTCAGTCCATATATAGCTTTGTTGAACTTGCACACTTGACAGGGTTCATCACTAATAAAGCCATAAGGTTGGTCCATGTACTCTTCAAGTAGGCCATTAAGGAAGACATTGTTTACATCAAGTTGTTGAATTGGCCAGCTGTGTTATGGCTAGTGTAAGCATGATTCTGATTGTGACAGGTTTCACAGCAGGGCTGAAAGTTTCAGTATAGTCATACCCCAATTTCTGATGAAAACCCTTTGCAACAAGCCGAGCCTTGTACTTATTAACTGAGCCATCTGGGTTTTCTTTGACCCGGAACACCCACTTGGACCCAATTGCCTGTCGGTTAGGTGGCAGGCCAACCAAAGTCCATGTGCCATTTCTGATCAAGGCATCAAAATCACTCTGCATAGCCTGTTTCCACCGAGGCATTGCCAGGGCCTGCTTAGAAGAGTTAGTTTCTGCTTGTGTTAATAGAATGGTGGAAGTGGTATTTTGTAACATGGTTCTTTGACCTGGGGATCATAGGATGTTGATTGGCAGGGAAAGGATTGGGAAGCTGAGTGGCTGGAAGAGTGTCAGGACTAGGCAAAGGGGAGGAGGATGAATCAGATGGAGTTGAGGTCACAGAATTGAGAGAAGGGTATAGAGGAGTTGAACCTGAATGAAGGGAAAGGATGGGGGAGGACTCTAGGGAAGGAGAGGGAGAAACATGAGAGACAATGCTAGGTACAATGGAAAGAGGGTGAGGGGACAACGGAGTTGATTGTTGAACAACTATGAGAGGGATGGGTGGAGTAGGGTGATCAGGAATCTGCTGTGATGCACTAAGATTCTGTGTATCTTGTATGTCTTTAGCAAAAGGAAACCTAGTGTCATTAAACTAAACATCTTTGGAAATGTAGAGTCTGCCCTCTTTGGACAGACACTTGTAACCCTTGTCAGAGGATGAGTACCCAAGAAAGGTACACTCATAGGACCTGAAGTCGAGCTTATTTTTGTTATATGGCCTTAAGCAGGGGTAGCAGGCACACCCAAAGACCTTAAGGAAGGAATAGTCAGGAGCTATTTTGTAGAGGACAACATAGGGAGACTGATTTTGAAAAGTTGGAGTGGGAAGGCGATTGATAAGATAAATTGTAGTACTGAAGGCATGGTCCCAGTACTGCATAGGCAAAGAGGATTGGGCCAACAATGTAAGACTTGTCTCCACTATGTGCCTATGTTTCCTTTCCACACTACCATTTTGATGGTGAGTGTGAGGGCAAATGACCCTATGCACAACTCCAAGATCTGTAAGAAACTTGGTGAAGGGTCGAAATTCCCCTCCCCAATCAGTTTGATCAACAAGTATTTCAGTTTGAATTTGGACTTTAATCAGTTTCCTAAATTCTTTAAAGGCAGTTAGAGTTTCAGACTTTTGTTTTAATGGGTATAGCCAAGTAAACTTTGTGGTGGCATCAACAATGGAGAAGTAATATGAGTGGCCTGCAGTTGTTTTTATTGGAGCTGGTCCCCATAAATCGAGAAATAGTAGCTCAAAGGGTTTTGTGTACATGGTAGTGGAAAGATGAGAGGGGCAACCTATGTGATTTGCCAAAGCAACAAGGATCACATAAATCTGGTGAATTTTATTCAAAGTTGAGACATTACAATGTTGTAATACTTGCTTAACAGCAGGTTCATGAGCATGTCCTAAACTACAGTGCCAAAGATAGTAAGTATTGGGCACTTTATTACAATGGTCAGCTAGATCAACCTTCATATTGTCACTAGGTACATTAGTAGGAAGAAAACTAGAAGCAGAATTACAAATGGACACACTAAGACAACTTGGTGCAGCCTGGCAAGAGGACAATTGTCTTGAGTCAAGGGAGAAATTAGAAAAGACATAGAGCCCATCCGAGTTGACTGACCGTTCTAATAGAACATGTTTAGTGACCTGATATTTTACATAAAAGCAGTTAGGATGAAACTCAAAGTAAACATGATTGTCTTGTCAAAAACGACTAACTGGTGGTGGTCTGAATTACAATTTTAATGGCCAAGAGGGTTTCTTCATTTCTAATTCCCTCCTGGTCAGTGTTCCTCGACATTATGGGAAAAACTACACAGAATGGTCCCAAACTGTTAGATTGGTTCTAGAAAGCAAGGGAAAGTATGGCTTTCTTACAGGAGACACACCGAGACCTACAGATGGAGATCCAAATTTCAGGTTCTGGAAATCCGAGAATTCTCTAATAATTGCCTAGTTAGTCAATTTTATGGAACTAGCAATTGGAAAGCCCTTTATGTTCTTACCAATTGCAAAAGATGTTTGGGAAGCTGCAAAAGACACATACTCTGACATTCAGAATTCCTCTCAGATCTTTGATTTAAAATCCAAGTTATGGCATGCCAAACAAGGTAACAGGGATGTGGCTACTTATTATAATGAACTAATGACTTTATGGCAAGAATTGGATCTTTGCTATGAGGACAATTGGAAGTGCACCGAGGATAGTGTTTTATTCATCAAAAGGCAAGAAAATGATCGTGTGCTTATGTTCCTTGCTGGGTTAAATAAGGAACTTGATGAAGTAAGAGGCAGGATTCTGGGGAAGACACCTTTGCCAACAATTCGTGAAACTTTTTCAGAAGAAAGGAGAGAAGAGGCCAGACAAGGGGTTATGATGGGTAAGGCAACCCCGATTTCAGAAGTGGAGGGGTCTGCGCTTGCTACTAGAAATTACAATGAAGGGGGGAAGAGAGACAGAAAAAATTTGATAAATGGTGCGATCATTGCAATCGCTTGTGGCATACTCGTGAGACATGTTGGCAACTCCATGGCAAACCCCCGAATTGGAAGAAGAAATGTAGAAGTGAGGGTCGTGCATTCCAGGCTAGTACCTCTGATCAAGAAAAGCAGTCTTCTTCAAGCTCGTTTCCTTTCACTAAGGAATAACTAGACCAACTGTACAAACTCCTTGAGTCCCAAACCCTTTCTTGCTCCATAGCCTAGAAAGGTAACTTTGTTAAAACTGCCGTTCTTAGTGTCAATCATACTTGAATTGTTGATTCAGGTGCTACTGATCATATGATAGGAGAGTCTAGTCTTTTTTCTTCATATAGTCTTTGCGCAAGTAATCAGAAAATTAAAATTACAGATGGCTCCCTATCAGCCATTGCAGGGAAAGGTTCTATTGTTCTATCCCCAATGATAACTCTCCAAGATGTCCTTCATGTCCCAAACCTGTCATGTAGTATTTTGTCTGTCAGTAAATTAGCTTGGGATAAAAACTTTCAAACTAATTTCTTTTCCTCCCATTGTGTGTTTCGGGATTTGAACTAGGGGAAAATGATTGGCAGTGCTAAGGAGAGTGGAGGACTCTACGACTTTGACGATGGACTTGGATCAAAGCAACAAACCAAACCAATAAGTTCCTGCTTTGAATCTAGTTTTATTTCTAATAGTAATAATGATATTATGTTATGGCATTTACAATTAGGTCACCCAAGTTTTAGGTATCTAAAACATTTATTTCCTAAGTTGTTTTGTAATAAAGACCATTCCTTTTTTCATTGTGAAACATGCGAATTTGCGAAACATTATCGCTCTTTTTTTCCTATGCAATCTTACAAACCATCAAAACCGTTTTATATTATTCATAGTGATGTTTGGGGTCCAAATAAGGCTAGTACACTCTCTAGCAAAAAATGGTTCATCACTTTTATTGATGATCACACTAGAATTTGTTGGGTGTACTTGTTAAAAGATAAATCTGAAGCTGGTCAAGCTGTAAGAAATTTCTTTAAAATGGTGCAGAACCAATTTCAGACAAACTGTCGCGATATGGACCTGATTTGGTCCATCAATATCATAATCTCCCTATTTATGTTATTTCCTTTCTTGTAGTAAATTATTATTGTAATAAATCTGGTCAATATCAATTTGATATTTGACCAGATCCTAGGTCTAGTTTCCTCCCAGCATATATATTTAGGCTTGTACCCATTGTATTTCCTTAAGAAAGAATAAAGTATTTTTTCTTCTCTAAGCTTATATGGTATCAAAGCCACTTGCTCTCTGAACCTTGCCTTCTCTGTTCGCGGCACCCTCCAATAACGCCGATGGTGAAGACTGCGATGGTAGGAGCGACCAAGCCCTCCAACAGCGCCGCCGAGGATGAGCAGAACAAGACTGCCGGCGACGATGAGACTTCAGCCGAGTCCCAAACCTGTTCTACTGAGAATCTTTCGAAGCTTCTCAATCTTCAACTCATGGTACACAAGCTAAACGGCAAAAATTACCTTGAGTGGGCTCAGTCGGTGAAGCTGGCAATGGAAGGGAGAAGCCGCTTGGGTTACTTGGTAGGAGAAGTCAAGCAACCAGCAAAGGACGACCCCACATGGCAAAAATGGAAGGCTGAAAACTCGCTGATCATGTCTTGGATGATCAATTCCATGGACCCAGCCATTGGTAAGCCCTACCTCTTCTTGAAAACTGCACAAGAGGTATGGGAGGCTGTGAAGGATTGCTACTCTGATTTAGAGAACTCTTCTCAGATTTATGATCTAAAGACTCGGCTATGGCAGTTCAAACAAGGAGACCGAGATGTTACCACTTATTACAACCTAATGCTCACTCTGTGGCAAGAGTTAGATCAATGCTATGGAGAAGAATGGGAGAACCCCAAGGATGCTGCGCGGTTCAATAAGAGGGAAGAGAATGACCGAGTTTATATGTTTCTTGCTGGCTTGGATCGGAGTCTTGATGAGGTAAGGGGAAGAGTTCTTGCTCGAAAGCCCTTACCCTCCATTCGAGAAGTATTTTCTGAAGTTCGACGTGAGGAGGCCAGAAGAAGGGTCATATTACATACCTCGGACTCATCTACCCCGCAGCAAATAGAAGGATCAGCCCTTGTCACAAAGGGGTTCGATCCTGATGGAGATAGGAGGAAGAAAACTTGGTGTGATCACTGTAAGAGACCATGGCATACAAAGGATACATGCTGGAAAATTCATGGAAAACCGGCAAACTTAAAGAAAAAATTTAGTAGAGAGGGCAGTGCTTTTCAAACCAATATTGAGGAGACTAAGGAGCAATCATCTTCAACTGAAACATCCCTTTTCACTAAGGAACAATTGGAGCATCTGCATAAAATGTTTTCCCAAAAATTGACAGCTAATCCCTCTTGCTCTTTAGCCCAAAAAGGTACTCACCCTATTGCTTCCCTCTGTCATGCTGAACATAGTTTAACACCCCTCTGGATCATTGATTCCGGGGCCACTGACCACATGACAGATTGTTCAACACTTTTTTCCTCCTATAGTCCTTGTGCAGGAAACAAAAAAATCAAGGTCGCAGATGGTTCCTTTTCTGCAATTGCTGGCATTGGATCAATCCCTCTGTCTTCTTCCTTAACCTTACATAATGTCCTTCATGTGCCAAATTTATCTTGCAATTTACTTTCTGTTAGCAAAATTACTCTTGATTTGAATTGCCGTGCCATATTTGACTCTTCTAGTTGTAAATTTCAGGATTTGATTTCAGGGAGGATGATTGGCAATGCTAGAGAAATTGATGGACTCTACTTGTTTGAAGATGATAAAGAATTGGGAAGACAAGTTCAGAATCTCTGTCTGTATTCTAGCCTTAGTTCTACAGAAGATGAAGTTATGTTATGGCACTATAGGTTAGGCCATCCTAGTTTCAATTATATGAAACATTTGTTTCCTGATCTTTTTAATAATAATAATAAAGTTATGTCTTCCTTCAATTGTGAAACTTGCCAATTAGCTAAACATCACCGTTCTTCATACTTGTCTCACCCTTACAAATCATCCAGCCCCTTCACAATCATCCAGAGTGATGTTTGGGGCCCTAGTAGGCATGCAACACCTTCGGGTAAACGGTGGTTTGTCACCTTTATTGATGACCATACTAGGACTACATGGGTGTATTTGATGAAGGAAAAATCTGAAGTTGAGTCTATTGTAAAAGTTTTCTTCAAAATGGTGACAACACAATTTCAAAAACAAGTTCAAATTTTTCGAAGTGACAATGGAAAAGAATTTTTTAACAAGAGTCTAAACAATTTTCTACTAGAAAATGGTGTTGTACATCAAAGTTCATGTGTAAACACACCCCAACAAAACGGGGTGGCTGAGAGAAAGAACAAACACTTGCTAGAAGTTGCTCGGGCCTTACTTTTTCAAAATGGTGTGCCTAAATACCTTTGGGGAGAAGCTATTCTTACAGCTGCCTATTTGATTAATCGTATGCCAAGTAAAATCTTAGGTTTCAAAACTCCTATGGAGGTATTCTTGACTACTTTTCCTGCAAATAGGCTGCTGTCCACAATTCCCTTAAAGGTTTTTGGGTGCACTGTTTTTGTTCATAATCATGAGCCTAATCAAAGCAAATTAAGCCCACGCGCCAAGAAATGTGTTTTTATTGGTTACTCTCCCACACAAAAGGGGTACAAGTGTTTGGATCCTAACTCTCAGAAAACTTTTGTCACCATGGATGTAACCTTTTTTGAATCAAAACCTTTCTTTACGACTCATCTTCAGGGGGGGAAAGTATATGAAGACTCGTTACAACAAACTACTCAAACTAATTCACCAGTAGATTGCACTTTAATTGAAAATGATCCTAAATTTTTTTCTGAAAATTTGGTGGATATTAGTAGAGTAGAAGGAGATGAGATCAACAATGATTCTCCCAGTAACAGTGATGGAAATAGAGATTGTAATGGGCAAGACTGTGAAGACAACATAGTTCAAAATGAAGGAAACAATGAACTTTTAGAAAAAGGCGGAATTGAGAAAGAAATTCACAAGGGCATAAAAGTCTTCACAAGACGAAAAAAGAACAAGGAGAAAGAGTCCAAAGATCAATCTCTACATTGCCATGAATCCGAGGAGCCACAAGGTAAATCTCATCCTGAAACTCTCCCTGAGTCTTTACAAAATACCATTATTGATACTGCCATTAAGTCACCTATGTTAGATGATTCAGATCTTCCTATTGCCCTTAGAAAGGGTGTGAGGTCATGTACCAAACACCCTTTATCTAATTTTGTGTCTTATGACAAACTCTCACACACTTTTCAAGCCTTTACTTCACAGCTGTCATGCAGGGAAATTCCAAATAATATACAAGATGCTTTGAAAGTTCCCGAGTGGAAGGGGGCTGTTTTAGAAGAAATGAGAGCTCTTGAAAAAAATAAGACATGGGAGATTGTGGAGCTACCAAGGGGGAAGAAAACAGTAGGGTGCAAATGGGTATTCACCATCAAGTACAACTCTGATGGTACTCTTGAAAGATACAAGTCCCGGTTAGTTGCTAAGGGCTACCCCCAAACTCATGGCATTGATTACTCAGAAACTTTTGCACCAGTTGCAAAACTCAACACTATTAGAGTTCTCTTATCTCTGGCTGCAAATCTTGACTGGCCTTTACAGTAGCTGGATGTAAAAAATGCCTTCCTAAATGGAAACTTAGAGGAAGAGGTTTACATGGCTGCACCACCAGGCTTCCAACAAGGGATCTATCCTAAGGTATGCAAATTAAAGAAGGCCCTTTATGGACTAAAGCAGTCTCTTAGGGCCTGGTTTGAGAGGTTTGCTCAGTTTGTCAAGAAGCAAGGATATTCCCAAGGTCAAACAGATCATACGATGTTCGTGAAAAAATCAAATGAAGGGAAAATTGCTGTCCTCATTGTCTATGTGGATGACATCATCCTTACAGGTGATGATTTACCGGAAATGGGAAGACTAAAACAAACTCTCTCAGCTGAATTTGAAATCAAAGATTTAGGACTCTTGAGATACTTCCTTGGAATGGAAGTAGCACGGTCAAGGAAAGGGATTGTACTCTCACAGAGGAAGTATATCCTTGATCTCCTAAAGGAAACAGGTATGAGTGGGTGTAGACCAGCCGAGACACCCATAGATCCAAACAAGAAAATTGGAGATGGCAAGGAAGGAAATCCTGTGGATACCACGCGCTATCAAAGACTTGTTGGGAAACTCATTTATTTGGCTCATACAAGGCCAGATATTGCATTCTCTGTAAGTCTTGTAAGTCAATTTATGCACTCTCCCTATGAAGAACACCTTGAAGCAGTTTACAGAATCCTAAGATACTTGAAGAGTGCACCGGGTAAAGGGTTACTATTCAAAAAAACTACACAACAATCTATTGAGGCATACACTGATGCCGACTGGGCAGGGTCCTCAATTGATAGGAGGTCTACTTCTGGGTACTGTACCTTTGTATGGGGAAATCTTGTAACTTGGAGAAGTAAAAAACAAAGTGTTGTTGCTAGGAGTAGTGCTGAAGCTGAGTATAGATCAATGGCACATGGTGTATGTGAGTTGATCTGGTTGAAAGGAGTTCTTGAAGAGCTTGGAATGGCTACCAAACTTCCAATGAAGCTATATTGTGATAACAAGGCAGCAATTAGCATTGCCCAGAATCCTGTCCAACATGATCGTACCAAACATGTGGAGATTGATAGGCATTTCATCAAAGAAAAAATAGAGAACAAAACTATTTGCATGCCATTTGTCCCAACCTCACAACAAGTAGCTGATATTCTCACTAAAGGACTGTTCAGAAGCAACTTTGAATCACTTGTAAGCAAGTTGGGCATGATAGACATCTATGCACCAACTTGAGGGGGGGTGTTGCGATATGGACCTGATTTGGTCCATCAATATCGTAATCTCCCTATTTATGTTATTTCCTTTCTTGTAGTAAATTATTATTGTAATAAATCTGGTCAATATCAATTTGATATTTGACCAGATCCTAGGTCTAGTTTCCTCCCAGCATATATATTTAGGCTTGTACCCATTGTATTTCCTTAAGAAAGAATAAAGTATTTTTTCTTCTCTAAGCTTATACAAACATTCAAGTCTTTAGAAGTGATAATGGAAAAGAGTATTTTAACATGATTTTGGGGAATTTTTTTCTTGAAAATGGGATTGTGCATCGAAGTTCTTGTGCAAATACACCCCAGTAAAATGGGATTGCGGAGCGAAAAAATAGACATCTCCTAGAGGTGGCTAGAGCTTTGCTCTTCGCAACAAAAGTTCCCAAATACTCATGGGGTGAAGCTGTTTTAACTGTTGCATATTTAATTAATCGCATGCCATCCAAAGTTTTACAATTTCAAACTCCCCTTCATATTTTTGAAGAATGTTTTCCTATGACTCGTATTTCAACTGATTTACCCTTGAAGATTTTTCGTTCCACTGCTTTTGTCCATGAACACAAGCATCTTGGGAAGCTAGAACCCCATGCTATAAAATGTGTTTTTATTGGATACTCACCAACCTAGAAGGGGTATAAGTGTTTTGATCCAACATCAAAAAGGATTTTTGTAATCATAGATTCCTTTTCTGAAAATCAACCTTTTTTTAAGGACATTCATCTTCAGGGGGGCTTAACGTGATGATTCTTTTGAAAGTTGACCATGGTACTAGTAAGGTTTTGTGTTTCCGATAAATAAATCCAAAATATGCTCAAATTTCTCCAAAGTAGGCGCTATCTGGAAGTTCTGGAAGGTAAACCGTATGAGTGGAGGATCATAAAACTGGGTCAGATCTGTAAGGGCCTCAACTTGAACATCCACTTCTAATAGATCTAGCATCTTCCCGTATTGTCTTGCAAGAGAGAGACGTTGCGGTAAGTTTAACATTTGAGTAAGTGTATTGATGCCAACTGTGTCGACTGTTTTAACTTTGACTGAAATGTTTCCTTTAGCTTCGAAGATTGATCCATCTCCATTTTTCAGAGATATTGCCTTATCAAGAATGATTTCCCAACCTAAATGCATGTATAGAAAAATGATGGTGACAATTGTTGAAAAGCTGCCTTAATTGCGGTCAGCTCCTAGCTGCCTTAATTGCGGCAACTTTAGGCTACCTTCATTGCAGTTGTTGTTGTAAGCCTTAGTGGCCAATCTTTTATTAGATTATTTTGTATCATGACATTGGTTTATATTACCTATAATATAAGGCATTTCTATTTATTATGTTATCTCTTTTATACATAATAAAGTCTTTAGTATAGTAGGTTCAGTTCAATAGAACATCGAGTGTGATTTGATCGTGAGACCCTATTGAACATTAGAACATTATTCTTAAATATTTGTAGTCAAGTATTATTGTTAATTAGGACAACAATACTATTATGTGAGTTGACTGGTAATCACATCTCACGGGTTATGGATATGAGATATCAAGTCTTCACATAGGTATAAATATTAAAGTAATGTTTATAGTGGTTTGACCCACTATGAGAACGCTACATAATAGTTATGTAAGTGTCATAAGCGCTTCTTATGGTAACTATAGTGAAGTAGTCCTTTGACTTGAAGTCACTACGATTCCTATATGTGGAGTTGTAGGCTTTGATGCTATCAAATGTTATTTGTAACAGGAAAATCATAAAAGTAGTTATTGGGTCTGTAGTTAATCATGTTGAGGGATGTGAGTGATGTAGATAGGATTCATCCCTCCTACATAACAGGAGCAATGTCATGGGCCTCTCGATAGAGTGAGATATGAAAATGCATGGTCATGCTCAAAAGGGCCAATATGAGATATTGGGTCCGTTTGTGATTATACATCTACTCGGAGATCGAGGAACATATAATTGAACTTAACAAAGATGGCACATTTATGTCTTGTGTTCAATTATGACATATGCACGAAGGGACATTTACTACAAGGTAAATTGGTTGCAGTAATGTTAAAATCGAATCACCAATTTTCTCATAAATTGGATAGCAATGATGTATTGTTAGATGCCGCTCATTATTTATAATATTTGATATTATAATTAATACCTGATATTATTATAATATTTAATATTATTGCCAATTTAGTGGGAACCTATAGGGTCACACGCATAGAGCAAATAGTTGGAGAGGAATTAATTAAATAAATATGATTTAATTTATTAATTCCACTTTGGGCTTGTAGTGGACAAGCCCATCAGGGTTATGACAAGTAAGGGTGAAGGAGCATTACTCTATAAATAGATAGTGTGCCTCCCTCACCACTATGTGATACACTCTTGTCACTAGGCACATTAGTGAGACACACTTCACTCTTGATGTCATGCTAAACTCTGTAGTCGTCAGCTAGCACAAGATGCATTCTCCATCGGACGTTTGCTCGCGCGGACTGAGTAGAGGTGTTACCCCCTGTCGCAGCACTTGTGATTCAAAGCAAGATTTAAGGATTGTTTTGAAAGCACACTTCAAGAGGTAAACACAATAGTCTTATGTGATTCTTGTTTTTATAATGCGCGGTCCATGGTACCGGTTTTCTTCCGCCCTGATACATGATTTTAAAAGAGGATTGTCTCACGAAAACCCAACAGCAGCCTCCAGCACCTTCATTGTGCTGGGTTTAAGGGGGTGTTTAGTCCCACATCGCCTAGAGATATAGCCTAAGTAGTGCTTATAAGGCTTGAGCAGTCATCACCTTACAAACCGGTTTTGTGGGGTTGAGTTAGGCACAAGCCCAAATTCTAAGATGGTATCAGAGACTATCCTAAATGTATTGTTGGGCTGCCCGCGTCTTCCACGCTCCACATTCATAGCATTGGGAGTAGGGGGTGTTGGAAAACCGCCTTAATTTTGGTCCGTCCCTAGCCGCCTTGGGCTGCCTTCATTGCAGCCTCCAACACCTTCATCGTGCTGGGTGTGAGGGGGTGTTTAGTCCCACATCGCCTAGAGATATAGCCTAAGTATTGCTTATATGGCTTGGGCAGTCCTCACCTTATAAGTCAGTTTTGTGAGGTTGAGTTAGGGCAAACCCAAATTCTAAGATGGTATCAGAGACTATCCTATATCCATTGTTGGGCCGCCCGCGTCTTCCACGCTCTAGGTGCATAGCCTTGGTAGTGGGGGTGTTGGAAAACCGCCTTAATTGTGGTCCGCTCCTAGTCGCGTTAATTGTGGCAACTTTGGGCTGACTTCATTGCAGCCTTCAGCACCTTCATTGTGCTGGGTGTGAGGGGGTGTTTAGTCCCACATTGGCTAGAGATATGGCCTAC
The DNA here is from genome assembly GCA_039655645.1 of Ammopiptanthus mongolicus. Classification (NCBI taxonomy): domain Eukaryota; kingdom Viridiplantae; phylum Streptophyta; class Magnoliopsida; order Fabales; family Fabaceae; genus Ammopiptanthus; species Ammopiptanthus mongolicus. The sequence continues at coordinate 47,599,865 of CM077351.1, read as the reverse complement.
GTAGTGCTTATAAGGCTTGGAAGCCGATTTTATGGGGTTGAGTTAGGTCGAAGCCGAAATACTAAGAACAATTATTAAAGAAAAGACAAAGAGGTATGAAGGATAACAATGTCCCCACTGTGTCCTAATCTCCGTGTTATGCTAGGGGTTCTATGTCTCCTTTAATGTGCATCCTCACAAGGATGGTTAATTTATATCTTCAAGGATTTATAGGCCACTAAAACATCCAAAGGCCTACCGTTACACAACCTCGAATCTATTCTTAGGTTTGTCTCTCAGACCCCGGCTATATGGTCGTATTTGATGTGTGATTATCGTGTGTGGGGGGGTAAACTTACCTTTCACCACCCTAATCTTAAAAACTAGCTAGAGAAAACAGAACAACACATAACAAATAATGTTGTATACCCTAAAGTTCAAAAAGGGGCTAGAGCTATACATAAGAAATAATGTGGTCTACCTTAAGGTTCAAAAGGGGTTAAAACAAAATTAAAGAAATAACTGCACAACTCATGTAATTGGGCTTGACTCTCTTTTCACCATATAACCTTGGTGGAGTCGGCTGCACACAAGGTATTTATTTATTATCAAATTTTGTCCCTTTTGTTTATTATTATCTAATTCTATTTCTTTATTATTTTTATTGCTATTTTTTTATTTCATAAAAGAAGAAAAAAGAGTAAATAAAAAAAGAAAGAATAAAACTGAAATAAAAAAGGGAGAAGAGAAGAAATCAAAAGAAGAAGAAAAAAAGTTTGGTCTCCACCCACTCTAAGCCCAATCATATAAGAAGAAAGAAAAATAAAGGGAGTTGCTTTTTGCGACACCTCTTTTTCTAATACAACCCCTTTTTTTTTTTCTACCCGAAATATTGTTTCTTTTTTAATACTTTTTACCTAAACTCTCTTCACAATTCCCCACCATTATCTCCACTCTTTTCTTTCCTAAACCTTTTTTTTATTATTTCCCCTGTTCTCCCTTCAAAATTGTTATCGAGGTTGTTTTTTTTATAAGCATTATCAAAAAGTTGACATTTGTGGTATATCGAGGTTGTTCCTTGTTCTCCCTTCAAACCACCGTTATGGAGGTTGTGTGGCATTGAAGATAGATTACCTAAATTGTTCAAATTCAAATAGAAAAGGTAACAAAAATTTGATGATCATAAAGATTAGTCTTTAGTCTACGGAGATGTTCAATGTAGGAATATGAGCAGGATCCGGAACTTTTTGTACTTAGTGCCTTGCCCCTGTTCAATCTGTATTTTCAGTTATGTTGATTTCGTTGTATGTACCGAACTATATGCTATTTTGTTAATAATCCTCAGAGTTGAAAAGTGGCGTATTACTAATTTTCAGGATGATACATTTGTCCTTGCATGAATTGAATTTTTGCCAGGCTAAAATATGTTGATACAGGCAAGATCTCATATCGGTGATTATTCTTTCTTTCTGTGTATCAGCAATTTTTGGTTTTTATGTTCTGAATATTGGAAGGGATAAGCTAGAGGTCCCCACAACTCAAATATATGGATCTAAAACATGCAACACAAAAAGGAGAGGATCACAGGCCATGCTAGGATGCTTCAAGTGGGTCTCTGAACATGGGGGAGAGTTTTTGTACAGTCATACTTTTTAATAAAAAAAAGATATTTTGGGTGGAAAAAAGTTAAAAAAAGGAGGGGTTGTATTAGAATTATTCGGGACCGCAAAAAGCAACACCCAAAATAAAAAGGGCTCCTAACCCCTCCTAGACCCACATCCGAAACCAGGTCATACATGACCCGCGATCTATGCCCCCAAACCCGGTTCATCTTTTATCTCCTTCCCATTTCTTTTCTGAAATTCTAGCAGCCTCCACCCTTTCTCCCTCATCTCTCACCCTCTGCACTCCATAGCGTTTCTTAAAAAGCTGCCCATATATAGACAATTATTTTTAAGGAAGCCTCAATGATTTTGATAGTTCAATAGCCTCTGATGTAACAACTATAGTTTTTCCATCAGACTTACATGCATTTTTGTACTTTATATGATTCAAGTTCTGTGTTATCTAGAATTGGAATAGCATAACAACTTTATCCAACAAAATCTCCATATCTTGAAATTTGCAAATCAGCTAGTACTTTTATTTGGGTGTAGAGTACAAATGTGCCAAAATGCAATTTATTGAACCTAATTTTTAAACTGCAGGATATTCTTATCCTGTATATACTATATAGACATGGTAATGGCTACCTTCCTCTTGAACATATAGTTTATAAGAGGTGAAGTGTATCTAAGTCCCCAAAATAGATAAACTGTGTTTACATTTAATGGAGCATGTAGTTGAATAATGGCTACCTTCCTCTTGAACATATAGTTTATAAGAGGTGAAGTGTATCTAAGTCCCCAAAATAGATAAACTGTGTTTACATTTAATGGAGCATGTAGTTGAAGTAACTGAAAAAATTATCCTGCTTTTGTTCAATCATGGCAGAATAAATATGTATGTGTTATATTCATTGGAGCATCCACGAAGACAAATTTAGTTGAATTTCTTTAGTTTGTAATAGATCCTCTCAGTGATATTATTACATGTAGAACCAGGCAAAGTCTATCGCAAGAAGAATAGAGGACTTGAGAGAGACTTCCATGGCCAAGAAACATAAGAATAAATTGTCATTCTTGGGTGCATTACAACAAAAGACTTCAGAAGTAGATTTTCTAGAGGAAAAACTTCAAGCACTTTGTCACAAGATTCACCAGTTACAGTGCAAAGACATGCTCAAGAAAAAGGTAATGTCTAATGGTTGTTTCAATACTTTCATGAGTAGATTAAAAACACATCCATCTCTATGTGCTTATGAGTTTTCATCTCCTAGGGAAAACTTCTTTTATTTCATATAAAAGGTTAGATAAGTCACAAACCAATAAGGAGAGTCTATGCCGGAAATGTAAGGGTCAGAATAAGGAGTGGGGCCTGGATCAAATAGTATAAAAAATAACAGTTAGTAACTGTTATTGTTAGACAGTTGTATTTAGTTAGTTGACGGCTATAGTGGCTATAAGACAGTTACAGAGAAGGAGTGAGGGAGAGCCCAGGTCTCTCGAATACCTGGAATAGGAGATATATTGTTTCTTCATCTCTGCTTCACTATCACTCTGATACAGTTCAGAGATTGTGTATTCAATCAATAATAGTGCATTCTTTACCTCAATTTTGATCAAGTTCTATTAAATGGTATCAGAATTCCCAAGAGGGTATTGCTACCTACACCCCTATTTAAACATCCACCCCCCACTTTTTCGTTTTTATAGGTGAAAAGACAAAAAATCCCCTTCCAAATGTGTTCTGGCAATTAGTTGCCGGAATACAATTGTATTCCGGCAATTTCCGGCAACTAATTGTCGGAATACAATTTTTTTTTTTGTATTCCGGAAACTAAATGCCGGTAGGTCAAAAAACTTGAAAAGTTTCGGAACACAATTTTTTTTGTATTCCGGCAGCTAATTGCCGGAATACAATTTTTTTTGTATTCCGGAAACTAATTGCTGGAACACATTTGGAAAGGCGTGTATTCTAGATAGGGATATCTTGGGAATAAAAAAATTGAAAAAAAAATGTGGTGGTGGATGAGTAAATGGTGGGGTGTATGTAGCAAAAGCCTTCCCAAGAGGATGATGAGGCCTTTGGGGCCTTTGGTAATGATGGGTCACATGAAATCTATTGGGCTTGGGCCCAGTAGGACATAAGGGTATTGCTACCTACACCTCTACATTTAAACATCCACCCCCCCACTTATTCGTTTTTATAGGTGAAAAGACAAAAAAAAACCCCTTCCAAATGTGTTCCAGCAATTAGTTGCCGGAATACAAAAAAAATTGTGTTCCGGCAATTAGTTGCCGGAATACATACATGTTTTTTTTGTATTCTGGAAATTAGTTGCCTGAACACAATTTTTTTGTATTCCGAAAACTAAATGCCGATAGGTCAAAAAACTTGAAAAATTTCGGAACACAATTTTTCTGTATTCCGGCAATTAGAATACATTTTTTTTTGTATTCCGGAAACTAATTGCCGGAACACATTTGGAAAGGCGTGTATTCTAGATAGGGGTATCTTGGGAATAAAAAAATTGAAAAAAAAATGTGGTGGTGGATGAGTAAATGGTGGGGTGTATGTAGCAAAAGCCAGGACATAATGGGCCACATCACCCTAACTCGATAGTCAATGAGTAGAGTGTATCAAGTGCCAAGGTATATAAGCATCGACATCCAATTAACGTTTATTAGTTAACAATTTCATCACACCTGAATTTATCGATGTGACTGATGTTGGACTAAAATGGGTTGGGCAGTTACTTTTCACACACCCCTTTTTACTAAACACACCACCCTCTCCCTTTTTTATTAATTTTTTTCCTCAAATAACCCTCCCTTTTCGGAATTTAATTTCCGGAACACAGCTATATGAATTCCTAAATTTTGATTCTGCAATGCATAAAGCTATGTTTAGGAAATTAAATTCCAGAATTTATTTTTATTTTTGTTAAATTTTGATAAGATTCCGGAAATTAAAATCGGAAAGTGTTACTTTTTATTTCCGGAAACATAATTCCGGAACTCAGTGTAACTGTGTTCCGGAATTACGTTTCAGGAATTAAAAAATAAAGCTTCCAAATTTTAATTTCCGGAATGTGTTATTTCGGATGTTTGTATTCCGAAAGACCGATGTACAGACTCGCGTGCCAACTCTGCAGTTTGTCTCTCTGGCCAAACACCACGTGGGAGCTCTGTACACCTCATCCTTTCTCCGGCTTCTTCTCTGGCATTTTTTCAGCCATCCTTGGGCTCTTTTTTGGTGATCTTCAGTTTCCTCCTTCTGGGATGTTCTACTTCTCCGTTTTTGGTGTTTCTATGCATCCAACTGCCCCATTAGAGTATCTTTGTTGAAAGAGGGTGAAAGTGTGAAAATGGAAATGATGGGACCTTGTTATTTTCGTCTTGTGGTGGTTCTGTTTTAGCTTCCATTTTTTTTAGAAATGGAAATCAGTGGAGTTAGGTTTTAGCTTCCGGAACCCCTTAAATGGGTGGGTTCCAGAAGTTTGATGTGACGCTCTCACACCTTAACCTTTCTAGATCCGATACCGTAAAAACATAACAAGAAAAAATTTGTTTTAAACTTACACATAAGCAAATATAAAACTTAAAACTTAACATCAGAGTTCCGCCTAAAGGCCATGGCATAAACAGTATATACACAAACAAACGCCCCACTGGCCGTGGTACAAACACTACGGAAGACTCAAGGATACCTCCGAGGTCTCCTTCTCTACTCGAGAAGCACCACCATCAACCTCGTTGCGGAAGTAGGATCTCACTTCGCTTCAGGATCACCCACCGCAGCATTCCCGTCAGTCAACCAGTACCTCAGCCTTCGGATCACAACCCGAACAACACAGAAAGAAAAACAAGAAAAACATGCACGGGAGGTAAGAAACTCTACAACCATCATGCATAAGGAAAACACGTAGAACATAGCATGTCAACACGCACACACAGCAAGCACAGCAATCTCTCGAAATCACCACAACAATCAACCTCCAGACTATCACCACTAAGGATCATCGCTTACTTTACATACGCAACTGAGTCTACATGATTACCGACCAAACTACCACACCATCCTTATCCTTGAGAATGTTGTCCTTCAACTGTGAGAGTAGTCATTTCCCAAGGTAGGAAGGTTGCCCTCCAACTATAAGGGGATCAAGTCGATAGTCCAGGTTACCGGTTTCCCTTATTCCTAAGAAAGTGCAACAGTAGTTCTGTAAGTAAGCACTGCCACCCCGAACCCCTCTAGCTGTGAGAAAGCCCGAGAAGTTCTCCAACTGTGAGAAAGCACTTGCGTCCCTCCAGCTGTGAGTTCAACGATCTTGGTCACTCCGAAAACGTTCACCTCAACCTCGCGTGACAATTGCTCAAACTGCTGTTGCAACCGTATACACGGCTCCTTGTACACAACCACTCAAACGGCTGTTGCAGCTATATATAGGTACCGGCTTGTATGATAACCACTCAAACGATTGTTGCAGTTATTCATACAGCCCCTTGTGCTCAAACTGTTGTTGCAGTTGTGCACAAGTTCCGACCTCACGTGATAACTGTTCAAACGGCTGTTGCAGCTATTCACACGGCTCCACGTCAACCTCGTGTGACAATTGCTTAAACTGTTGTTGCAAATGTACACACGGCTCCCTGTACCCAACCACTCAAACTGCTGTTGCAGCTGCGTACAGGTATCGGCTTATATGAAAGCCACTCAAACTGCTGTTGCAGCTATTCATACAGCCTTTTACCACAACAATGCAAATGCTATGATTATGCATCCATCACCTCAACAACGTTCTAACAACATCCTAAACAACACTTTAAAGCTCCACATCCTTCAACTGCGAGGATGCCACTCTTTAACTATGAGAGCTACCTTCAACATAGATCAACTCACTTATTCTACGAGTCGGATACCATCAACAATTATTCTGTCATCCTAACAGCATATTAATCATCTCCAGAATCAATCAAGATCATGGCAATCACAATCACGTCAACAGGTCAAGCATAACAACATATCATTATTGCAGGCATATCAAAATAGCAATTAAGCATGTTATCACCACCAGCATCCTAGAGCATCTCACTTAGCATACTATCACATATGACACCATTTAAACATGTTATCAATCACAACAAGTAGACATACATCGCCGATCAACAAATATCATAGATTGTCCTATCGGCGATAAACCTACAATGCCTAAAACTGCATTGGTACCACAATCTGGTAGTCCCCAATGTGAGTTAGGTATTGTCGGTTACTCAACCACTAGTAGGGTTTGAGGAGCCCTACACATATTAACAGTTATATCCTATGCTTATGTTTCCCAGATATTTGTGATTTCTTCCTCCTCACCTGGTGATTCGTTTCGGCACGCTCTCATATCAACAGACAGCCTTGACCCTCAATCTTAGCTCTGCAACCAGCAAAACCTCGGTGTGCTTTTTAACAATGCCACCAAACTGCCACTGATACCCCCGACATGTGCATTGGACCAAAAATTACCCTGAGCACACGCACAGGGTCCAAAAACTGCCAGAAACACAAATAATAACATAATTAACATAGGGTTCCAATCAATGAACCAGATTCAATCAAGTCACAAAATCGAAGGAAAAGCTTACGAGAACAGCGGTTGGACTTTGGCGAAGGCAGATTCGAAAGTGAGCTCAAGAATCTAGGGAAAAGGTACCAAAACAGGCTACTGTGCGAGCTTCATATCTCAAGCTACAAACTTCGACTCAAAAATTCAAACGGTGAAGATGAAGAACTACTTGTCCTGAACCTGCTGACCAAATTTCAGCCCGATCCAACTGTGAACGAAACTCTGGCGATGATTTTACTGTGACAAGTTAGGTGATATACAGGATGAGTTTCTCACACTCTAGTCCCACGGTGCGAGCTGAATATCTCCCACTCTGGATCTCGGTCCAAAAATCTGAACGGTGAAAATGAAGAATCAAGTGTCAGAAACCTTCTTACCAAGTTTCAGCACGATCCAACGGCTGACCACTCTCCGACGATGATTTTACGGTGACACTTCAACCAAGCTCCAAAGCTTCCAACAATGGCTGCCTAGCTTTTGTTTTCTCTTCACTTGCTCTTCCTTTCTTTCTTGTATCTGTATGTATTCGTTTTCACCTCCCCAATTCACATAGTCGATCATCAATTTGTTTTAGTTTTACTAGTTTAAGTCCATTAGGTTAGCATTAGGTGCCATAGTGTAGTTAGGTGTCATCTAGGTGTTTAATTAGTATTATTAGTGGAATCCATGTGTCCTTTGGTGGCAGCCCCTTCAATGCAACCTTCCCTCTTGGTGACACGTGTCCAGTTGTGACGCGTGTCACCCACATGTGTTGCCGCGTGTTGCTCCCGCATACTGTAACATCCTAAAAAAATAAATAAATAAATAAAATAAATAGAGATTATAATATGAGGATTATTATAGAGTTTTCGTAAAGTTTAGAATATATGTTTTAAGTCCTTGAAGTAAATAAAAGTGATTAAAAATAATTAAAAGTGGTTAAGAGTGATTTTCTAGGGTTCCTGGCGCATGAGCACGCCTGTGCTCAATATCAGCATGCCCGTGCTCATATGCGCGTTGTGACTCGTTTGAGTACGCCCTTACTCGGACGAGCACGGCCGTGCTAATTGTTTGGCACGCCCATGCTCATGTTCGGCACGCCCGTGCCAAAAGAGCACGATCTGAGCCGCACCATGCTAACTATTAGCACGCCCGTGTCGGAAACTTTGACGCTGATTGGCACGACCGTGCCAATCGAGAGCACGCCCGTGCTCTATGTCAGGATGCGTTAAAAATAGGTTTAAAAATAGGGAACCAGTGCAACACTATATATATATACCATCTTATAACTTCCTAGCGCGGCTAGAAACCCTTTTTGCACCCTAAAACACCTTAATAACAGCTGTGAAGCATCCTCATGCTTGGGAGATGGGGTGACAACAAACAATGAGTTTGGAAGAAGAAGAAGAAGAACAACAACAAGAAGAGATAGAAGAAGGAGATTCATGTTTGAGGAAGGCGACATCTAGGATTCGCCATGGGGTACGCTTGGAGATTCGTAGAGGTCTTCAAGAGGTGAGTAGAAATACTCTTTCTCACCCTTTCCATGGTGCAAATTGTCAGTTGGGTTATGCTTTCAAAAATATGTTATTTTGGAAAATAATCCTGGTTTGTTCAAATCCTGATTTTACGAATTTGGGGGTTTTCCCTCTAAGTTGTTTATGCTGTCAATTAAATGTTTATTATTGAGATTGATGCTATGATATGGATGATTATTACATGATTTGATTGATTAACATGCTATATTTGGATTATATGATGATATTGGTGATATTGACATGATTTAATAACTGTTAAATGTGATGAATGTTGTTTGCTGCAATACCGCCTATGATAGGGGTATCGAAAGTAACACTGCCAATAAATTGGGGTGTCGAAATATGAAATACTGCCATGATGGGGTATTGAAAATAACATCGTCACACGTTGGGATGTCGAAATGAGTAATACCACTAATGTACAATGGTTGGTATCGAAATGAGTAATGTCACTGAAGAGAAGGTGACATCGAAATACCTTCATGAGTAAGGTAGGCAATGGGACGCCATTGTTATGTGCAGTTTGAAAGTCATATGACATATGAGGATATTTGAGATTGTTTGATATATGAGATTTTGTCATATTTGATTTATGATGTGTTAATGATGACTGTTTGCTGTCAATAATAATTTTATATTATTATTATTATTTTACTATAAATTATTTTGAAAATAGCGGATACCATGGATGATTTTTCCGGTTATTGCACTGGCTGGGAACAATGCTTTTGTAAAAATCCTTTAAACTGTATTTCTGTTCACTGGGATTTTATATCTCATTAGTAGTATTGTTTTCAGAGCCTGAGGACGTCCCTGTTGAGCAGTCAGACGTTTTGAAGACTATCTCTTTAGTTTTAGAATTTGGTTAGTATTGTACGACATATGCCAGAAGGACCTTTATTATCTTTTAGTTATTTCCTTATGCGAGATGTTATAGACGCCCTGTTTTGAGGTTTTGAAACTGATTATGGTATTTCGGTTTTGAATTAATGTAAACAATTATTTTGGATTAATGTTATATTAAATATTTATTCAGTATTTATTTAAGAAAAATTTTATTTTCCTTGTTTTACTTAAATTATTAATTTGGGTTACTAATATAACGAAGGGCGTTACACATACTTTATACCACTGGAGTATTTTTCTGATTTCTTTCAACTTCTGCACTAATCCAAAGCCCCCTTCAACCATTATTTTAACCTTATGATAAACATATCTAAGCTTCAGTAACCCGGATGTTACATTTGAAGTGAGAAAGGGAAGGTGGTGTGTTGGGAGGGTATTCAGGGAAAAAAATTAAAAGAAGGGGGAGGGTCTGAGAAGTAAAAATGGGGGTGTTAAAAGTAATACCCGTCAAGGTGGTTGGTGGATTCGTGGGTGAAAGCAAGTCAAGTGCTTTCCTTTTGGTAATATAAGCCAAGGTTTTTCACTGCTCGACAATCACATAGGAAAACAAGAGGTACAAACATGAGTATCGAAGGCGTGACTCAGTCCCCTCCCCCAAAAGGAAAAAATGTGTCTTCAAATATAATTTTTTCCCCACAATTTTTCAACAATAATGACAATTTTTTGGAAAGGAATACTATGAGAAAGTTAATGTTTAGTAATGGAAGTAAAATAAAGGAAAGTAAGCAATGGTCAACCAGATTTAATTTGTTTAGGTTCATGGTGGTTTGAAGGCTTCATGTCTTTGGGTATGCACTTGTTCTGTTTTAGCATTTGGATGTGTTCTCTGATTATCAGCTGATGTGGACTCCAAAGGTCTCTCTGGTCGATGGGTTGACCTTGGCGCTCAACATCCCACTAAAAGTGGATGCGTAGGGTACCCGCAAAGACATTCCGATGCTCAAGTAAGTTTGGTGAGTGAGGTGGACTAAAGAGTAGATGTAGAGTAAAAATGGTATGATGTTTGATACTCCCTGGTGAGTGGGTAATTATAGTCTAAAGGAGGAAGGGTTTTCGCACCAAAGGGATGGACCTATCACATCGGAGGTCTAGTTGCTCGGCCACTTGCAGTTGGGCAGGGGGGTTATACATATCTAGTCAAGGAGTGCTGCTTTGTTGAATTTGTTCAAATAACCCCTGACTGTCTCGGTTGCACCTTCAAAAGGCTATGGGACTTCCTGATTGTTCCTTACTAGTCGTGAAGTGTAGCGTGAATTTTTCTACTAGGTCAATCCACTAGTCGATTGATCTTGGTGGCAAAGTCATAAACCATCATAGGGCAACCTTCTTCAAGGCCGGCGGGAAGCTCGACACATGAAGTGGTCTACTGCGCCATGGAAGAGCATTTTTGCAATGAAGGCGGACATGTGTTCTTGAGGGTTGGTGGTCCCATCGTACAACTCGATGTTGGAGGGTTGTTGGAGGTCAGTGGAAACCCTAACCACCATGATTTCCTCCAAGAACGGGTGATGGATCCACGTGGACATTCCTATTTTAGCAATGTTGGTCGGCTGCCTCCACATTGGGACGGTGGCTGGTCATCGTCCTCCCTTGTTGTTTGCCACTAGAAGTGGGTTTCTTTTTTCAGATTCTCGATCTTCCCCATGACAAATTGTGTATTGGGGCCCGCAATTTGTTGTTTGGTTAGAGCTTCTGTACGATCGATCCTCGAGGTCAGTGGTAATCATCCTTTGGAGCGAGGACAATTGTCGTGCTTGTTCCCGAATGAGGTATTCCTGCCTTAGTATCCACTTCATAAGTACCCTATTGTCGGGCATTTGATCAACCAACCCTTCCTACCAGCATGGGCGGCCTACAACTTCATTGGTCCAAAAAAGGGAGACCGACTGTGTCCGACTACTTTAATTAGGAGGCGCTCAACCATGGAGTGGTTGTCCGTTGTCCCCGGGGGAGAAGAAAGGGTTGCTAGAGGTCACAGAGGTTTCGACCCTCTCCTCTCGCCTGGGCTCGTTGTTGAGTTCATTCCTTCGAGTGGTCACCATAGGAGTAGGGTGGGAATAGAAGTTTACCTTACCACAGACGGCGCCTATGTTTTCTGGTGATCCGCTGGTCTGGAGTCCAGAAGTCTCTATGTTCGATGGGGTGGCCATGGCGCTCGACATTCCGCTAGGAGTGTCAAGGCAGTTTGGTGAGTGAGGTAGGTTAAAGAGTAGAAGTAGAGTAAAATAGTAGGATGGATGTTACTCCCTTGTGTGTGGGTATTTGTAGGTTGGAAGATAAGGGGTCTTCCCGCCAATGGAATGGAACTGTCACGTTAGAGGCCTAGTTTCTCGACCACTTGCAGTTCAGGGAGTGTACTTGTGTAGTCAATAACATCTATGGGCAGGTCTAGCAGGAATAGGGCGGTGACCCTAATGGGGCCGATAACCTATGTGAACAACAGATTAGGCCACTGCCTGACCCGTTATGTGTAGTTAGCCAGTGGGATATAGGCCCATGTACGTGGCCTAGAACAAGATTTTTCATCAGAAAGTCAAGTAGATTTAATTTGTCAAGGTTTATGGTGGTTTGAAAGCTTCATGTCTTTGGTATGCTGCCCTTGTTGTTTTGTTTGACCATTTGGATGTAGCGTCAGAGAAGATACTTTGCACACATGTAGGAATATTATTATCTGAATTCCTAACAGATGCAAGGCTTCCTTCAGGTAAAATCAAGGTTTAATTAATCTGTAGGTCCGCTAACTATTTGGGAATTTTTAAGTAGGTCTCTATACTTTAAAAGTTTGTAATATGGTCCCTAAACACATAAAAGATTTGTAATTGGGTCCCATATACACTTTTCAGTTAGGGTCTCGTTAGTGTTCCAAAAAGTACGGGGATTGATTTGAATTTTCCTAAAAGATATAGGGATCAATTAGAAATTTTTCAAAAAGTTCAGGGACCCACAAATGACAAGTGGATAGATCACTTAACGGAACCCTAACGGAAAAGTATATGAGGGAACCAATGTGTTCAGGGATTCAACTACAAACTTTTAAAGTATTGGGACCTATAGATTAATTTAACCTAGAATCAATAAACAGTGCTTGTTTTGTTGGAAAAGAGAGAAATAAACTATCAAATAGTAAGAATGATATTGATTTGATATGGTGATGATATGATTACCAAAAGACAACCCTAATAGTCCTATGTATACTAAATGTAGAATCCTAATCCTAATCAAATAGGGAAACAAATCATAACATATAAATAAGAAATAAATCCTAAGAGATCATCTAGGATACTCTCAAATATTCTTAAGATATAAAAAATATATCATAAGATATTTCTCAGATTTTCTAACACTCCCCCTCAAGCTAAAGCTTACTAAGCTTTTAGCTTGTTACACGAAAGCAATGCATTTCCCCTCAAATAAAAATAAATAAATATTGAGCTCCATGGAGATAATGGTTGGAAGGAACCTCAGGGATACTGAAGAGGTCGGAGAGAGTTGCTGGAAAAATAACTTAGCAAGATAGCTGGGATGATCATTAGCCTGACAGAAATTTCTTGGCAAGCAATCTAGCAAAGCAAGGTCCGAACTTCTCAAAAACACATTTGGAAGCTTCAAACAACAATATTGGAGAACCAAAATATTTAAATTGAAAATAAGCTGACAACTACTTCCGGACAAAGACAAGGCCAGAGCATATGGGACAAACAGCAAGGCCAGTGCATCAGGGACGAAGACGGGGCCAGTGCATCTGGGAAAACAAAGCTGAGGCCAAAGCATCTGGAAACAACAACAAGGCCAGTGCATCAGGGACGACGACGAGGCCAATGCATCTGGGAAATCAAAGCTGAGACCAGAGCATCTGGGACAAACAGTCAAGGCCAGTGTATCATGGACAGAGAGCTGAACAGTCCTGCACAAGGGGCCTTTTCAAAACAGAGGGCCTTTGAGGAAGGTGATGACAGATCCAGAGAGAACAGAAAAGGGCGAGTCTTGTGCAAGAAACGATGGCAGGGGAGAAGCCAAGACGCGCCGCCACACGTTGCTTGAAGCGGGGCGCTTGTGGCTGCACACGGAGTGGGTTGCCGGCGCGTGAGGGCGCGTTGGAAGGCCAACAGCGACGTGGTTTGGACGGCTGGACGGATTGGCTAACGACGACTCTGATGATGTGGCCGGCGGCAGCGGTGGATGCCGGCCGTCAACCGCACACAGCGGCTGATGGCGGCAGACTGGATAGAGATGAGACACCAAACGGACACGGATTAGGGTTGCCTCTTATTAGGCTCTGATACCATGTTGAATAGGAAGGTTTGAGGTAGAGAAGAGGAAAAGAGTGAAATAAACCATCAAATAGTAAGAATCATATTGATTTGATATGGTGATATGATTACCAAAAGACAACCCTAATAGTCCTATTTATACTAAATGTAGAATCCTAATCCTAATCAAATAAGGAAACAAATCATAACATATAAATAAGAAATAAATCCTAAGAGATCATCTAGGATACTCTCAAATATTTAAGATATAAAAAAGATATTATAAGATTTCTCAGATTTTCTAACAATATCATTGAGATACCATGGGTATATTGTGTAGTTGTGTCTGGCATTTATTTCTCTGAAAATGGTAATAAATGATTGTTGAAGGTTTTATTCATTATCTGACTAGAAAAGATGAAAACAAAGTATCTTGATTTGTCTTATGTATTAGGAGTTGCCTGTTGCTTTTGTTACATTTAAGTCCCGTTCGGGTGCTGCTGTAGCGGCTCAGTTGCAACAGCATTCACATCCACTTCTTTGGATCACTGAGATGGCCCCAGAACCGAGGGACGTTTCATGGAGAAATATGAGAATATCCTACAGAGTAGTACCACTTTATAGACTTGGAGTTCTTGTTGCAGCATCTTTGCTTACAGTTTTCTTTGCCATACCTGTTACTGCTGTTCAAGGAATAGCCAAATACGAGAAACTGAAGAAATGGTTTCCTCCAGCCATGGCTGTGCAGTTGATGTGAGAATCTTAGACTTGCGCTAGCCCTTTTGATAATTAAGAATTCAAAAACATGCTCAGATTTTTATTCCCTTTTCATTAAATGTCAACTTATTGCATAGATTTTATTATTTTCTAGTTCATTAAATTCTTGGAAAATTTAGTGCAGGTGACTGTGTAATGAATTGGAAAGACATAGATACTGAATATTGCTTTTATATGTAACATGTATTTTCTCTCCCTAATTACTAGGTCCTAGGAATCTTCAATTGAGTTCCTTTTCTGACCCCAACCTATGAAACATATAACTAGTAAGATAAATATCTGGAACATCTCCTCTCAATCTCTCTTTCTAGTGCAGCAATATAAAGGTTCAATGAACATGTTTCCATGCTTATGTCACATTTCTTTCTTCCCCTTCAATTTCTGCTCGGGATTTCTTTCTTCTTCTACGGGCTCTCTCTTGATTTGTCCCGTCAAATAAATAGAAATATCAACAAAAGAAAGGACATCTAAAAGGAAAACAGTAGATAGCAAGATATTTTTTTGCCAGAATGAGTTGGTATTGTTATTGACTATTGGATGGATAAGTAGTCCCCACCATTTTGACCAATCGAACAACCATCTTTGAATTGTGACAAATCCTGGCTGAACTCTGTCAATATTTTTAACTGTATAGCATTTCTCTATGTAAAATGCTTCCAGAATATTTAAAGCAAATGATCCAGAAAATTTAGAGTCAGTTAATATAAAAGTAAACTACTTTGGAGCATATGATAAATAGATTGAAAGGTTTTGTCATTACAGAAGTGAAAGAAGAAATTGCACCAATAATTGCATCTATTTATTTACCTGTGTATTGATCAGTGTCTAGTGTCGAAGATAAAGTATTTGTTCCCTTATCTTTTTTCTGACATAAAACATATCGTTCATTTTTTAGACCAGGATTAAGCTCCATAGTGACAGGATATCTTCCAAGTGTTGTACTCAAAGGATTTATATATGTTGTGCCATTTGCAATGTTTGCTATGGCTAAAGTAGCTGGATGTATTAAAAGAAGTAAGGAGGAGATCAAAGCCTGCAACATGGTTTTCTACTTTCTCGTTGGAAATGTGTTCATCTTGAGTGTGTTATCCGGATCCCTTCTTGATGTAATTGGACTATTTATTAGTCATCCTAAAAATATTCCTAGTCATCTTGCCACAGCTGTCTCCGCCCAAGTATGTTGTTTTCATTTCTATTATTCCTGGCATCTTCTGTCTAATTTATGTCTTCAATTTTATTTCTTCCCTTTGTAATATATTTTAATAATGTTAGAGCCTTTAAAGCAGTTTCCATACAATGACTAAGGCACCGCTTTCAAGAATTATTTTATGTATCCTTTAATAAATTTACCTATTTTCCTTATATTTGTATAGTCTGCTATTAAGTTTGACTTCTCTACTTTGTTTCAGGCAGATTTCTTTGTGACATACATCTTGACAGATGGTTTGTCAGGGTTTTCTTTCGAGGTTCTCCAGCCTGGCTTACTAATTTGGGATGTTTTGAAGTCTTGTGCTCATGGCTGTCAACGGGAGAGAAGTCCTTATCTTTATTCATTGCCCTACTTTAGAATTATCCCTTTGGTCTCGCTCTCAGTACTAATTGGCATGGTATATGCAGTAGTGGCGCCATTGTTGCTCCCATTTCTTATTGTTTACTTCTGTCTAGGCTATGTTGTCTATATCAATCAGGTGAGCTTATCAGTATCGTTAAAACACTCATTTATTGTGTTCTTTTTTAAAACAAATTCACATGGACAGGCACAGGCACACAAAAAGACATTCTTTAGTACATATTCTTTATTATTTGATTCCATATTAGTCTAAAATTGTTCATATTGAAAATAAAGCATTTACAGAATGACCTTTGCAAACCCAAAAAACAAAGCATTTACAGGTTACAGAGGTTGTTCTCTAGGAATCTGGTAACCATCAGGAGAGTTGGATGATATTATACAAGCTGGCAATAAATGTAATTATATAAGCAATGGTTGGTTGCTATATATAATGACAATACCCATATTTGCCTACTATGAATGTTGTCTTAAGCAGTATAAAACTTTACTTTGCAGATTCAAGATGTGTATGAAACTACTTACGAAACATGTGGACAATATTGGCCATACGTTCATCACTACATTCTTCTTGCAATCGTTCTCATGCAGATTACCATGATTGGTCTATTTGGACTGAAGTTAAAGCCAGCTGCTTCTATATCAACCATTCCACTACTCTTGTTCACATTGATGTTTAATGAGTACTGCAAGATGCGTTTTCTCCCATCCTTCAACCATTATTCTCTCAAGGTACACTTGCCTCCTCACAATTATTAATGCGGACAAGGAATTATGCAGGAATTTGCTATATCTTAATGAAGCTGTATTTACTTTTACGGCTAGGATGCTGTTGAAAATGATGAAGTTGATGAGAGGAGTGGTCTACTGGAGTTCCACTGTGAGAATGCAATCAATGCCTATTGTCCACCAAGCCTACGACCAGTGAATTTCATGGCATCAGAGGCCAGCTCCACACCATTAGTTGCCTCATGATCTTCCAATTTACATTATGGTTTCGTTGATTCTGAAAGGAAAGAAAAAACAGAAGATAAAAAAAAAGCAATCAAAGTTAGGAGGATATGCTAGAGGGGACTGTCAATTCAGGGAATCCCAGACAAATGTGTCAGAACCCGATCAATTTTTTTCTCCTTTTCTTTTTAACTGAATGCTTTCCACTAGACGGCCTTCAATATTTCATGTCTAATGTTACAGTACAACTCTAAACTAGAAAATAAACTTATGAAAAAATAAAATAAAATATAAGATGCCTCCACAGACCTTTGCATAATTGATTCTCTATCAAATCAATGGCTTGTACAGTCCTATTGTGTTTCTCTGGAAGTCAAATAATGGATGGAGCCTTTCTTTTCTTTTCTTTGCTAAAAGGAACATTTCTTTTCTGGGTCTGAAAAATAACCTT
Organism: Ammopiptanthus mongolicus; assembly: GCA_039655645.1. Taxonomy (NCBI): domain Eukaryota; kingdom Viridiplantae; phylum Streptophyta; class Magnoliopsida; order Fabales; family Fabaceae; genus Ammopiptanthus; species Ammopiptanthus mongolicus. Next base: position 47,582,245 of record CM077351.1, on the reverse strand, counting down.
GTGAAATATGGTTATGACTTTTACTTTAGACAGCCGTTGGCCCTGCAATGTAGGAAGGGGATTGCTAAGGGAACCCCCCAATTTAGTAAGGGCATCTCGTGAACAGTGTAATTCCCAAAATATCCTTAACAAAAAAAGCTTTAAAAATCAATTTTTTTTTTTTCATATCATTATTACCGTCACAGATTACTAAATTCAGAGAATTATAAATTTTATCTGGAATCTCGCAAATAACATTTGCGTTTTCGCAAATAGCTTTTTCACTCACAAATTAGGTAATGGCGATATTTTTTTTTTATTTTTGCACTCGCAAATAAGGTATTTGCGAGTGAAAGAAAATTTTCCTTCACTCGCAAATACCTTATTTGCAGGTGAAGGAAAATTTTCCTGTGGAAAAAATTTCCTTCACTCCAAATAAGGTATTTGCGAGTGATGCCGCGCAGCAGGAGAGCGGGTGTTGGCCGGTAGGGAGGTTGAGGCTGAGGCCACTAGGATGGCGGTTGAGGCTGCGAGAGCAGAGACTCAGCGACAGCGACGAGAGCAACGGGATGCTATGACTGCTTCGCACCGTCGAAGATTGGTTGATAGCAGAGCTGGCCCAAGCAGAGGTGGACGTCGTAGACTTCAACCTCAGCACGAGCCACCTCAGTACGAGGACGACGAGCCATCTCAGTACGAGCCATCTCAGGACGAGGGACATGAGGATGAGGGACAACAGGACGGGCAGAGGAGGGACCATTTCCTGGAGGACCTTCCGATACATCGTTGCTAACTTCATTTAGGGACCACGTAGCTTACAGCTTGTGGAACGGAGAGGTAATTATTGTTTACTGTTTTTAAAACATTTAAGGTTTTTCTTTTTACTTTTGCATAATTCATGACAAGACGTTTATTTTTGTTTGCAGGACCGGGAGGAACCGCTTAGGGTTTTTACGCACGGGAAAAAGTGACAGAAGTGGTTTGGCGAGCATCAGCCACTACCACCTGCAGTACAGGCTCATGTCGATCGAGCTAGTCTGTCTCCTCTTATGTATGGCAGCTACCCGATGGTAGATAACTCGCTGCTGACAGCGTTTTCCGAGAGGTGGCACCGGGAGACCAACTCGTTCCACCTTCCGAGAGATGACCATCGCGCTGGATGATGTGTCATGCATTTTGGGCAACCCGATCAGAGGTGCATTGTTTATACCCCCCGAGATGGATATAGATATTGCTATATCAGTTCTAAAGTCCTTGTTGGGGGTATCTTAGGAGGAGGCTCGGGCGGAGGTGACGGGCACTGGGTGGGCATCTGTCAGTTTATCTTGGCTGCAGGACCTTTATGAAGCACGGAGTATTGAGGGTCCAATGGACGAGGCAGCAAGGGCATTCATACTGGTGCTACTCGAGATGACTCTGCTGACGGATAAGACTAGCACTCGTATTGACTGCAAATATATCGAGCTGCTGCGTGAGTTGGAGCAGGTGGGACAGTGGTTATGGGGAGCTTTAGCCCTATGCCACTTTTTCGGTTATCTTGGCGACGCCACCAGGTTGGCATGTCGTGGGTTAGCGGGTTACATGACAATCTTTCAGGTACCAGTGTTTATTAAAATAGAAAATTAAATTTACAATTGTTTTAACTCTGACATGTTTTCGTAACTGATTCGTTATTTGTGACAGGTCTGGATCTACCTGTATTTTCCTACTTTTGTGGTAGATCGGAGGCTTGTTGAGGGTTACGAGGGTGCTCGTGTATGCGCTAACCGCTGGAGAAACAAAAGGGGTCATGGGAGGGTGCTTCCATACAGGCAGGCACTAGATGCGTTGACCGCTGATGATGTGTGCTGGGCACCATGGGCCGCATATAGGCAGTATTGCCCATTCGGTCCGGTGACACACTTTTCGGGGTACCTTCGGTGTGGGAACACTATAGTGCCGTACCTGCCTGAAAGAGTATTGCGACAATTCGAGTTCAGGCAGGAGATTCCTCGGCAGCCACCACGACGTCCCTCGGTTGAGGCCATTAGTTTTAATTGGATGTCCCCTCACCGGTACTCTATTAGATACCTATTTCGGTTGAGGTCGGCCAGTTATCCAGCTAAATGCGCCCCGGATTACTTGGATTGGTACTATAGGCACTCGCATCCACTGCTGATACCTCCATAGGCCCCACCTCCACAGCCTTCACCTCCGCAGGCTCCACATGATGCACATGTTGATTGTGTCCCTCGGGTAAGGAATAATAAGTTTTTACACTGTATATATTATGTTCAGTCGTAACATCATCTAATTTTTTTTTCTATATAATGTACTTATGTTATTATGTATTTATATTATTTGTAGGAGGCTTATGTTCATGCGGTTGGCAGGTTGGATAGAATTGCCGCTATGCTGCATCAGGTCGTTGATTACGCACAGGAGGGAGATGACATGTGTGACTACCTTCGGGAGGTGCTTCGGATAGCGGAGGATCAGGAGAGCTGAGTTGTTTTATTTTTTTGTAATTTATTTTCATACGAACACTTAGTTTTGATTATGTAATTATTATTGTTATTGTTATTATTATTATTATTGTAATTATTGTTGTTGTTATTACTATTATTATTGTTATTGTTATTATTTATTATTAATCAACTTAGAAATACAAAATAAAATAACAGTAAAATGTAAATATAAAGGTACAACAAACAACGATGATGGGAAAGATTAGGCTGTGGAAATATTGAAGACCATTCTTGCAATCGACTAATATATTGTGTTGGCCATGAATAAGCCTCAGGACGGAAAAAGTCACGCCAAGGTAATGCTATGGTAGGCAGTGGACAACTATCCTTGAAAAATACCTAAAATAACGTAAATACAATTAAATTACCGACTAATCTTAACATAAACAATAAAAACATAAAAATATTAGATCAATTACCTGTATCCAGTGATTACCGTTAACAAAACCAATGCAAATGAGTGGATGGTTTGGAGTTGGTGCACCTCTAAGGGGAAAAAATGTCCAGCACGTCATACTGGCAGAAGATAAAGAGACTAGGACCAATCTATATTTGGTTGCTATCACATGACCCATCTCTGGTAGTGTCATCCACTTGTTTTGGTGACATGCACCGTACACGTCCCGTAAAGAAGACTTCAGTTCTTGTAATTGAACATCGAAAAGAGGGCCATATAAATTAACATTTTTCGTAAGCTCTTTATGCAACTCCTGACGGATTAAAGGCCAACTATCCTCATTCTACCAAGCAATGCTGCAATGCAACGATACTCACAGTTTCCATCACTATCCACGTTAACTATGTCAGTAATGTATGGCTGAAATAGCACAAGAAATTGATTCAAGAAAGGCAAACGTCTCCTCTTTGCTTGGGTAGTTGATTTCAACGAGGAATGCGCAGAACTATTCTCATGTGCAGAGTATATTGCATCGACATGCTCAAAATAAGATGGGTCACGTTTACAATCAAATCCATCCGTGTTGGTCTTTTTGGATTTGGGTGCCCCCTTAGTCTTCCCCATTCCGGGCGGGGGGCACATTGAAGTTGCCTCAGGACAACATAGTTCTCGCACTTTGCGATATAGTGTCCTTTTACCAACAATGTCAAGTGTGCGGAAATGGGTAATCAATACCTCCCACTGAAGCGCAAGTTCCTCTTCTGACACTGTTTCATCTGTTTGTTGTTGATCTTCTTATTGGCCAAAATGTGATGTCCTCCAGTGCACATGGATTTCCTCCAATGGAATTGAAGTACCCGTCATACTGTAATGAGCCAGCTCACAAGCACAGGATAAACCGTGTGTAGTTCTAAGAGTACAACCACATGCAGATTTATCAACACCTACATTCATCGCTCTGCTCCACTCATCAACAATATGTTGCAATGCACTCCGAGACATGGATCTAATCAATCTGATAAGCATACGAATGTTGTATGAGTATTCAATCACGGTTATGCTCCTCTCAAATGATGCCTTTATCTCGTTGTGTTGCAGCGTAAGCATGTTATTCATCGTCTCCCAACACATACACATGTCACCCTTGCTGTTTTGCAACAAATTCTTCAGTCTCCAATGTTGAGACTCAACCCTATCAACAAACATTCAAAACAACTTCAGCTATAGCATAACATGATTCATTAACAATTTTGACACTAGTTTGATCATACCTGTTTGTGGTTGTATTCCCAAGTGCATCACTTGGTTAGTCCATACCGCTACAAATTTGTCTTTGTGTGGATCCAACCAAGTCATTTGCACATAATCAATTAATATAGGTCACTCTGCACATACTTCATGAAAACTCATCAGGCATTGCTCATACTCAGTCTCGTCAGCAGAATAAACAACACTGTTCCATGCATCCTTGACTACCTCCAGTTTTTTGTTATCAGATACCAATTTTTTGCATTTTGCATAGACATTTTTTCCTATGAGAAATTGGCACAAAAGATTGCGAGTTGTTGGGAACACAACTGCAACCGCATTCATCAAAGCAAGATCTCTATCTGTCACAATATCTTGGGGAATTGATTCATCTAGCACGAACAATTCTCTTAAATTCTCTAATACCCAGACATAGTTTTCAGCACCTTCAGAATCCATATAGGCAAATCCCACAAAAATGTCAGCTCTGTTGAAGTAACACCAACAATTTCAAGTAGTGGCAGCCTATATTTATTGGTTTTGTAGGTACTGTCAAGGATGAGGACCATGTTAAATATATTCAACAAATGGACGGAATCTACATGTGACCAAAATATATCTTTAACAACGTCCAAACCGTCATATCTTCTATACCAAGAAACATATCGATCTCGATGTATTAAGTTTAGCAAATGTTGCATTTCTGTTCTAGGGTTTTTCTCAGATGATCGGTACTTTTGATGTTCGTTGTAAATGTGTTTAATTGTAGATAGGTTCTCCTTATCGCGACCTTTAACCATCAACAGAACATTTTTTGGCTTGACATTGTTCTTGATCATTTCATGAACAAGTTTCTTCTCCTCTTCACTTAAACGACTAACATAAGAATGACCCACCAATGTATGACCCACCAATGTTTCAGCTAACCGATGGTTGTGTAATCCACATCTTACTTTCAGCATCCATTCTTCAATCTTTCCTTCAATCGTTGATAAAGGTATTCCTTTAATTCTGAACATGGACTCACACTTTCGAGTACCAGTTGCTTTAGAAGATGCATGCTTTTTAGGCTTATACTTCCCACTCCTTTCACAACCTAGAATTAATTTTGTACGTCCGCCTTTTTGTCCTGTCTCTGACCTCACAATGACAACAACAAATCCATTTTGTTTTTCAACCTCTCGAGTCTAACACAATAAATCATCTTGTGTAGGAAATATCTCCATAGTAGTGAATGCTCTTGTACAGTCCACAACTGCCGTTTGGTTAATCTCATTAGAATCAAACATATTGTTGTCTTTTATCTCCTATAACACTACAATGAAACAAACAAAATAAAATAAATACCTAATATATGTAAAATGTAAAAAAAATAAAATAAAATAAAATAAAATCCATTACACTCGCAAATTAGGTATTTGCGAGTGTACTAATTTTTTGTTCACTCACAAATTAGCTATTTGCGAGTGTACAAAAAATTTGTACACTCGCAAATGCCTAATTTGCGAGTGTAAATAAAAGAACAACTCGCAAATTAGATATTTGTGAGTGCAAAAATTTACACTCCGCAAATAACTAATTTGCGAAAATATCTAATTTGCGAGCGTCACGTATAATTTGGGAGAAAACTATGAGTACTTGTAAAAAATGGAACAGCCTTCACACATTTATTAGAAAATGGATCCGCGTATTAATAAATTATTCTGTCTTGAACTCATTGTTCTTTTTTCTTTTTTTTCCTTCTAGATGTTCGAAACACATTAGCATCAAAAGGTTTTAACGAATGCGTTATTTTTTAACTGCTCACTCGCAAATACGATATTTGCGAGTACTTGCTTCACTCGCAAATATCATATTTGCGAGTGAGCAATTAAAAAAATAATACTCGCAAATATGATATTTGCGAGAGGGCAAACAATTTGTCCACTCGGAACCAAATAAAAAAAAAATACTTTTTAGGAGGTATTTTAGTAAATACACTGTTGGGGGGTGTCCTTAGCAAATTGGGGGGTGTCCTTAGAAAAGTCCATGTAGGAATTGTTCTTAATGTTTAACCTTTTCCTGTTGGTAATTTGATAACCAACAAATTATATAAATTTTAGGTGATCTATATTCTATAGATTAACTAGACGATGCACCTGTGCACCACGGGTAAATAACATATGGGAAGTATAATTATGTATTATTTGAAAAGATAAATTTATTTTTTTAAATTAAAAATAATTAAAAGTGATATCATAATAAAAAATTGATGACAATCTAATATTTTTGTTATAATAGAAAGGGTTAAGAAAATTAACCATTCGTGTGATATACATATACATTTTCAAAATTTAACTTACAACATCATTAATTTAAATGCAAAAATCCTGCAGAGTTCTTAAAAAAATAAAAAGAAAATAATGAGAAAATACATTGGTAATAATGAAGATTTTAATGATGAAATAAACTTTTATATCGAATATAAATTTATAAAATAACATAACCAAAGTGAACCATGGATTAAGAATGTTTTCTAGGATACATACAAATATATACGCTATAATAAGAATATTTTTTTTATGATATCCATGTGATAGGTGCGAAGTATCTACCATCGTTAATAGTGATTAATTTTCGTCGGAAACCTGAAGGCATACAAGGTGAGTAGTTCCCTTCCAATCAGATTTTTTCCATTCGTAAGAGCCAGGATTCGAACTTCTGATCACTTGCTTAAGGGGTCCAAGTCCTTACCAGTTAGTCCAACCGAAGTTGGTTGTATGTTTAAGATTAAATTATTGAACTAAAATATTAAAAATTATTTTGACCAATGTTTTAAATTTAATAACATTCATTGAGAATATTAAATCAACCTTTCATTCTCCTATTTAAGAGTTATTTATCCAGTGATGTGAAGATTATATGTTATATTGCTTCTCTTGATGTTATGATGATGAAATGCTGGGTGTTAATATGATATTGCATATGTGATTATCGGTATGCCTAGAGCAAAGATATGATCATTGTGAACTGAGTGATGTATGAGATAAGATCATTTGGTGGGAATAAGTTGCTATACTCAACCTAATGGAATAACTTAGGACTATGGATAGTCGTGAACACTCTCCTTGGTAGAGAGTGTTGATGACCAATGTGTAAGGTAACAAGGTTGAGTTATTAAGCTATTGATGATTCATGCTAGAATGCATCGTGTGGTGATGTCACAGCCGCATAGATCTGGGATTACGTGAGGTCAAACCGGAACCATAGATAGATGCTTGGCAAGTCTACTGTGAGATTCTGAGATCTTCGATGCATATTTCCGACACCGGGATAGCTATTCCTATCGAAAATGGGGAATAATGTCTCCCTGCTTGGTAGGGGGAGCATCATATTTGGTAGGGGATATAATGTACTCATGAATGTAACGGAATCTGCTGCTCGGATGATGTTTGACTTTCATCCTGCTTGCAAAAACTTATTGAGGCCACGACAAGTATACCGGATCGTTGCAAGTAATAAAACGGTGAGAACTAGATATCATCCACAGGAATCGGTTGTCAAGTACCAATTCACAAGTTAAAAAACTATTTAAATCAATATTTGATATGAAGAGAGCTCAAAGCATAAAATAAAACAATTAAAGGCAATTGAAATATTTTTTGGATTTTCTTTTAAACAATTAAACAAACACTTAGAAGGTAAAAATGGAGATAAAAGCACTAAGGATTTGATTTCACCCAATTATGAATCCGGATTCCTCATAGACAAGAAATTCTATGAATTAAAGAAACTCTAATTATCCTAATCCCAATTGGTTTGTTGAAGGTTAAATTCCCTTAATTAATTGAAGCCTAAATCCTTAGTGAATCAATTCTACCAAAACCCCATCAAATAGCTAATTCCTTAGGTCTAATTAACAAGACATGATGATGAAAGTTCTATGGAATTTGTGACACAATCATATCAATCAAGTCATCCATTTCTAGATAAACCAATTAATGGCAATGATTACAAGAGGCAAAGTCCACATATCACTATTTCTAGCATATACATGAACTCTCAAAACACAAGAATGGTATCTAAACATTCAAATGTTATTAAGCAAAGTAAACATCACATCAACAATCAATAGTTCATAAAATAATCAAAGAGTCAATTAAAACATCATCATAAAAAGATTACATCAAAACCCTAGCTAAAAAAGGATTTAGGCTAGACATACTAAACCCTAAAGTAAAATAAAATAGAGAGAAAGGGAAAAGGAAAAAAAACTCCATAAAAATAAAGATGAGAGAGCATCGGCTGTCATTTCTCTCTCAGGCGCAGCTCTTCCCTCTGGTCGCTGCCTATGCGGCTGTCTCTATTTATTACTCCTTTTACGCTGCTTCTTTTATACCATTCAAGGCTACCAAGCCTCACGGGCTTGTCCTAAGGCATCAGGCCCTTCCTTTTCTTTTTTATTTGAAGTCCAGCAGCTCCACATGAGCTACTTTCTTTTTGCCAAAACCAATTCCAAGTCCAATTCTTGCAAGCTTCCTGATCATTCGAGCTTGAAATAAGCCCACCTCCAAATTCGATTCCAATTCACAAAAATGTAAATTTTCTATTTTTTCTCTCCAAAATACTTGGTTTCAACACATTTCATTAAAATTGATCTCTTCATGTTCCTATCTCACATCTTTATTATTTCCTACAAAAGTAAACAAGTAAAAACACCATTAAATTAACTCTAAAAACATAGAATTAAACTCAAATACGTAAAACACTATTAAAAACTCAACTAACTAAACTTAGGGACAAAACTCAATCAATTAGCACAAGTAAGGGCAAAAATCAACCCAATAAGCACACACAACTCATATAATCTAGAAGATTATCACTCACCCAAACCTAAGACTTTGCTTGTCCCCAAGCAAAGGTAACTAAAAACTAACAACACATCAATAAAAAGCAACTAACAACCAAAGCAACAAACCAAGTCCTTAAAGGATTCAGAACCATAAGAGAGGAAAACCACAAATGAAGAATACCAATACAAGGCATAGTTGCAGCATGAAAGAATTCCTAAAAACAGAAGCATCATCACGTAGCAAGTCCAACTTCAAAAATGTCAAAAAGTAGAAATCATAACAAGCTTACACAATTCTGGTTTCTTGAAAATTAAAAACATGTCAACCAGCAAAAGGAGAACAAACAGACTCCCAATTCCTCACAAGGATGCACAACCATCATTTAATCTCTCTAGTGTGTGGGTAAGTGTTTCCCTCAATTGCACCATTAGAACCATGTAACAAAAGACTTGTTTTTCATCTAATTCCAAGTGATCACAATCCACATGCATGCACAAATCAAAGGGACTTTATTTTTGGTTGTAACTTGGCTAAGGTGAAAGAGAAGGTAAGGAATGATAACAAGTGAATGCACAAGAGAATAGGAGAGCAATCAAAACAATTCAATTAATTTCAATGCAATGCACATACTTCCCAGTTGCTACTTCTGATTTTTTTTTTCTTTTCTCCATTGTGGATTTTTTTCTTCATCCCAATTCAACACCCCTGCTTTCTTGCCTTATTTCAATTTTTCTCCTTTCTTTTCATTTGTTTTCCTTTTTTTTCCCCCTCTTTTTCTTTTTTTTTTTTCTTTTTTTTTTTTTAAATTCCTTCACCACCACTTTTCTACTCACATCATTCTATCACTCTCCCCCAAACCTATAACTTTGCTTGTCCCCAAGCAAATCACAAATGCTCTCCTATCCTCTAAAGGTTGGAAAGAAACATTGTTTTTCGGGTTAAGGCTTCATGGGTGAAAACAAACAAAGATTTGTATTTCAAACTCAAATGGGGTAAGCAAAGGGAAAAGAATGTAAGGTCGGCTTTTAGGCTCAAGTGGCACAAATGCCCTTTATCACTTTTATGGCATACATGCAAATCAAGAAGCTTAGACACGAATCAAGCAAATCCCAGCAAATAAGTTCAATGGTGCATACTCAAAAAGAATTAATCAATAAAGCTCAAATTACTCACAATGGTACAACTAGGAGTCCAACAATTCAACCTCACTTCATTGCCATGAATTTAATAAAAAAGAATGAAAATCATACATTGAAGTTATAAAACCTACTTAGAAACAAAATTGAAAATTGAAAACTAAGCTATAAAGAATAACCTCATTAAAGGAAAACCAACATGGCAACAATACACAATGTAATGATATTGCCAAAAATGGCAACCCACTACAACATCCCAAATCTTTCGGTTCTTGGCCTGAATTATTCTCACACAAACTAAACAAAACAAAATAACATGACATGATCTAACAGAATTATCAATGACACGAATTAAATCAAAATTGCTTAACATCAATGACAACACATAATCCAAAATCCAACAATATGATCCAATCCAGTCAAAGCATAAACAGATAAAGCATGAAGCACAATGCATGATAAATACAACAGTCATGGCAAACTAAAACTGAAAAGGAATAAAATAGAATAACTAGGCATCATCCTCATCCTCTCCATAATCTGCAAGTATGTCCTTTTTTTTTTTTTTTTTTTTTTTGCAGTTCACTGGATGCAATATGACCTAAAATTGGCGAAAAATGAAGAAATGAAAATTTGATAAACCAATTTATCAGGCCCCGCAAAGTATAGACATCATGGCCAGGAGGATAAAACTTCGATGTACAGGGTTGATTAAGCACAAATAATTAAATGTTAAGTACAAAGAGTGTGTGCAATGGGTGTCAACATTGACAACAGTACAAAACATCATTCAGATTTATTCTCTTCTCACTTCACAAAACCAATCGCTCATGAGCATTTCAGCCCTCAAATACAACAATGCCATGACATTACAAAACTCAGTTCCAGATTTTCAACAAGAGTGCAATTACGAAGAGATGATTGGGTAAGTGTGTATCCAAGCAAGATGCTCCATTATAACAACAAATCTCAGCTATCAATCAAGTTCAACCTTTCATCCTCAAAAACCATATCCTCCACAATTGAGTAAATACAGGACAACTCACTCTTCAAAGCTTCAATTAATTGAAAGAGAAAATAATTGCATGCTTCAGGACAAGTATTCTCAAATAGAGGCAATCATGGATACTATGAAAATCAACCACATATGAATCTTTAATTCAATTCAATTAAAGAGAGAGGCTCTAATCAATTCAGAACAAAGCAATCCATACTTCACAGTTCCAAAATAATTATACAAACTAATTCCAAACCTCAAAGTTAATTGCAGCTACCTTAATTTAAGCCAAACTCTCAAACCATATATCCCAATTCAAACCAACACAGATGTCTAACTCAATGCAGCTCCTCAGACCCATTTCTTTTCCATAAATTTACAGTCAACACAGCCCCCATTGATAAACATCAGAACCCATAAAATTCAAGAGCATAACCCAACTGAAACTGAAGTTCTAGAAAAATTCCAATAAACCCCAAAATTCAGAGCAAACCTTCAACCCCAAAATTCAAGAGCACACCCTCAACCCCAATTTCAATTTACCCCAAGTCAGCCCCCACTACTTATACTAAAATCCAAAATTCCACTCCCTAAGGCTAATTATAACAGTACAAATGAAGAACAAACCAGAAAAAAAATGAAATCAAAAGAAAAATGAAGGAACACACCTGGTGATGGAGTGTGTGTGTGTGTGCGTGCAGGTTGAAGCTTGGGGTACCGGACCGTGAGGTGCTAGGAGATGTGGAGGGGGAGTGAGAGAGAGAGAGAGAACTCCGAGAGAGGGAGAGATATTTTCATTCTTTTGCTGAAGAAGAGTGTCAGAAAAAAAAATTTGGAAAGGAACAGGGTAGAGAGAAGGCGGACAGAACGAAGAAATGCAGAGGCAGGCTGGCGCTGAGCGAGATGATTCTGGCACTAAGCGAGAACAGTCCAGAGAGCAGGCAAAATGACGTTGCCCCAACGCTAAGCGTGGAGGACTTGGCGCTAAACGCCGAAAATACAGACACAAAATTTTCAGTGCACATTTATCTTAGCGCTAGTTCATCAACCAGAAATCCAATCACAAAAATTCTCTTCAAGCCAAACTCTCACCCCCAAACATGCTATCCACACACAACAAAAATAGAGATGGGATAAAGATGCCATTTATTTAACAAACTAAGGGCAAACTAAACACAATCTAACAAGACTAAAAACCAAACAACTAACCACAAGAAAAATGAAAACAGAAATGTTATTTTGACACCTAGTTTGGGGACACTTACGGTGACACCGTATGGTGTACATTTTCTGAAATTGTAAAGCAAAGTAAAAGTAAAAATAGTTTGAACTAGACAAGCGAGGGAACATTGAACACCCCTTCTTCTCACCTCATTTTCCCTCCTTCTCATCCTCCTTCTCCCTCGTGCACATTTCTGTGTCAACCTCATCTCTCAATCTCGTCTCCCTCCTTCTCACCCACGGTCCCAATCTTCTCCCCCCTCATGCTCCCTCCTTCTCACCCACGAGAGTGAGCTACAAGATGTTTGGCGGTTGTCTTCTTCCAGCCACCGCCACAAGACTGAGTTAGAGGCGCACTTGTTCACACTCGTAGTTGCTCATCCTTTTGAGGTTAGCATTGGTAAATTTATAGTGACATTCCTTTTTCCTTTCTCTTTATATGGAATGTAAATCTGTGTTGAACCCATTTGGAATTGGTAATTGTCACTGAATTTGAAACTATGGAAGTGACATGTGTTCTTGTTGCCTTTGCTCTGTCTGATGAAATGCTTAATAGAAATTAAACCATTGTCATCTTTGCTATTTGTCTGCTAATGATGATGATTGCTGAGCATTGTTGCTAGGCTGTAGGTAGGATGTAACTTTTAATTTTACTGTTACATTTTTAGTAGATATAAATTACCTTAGTTGATGCAAATTGTTGTTATTGAGAATGAAAGGAACTTTCACAAGTGTTTTGACCAACTATTCCATATGTGGTTAATCGTGAACACATTCTTGGTTAATTCAGTTTAGTGGATGGTTAACGAGTGATCATGATAGGCATAGTATCTTGTTATTCCATGTACCACATGTATCTTGCTTCTTGCTGTCTAGTGCATTTAATTCATTGTGGCATAACTTATGAAGGACCTAATTGGGGTATTTGGTGCAGATTTGGATAGTTGATGGATATTTCAAACAATTTGGATACTTGTGATGGTGTGGATGGTGAAGCTAATGGAGTTGATAGCTTTAATGGTGAACATGCAAGTTGGGAACCTGTAACAAGGATGTCTTTTTCTTCTCTAGATGAGGTGAAATCATTATATAGAAAGTATGCTTCTATAAAGGGTTTTGGCTGGAAGATCAGAACATCAAAAAAAGGAGAGGATGAGGAGTTAAATTACTTAATTCTAGCATGTTCAAGAGAAGGCTCTCGTGTGTCAGGAATACCATGTACGTTGAAGACACTTCCGACTAAAGTGAAAAATTGTCCTGCAAAGATTACTACTAAGTTGGGAGAAGATGAACTGTGGTATATTAAAAAGTTTGAACCTAACCATTCTCATGAGATCAGCCCTACGAAGTCAAGATTGTTCAAGGCTAACAAGAATATGAACATGCATGTAAAGAGAACAATCCAAATCAATGATGATGCAGGGGTGAGGATCAACAAGACTTTCCCATCTGTTGTTACAGGTACTAGAGGCCATGAAAATATAGCATTTTATGAAAGAGATGTGAGGAATTATGTTAACAAGGAAAGGCGTGCCAATGGAAAAGAAGGTGATGGCAAAGCGTTGATAAGCTACTTTTGTCAAATAAGGGAAGAAAATATTAATTTCTTCTATGAAATAGATTTGGATGATGATTTTCATGTAAGGAATGTGTTCTGGGTTGACGCAAGAAGTAGAGCTACATATGAATCTTTTGAAGATGTTGTGGCTTTTGACACAACGTATTTGACCAATAAATATGACATGCCTTTTGCTGCATTTGTTGGTCTGAATCATCATGGTCAATCAGCATTACTCGGATGTGGTCTGGTTTCATCTGAAGACACGGAGTCATTCGTGTGGCTTTTCCAATCTTGGCTTCGTTGTATGCTAGGAAAGACCCCCGTGGGTGTTGTGACAGACCACTGTAAGGCTATGCAAAATGCCATTGAGTTAGTGTTTCCTACAACTCGGCATAGGTGGTGTTTGTGGCATATCATGAAAAAAAATCCCTGAAAAGCTAGGTAGGTATGGTGAATATAAAAAGATAAAGTGTGCAATGAAAGAAGAGGTTTATGATACAATCACAGCAGCTGAATTTGAAGAGAAATGGTGTTCTTTCGTCAACAAATTTGATCTTGGACAGAATGATTAGTTGAGTGGATTGTACAAGGAGCGTCATAGATGGGCACCAATCATGTTGAAGAAATATTTTTGGGCTGATATGTTAACAACGCAGCGAAGTGAGAGCATCCATGCTTTCTTTGATGGATATATCAATTCAACGACCAGTCTGCATCAATTTGTAAAACAATATGATAATGCTCTCAGAAGTAGAGCAGAAAAGGAATTTGAAGCTGATTTTCAATCAATGGATACAACAATTCCTTGTGGGTCAAACTCGTTAATCGAAAAGAAATTCTAAGGGGAATACACACATGCCAAGTTTAAGGAAGTTCAAGCTGAATTTAGAGTTAAAATGAATTGTGCTGCATCCTTGGATACTATTGAGGGTAACCTTGTTGCTTACCATGTGTTGGAGGAGCTGTTAATTGGAGATAGAACAAAGGAGCGTATCTTTAAAGTTGTCTTTGATCGTGACAGTCATGATGTTAGTTGTGAATGCTTGTTGTTTGAGTTTAGAGGTATTCTGTGTCGTCATGTGTTATGTGTGTGTACTCAAGAAAGGGTTAACAACGTGCCAGTGAAGTATGTGTTAGCAAGATGGAGAAAAAATATAAAAAGGAAGCATACATATATTAAGAGCAGCTATTGTGTGACGGAATTGAAGCCACAAATGGACAGGTTTGACAAATTGTGCAAACATTTCTATGAGGTTGCTGAAGTAGTTACAGAGTCTGAATTTTCCACTAAGGACTTCCATGAAAGACTGCATGAATTTAAATCTAAGTTGCTCTCGATCGATGTTACAAGGCACAATGTTAACAAAATTTCGAACAATGGTTCAAATGCAATCAATATTACCATCACGAATGACTTGCAGGTTACTAGAATTCGCAGTCCATTGAGGGTCACACGTAAAGGTCGTCCTCCATTAAAGAGAAAAATATCAATTGTTGAAAAAGTTGCAAAAAGGTCGAGGAAGCGAACCAAGCAAAGTGATGACAAAGAGACTACTAGGGTATGTAATTTTTTTCCAGAAATTATGCATTAACCATGTAAAACATTGTATTAACCACGTATTTGAACCATGTTAACCAAACTTTCCGAAACTGTCAGCTTCACTTCAATTCAAATGACACATGTATTTTGTACTATAATTATGTTATTTATCCTTTAAAACAGTACACCCTTCTGTCCTATGTTGCATCTTATCTTTTTTTATTTGTCCAAATGTGTAGGAAGGCAGTATTGGAAGGGTGGATATTCAGAGCGCAAGCAAGATCTGTGTTGAATCTAATGTTGATGTTGTGACCGGTGGAGATATGTTGGATGCAAGTACCGTGGTTTGTGTCCATTATAAGATTGTGCTAAATGTGTAGAATTTGTTTGTTTGGCATGTTGTGGGTTAAATATGTCGAATGTAATGGATTTGTGTGTTGTGTTTATCTACTTTCTGGATAAACTATGTATTAGTTATGGACGTACCAGCTGGATATTTATTTGATTAGTTCACTTTTTTCTATACAGTCAAAGGGTGTTTATATCAATACAGATGCTTCAGTGTCTATTTTTGAAGACAGTGGTTGGGTTCACCAAAATCCAACTCTTTCATGGACTTCATTTATGGGTTTAGATGAAGCTTTTAACGATAATATTAATCCGTATACACAGGCATAAAATTACATGGTCATTTATTGGTTCATTGTTCTTTTATTTCAGTTTCTTACATGGTGTTATCCAGGTTGGAAGTAATATATCATTCATGGAGTTATTGACAACGTCAGAAATAAACTTCACGGGAACCTCGCATATCAGTACAAATTCATGACAATGTGGATATCGAGGAATTCGTGCAAGATTAGGCATCATTTGGAAGTTTTTGTGTTGACTAGTGACATGTATTTTTTGAATGTTGACACATATTTATTTGGGTTATCCATTCGGAAGAAGCATTTTGCGTGATGGTATGGTGTTCAATAGTCTTGTGTTGTGGTCATTAATTTCACAACCCTCTAAAATATATCCAGCATGTTACTAATGAATATATGTTGGTGGTGCAGGTTGGTCGGGTGCAAATCACTTTTGTCGTTTTTTGTATGACATTTTTGCAGCACAAAATAACCATGATCATGGTGTAAAGGCTTTAGGACTTTTTTTTTTTTGGTGTGCATAAGATTTATTATGTGTACATAGGATGTACAGGTTGGTCGGATGCAAATCATTACTTAGCACCTTTTGCCTTTTGTATGACATGTTTACCACACCAATCATGGAGCATTGAACATGTTTGCAGCAGCTTTTGCATCATTTATTATGTGTACACAGAGTTGCAATCCTATGTAAATGAAGTTGTATAAATGTTAATGAAATCCAACTATTGGGTTAATGACTTGCAACTACATGGTTAATTTAGTTGATTATTTGGTTAATGACTTACAACTACACATTGCTGCTCACACTTTAAGAAGTCTACAAAATTACATAGTTAATGCCTTGCAACTACATGGTTAATTCAGTACATTACGTGGTTAATGGGTTATCCTCAAACTTTAAGAAGTCTTAAAAATTACATGATTAATGCCTTGCAACTACATGCTTAATTTAGTTCATTACGTGGTTAATGGGTTATCCTCACCCTTTAAGAAGTCCTAAAAATTACATGGTTAATGCCTTGCAAATACATGGTTAATTCAGTTCATTACGTGGTTAATGGGTTATCCTCACACTTTAAGAAGTCTACAAAATTACATGGTTAATGCCTTGCAAATACATGGTTAATTCAGTTCATTACGTAGTTAATGAGTAATCATGATGCTTCATGCAGTCTAAAATAATACGTGGTTAATGCCTTGCAACTACATGGTTAATTCAGTTCATTACGTGGTTAATGGGTTATCCTCACCCTTTAAGAAGTCCTAAAAATTACATGATTAATACCTTGCAAATACATGGTTAATTCAGTTTATTACATGGTTAATGAGTTATCCTCACACTTTAAGAAGTCTGCACAATTACATGGTTAATGCCTTCCAAATACATGGTTAATTCAGTTCATTACGTGGTTAATGGGTAATCATGATGCTTTATGCAGTCTAAAAAGATACGTGGTTAATGCCTTGCAACTACATGGTTAATTCAGTTCATTACGTGGTTAATGGTTTATCCTCACCCTTTAAGAAGTCCTAAAAATTACATGTTTAATGCCTTGCAAATACATAGTTAATTCAGTTCATTATGTGATTAATGGGTTATCATCACACTTTAAGAAGTCTACAAAATTACATGGTTAATGCCTTGCAAATACATGGTTACTTCAGTTCATTACGTGGTTAATGGTTAATCATGATGCTTTATGCAGTCTAAAAAAATACGTGGTTAATGCCTTGCAACTACATGGTTAATTCAGTTCATTACGTGGTTAATGGATTATCCTCACCCTTTAAGAAGTCCTAAAAATTACATGGCTAATGCCTTGCAAATACATGGTTAATTCAGCACATTACGTGGTTAATGGGTCGTCTTGATGCTCTAATCATATCTAACATTCCACTAAAAAGTACATGGTTAATGCCTTGGAAATGCATGGTTAATTCAAATCATTGAGTGGTTAATGGGTTACTTTGATATTAACCACTAATTTAAACCCTACTAACCAAGCTTGGATGGAACGAATAAATGTAAAGAAATGAGAAATATATTTCCATATATTTATACCATTAACTGGTCAAAACAACCTAAAAATATGTAAACACGAGTTGCATAACTTGTGGTCCATATCTACCATATAAATACCAAAAAAATCCCATCATCAAATTTCCCACATACATATCTCATTCACAAACTATTACACAATTTTCTTTTTCTTCTTTCTCATAAATGTCAATCTAAATGGACTTTGAGTTAAGGTGCTCTGGACACGGTTTCTTGGATTATCCTTAATTCTTGTTATGATATTTGATGTAGGCATAGCAGCACCATCCACATTCTGTTCACCTGTTAACAATGATTCAAATGGTAGATGATAAATAATTCATCTCTTTATACAATGACATTATTTCAATGTTGTTACACAAAACATTGCTTACCGGCACCATCATCAATGTTAGTGGGTATATCGCCAAAGTCAGCATTCGAACATCCTTCGTCGCCTATGCCAGCATTCGAACATCCTTCGCCGCCTATGTCCGTAGCCATGTGAGTGCGAGGAGATGGAGGCAAAGGAGTAGCATGCCAGGCCCCTAATGGAGAATCTCCATCATACTCATCTTGGGGCTTGGTGGTTGATTGCCATTCAGAATCTTTCAGCTTCCTCACTTCTGCTTCAAGAACCGAAATCCTCTCTTTAAACTCCCTAAGCTCCGCCATCAATAGCTGATATTCAGTAGTATGCACATCCTGGTGTTCGGCATGATGCAATGCAACCCTGACTATGTCAAATTGAAGCTCCTCATCTATTGCTGCTAATGCTACAGTTACCTGCTAACACGAGAAGCACATCAAGTTGACCTTGTATATAAATTTCCAACATATTCTACAAATAATGGACATCGATACTTACCAAGTTCTTCTGAAATGCTTCCTCGATCCTTTTCTTCTTCAGACGCAGAATCTACCAATTCAAAAAGCGTGGGAAAGGGAAACTATGAGGAGGTGTTTCCCCCACCGAGAGATGGTACAATGCCCAGATCTGCAACAAAGAATAATCTACTTAATACCTTAAATATATGGTTAACAGAACAAAACATGGTAATATAATTTATGAGCAAATAGATACCTGCAAAATAGCTGCACATCCACATGGATGTGTTTGACTTATATTTTTTCCGTCTTTCAATGCACGAGCATTTTTGCTCAAACTCTCAACCAAGAAATCATATACAGCTAGACCTCACTTGAAGCTATTTAGAGACTCTAGGTCATTTAGAAGATTAGTTATACCGGTATATACAAATCTCCCTGATCTAGGAAAGTAAAACTCTTCAAATGCAAGGAGTATGTACAGTCTACAGAAATTACCCTCATCATCCTCAAACAAAGCAAGTCTATTGTTAATTTCATCAACGGTTACCTTAGACCCTTCAAACAACGACAAAGTCTAGCATGCAGCACCCTCATTAATTGTCACCCGCTCACCTACCACAGGGAGTCCTAATGCAAAGCAGACATCAAGCAGGTAAAAGGAACCACTCTCCCCCTAACTCTAAATCCACCATTACACTCATCCCATCTGCTAACTAATTCCCACAATAGTAAACCAGAAATTTTCAAATTAGCAGGCATATTTGTAACCCACTTGAATAGGGTGCTCTCAATTTGGGCTTTCTGTGCACATGTTAGGTTGTTGTTAACCTCAAACAACCTTCTCGATGCACATGCATGCCTCAAATGTACCTGCCAAGTATCAGTAAAGTTCAAGTCATTGCTAAATTATTCGTACTCATGCAAATACAAGTAGTTAACATGTTCCTTACATTTTTGGCGGATGAGCTACTTGATCCTTGCATTCTTGATGTGCCCTCTCGATACTATTGTCTTATACTACTTAGAAACGATACCAAACCACCTGCAATTAGCAAATACATGCTGTCAATAATTATACCAACAAATTGTACGATCTGCACAAGACCACTGAATTAAATGCACTAGACAACAAGAAGCAAGATGCATGTGGTACATGGAATAACAAGATACTATGCCTGTCATGATCACTCGTTAACCATCCATTAAACTGAATTAACCAAGAATGTGTTCACGATTAACCACATATGGAATAGTTGGTCAAAACACTTGTGAAAGTTCCTTTCGTTCTCAGTAACAATAATTTGCATCAACTAAGGTAATTTGCATCAACTAAAAATGTAACAGTAAAATTAAAAGTTACATCCTACCTACAGCCTAGCAACAACACTCAGCACTCATCATCATTAACAGACAAATATCAAAGATGACAATGGTTTAATTTCTATTAAGCATTTCATCAGACAGAGTAAAGGCAACAAGAACACATGTCACTTCCCTAGTTTCAAATTCAGTGACCATTACCAATTCCAAATGAGTTCAACACAGATTTACATTCCATATAAAGAAAAAGGAAAAAATAATGGCACTATAAACTTACCAATGCTAACCTCAAAGGGATGAGCAGCTACGAGCAAAGCCAAGTGCGCAGGTACCTCAGTTTTGTCGCGGTAGCTGGAACTACTCAACCCCAAACATCTTGTAGCTCACATACGTGGGTGAGAAGGAGGGCGAACGGGGGACAGAGATGACGTGGGAGAACGACGGAGACGGGGGGGGGGGGGGAGAAGATTTGTAACACCCTTTCCCGAGTGTCACATCCCCGAACGTTTATAAGACCGAAAATATTTATTAATGCAGAAAATACGATTTTTCTTTTTCTTTTCTTTTCATAAAGATGTAATGGGATTAGTAAAGGTAAATAAATAATACTAATAAGTGAACTTAGGTTCACCATGCATTTCTAGGACATACTGTATTATAAATACAGAAGCAGAAAACGGAAAACAGAAACATCAACATTACTATATACAGACATAAGTCTAATGTATAACTGATACAATAAGTACTAGGAGTCGTAGCTCCCCAAAAGGTACTACAAAAACTGACATAGTCTGGCCGACAACAAAACTAAAACAGCAAAAGAGTCCACCTCCGAACTCAAAAGGATTACTGAACCGAACCATCATCGCGTCCATCTGTTCAAG
Source organism: Ammopiptanthus mongolicus (assembly GCA_039655645.1). Lineage (NCBI taxonomy): Eukaryota > Viridiplantae > Streptophyta > Magnoliopsida > Fabales > Fabaceae > Ammopiptanthus > Ammopiptanthus mongolicus. The sequence continues at coordinate 47,561,101 of CM077351.1, read as the reverse complement.
CAGCAACAGCAAGTACCAGCAGAAAACATATAGATATGGGTGAGATTCCCGTTCATCAACACAACAAAACAGCAGTAGTAAAAACGGGACGACTCACCGGGTAACAGCGTACCCAACATGTTAAGCAGTTAAACAACATACTAAAACTCTCAATATAAATCATGTTAAACAGTTAACAGTATAATATAATGCATTCTTAAACAGAACAGCGATGTATAACAGTAAATGTAAACATCCACAAGCATGCAATGCAGTGCAATGTACATGACTCAATGTCAATGTCACTGGGTACTACTTTGGCCCCTACTCCATGGAGCTAACAAAACATTCGGAGAGAGCGAATGGGAGGACATGTTCCGATTTCTGCCAGCCATGAGCAAGATGCTACAACATTCGTAACGTGCACGTATCTGGCTTTACGGTAACACTCTCGACCAAACATGAAAAGTACGGCATCTAGTAGAGGATATCAGTGTATTGCACGGATTCGCCACGACACAGAAGAATCACCAACTGGTCACATGTCAGCCCTTCCAACCCTGATACTGCCAAAAAGACCATTGAAGATCGTCACCGTAAGATTCGCACCCGCATCAAGGTGTAAGCTCAACTCCTAGGCTCAAGGCCTTACAACTATGCACATGAAATGCCAATGCTTACACAAAGCAGATGCGATAAAGCAATGTCTATCCATTGGATAAACCTCAAGGTTCACTACGGTTCTCTTTCTTAGAAACCACACACGTCTTCGTTTTATAAAACATTTATCCATTGGATAAAACATTTATCCATTGGATAAATATCTCGTGATTCCCTTGGAATGATCCAGACTGCTTTCAGAATCGCCGACTGTCCCCACAAACCAACACAAGTCTTTTCAGCGTGTTTTGTCCTCACTCACACGCTTTCTAGGGAACTTCCCAGAAGGTCACCCATCCCATAATTACTCTAAGTCAAGCACTCTTAACTATAAAGTTCTTATGTTCTAAGCTCCCGAAAAGAAGATAAATCTTGTTGGTATGGGTAGTACCAATCAATTCTTATATGCCTTCCCTTAACTATACAGTCCCATACCTGCATAGCCTCAGGATTCCTTCCACTGTACAGTCCCATACCTGCACAATCTCAGGATCTCTCTCATTCCAGTTATCACAAGACGGAAACAATTGAACGATTAACCTGGATCCGAATCATCGGTCCGTAATCGAACTACTGTTTCGAAAACCAAAACGTTTCGTGTTTGTGTTTACATCTTATGAATTATGTCTCAAGTCCTAAGCATTATGAATAAGGATTGAGAATCCTCTTAGATGAGTCTTTAAGCCTTTCTAAGATATTAGTCCCTTGTTTTTCAATTAAGGAAATAAGTGTTGATTTCACTTAAGTCTTATGAACTCATTGATGTACTAAGTCATCAATGGTATAGTACATGGTCTTGTTCCACCACATACCATACTTAATTAACCCTTGTCTTCAACTCTAAGTTAATTACTTAACTTAGGTTTTTCTCGCGCAAAACTTTACGATTGAGTTAGAAAACTCCTTTTGTAAACCAAACAACTTTTACAATTGAAAACTTATTTGATTTGAAACAACATTTGAACTACTTACTTCATTTCTAGCATTTTCTAAAAGGTTTAATCTGCTTAGCGAGAGTACATTCGCTTAGCTAAATTAAGGCAGTGATACCTCATTTGAAATTCTTTTCTCGCGGGGCGAACAGAAGTTTCGCGTCGCGAGGCTGAGAGCTGTATTTGCTCCTTATACAAATCCTCTGTATCGCGAGGCGAATATTGTCTCGCGTCGCGAGGCAAAGAACTGTATTTCAAACCGACCTTCTGCATCGCGAGGCGATAATTGTCTCGCGTCGCGAGGCAGAGAGCTGTACTTCTTCACTGCTTAGGCGGTTCGCGGGGCGAGAAATACTTCGCTACGCGAGGCAGAGAAGCTGCATCTTTGCTGCTCGGGCTAGCCACTGTCTCGCGAGGCGAGGCAAGGTTAGCCTGGCGAATGCCTTGTTTTCCCTCTGTCTCGCGGGGCGAGATAGGGTTCGCCAGGCGAGTGCCCTGTTTTCATATTTCCTTAACTTCTTCATTAATTCTCTTATTGAAACACTTAGTTTGAATAACAAACCTATGGCTAAAGAAAAGACATTTTCCACTTTGGTGACACACTTAAAAGATTAAAACTTCATTTGATCTTTGGATCAAAATCACTTTTATTTCTCTTTGAAAACATAGGTTATGAAATCATGTTTTGTTACATCAAAACCTTGCTAGATCAAGAACAACACATGTTCTTATATTTTCCTCTTACTGAGGCCACAAGCCTACTCCAATGAAAAATGGAGACTTTGCTTCACCAACTAAGCAAATGTAGCTCAAAAGCTCACATAACTATGATAAACCACAATGCACCTTACAACATCCTTACTACATTATAAACATATAGGTTCATCACACATCATGGTCCCATAATCAAACAATAAAAGTCCATACTTGATCTAGTGATCAAAGTAGGTTTTTCAACATACATGGAAATGATTTTCATTCAATCATATCTTCATCAACATATGCTAAAGCACACCACAACATACTCAAGCATAAACTCATCATGACAATCTTGTTCTCCAAGAGAACTTAACAAGACTTAACACATAAAAGTGAACCCAAACTAAAGGGTTTCACCCACACATAATTTAAACAACCATCTTCACCACCACCATCTTGGTGTGATGAGGTTCTTCTCCCCATACCTGTTGAAGAGCAGATTCCCAGATCAAAGTCGGTTGATCGGTTTGTGAACCTCTTGATAGTTGTCACCAACTACAAACAACCAAACAATCAATCATTAAACAACAATCAAACCAAACTCAACAATTCTCACAAAGAAGGTTTCGGCCACCCTAAAGAGAATAAAGCTAGGAATTGATCTTGGTTTTCCATTTCATGGATTCAAAGGCATAGGAAAGCTAAGGATGAAATCAAGTGTTAGAAATCAAAAATTGATGAAAAACACTATTCATCATCATCCAAAAGGGTTCGGCCCTAATGTGATTTTTGAGCTATGATGAGAGTTGAATCATAAGCTCTTAGGTTTAGATAGAGAATGATGAGGTGAGTTCAAAGAAATTGGTCTCATATCAAAATGATTTTTCTACAATTTCCTATGGATTTTCAAAGTTTTGGATCTAAGAAATGATTTTCATGAAAATGGATCTTGATCTTGAAATAAAGAGATATTCAAGAAGCTAAGAGATCATAGAAGTGGTCTTACCTTAAAATGAAGGAAGATTGCTCAAGGAATCAAGTGATTCTAACAAGTGATTCAAGCTTTTCAAGAAGAAAAATGGAGTTTCTCTTCAAGAACAACAATGGTGTTCTTCTTTGGGCAGTAATTTCGTGAATGAGGGGCTGGAAGGGGCTGAGTTCAGCCTTAAAACAAGTCACTTAAGGGCAAAATGGTCATTTGCCAAAAGGGTAAAATGGTAAAAGTGCAAAAGACTAAGGTTAGGGGCATTTTGGTCATTTCGCATCTAAATTTTCCCGATCGTCATGACGACTCTGGCATACTCTCCCAAGTGTCCTGGGATGTTGTGATATCAAGATTATCTGTTGGCGAGTCACGGTAAATCCATATGTGGCTCCGTTCGTCACCCGATTGAGGATTCCGCCCGAACGAAGGTCAGGAAGTGATTTTTCTGAAATTTTTACGAAATTTAACCAAAACGTAGAGAATCGAATTCTAAGACTTATTGTCTCGTTCACGGGTCCATCTGAGGTCTTCTAAGCAGTAAAATCATACTGTCAGTGTAAAAACGCAGACCGGACTCCGTTTGAGTTTTTGACTCAAAACTTAATCGTAGCTTCCTACGATATCGTCGAGCATGACTACGGTCTCGGAATATTTTATTTCTATTCCTAAGACCTCGAATAAAATAAAGACGTTAAAATACTGAAGAATTAGAAAACGTGAAAAACGGGGCGTTACAAGATTGGGACCGTGGAGGGAGAACGAGGGAGACGAGGTTGAGTAGGAGGGAGAACGAGGGAGAAGGGCTGAGAACGAGGGAGACGAGGCTGAGAGCAGAAATGGGCAAAGAGAGGAGGGAGACGAGGTTGAGAGACGTGAGAGACGAGGCTGAGAGCAGAAATGGGCTGAGAGAGGAGGGAGACAAGGTTGAGAGACGAGGGAGAAGAGAACGAGGGTGAGAATTTGTTTTGAGTGAATTTGTTTTGAGTAAGGCTTTATTTCTTTCTGTATTTTACCATGTACACCTACGGTGTCACCGTAGGTGTCCCAAAATAGGGTATCAATATAACATAACTGAAATGAAAATGAACTAAGGAAAGGGTTAAGAAAAACTCATTGAAAGGCTTCTGCCCGGATCCCATTGCTTGAAGCTTGACGGCTAAGTGACATACGAAGAATAGAAGCTTATTCTCAGATCCCACGACACATAACATGGATATGAGAGCAAGTGCTTGGGAATCATGACTTCTTCGAGTGTGAAGAATTTTTCAATCCCTCCTGGATCGAATATGACATCTTTATGAACAAAGTCTTCCCAAAAAAATGAGGTTCAACTTCTAGGATTGGCCATAGTCCATTTTCAGCTATAGGTGCAAGTTCCAATTTCTCAGGCAGAGGCTCAAACTTTTCATCATTTTATTTTTTATTTACCACCTCTTCTTCTCTTAAACCATCTTCTTTTTGCCTTTTCAAAGTTGTTTCCTCTTCTTGCTCAGCCACTTCTTAAATTTGTCTCTCGTTTTGTCCCTCAACCTCTAGATTTTTTTGAACATACACTTGAAGTTAGGACACCTAAGAACTCAGAATTGTTCACATTGCTTCCGAAAAAAACTCCTACTAGATTGTTCTTCCACTTGCCTTGCAAGTTGCCAAACTTGAATTTCAAGATTCTTGATTGAAGCTTGGGTGTTCTTGAAGTTCGTTTGTCTAACTTGAATGAACTGTATGAGAACATTTTCAGTAGTGGAGAGCTTGTCTTGCGTTTCTTGAGGCTCATTGTGAGTTTGAGATCCTTGCTCCCATGAGGAATTTGGATGCTTCGTCGTTCTCGAATCATAAGCACTCAAGTATGGATTGCCCATGTAATTGACCTCTTCTTGTATTGTCATTGGCAATGAACTAGCCTTACAAAAGCCATTTTCATGTTCTCCTCCACAAAAATCACAATTTAAATGTTGTGGTTGGATTGCCCTTAGTTGCATAGCTTGAACTTGCTTAGACACCACCTCCAACTGCTCAATGATAAGCATCCTTTGAGCTAGAAGAGAAGTCTCAAAAGTTTGCATAGTTTGATTTTTTTTTCTGAAACCAAAAAGGCAACAAAAAATACAAACACAAAGGAAAATAAAACAGAAAAAAAAATGTCTAAATTAGATGTTCCCCGTGTTACTTACGATATTGAAACACTATTCCCCGGCAACGGCGCCAAAAACTTGTTGAGACCACGACAAGTATACAGGATCGATGCAAGTAATAAAACAGTGAGAACTAGATATCGCCCATAGGGATCGGTTGTCAAGTACCAATTCACAAGTTAACAACTATTTAAATCAATATTTGATATGAAGAGAGCTCAAAGCATGAAATAAAACAATTAAAGGCAATTGAAATATTTTTTGAATTTTCTTTTAAACAATTAAACAAACACTTAGAAGGTAAAAATGGAGATAAAAGCGCTAAGGATTTGATTTCACCCAATTATGAATCCGGATTCCTCATAGACAAGGAATCCTATGAATTAACGGAACTCTAATTATCCTAATCCCAATTGGTTTGTTGAAGGTTAAATTCCCTTAATTAATTGAAGCCTAATTCCTTAGTGAATCAATTCTATCAAAACCCCATCAAATAGCTAATTCCTTAGGTCTAATTAAAAAGGCATGATGATGAAAGTTCTATGGAATTTGTGACACAACCACATCAATCAAGTCATCCATTCCTAGATAAACCCAATTAATGGCAATGATTACAAGAGGCAAAGTTCACATATCACTATTCCTAGCATATACATGAACCCTCAAAACACAAGAATGGTAGCTAAGCATTCAAATGTCATTAAGCAAAGTAAACATCACATCAACAACCAATAGTTCATAAGATAATCAAAGAGTCAATTAAAACATCATCATAAAAAGATTACATCAAAACCCTAGCTATAAAGGGATTTAGCTCGACATACTAAACCCTAAAGTAAAATAAAATAGAGAGAAAGGGAAAAGGAAAAAAACTCCATAAAAATAAAGATGAGAGAGCATCAGCTCTCATTTCTTTCTCAGGCGCAGCTCTTCCCTCTGGTCGCTGCCTATGCGGCTGTCTCTTTTTATTACTCCCTGTACGCTGCTTCTTTTCTCCCATTCAAGGCTACCAAGCCTCACGGGCTTGTCCTAAGGCATCACGCCCTTCTTTTTCTTTTTTATTTGTAGCCCAGTAGCTCCACGTGATCTACTTTCTTTTTGCCAAAACCAATTCCAAGTCCAATTCTTGCAAGCTTCCTGATCATTCAAGCTTGAAATAAGTCCACCTCCAAATTCAATTCCATTTCAGGAAAATGTAATTTTTGTATTTTTTTCTCTCTAAAATACTTGGTTTCAACACATTTCATTAAAATTGATCTCTTCATGTTTCTATCTCACATCTTTATTATTTCCTACAAAAATAAACAAGTAAAAACACCATTAAATTAACTCTAGAAACATAGAATTAAACTAAAATACGTAAAACACTATTAAAAACTCAACTAGCTAACTAAACTTAGGGACAAAGCTCAATCAATTAGCACAAGTAGGAGCAAAAATCAACCCAATAAGCACACACAAATGACATAATCTAGAAAATTATCAGTAGGGGTGAGTATCCTGCTTGGTAGGGGATACGTTGTGAGTTAGGATGTAGTCGCGTCTTCGTGTAAGGTCTAGTGCATGAGAGTGCGAGATGAGTAGTTAAGTCCAATGAACCTCGAGGATGGTTGTTGTGATGGTTGTGTGTAGTTGTGCTATCAATGTTAACTGCTTTATTGTTATCCCTGTTTTATAATGAGATGTAGTCCTTATCTCCTTTTTGCTCTATATTGTATGTTTCCCTTATATTTCACTGGAGTTGAATACGAAAGACTGCCTGATTTTTGTTCCACATGTCAAGCAATAGGCCACTCTTTAGCTAATTGTCTCAAATCTAGAGGAAAGATCGATTCTAAACCTGTTAAGGAAACAGTGGTTAAGACTAGGAAAATCTTTGTGCCAAAAACCAATAATAAGGTTTTACTTGATGAGGAAGATGGTTCTGCGGCTCCTTTTAATGAAACATCTCAGAATGGTTTAGTCATGCATGTGATGAAGCAAATTGATGCTTCCTCGAAAGGGAAAGCTATCCTTGTGGATGATTCATACCTTAATTAGATTACTGCTGCAGGTTGTTCTAAGGTGAATGATCAATTGTTTCAAGTTCAGGTGGATCCTGTGTTGGGTTTAGACCCTGTTGTTGAAGCTGATCCTAATTCTAGTGTTAGTAGAAGGCCTGATCTTTTGGCTTTGAATGGTGATTCCAGGATGGAGAGAGCTCCAATTCTTCCTAATATTTCAGCTGATGATGACTTGGACTTAATAGAAAATATTTATGATGAGTCTATCGCTGCTTTGATTAACAAGGATAGTGACCAGAATGTTTTGTTGGATGTAGTTCCCGAATCCCCTGTGTCCAATCACTTTGCTGAGATGTCAGGGGGAGCTTCTAGTAATTTGAGTGGAAGGAAGCAAACACCTACTAATATTAATCCTCGGGTTCAAAAAGATCTCTCAGTTGTTATTGGAAAGTTTTGGAATTCTGAGGCTGAAGAGGGAGAAAATCCTGTTGCAGCAGAGGCTGGTGGTGCTTCTGAGGATGCAGTTGGCAATAAGGCAACTTCTTATTTGGCTGATGACAGTTATTCCAAAGTTCTTTCTAAGTCTCATCTTAAGAAACAAAAGAAAAAGCAGCATCAAGTTGTGGTCAGAAATACTAGGTCCCGAGCAGGCCTTTCTTCTTTGTCCAAATGAAGGTCCTCTATTGGAATGCTCGAGGTTTAGCTAACCTAGATACAAGGTTAGTTCTTAAAAACATGATTTTAAACAATAAACCTGATATCATTCTTGTTGCAGAGCCCTGGATGGAATTATGCAACTTTCCATCTCAGTTTTGGTCTAAGCTCAATTTAAAGGTATTTGCTACTAATGATAGAAATCCTCTGGCTCCTAACTTATGGTGTATTTGCACATCTTCTTTAAATCCTACCGTCATAATTGCTTCTATTCAACATGTTACTTTTTCTCTTCTATGGAATAATCAGCTTCTTTATTTTAGTGTTGTTTATGCCTCAACTTCCTATATTACTAGAAGATCTCTTTGGAATGACTTAATTCAGCTGAGTCATAGTTTTGATGGCCCTTGGTGTTACTTGGGCGATTTTAATGCAATCATTGGTGCTCATGAACACATAGGTAGTAGTCTTCCATCAAGAATTGCTTGTGAGGAATTCCAATCTTGGTCTGATGCTATTAATTTGATTCACCTTCCAACTATTGGGTCTGAATTCACTTGGACTAATAGGAGAAGGGGAGTTGCTCATACTGAAAGAAGATTGGATAGAGTGATTTGTAATGATTCATGGCTTTCATTCTGGAACAGTACTACTTGTTGTACTCTGCCAAGATGTAATTCTAATCATTATCCAATACTGCTCAAGCTTCAGAACAGTTCTCCAACTTTCAGTTCTTATTTTAAATTTATGAGAATGTGGTCATCTCATAAGGATTGTGTTTCGGTTATTGCTGAAAACTGGAAAAAGGAAGTGGTTGGTTGTCCTATGTTTGTTCTCTCCCAGAAATTGAAGAATTTAAAAATGATTCTCAAGGTTTGGAACAAAGAATGCTTTGGTGATGTTCACAAAAATGTTGATTTAGCTTTGCAAAATTTAAAATCTGTTCAGGAGGAGCTCTCCACTCTTGGGCATTCTGATGAGTTATTACTTCAGGAAGACTCTGCTCAATTGATGCTTAATCAGGCTCTTCATGCTCATGAGTTGTTTTGGTTGGAGAAATCAAGAGTTGATTGGCATACTTGCGGTGATAGAAACATAGATTATTTCCATAAGTTAGCTAAAGTACGACATGCTTCTAGGAAAATCACTATGCTGAAAAATAGTGACATTCTTTTGGATTCTCAGCAGGATATCGAGGAGCATATTCTTGGATATTACAAGGATCTTTTTGCTGGTTCTAATACATGTGTTGCTAATGGCTTAATCAATGAAACCATTAGTCCTGAAGTTTCTATTCAGGACAACAAAAACCTCATCAGTATGCCTTATTCGGAGGAAGTTAAATCGGCTGTTTTTGGAATGAATCCTCATGGTGCTCCTAGTCCGGATGGATTTGGTGGTTTCTTTTATCAGGAATATTGGGACATTGTTGGCAGGGATGTCTTTGAAGCAGTTTCTCAGTTTTTCAAACAAGGTTGGTTGCTTCCAAACATGAATTCAAATAATGTAGTTCTTATTCCAAAGGTCTCAAATGCTGATTCAGTCTCTCAGTTTAGACCCATTTCTTTGGCCAACTATCAATTCAAGATTATCACCAAAATTCTAGCTGACAGATTGGCTGTTATTGCTCCTTCTCTTATTTTTGAACATCAGCGAGGATTCATAAGAGGTAGGAGTATTTCTAATTGCATTTATGTTGCTTCCGAAGCTGTGAATCTGCTTGACAAAAAATGTTTTGGTGGGAACATTGCCTTGAAAATTGATATTTAAAAAGCCTTTGACACAATGGATTGGGATTTTTTGTTAAAGACATTGGAATCTTTTGGTTTTGATCCCATTTTTTGTAACTGGATAAAGGTTATTCTTCACTCAGCTCTCATCTCCATTCTTGTCAATGGTCATGCAGTGGGATTCTTCTCTTGTAAAAAAGGTGTGAGGCAGGGAGATCCTTTATCTCCACTTCTTTTTTGCCTAGCCGAAGAGGTTTTGAGTAGATCCATCTCTCTTATGGTGCAGCAGGGTAAATTTCTTCTTATGTCTAGTCCAAGGGATTATTCTGTTCCTTCCCATGTTCTTTATGCAGATGACTTGTTAATCTTCTGCAAAGGAAACAAAATAAATATGGAGAATCTAATGGATCTATTTAATAAATATAGTGCAGCTTTGGGCCAATATATCAGTAAAGAAAAATCTAAAATTTATAATGGTTCAATTGCTTCCAACAGATTTCACAGCATAGTCAACATTTTAGGCTTTGGTATTGGCCATCTTCCTTTTATGTATCTTGGTGTTCCTCTTTTCAAGGGTAAACCAAGAAGAATTCACTTGCAGCCTTTAGCAGACAAATTAAATCAAAGTGATCTACTTGGAAAGGTGTTTTGCTATCAATCATGGGAAGAGTTCAATTAGTGCAATTTGTCATTCATAGTATGCTTCTCCACTCCTTTCATGTTTATCTATGGCTTGTTTCTCTTGTTAAACTGATTGATAAATGGCTCAGCAACTTTGTTTGGTCTGGTGATGTGCTTGTTAGAAAGGTTGCTTTGGTTGCTTGGTCTTTAATTTGCTCACCTAAGGTTGCTGGAGGATTGGGATTGAGATCTATCAGGGGTATCAACAGGGCTGCTATTCTAAAGCTGAGTTAGGATTTGCTGACTACGAATAAGCAATGGTCTAGGCTTCTCAAAGCCAGGGTGCTTGTCAACAACAAGTTCACTAGGATGCATATTTCCTCATCTGTGTGGCAAGGTTTAAAATCTCATATTGATCCTGTTATTGAGCACTGTAAATGGCATATTGGTGATGGCTCTTCTTGCAATTTTTGGACTGATTCATGGCTAAGCAGACCTGTGGTTGAATTTCTTCAAATTCCTCAACATATTCATCCTTTACTTCATGCTAAAGTACAGGATTTCATAATTGATGGAAAATGGTCTATTCCAGAGATAATGTTACAGAAATCTCATGATCTTGCTGTTGAGATTGATCAGTATATAATTCCTTCTGATCCTATTCCTGATTCTCGGGTTTGGGATGGATCAAGCAAAGGTGATTTCACTCTAAAATTTGCTTATGATTTTCTGTACCCGACTCAGTCTCAGGTTAGTTGGGGTAATCTCATTTGGTGTCAGTCTATTCCTCCTTCAAGATCCTTGCTGATCTGGAGAATTTTGCATAATAGGTTGCCTTCTGATGATGTTCTATGGAATAGAGGCTGCTATGTTGTCTCCATTTGCTGTCTTTGTTTTAAAACTTATGAAACAACTGATCATCTTTTCTTCCATTGTGATTTTGCAACTCAAATTTGGACTTGGTTGGCAGCATGTTTGTCTGCTAATTTTTGCTGCAACTCCATGCTTTCATTATTGTCTTTACTAGACCAGAGAAGGAGTTCTCAAACCCGAGATATTGTTCTTTCTGCTATTGCTAATTCTCTTTGGTACATTTGGTACAGCAGGAATCAATTTCGGTTTGAAGGGAAAAAAATCACTATTCAAGCTGCTATTTCTTTGGCAAAGTCAGCAATTTCTCTTGCTGGAAATTTGTCTACAGGATTTTCTTATAATACTGCTGCAGATAACAGCATTCTTCAGGCTTTCTCAGTATTGCCTAAGCTAAGCAAAGCTCCGGTTGTTCTGGAAATCTTATGGAAGGCTCCTAGCTTCAGTTGGATAAAATGTAACACTGATGGTTCTGCTCATGGTGCTCCAGGTATTGCTGCTTGTTGGCTATTTTGCTTTAAATATTGGAGTGTCCTTTGCTCTCAATGCTGAATTAATGGGAGCTATTGTAGCCATTGAAACTGCTTATGTCAGGGGATGGCATCACGTATGGCTAGAATGTGATTCAACTTTGGTTATTTGTGCTTTTTCATCACCATCCATTGTTCCTTGGTCTCTTAGAAATAGGTGGTTAAATGCATTATCTTTATCTAGGAAGATGCATTTCATTTATTCTCATGTCTTTAGGGAGGGTAACACTTGTGAGGATTTATTGGCTAACTTTGGTACTGGGATTACTAGTTTAGCTTGGTGGAATTCTACTCCAAGCTTTGCTCTTGGTGAATTTTTTAGAAATCGGTTTGCTTATCCAAACTATAGATTTAGGTAATTCTTTCATGGGTCAGGTTTATGCCCCCCATATTTTTTGTATTCTTTTTGTTTTTTCTTAATAAAAGGGCATTAGGGGTACTCTTTCCTTTTCGATGCTTTTATCCCTAAGGAGGGTTTTGCATCAAAAGGTTTTAACGAGGCTCCTTTTGTTGTTTGCTTAAAAAAAAAAAAAGAAGACCCGGTGGTGGAGCCAGCTGACGAAAAGATGGACGACACTCCGTATGAGCCCGATCCCGGTGGGAGAGCCACAAACCCCAGTCTCGAGAGGTTCTGATTTGATGCACTACGAGCATAAGTGGAGAGTTCTTGTCAGCCACACAGGGGCGAAGTGTGTTAATGTTCTAGTTTGTATGGCCATTGAGTCTTTGTCTTTTGATGTATTTTGGGCGAGGAGAGGAAGCTTTCTGTATTTTCTTTTGTACCATGATTTCCTTTTTTAGTTCGTGCACTTTGATGGTTATGTTTTATATGTACAGTATGTATGTTTAAAGTTTTAAATACCTTCACATGTTTAATAAGCGCGCTAACGGTTAATAAAGTAATCAGGATTAGTTAACTTGGTTTCTTTAATGAGGCAAGGGGGACAAAATTTTGGTGGTATCAGAGCGTGAGAGTGTTATGAGACTAATGGGGTGATCTTATGTATGTGGGTTTGCCTCATTTTGGTGGTATTAGAGCAGTTCGGTTCTAAAACGAATAGTGAGGTTTAGAATGTTGTTACTGGCCGAGTCTAGTTGGACCCACAGTGGGTGTCGACTATGTTTGGAGATTGGGTAGAGTGTCCGATACGCGAGTTATCTTGAGAGATAACTATTTCATACATTTATAAGGCATACAATGTGTATATATGTTGATGTGGTATTGTATGTCTTATGAATGTGAGCCATAGATTTCTGTAAATCGAAGCTGATAATTTCTTTTACAGGAAATTAAATGGCTCAAGGACGCAAAAGAGGAGCCCAAAGTGGAGGGCATGGCAGAAGGGCCATAGAGGGAACAACTGAACCGAGGAAGGTGTTGGTGTACGCCCTAGTGGCCAATCTATTTTGAGTAGATAATCATTTGTATCATGACTTAGATCATATATTTGATATATGTATAAGGCATTTGTTTATTATGTTGTAATTGATGATCATATTTATAGCATAATAAAGTCCTTAGAATAAGTAATTCATTAAATGGAACGTCAAGTATGACTTGACCGTGAGATACCATTAAATTGTAGCACACTATTCTTAAATATCCATAGTCAAGTATTATTATTAATAAGGACAATAATAATACATTAAGACTATTATGTGAGTATACTGATGACCACATCTCACGGGTCATAGATATAAGATATCAAGTCTTCACATAAGTATAAATATTAGTGGAATATTTATACTGGAGTGACCCACTATGAGAACGCTGTATAATAGTTATGTAAGTGTCATAAGCGATTCTTATGGTAACCATAGTGAAGTTGTCCTTCGACTTGACGTCAATATGATTTCTAACATATGTAGTTGTAGGCTTTGATACTATTAAACGTTGTCTGTAACAAGACAACTATAAAGATAGTTATTGGGCCTGCAATGAAACATGTTGAGGAATTTGAGTGATGTAGATAGGATTCGCCCCTCCTACATAACAGGGGTAATGTCTACAGGCTTCTTGATGGTATGCAACGTAGAAATGTATGGCCATGCTAAGGTGAGACAACATGAGATATTGGGCCCACATGATCGTACGTCAATTACTAGATCAAGAAATAAATAATTGGACTTAACAAGGATGACACATTTATGCCTTGTGTCCAATTAAGACATTGAGACGAAAGGACGTTGACTTCACATTAAATATGGTTACAATGTGATTTTAGTTGTATCACCGATATTCTAATTAATTGGGTAGCAATGACGTATTGTTAGATACCGCTCATTGTTTATAATATTAATTAATTATTAATATGAATAATAATAATTAATATTATTGTCAATCAATTGAGAACCTATAGGCTCACATGCATAGAGCAAATGTTCAGAGAATTAATTTAATTGATTAATTAAATATGATTTAATTAATAATTAAATGGGATTAGTTTAATTGATTGATTAAATATGATTTAATTAATAATTAAATATTGAGTCTATAGCATACAGTAGCCCACCTGGGTTAGGTTAAGTGAGTGACAGCTATTAATAAGCTGTGCACATCACTTAAGTGACACACAACACAGAGTACTCATAACGTCCGCTGTACACTGTAGACAGTAGCGCCTCATTTTCCCTCTCTGTGTGCCGTGCATCCCTCAATCCTGATAGCTAGCACTACGCTATCTCTGACGTTTGTTTGCTCGCATGGACTGAGTAGAGGTTTGCTACTTTGCAATACTGGTGATAGAGAAACCTTTTCTTATGGTGGTTGTGGCTGGACAGTTATCATAATCTCGCGATTCGAGATTTGTTAACCGTTGGATCGAGCGAAAATTTGGACAACAGATTCAAGACATGTGGTTCTTCATCTTCACCGTTCAGTTTTTCGATACGAGGTCTGGAGCAAGACTTATGAGCATCGCATAGTAGTAGTGATTTTGGCTAACCGATGTCGTTGGCATGCTCACTGTGTTCGTGGTAAAGCTACGCTTCAAGAGGTAAACATAGTATCCTTGTGATTCATGTGCAATGTGTGGTCCTTTTGTAAAGGGGTTTTTTCGCTCGAGGTTTTTGAAAATTGTTTTTAAAATTATCTCTCTTAAAACCCCAACAGTGGTATCAGAGCGTTGGTTGTAGTATGCTATGTATCCTAGGATTGTTTGCCATTGAATGATAACATGTTTATTGCTTTTAAATGTGATTTGTATGTTTAAAAGCATGTTTGCATGATTTGTATGTAATAGAAATATCTTTAAACATGTTTTGTGCGCTTGGTTGTGCTCCTGACATAAACAAGGATTCGCTTCTGGAATCCTGCTGCGGCGGGGAGCACGGCTGTGCTCCCTGTAACACGGTCGTGCACGTTTGAATCTACATTAGTGAACGCAAAGCATGGTTGTGTGCCGTTTGACACGACCGTGCCACTTTCAAACAACGTCAACGAACCGGAGCACGGTCGTGCACATGTTGAATAGCGTCAACGAGTTTTCAGCATGGCCGTGCGCTGTTTGGTACGACCGTGCAGATGGACAAAATGTGATTTTGTCCCCTTTTTGCATATTTATAAATTGTTTATTAAATGTGCGGTATATGGTTATGGCCCTAGTTTTGGTATTTAATTTTATTTGGTAAATACGGTTTGCATGTCGTGATTTATTGTATTTATTTTATAAATAAGGCCTGCGTGTCATGACATTTATTTTATTTATTTTATTTTAAATTTTGTAAATTGCTCGGGATGATATGGAGGCAACACCAGATCATTATGTCAGTGGGAGGAACTTTGAAAGTTTGCTTGAGGGTCAAAGATTGTAATAATTAGTTTTAATTATTGCACATTAAGAGGCCATAATCATAATATATTTTATATGTCTTGTATGTTTATGTATGTGATGCATGAAATGTATGAGATATATGATTTAAATTTTGATTTAAATTGTATGATAGCATGTATGTCATTGTATGCTTAATATGTTTTGAATGTATGTAAGCTAGAATGTCATGTATGCTATGAGAGACGTTTATATGATAAACAAGCCGATGAAATCATTTAATTAAAAATTCCCTCAATTAAATTAAGTTATTAAATGCCTCCTGATGCGTGGCACTTGTCAAGGCTAGAATCATTTGAGTGTGGGTCATGCCACAGCTGAGCACCTTAATATATTCTTGGTGAGACACGAAAGGTGAAATAATCTATTGCCAACCATTGGGTTGAACTTAACTAAGCGTATTCAATGGGATTGAAATGACTTAGAGGCATGGGGTTGGGCATTAATCCAAATGATGGATTAGAATAAGGAGTTAATCACCCAACTGGTCCATGAGACGACCCCAAGTTCCACTCGAGGAAATCCCATTAACCTCAGAACCCACTTACAGTATTAACTATAACCTAGCGATATTATTACGCGCTTATTAAACAGACGAGACAAAAATGGTGATACATACAACATAAGCACATACGTAAAGCAGTTATCAGAGTAACGCAACAGGTAAAGTAAAACACATATACATGCGGTACTGTAATATATATATATATACACATGGCGGCCCCATCAGTAGGGATACTGCACTACATACATGCAATGTACAATAGTAACTGAAAAGAAACATATACATTAAGACCTCAGAAAGAAACTCTCCAGCACCCTCACCAGCATTCCCCAGCTCGCTCTCAAAAAATACATCAAGCATCTCCACACAGTCTTAGAGACGCACTGGCTGACTCCCACCATTAGTGGTGAGGATGTCCTGAGCTACCCTGCCCCTCTCTATGGGTACGCCTATAAACCCGCATAGGCTCGTACTCGGACGAGGAAGTCAACACTACGATCCGGCGCCTCAGCGTTGCCCTCAGGTACCAATCTGAACGCCTCTGCTGTCCTCTATAGACGAAGCCCCTCCTGCTGGACACCACTGAAGACTGGGGTGCCACCTATAAGTAGTCCCGCTCTCTCTACCTCGCAGGACGCCACATCTGAGGGAAAGGAAGAAACTGATACACATGGTAGGGTCCGATAATGTCCACGTACGGTGGGGTACCGCTTTGGAAGATCATGCTAACAGGTCCTGTGTATACCACCAAAAAGGTCGAGGGGTCCACTAGCCATCCCCTCTCATCGTGATACACGATCTCAATATTCCCCAACACCGGCATCCGTGGTGCCCTCGTGATAAACAGGTGACGTCTCGGGTCCGTCTTGTGGCTTGGCTGGCTCGTCGTCTGCTCGCGCATCGAACGTACACATACAAAGGAAATATATGGAGATAAGATATACAACACATCAAATATAGGGATGATGCAATGCAGAGTATATAGCAAACACAACCATCTTTTAATGTCTCAACGCCACGGTCGTTTCCTAGCTAGATGTGACATATACTCATTCGATGCATGCCAGCCGGTACTAAACACCCTACTAATGGCAACATCACGTCCGCTCAACGGACCACAAGTTGGTTTGTTCCGGTAATCCATTCCGCTCGCTATGACCCATAAGAGTGCATCACCGCTCAACTATCCCGGACAAAGAGGGCTATCTGGGACCCCTCGGAAGTTCCACCGGCAACTGGAAGGACTCAGGGTCCAGTCGGGATAGTAGGGCATGCCCAGGACCGCTATGACACAATAGGAGCTACCATACCGGTCTCTTGTGGGTACACCTATGTCCAGTATATCCCCGAGGTCACACAGACCTTCCCTTCCGTTTTCCGCACCCGCACTCGGTGCACCAACCTCGTATGCCTCACAGCATATGGCTCGCCACTTGGCATCATATGCATATACTATGCATGTCATCCATCTCTCTTGAGCTGATATAGCAATACATGCAAACTTGCTCTTAGCAACACGAGCTCCAAGCTCCCACTATAACCATATGAGCTCCAAGCTCCCATCACAAACTTACGAGCTCTAAGCTCCATCTATAACCTCAAATCCTGACTATCAGCTCAAACACCCACCACGGGGTCAAAGCCCTAATTAGACTAAACCTCCAATTCTCATGCATACACGCATTTCAAGATACATACAGCAGTTCATCATTACAGAATGTTCAATAAAGCGGTAAACAACTCATATGTCATAATGCCATCATATCAAGCAGACACATCATCTACCACAGTTAGCAGATACGCAAATACTCATAGAGCAGCCGTACATACATCACATCAATGAACACGAGTCTGCTAACCTAGGGATCACACAGTGGTGCTAGCCCGAAGTAGGCTAAACCGAGGGTTTAGGTACTTCGTCAGGGCTCAACCTCACGTAAGGTTTAGGGTTCTCTTATACATATAATAGAGCTATATAAACTACTATTGTCTCCCCGACTTGTGTAACTCTTTCTTACCACCTGAACAGTCGTGGCACAAACACCCACGCGATCACGAACACGACGATCACGCTCCTCCTTCCTCAAGCTCGCAGCTCCTCCCCAAAAACAGCCCAAGAACAGTTGCGACCTCAACCTTGCCAACGTGCGAAATCGCGAGCACGAACCTTGCCCTAATCACGAGCACTACAAATAGACAGTAGTGTTAGCCCTAGGGCAAGCTCAAAGATCAAAAGAGAAGGTAAAGACTCAAAGAACACCAAGAACACAAAGAACGCGTGTTAAGGATTCGAGTTTACCTTGAGTGAATCGAGAAATCGATTGGTCGAAAGTGAAGATTTCGAGGTAACGATCTCAACGTTGTTGTCAGAATCGCAATTCGGCACTCCAATCTTCCTCAACCTTGAGCTTTCTCTCATCACCTTCGAACTCTTTCTCTCTCTTTCTCTCTACTTGCAAAGAACTCTCCAACACTTAGAATTTTCTTGCAAGAAATGAGGAAGAGAAAGGATACACCAAACTTGTTCTGCTGTCCACGCTCTAGCGTGGGATCTCTCCACGCTCGAGCGTGGAACCTCGTCCACTCCGCCTTCTCCCAGGCCTGACACGTGTCGCACACGCGTCCAAACTCAGAACAGCTGGCACAACGCACTCAGCACTCTAAAGCGTGCAAGCTCTCCCACGCCTAAGTGTTTCAACGCTTGAGCGTGGAGTCCTCCCATGCTTGAGCATCCAACTCAGCGGGGAAAGGACTTCCAGCCTTCTGACTTCCCCAGTTTCTCGTGTTACACCTTAAGCACTTCCAACCTTGTTCAAGCCTATTCCTAAACTTCCAACTAGGTGTCAAACTAACACACAAACAATCACACAATCATACGAACACCAGATCAAGGTTATCCACCTTAATTAGGGTTTCAGAAAACAGGGATGTTACAGTCCAAGAATTACATTGGATGTAATTGGAAAGGAGTTTCTACCTAAATAGCTGAGTTCTGGGCGATCAGCCACAGCTAACTCAGAACGAGGTGAAATATGGATCTTAGTCCCACTAGGATCTTTCAACGGGATTTTCCGAGTCAATGATGAGGGTCAGTGATTTGAGTAAAATAGTGGGAGCGTATTTAATAAAAGACCTATTAAATATGCTTTAATCATGATACTTATATTCTGTGTGTTTCTGTATTAAATAATCATGGCTACAAACATAACTAGTATTTTATCGTTGCAATACATCCTTAAAAAGGATGAGTCATCTAGAATTAATTTTCTGGTTTGATACAAATTTTGAGGATTGTCCTCAAATACGAGAAAAGATATGTATGTTCTCGAGCAACTAATTCCCAAGCAAGTTGTTGCTAATGTCATAAGGATCGAAAGGGATGCTTAAAAGAAGCATCAAGTCGATGCCATTGGTGTACGATATCTCATGCTTGCAATCATAGAGGCGTATGATATGATCATGCACCTTATGATACTCTAACAAGAGCTAGCAAGACATAAGAGGTACCAGAAAGAGTATAAAGACAAGAAAGGAAGTATGACTTACTGTTTAGGCATATTTGTTATAAAGGTCAACATATCCACACCAACATTATGGGTATTGGATACCATATATGGATCTCACATTAATGTGAAGGATCAAAGGGAGTAGGACACTAACTAAAAGGTAAAAGTCTACCTATGAGTGGAAATGAAGCAAAAGTTGCTACATTGACTATAGGAGTTTGAATTTACCATTAGGTAAAGGTCTACTCTATGAGTGGAAATGAGCAAAAGTTGCTACATTAACTATAAGAGTTTGAATTTGCCTTATGGACATTAATGAAAGTAAATAATAGTTATTTTATTCCAGTTGATAATATAAACATCATTTATATATCTTGTATAGACAAGAAAGGATTTTAAGTTGCAATAAATGGACAACTGTTGTTCCATTTAGTTAACTGATGTCTTCTATGCTAGTATTCATATGATATATGAAATTTGTGTCCTTGATCTCGATATGCCCATATATAGCACAAATGCAAATAAGGTCAAACCAAGTGATTTGGACCCTCTATGTCTTTAGCAATATCTTTTAGACTATATAAGTAAGAAACACATTTCCAAGCTCCAGTGATATGGACTCTTGGACTCATCCAATTATGAATTGTTTGAGGTCTGCAAATCTTACTTGTTTGAAAGATGACTAAGATCCATTCACTAGTAATGTGAAAGGACTGGTAATCTTTTGGCATGATACATTATGATGTATGAAGGCCTTTAAACAAGTTTGCTAAAAGACAAGTTTTTTTACTTCGTCTCGTTTATTGATAACTTAAGTAAAAATGAATTTATGTATGACCCAAGTCAGAAATCTTTGAAAGGTTCAAAGAATTGAAGAACGAAGTGGAGAACTAATTTTGGAAAAGTATTAAGGTCATGCGATCAGATCGTGGTGGTAAGTACTTAAACCAACTGTTTGATGACTATCTGAAGGAGTGTGAGATTATATCTCAACTCACTCCTCCTAGAACGCCATAATGGAAAGGTGTGTCCGAGAGGATAAATCGCACCTTGTTGGACATGGTACGATCTATGATAAGTCAATCAGACTTCTCTGACTCTTTCAGGGGATATGCTTTACATACAACAGCTTTCAAACCTAACCGTGTTCCATCTAAAACGGCTGAAAGACAACATATGAGATATGGACTGGTATGCAACCAAGTAAGTCTTTCATTAACATTTGGGGTGTTAATTTTATTGAAACGTTTGGTTTCAAATAAGCTTAGACCCAAGTGTGACAAATGTATCTTTGTGGGGTGTCCTAAGGAAACAAACGGACACTATTTCTACAACACCTTCGAGGACAAAATGTTTGTCGCTAGGACTGGAGTGTTCCTTAAGAAGGAACACATCTCCAAGGTAGACAGTGGGAGGAATGTAGAACTTGGATAAATCTAAGCACCATAAAGTGCTGACCCGCCTGTAATGGAACAAGAACCGGTTCCACAAGATGTTGTGGTCCAACCACCAGTTCAAGTAACACAAGACTCGCGTAGGTCAAACAGGACACGACATCAACCTGAGAGATATGGAATACTCCTAACTCAAGAAGGTGATGTGTGACGTCCCCAAGTTCCACTCGAGGAAATCCCATTATTTTAGAGTTCTCTCATACTATTAACTATAGCTTAGCGATATTATTACGCGCTTATTAAAAACCAACGACAACAGGCATTCGATATAAAAGCGCACGACATCAGCATAAACGCAACAGGGAAAAAGAAAACACATATAGTACCGATATATATATACATGGTGGCCCCATCAGTAGGGCTAAGTAGATATACAAACGGAAGTACATAATAAAGCGAAAATACAACATACACATCAAAGGGACTCTGACATTCAAACTCACATACTCTCCCCATCCCCTCTCAAAATACATCGAAAGATCTCACCTCACACCCTACGACAGACGCACTGCCGACGTCACGTCCTCAACGACGTGAAAGTCAAGAGCTACGCTGTCCTTGCCCATACATGCGCCTATAAACCCGCAGGGGCACATAATCTGAGGAAGAACTAGACATAACCATCCGCCTACACCTAGCGGCTCTCAAATACCGCCCTGACCTCCGACGCTGTCCTCTCAGCAAGAAGCCTCTGCGACTCATCACGTGAGATGATGCTGGGGCAGCCCACATGAAATCTTGCTCTCGCGGCTTGGGTGGGTGCCACATCTGGGGAAACGGAAGAAACTGGACCACTCCGTACGATCCCATGATGTCTGCTCGTGGTGGAGTATCACCCCGAAACAGCAAGCTCATTGGTCCGGTGTATATGGTCAAAAAGGTAGTGGGGTTTACCTGCCATCCCTGCTCGTCGTGGTAGACGATCACAAGCTCGCCCAGCATCGGGATCCCCGGTGCTTCCTGGAGGAAGGGATGCATCCTCGGGTCCATAGTCTCCTTCAGCTAACTCGTCGTCTGCTCGTAGATCGAAAGCATAACATACAAGGAAATACAGGGAGATAAGATATACAGCATATCTATGACAGGGATGATGCAATGCAGAACATATAACAAACACAACCATCTCTCAATACCATGACACTACTGTTGTTCCCTAGCTAGATGTACACATACTCTTTCTATGCATGTCGGCCGGTACTAAACACCCTACTAAGGGCAACATCACGTCCGCATATCGGACAACAAGTTGGTCTATTCCGATAATCCGTTTCGCTCGCCGTGACCCATAAGAGTGCATCACCGCTCAACTGTCCCAGACAAAGAAGGTTAACTAGGCCTCCTCGGAAGATCCACCGGCAACCGGAAAGACTCAGGGTCCCATCGAGATAATAGGACATGCCCAGGACCGCCACGGCATGATAGGCGCTATCATACGGGTCTCATGTGGGTACACATGTGTCCAGTATATCCCCAAGATCATGCAGACCTACCCTTCCAGACATAATGCAACAGTTTATCAACACATCATGCATCTCTTGCAATATTAAATATCATAAATAGCAGGTACGCATATATCAACACATAGCACATATTATCATGCATCACAAATCTGTTAATTAGGGTATCAAATATAACGGTGATAGTCCAAAGTAGACTAAACCTAGGGTTTAGGTACTTTTCCAGGGCTCAACCTCGCATAGGGTTTAGGGTTCCCCTACACACACAAAACATACAACACAACTATATGGACTACTCTTGCCTCCCCGACGTGTGTAACTCTTTCTCCCCACCTGATAGCAAACGTAGTGATAGTCATGAACACAACGAGTAGTTCTTGCTCCTCTCCTTGCCTTCACAGTCGCAGCCTACTTGCTCCAACGGGTTCCGCACGCAACTTTCAAACTTGCCTTAATCACGAAAATAACACGTAGACTATAGCATTAACCCTAATACGAAGTTAAAACCGTGAAAAGCAGCCTAAACCAAAAGAGAACACTGTATAGGTACAATGTAGGTAGATACGAAACCTCGGCTTACCCTCGTCGAATCACAAAAGCAAACCGATAGAATTGGAGTAGAAGTCGTGCTGATCACAAAAACATAATTGGAACTGGAATCGGACTAACGAACGGATCACGAACTTGAATCTCAACTTTCAGCTCCTGGACTTCTTCTCCACGAGCTCTCTAGTCTGGTGAAAATGGTAAACTTCGTCCAAGTGAAAGTGAAGAACTATATATAGAGGTAAAACTCTGCTGACAACGCTTTAGCGTTCTGGAACTCCACGCTTTAGCGTTCCAACGCTTGAGCGTTGGCTTCCTCAACGCTTGAGCGTTGACTTTTCCTCACCGCCAAGGCACCGCCCATAACGTGCCAACCACGACGCGTAACCGACACGTGTCACTTTACATATCATCACTGCTAGTCAACTGGTCAGAAGATCCACGCTTGAGCATCCAAAACTCTCCATTCTAGAGCGTTATCACGCTTGAGTGTTCCACTGGTCTTGAGTGTTCTACTCCTGATCCTTTGTCCTTCATTCTTCTCTCATCCAATTCATCCTTACTCTTAACATATTCTCTAAACACACTTTCAAGCCATGATACTAATTATCAACAAACATACAAACACTTGATCTAAGTCATATATCTCAATTAAGGTTTCCGGAAATTGGGATGTTACAGAGAATAACACTATTTGTGAAAATAATTTATAACTATTTTTATTCACTGGGATTCTCATCTCATTAGTAGTGTTATTTTCAGAGCACAAGGACGATATTCCTGAGATCGAGGAGGCTTGAAGACTTGAGTTATTGTCTAGTATTATTTATAGCATTGGTTAGTATTATAATGTACTGGAGCCGTATTTGGTTAGACCTTAGTCATTTTATTTTTATACGTTTGGGTTTATAGTTGGCGCCTTGTTTTAAGAGTTTTCGATTAATTATGTTATTTCAAATTTGAGAATTTTACGATGTAAAAACCATTTTATTATTATTATTATTATTATTATTATTATTATTATTATTATTACACTAAGTATTATATTATGAAAATTTTATTTCACGAGGTTTTTTTTAATATTTTATTCGGGTTACTAATGTAACGAAGGGCGTTACATTTTTGGTATCAAAGTAGTTCAATCCTAAATTGGACTATGGTAATAGGTTGTTTTCTAAAAAATTAAAATATGGGCGCATAACACTGCTTGTTAGAGTTATAAATGCTGCATGCTATTCTTTGAGATATTGGACTTGATCAACCCAGTGTTTGATTGGTGTGGTGCAGATTTATGGCTACTGGCGAGCGTGGGGCTAACGCTAATGGTGCATTTGCAGCAGTTTTCGCCGAAATGACCAAAGTCATGCAAGAGCAAATGGAGACACTCCATCAGATGAGGAATAACGGTAATGTTCAGAACAACTGGGCTTATCAGAGTTTCAAAAAAATGATCCGCCGTCATTTCGCGACAGTTCAGATCCTGTGGAGGCTAAGGAGTGGCTTCAGAAGCTGGAGAAAATATTCAGAGTGATGAGATGCAACGACGCGCTAAAGGTGGATTTTGCTACCTTTATGTTGGAGTCAGAGGCTAAGCACTGGTAGAATTGTGCTAGGGGAGGCTTGCTAGCTCAAGAAGTTCCCATAAATTGGGACAGGTTCAAGGAAGTGATCCTAGAAAAGTACTTTCCTCACAGTGTCCGCATCCAGAAGGAAGCAGAGTTCTTACAGCTCCGCCAGGGAGACATGTCCGTAGCTGAGTATGTGGCCAAGTTTGAGAGCTTGGCAAGGTTCTCACGGTACCTGATAGAGAAATCCCCAGAATGATTGGAAATCCATAAAGTTTGAGCAAGGATTGAAGCCGGAGCTACAGAGTTTCATTGGTATACTTGAGATCAGGGACTACCCAACATTAGCGAATAAATGTCGGGTAGCAGAGCAGAAGATGCAGGCTCTTATGATGGAGAAGCCCAAGGAAAAGACTGGTTTTGAAGTGAAGAAGTTTCAGAGTAGAGAAAACAAGTTTCAAAAGCATTTGCGACCTGTGCCATCGATTAGCAAAGGGAAGCAAGTTCAGGGAGCTCAGAGCGATAAGAGCACCAAATGCTATAGATGTGGATGGAATCATGGAGACCGTACATGCCCTACAATTCAGAACGCCTGTCACAAGTGCGGCAAGGTGGGGCACTTTGCTAAAGTTTGTAAGAACGGAGGTTAACCCCAACCGAGGCCACAGAACTAGGGAAGAGTCTTTACACTCCAAGGGGAGCAAGTGAAGGAGTCAGATGGTCTGGTACAAGGTATGGGTTTAATTAAAGAAAGAAAAATCAATATATTGTTTGATTCAGGAGCTACACATTCATTCATATCCTTAGACTGTGTGAAAAATTTATCCCTATCTATTTCTAAATTGCCATTTGATTTACGTGTTTCTACCCCTGCGGAGGATAAACTATTTACCTCCATTGCCTGTTTGAATTGTCCCTTAGTATATCAGGATGTGTCTTACTCTATTGATCTTATATGCTTGCCTATGCCGGGCCTAGATGTCATCCTTAGTATGGATTAGTTGTCTTCTAACCATGCTATCATAAATTGTTCTGATAAAACCATATCCATTGCTACCCAACCTATGACTATTGATCCTTGTGTAACCAATTCTATTGGATCTACTTTGTCTTGCCATAACTGCTTAGTTGAGGGAGCTCAAGGATACATACTTCTCTTTTCTGCTAAGATAGAGGCAGAGAGTGATATAGCGGCAATACCTGTAGTGTGTGAATTCCAGGATGTTTGCATTGACTATAGGTAGTTGAACAAGGTAACCATCAAGAATAAATACCCTTTGCCTAGAATAGATGACCTGTTAGACCAATTGAGAGGAGCGGCAGTTTTCTCTAAGATAGATTTGACATCTGGGTACCATCAGATTAGAGTTAAAGGCGAGGATATTCCTAAGACAGCCTTTAGGACTAGATACAAACACTATGAGTATGTAGTGATGCCATTTGGTGTGACCAATGCCCCGGCCGTTTTCATGGATTACATAAATCGGATCTTTAGGCCGTTTTTGGACAGCTTTGTGGTGGTGGTATTCATAGATGATATTCTTATATATTCTAGGATACCAGAAGACCATAAGGGGCACTTGAGGTTAGTGTTACAGATCTTGAGGGATGAGCACCTATATGCCAAACCAGAAAAGTGTGAGTTTTGGCTTGATGAGGTGAAGTTTTTGGGCCATACCATCTCTAGGAAGGGGGTGGTAGTTGACTCTTCTAAGGTAGATGCGATTTTAGAGTGGGAACAACCTAAATCAGTGACTAAAGTGAGGAGCTTTCTAGGATTGGCAAGGTACTATAGGAAGTTCATAGAAGGTTTCTCTAGACTAACCTTACCTTTGACCAAGTTGACTAGGAAAGGGAGATCCTTTGGGTGGGGCAGTGAGTGTGAGGAGAATTTCCAAGAACTTAAGAAAAGGTTGGTGTCATCACCAATCTTGATCATTCCGGACCCTTCAGTAGGCGTTGTCGTTTATTGTGACGCTTCTAAGAATGGTTTAGGATGTATGTTGATGCAAGAGGGGAAGGTAGTGGGTTATGCCTCTAGGCAGTTTAGGACCCATGACGTGAATTATCCTACACATGACCTTGAGTTGGCAACAGTATTTTTTCCCTTAAGATTTGGAGGCACTATTTGTATGGTGCTAAGTTTGAGGTTTTTAGTGACCAGAAAAGCCTTAGATACCTGTTTGATCAAAAAGAGCAGAATATGAGACAGAGGAGGTGGATGGAGTTCCTTAACGATTATGATTTTGAGTTGAAGTACCACCCAGGGAAGGCTAACGTAGTGGCTGATGCTCTTAGTAGGAAATCCATACATATGTCTAGCTTAATGGTGCATGAGATGATCCTTTTAAAGGAGTTTAGAGATATGAATTTGGAGGTGTCTTTGAATGCTTTGAGTTTGAGGTTGAATATATTGGAAATTCATAGTGACCTTAGGGAGAAGATTAGGCGTGGACAGTTTTTAGACCAGGAATTATAATCTTTGTTGGGACAAGAGGGTTATGAGTTGTCTGATGATGGCTTCGTAATGTTCAAGGGTAGGATCATTGTCCCTAAGGAGAGGAGCCTCAGGGAAAGAGTGTTAGAAAAGGCACATAAGGGAAAGTTCACCATACATCCAGGAATAACTAAGATGTACCAGGACCTTAAAAAGATGTATTGGTGGTCAAGAATGAAAAGGGATGTGGCCAGCTTTGTGTCTAAGTGTTTAGTATGCCAAAAAGTTAAGATAGAACACCAAAAAGCTCCAGGTTTGTTGCAGCCTTTAGAAATTCCTGAGTGGAAGTGGGAGAGAATATCTATGGATTTTATGATGGGGCTACCTAGTACTCGTTTGGGTTTAGATGCCATATGGGTAATAGTGGATAGGTTGACCAAGTATGCTCACTTCTTGCCAATTAAGGCAACCTATAGCTTGGATAAGTTAGCAAATTTGTATATCAGGGAGATAGTCAAGCTTCATAGTATACCCACCTCTATAGTGTCAGATAGAGACCCGAGGTTTAACTCTAGATTTTGGAGAGCTGTTTAGCAAACTTTGGTTCTAAGTTGAGTTTTAGCACAACCTATGACCCTCAGACAGATGGTCAGTCAGAGAGGACCATTTAGACCCTTGAGGACATGCTTAGAGCGTGTGTTTTAGATGAAGGTGGATGTTGGGATAAGTTTTTACCTCTCATAGAGTTTGCGTATAACAATAGTTATAACGCTAGCATAGGCATGGCACCCTATGAGGCTCTATATGGAAGGAAGTGTAGATCCCGTCTGTGTTGGTGTGTGGTAGGTGAGAAGACCTTGATAGGACCTGACTTGCTTTAGCAAACCACAGATAGGATTGAGATGATTAGGGAGAGAATGCGCACTGCGCAGAGTAGGCAGAAGAGCCATGTCGATAAGAGGAGAAAGCCTTTAAAATTCCAAGAAGGTGAGCACGTATTCTTGAGAGTCACTCCTAAGACTTGGGTGGGAAGATCCATGAAAGTCAGAAAGTTGAACCCTCGATTCATTGATCCTTTCCAAATTCTAAAAAGAGTTGGGCCTGTTGCTTACCAATTGGCTCATCCACCTCTATTGTCAAACCTTCATGATGTTTTCCATGTTTCACAACTCAGAAAATATATACCAGATGTGTCTCATATAATAGCACTCGAGTCAATACAATTGAGAGATAATTTGATCTTTAAGCCTAGGCCTGTCCCGATTATTGACAAGAGCACTAAGACCCTGAGGAACAAGACGATTCCGTTGGTGAAGGTGGTGTGGGAAAGATTGACTCCGAAAGAAGCTACTTGGGAATTGGAAGAGGAGATGACGCACCAGTATCCAGACCTCGTCATTGAAGGTGCATTACTTTTATTTTGTTCATACATGTGTGTAAAATTAATTTCGGGGACGAAATTCTTAAAGGATGAGAGAAAATATAACATCCTAAAATTCTAATTTAATTATTTTAATAAAAAGATTAAGTGTTTTGATTTGAAAGAATGCAAAAAAATAAAATAAAAGAAGTGAGTATTAGACTTAGAGCCTGTTTGGTAAAATTAGCTTTTAGCGGATAAGCTAGCTGATAGCGGATAGCGTATGAGGTAGCTAATAGCGGATAAACTAGCTTATTTTCTGTGGAAGTGTTTGATAAAACTAGCGGTTGAACTAGCTGAAAAATATAAAATGACATAAAAGGACATCTTCATTAATGATTTTACATAAGAGAGAGAGAAGAAGATAAATTTAGAATTAAATGAAGATAATAAGGATAAAAGTGGAAAGAAAAATGAAACGCTATAAGCTATAAGCTCAAACGCTACTTCAAGTAGCGTCTGGAAAAAACGCTATAAGCTCGTGAAAAAACGCTATAAGCTTGTGACAGAGGCGCTTACCAAACGGGGCTACTTTCTCATCCGCTATAAACTATCCGCTATAAGCTCGTAGTAGTGACTTGCCAAACAGGCTCTTACTCACGTACTGACCAATTTGGTTTTAAAACGAATACAAAGTGGGCGGCAAGGATTCATGAGGAATTCTCAAAAAAAAAAAAAAAAAAAAAAAAAAAAAATTAATAAAGAAGAAAGAAAAGTGGGTCCCACGAGTGTATTAATTTTATTGAGAACTTGGAACAAATGTGCAACACCATTCATGTACATCACATGTAGGGCCTTGATAGAAATATCAATTGAATTGTTTTTCTTTTTCTCAAAAGAAAACTGCGCCAACAATAAAGATTGTATTTGATGGTTTCTTTTTAATTGAAAAAGTAAAACCTACCTTGTTTGAATAAAAGCTAGAGAAGTTTAGGAGCCCGCGCCGCAAATCAGTCTCTAGCGTAGAAAATAAAATAAAATAAAGAAAGGGGGCTAAGGAATGCTGATCTGTAGTGGAAGGGAATAGATTCTCTCACGTAGTAAAATAACATGATCAAATAATGTGGGGAAATCTCAGCTCTCCATTCCTTTTAATGAGAAATCAAGGGCCAAACATTAAAGCACACAAAAAAATGGTTGTCACAGCCCCCTGGTGATGCAGCCACCTTTGTCTCTGACAAATATCGCACTGTTGACTCATTAAAATTAAATAGTCCATTATCGGACCCGGAACATCAGTAATATTTTTTTTTGATAAATTGTGTAGAAGTAATATGAATTGTATGAGACTATATGATTTATTTATTTAAATCTACCGGACCCGGTAGTGTTTAATGCTCAGATGGGTGGTGATTAAAGGTCAGGGTAATGGTTTCTAATGGTCATTGAAGAAGAAGGAATGGAGGGAAAGAGAGGGAAATTTTGGGAAACTAAACGACGGCTTTTTTGTGTAGTGCTTTAATTTCTGACCCTTGATTTCTCATTAAAAGGAATGGAGGGCTGAGATTTTCCTATATTATTTGGTCATGTTATTTTACTACGGAAGAGAATCCATTCCCATAGTAGAAAGCTTAGAACCACAGAGATAGAAGAACGTCAACGAGAAGAGGAAGGATTTGTTTGGAGCTTTTGGAGGTCTACGAGAAGTGAGTAAAAATGACCTTTTTCTCACCCTTCCATGGTGCAAACGATTTTGGAAAAAAAAGGTTTGATATATCTAATAAATTTTAGAGAGGTTTCAATGAAAAAATACATGTTTTGGTCAAATCCTATTTTTCAAATTTGGGGGTTTTCATAGAAAACGAAATTAATGTTTAATTAGGGAGTTTTATGATATGAATGCTATTGCTATGAATGTTTGCTTATTCGATGTGAATTCTGGAATTTCCTGATGATTGAATTGGTATGTTGCTATATGTCATGTATGGTATGTGTTATTAAATGAAATTGATATGTCATGAATGATTGCTATGAAAAGAATGATTTATTGATTGTTTGGCATGTACTTAATACTACCATAGTAGGGATATTAAGGGTTGAGGAAATACCACAATTATAGGGGTATTGACCTTGAGAAAAACATCACCATTGTAGGGATGTTAACAATACCACCACAACAGGTGTATTGTGAATGAGAAAATATCCCATGGTAAGGGTATCTAAAATAAGAAACATCACCACAGCAGGGATGTCGAAAAATACCACCACAACAGGGGTATTGAAATGAGAAACATCACCACAGTAGGGATGTCGAAAAATACCACCACGGCAGGGTATCGAAAAGAAGAAACATCATCACAGCAGGGATGTCGAAAAAATACCACCACAGCAGGGGTATTGAAATGAGAAACATCACCACTGCAGGGATGTTGAAAAATACCACCACAGCAGGGGTATTGATTTGGTAACTTTACTACAACAGGTGAGGTCGAAACACTCATCATGAGTAGGGGTGGGCAATGATACGCCATTGTTGTGTGCTTATGATTGGTAGAATAAGTACATAGGTTAAATGTTCTTGCTGATAATTGAAATATGTGATGTGTTGGTCTGAATATTTTTATTATTGATATTATAGAAAAATTATTTTATTTCCAAAGTACCAGGTGCCATGGTTGTTTTTCCAGTTACTGCATTGGCTGAGAATAACACTGTTTGTGAAAATAATTTATAACTGTTTTTATTCACCAGGATTCCCATCTCATTAGTAGTGTTATTTTCAGAGCACGAGGACGATATTCCTAAGATCGAGGAGGCTTGAAGACTTGAGTTATTGTCTAGTATTATTTATAGCATTGGTTAGTATTATAATGTACTGGAGACGTATGTGGCTAGACCTTAGTTATTTTATTTTTATACGTTTGGGTTTTTAGTTGGCGCCTTATTTTAAGAGTTTTTGGATTAATTATGTTTTAAGAGTTAGTGAAGAATATGATAATCTAAAGAATATATAACCTTCAGGATAGTTAATGGACTAGGATAATAATTTAAATAAATAGTTTGAGACTTAGATACTAGATTAAATCTAATGCTTAATAAAGATGTTAATATTAATAGTAACGAGTGTTGTTATTAATAATGTTGTTAAAGATGGTATTGATGGAATATCGTCAGGCGTTGATAATGATCATCGTTGAGGGTCAAGTTTGATAATCATTGTCAATGATTATGAGGGTGGATAGTTGGACATCTGTTGCATGTTTCATGGACATTGCATGTATCATTGTATAGAGATGATGGTCTGAACGGAAAGCAAACGATGAATCGCGACGGTGGAAGCCACGATGGGTGTTATCCCGGCCTTGAGGGTAGAGTTGGGTAAGGAGTTTCCTTATGGCATGGACTTGCAACCCGTGGCTGGAGCGTCCTATCAACAACATGACTACCCTGACGAGCCACTGTACGTTTTCAGGATTAGTGAGAGTATCGGTGGAGATCATCTAGTATGGTGATGCATTCTTGTTGGAACAGATATGTACTCCTAGTTGTCTCTCCCGAGTTAGAGTTGATGGATCCACATGTGCATGGAGTATTTTTGTTGCATAGCATTGCACACATTCTTTAACATGATATAATATGTTTGTATGATTGTGTGTTGTATGCTCATCTTATTAACTACTCTGTTACCGTTTGTATTCATATTTGTATGACTTCTCACTCCCTACTTTTGTCGTTCTATGCATGTACCTTGTTTATGCAGAGGAGGGTGAGCCAGCTGCTGAGGAGTGATCCCGAGGAGATCTGTAACACCCCCTCGGTGCTACGTCTCAAACTCGATGTGGAAAACATAACAATTAAAAACGCTGGTTGCTCTCGGAAAATATTTTAAGTAATTAACTATGTCTTGAAACGTGGGTTTTAAAAAAACACTTCTTCACGTTATAATCATTAAATATAGGAAAGATGAAGTAAATCTCATAACATACACCAACATTAAACATTCATAACAAAATAAATATAAGGTATCAATGTCGAAGCATATAGGATTTCTAGAAACAGAATTTACCTAGTAGCAGAAATTCTAGTCTATTATCACAAGTTACAAACTTTAAAATAATAAGTCAACATAAAACAGCAAATAAGATATAACTGTTTAAAAATGTAAAACTCTATTGATGGTCAGGCTAAAAGTAGCCATTGGGGAAAAACCCCAAAGTCAGCTCCGATTCCCGGAGGAATTCGGAGGGATCCTCCTTCTCTTCATCTTCATAGGACTCCGTCATCAGAGTCCTCAAGTGTCCACGAGGACCTCTGGGCAGCATCTATACATGTATCCAAAAACAGAACAGGGTATCCAACATGTACAGGAAAAAGTGAGTTACTCATTTCACAAGTTTATCACGATAGCCGCACAAGCGACAAACAAAACATATATCCACATATAAATACAGTTGCATTAACAGATATTCATATAACATAATATCTTAGACATCATTATGAGTTATAATAATGCATAAGACTCCAATATCATCTTTCTAATTCATGTTCTTCGGAGATTCTTAACTTCCCTTCGTCGAGTGATAGGCCGTAAATACTCCCATAACACAATTGTCCTCATGAGTCGGCCTCTCAATTTAGGTCCGAACTCCAATTGTTCAAGGGTATCATGTCTCAACCATATCGTGAATAGTCCAGTCTCTGATTGAGTTCATCTGTGTTGGGCAACCAATTACCACGACACGGGGTCGCGATGCCTCCGGCCACTTGTGGAGTCTCGAACACAGGATGCCCCTATAGACCTAGTGGTCTTAACTGGCTCATATTCTCAACCACAATGGATTGTTGCTCGATTTTGTGGCACGTCTGCCGATTCATGTATGTACACAGAAAGTTTTCTATTTTCTTTTTCGTTCATTCTTTCTGTCAAGGCATACAGCTCATGACCCGTTTTAAAGGACATTTTAGCCCGTTCATTCAAAACACAGGACACATAATCCGAGTGCTCAACTCACAAAACACTAGCCCGACGTCTCGGTCACTAGATTTGCAAATTCCACAAAGTGAAAGGGTAATCACCATTTTCCTTTTCGGGTCTTATTTTCGTATATAAAACTTTGGAAACAAAACTCAAAACCTCATTGGCATAAACTAAAACATTTTCTCAAAAGAAGCTATTTTCAAGAAAACTCTTTTCTTTATAAATCTATTTTCTAAAGGTTTCGTTGTCTGGAACATTTTTCTAAAATACAAGCGTTTGAACGGATTTTCCTTAAACAGACTTTTTCTTTTGAAATGGGGTCTAACATTTTAAAAGAAGTTTCTTTCCTTGATAAGGCAAAACTAATTCTCAAGATTTTTCTTTGATTTCAGAATACATTCTAAAATTTTTATTAAGGCTTTTATGCGTTTTAATCTTCTTTATCAAGCTATAGCCGATGTTATGCTCTCAACCAGTACAGTCATATCACAATCCAGGATATATATATATATATATATATATATATATATATATATATATATATATATATATATATATATATATATATATATATATAAACATCAAATCTTGAATCAATGTCATGAGTATATCACATCCAAAGCATCAATGCCACAATTCATTTTCAAACATCTAATCATATACTTCACCAATCAAATCAAGTACATACACAACACATAGTATATTCTCAAAGCACCAATCAATACAAAAACAACCCATCTAACAATCAAGCTCATGAGACTACCAAACTCATTATGAGAAATCTCCCTTTACCTCTTAAAGATTCCAAGTTAGTCCTCGAAGAGTTATCCGTTTCCGACTTCGGTTTCCTTCGCACCTCCTAGAACAATCAATCACAATTCAATCCTTCATAACAATCAATTCAAGGTTTCAACATTAACAACATAAATCTCCTCCCTCTAATTAGTTTAGGTCTCGGCCATATTAAAAAAAGGCTAGGAATTTCATTTGGTTTCAATCTCTTGGAATCAACACCTAAGGGTAATGAAAGGATGAAATCCATGTTCACTTTCTAAAAATTTAAGCAAAACACTTAGACCCCCAAAAGTTAGGGTTTGGTCATCATAACTTGAAATGGCTAGGGATCTCTTTTGGTTTCAATCTTTTGGATGGATGATCCTTGTGACACCCGCTACCCCGCATATGATAAAATTAAATAAAGCATTCAAGTTAAATAAAAACTTTAACATAAAAGGTAGCAAGTACCACATGATCCAAAACATTTAAAACATAATTTAGCAATTGTGGAAAAACATAAAGAAAACAAAACCCAAATCCCGATGTCACATATCAGAGCTGGTATACAAAAATACCGATAACATATACGATAACAACTGAAACATAAACTAACAATCTAACTACGAGCAAGCGATCTCCTCGGGATCACTCCTCAACAGTTGGCTCACCCTCCTCTGCAAAAACAAGGTACATGCATAGAACAACCAAACGCAGGGGGTAAGAAGTCATACAAATATGTATATAAATGGTAACAAAGTAGTTAATAAGATGAGCATACAACACACAATCATCCAAACATATCATATCATGTTAAAGAATGAGTGCAATGCTATGTGACATCACTACTCCATGCACATGTGGATCCATCAACACTAACTCTGGAAAAACGATTAGGAGTACATGTTCGGTTATCAACGTGGATGATATGCCAGACCATGGGCCATCCCCAAACACTCTCACCAATCCTGATAACGTATAGTGGCTTGTCAGGGTACTCAAGCTTATTCATTAGGTCACTCCGACAATAGGTAGCTAGCCCATGTCACCTAGAACTTCCATACCCAATGTACCCGCAAGGCCGGGTTAACACCCATCGTGGCCGCCACTATCGCGATTCATCGTTTGCTTTCCGCCCAAGCTATCATCTCTATGCAATGATGCATGCAATGTTCAACCAACATGCAAACACATGTCCAACCATCCATCATCAACACCATTACATGGCTATCAACTTTGACCAACAAGCATCAAAGATGATTTATCAACATCAAACTTGACCAATAAGCATCAAGAATGATTTAACGAACAATATTGGTAACAGTACGTCGTTACGAATAACATCATCGTCTTATTAATTGTTCTCTTCGTTTAGTCTTAACTTAACATTATCTTTATTAAGTATTATACTTAATCTTATTATCTAATCCTCAATTCATATCTTATCAAGATTATAACTTAATCTTAATATTTAAACCTCAAGTCATATATTTATTAAGATTATAACTTAATCTTAATATCTAAACCTCAATTCATATCTTATTAAGATTATAACTTAATCTTAATATTTAAACCCCAAGTCATATATTTATTAAGATTATAACTTAATCTTAATATCTAAACCTCAATTATAACTTAATCTTAATATTTAAACCTCAAGTCATATATTTATTAAGATTATAACTTAATCTTAATATCTAAACCTCAATTCATATCTTATTACGATTATAACTTAATCTTAATATTTAAACCCCAAGTCATATATTTATTAAGATTATAACTTAATCTTAATATCTAAACCTCAATTCATATCTTCATGTTTTATGAACATCAGTTAACCAATTCTAATTTTAGGTTCAACACTAACATCCTTATGTCTTTGATTAACATAGCCAATTGACAACACATGATCATCATAGCATATACTATTTTATCATCAACATATATCATCACAATATATCATGGTGCATCAAAACAGATTATCACATATAACCAACAATCAATCATTCAACATCTCATGTTCATACAACAAAATATACACATATAGATGAACATACGAATATGCCAATCAAGATTTAAACATCAAATACATAATGTGACAACATACAAACATGCCAATCAGGATTCTAACATTAAATACATCATATAACAACATACAATGAGGGTTATGGGTTAATCCTTCATCTTATGCTACCCCAAAACCTATATATTCATATTGACCTCTTCCCTCCATACCTGATGTGACGATCTCAAAGAGAAAAGGAAGAAGAAAGGTCCACAGGGTCGCATCTCACAAACGCTCTATGTCACGAACGCTCAAACTCACGATCATAGCCTCAAGAGATCACGAACGAAGGCGAGAACCAACAACGAAAAGCAGGCGTGGCAGCAGCGACGTCCCTCACGCAAAGAAAAACGAAGGACACCGAAGAACGATGAACAACATGGTTGATATCCAAGAATCCTTGGAAAGGGGTTTACGAATCCTTGTTGGAGAGAGAGAAAGAAGGAAAATTTTATGAGTCTGAGGGGTTTGTGACTAGTCTAGGTCAAAAGCTTAGGTATATAAAAGGATTGTGTCGAGACGTCGGGCACCCTATCCTACTGTTTTGGCTGTAACTTAAGCTACGAGTGTCCGATTTATATGTTCTTGGTGGTGTTAGAAAGCTAAGAGAATTTCCTACAAAAATCATGTTTCACAATCTATTCCTAATTCGGACTCTAACAAGGTCAAAAAGGTAATGTACGTTCAGAATTAAAAGGATAGTTGTTTCTAGATAGGAATTTTAGGAGATTAAGATAGGATAATCTTATATATTCAACGATTGAATCTCTATGACATCTAATTGATCTAATATTAGCACAACTACAATTACCATAAATATAGATATCTTATAATAATATAAACATGATCTAAATATGAATATAGATAATGGTATATTATTATAATTTTATTGCGCATTTATACCAGTGATTCGGTATTAATATAAACATATATATAATCGATGACATATAAATAAATATACGATCACACATTAATTACACACATAGTCCATACAAGACCACATATAAGCATACGAGATCACACACTTACATACTAATATAATCAATTATATATTTATATAAATAAGATCACATATTAATACATGCAGTATAATTAATAATTAATAATACAAATATAATTATGCACAATTATCTAACAATATAGTCAATCGTATATTAATATATGAATAATTAATATAAATCATTTATATATCAATAGTAATCAATTACATATTATATATATATATATATATATATATATATATATATATATATATATATACACACACACACACACACACAAAATATATAATAACATTTTAATATATAAAATGTAAACACACTTATAATCATACAAACATAAGCATGCATGTTATCACTTAAAATATACACACATAAATATACATCCATATAGATACTTATAAAATGCAGTGACGATGTAAACAAACATATTGTCAAATATTATACTACTAATCACGATAATAATAATAATATCTATAATTACAGCAACACATATACACCTATACGAAAATCGGGGTGTTACAATCCTCAAGTATACACAACACCAAAACAAGTCTCTTTACACAAAAATTTGAAGCAAAAACTCATGATTTCTTATCATGTAGGTGCGGCCATTTCATACCCATATGGGCTAGGAAAAGCTTTTGATTACATGCTCTTGGAAAATGAAAGAGGATGATGAAACTAGCTTATAGAAATTAGTTTCATGATCATAGGATTTTTCTACAATTTTCTAGGTATTTTTGAAATTTGGTTCTTGAAGTTGGAACTCATGAAATCAAGGTTTTCAAACAAGAACAAGAGAAGATTCATGAGGTTTAAGGATCAAAGGAGTAATCTTACCTCTTGAATTATGAAGAATGAACAAGAATCAACACCTATTTCACCAAAAACGGTTAAGGTTTTCAACTTGAAATGAAAGAAAGCTTAAGGAAAAAGATGGAGTTTTTATGAAGAAGATGAAGTTAGGAGAAGAAAGTGATGAAGGCCTCATGGAGCTAGCCTTTATGCATGAGTCATGAAGGGCAAGGGTGGTCCAAGAAAATTTTCACTTAAGGGCAAAAGAGTCTTTTCACACAAGGTTAAATGGTAATTATGAGAAAGGTCAGGGGCATTTTGGTCATTTCGCGTCTAGATATTTTCAAAAGTCATCATGACACTGTCATGCTTTCCCATGTGAGGTGACCTGATGTGACTTCAAGTTTATCCGTTAGCGGGTCCCGATAAATCCGTATTTAGCTCCGTTCTTCACCCGGTTTAAGGTTTCGCCCGAATAACTTATATTATTTCACTTTTTAGTGCGAAAAACCAATTTTATCAAAAAATGTTGGCAATTCAATTCTAAACCTAACTGTTTCGTTCACGAGTCAAAATTAGGTCTCCTGAGCAGTAAAATCTTACTGTCAGTGAAAAAATGCAGATCGGGTTCCGTCTGAGTTTTCAACCCAAAATTTAACCGTAACTTTCTACGATAGCGTAGAGTATGAATATGTTCTTGGTTTATTTTATTTCATTATTTTCTAAAACCTCGAATAAAATATAAACTCAATTATATAACTTATTGAAATTAAAAGCAATGAAAATCGGGGTGTTACAAGATCCTTGCTCGTAGTTCAGTCGTTAGTTTGTTAGTTTGTTAGTTTGTTTTCAGTCGTTATTCGATGTGTAACATCCTGACTTTTCTGTAACTCTAATCGAGTTAGTTAATCTCGATTAGGGCTTTGATTGCTTGAGTGAATTGTTTTGTGTTAGTTTAAGACCTAGTTGGAAGCTTAGGAATAGGCTTAAACAAGGTTGGAAGTGCCTAAGGTATTAAATTAAACGAGAAACTGGGGAAGTCAGAAGTTTGGAAGGCTTTTACCAGTTGAGCAGTACGCTCAAGCGTGGGAAGTATACACTCCCTAGCATGCCAACACTCAAGCGTTGGCATGTTGCACGCTCAAGCATGCTGAGTACGTTTGCCAGCTGGTGTGCTTTTTGACGCGTGTGCGACATGTGTCAGGCTAGGGTGAAGGCAGAGTGGACAAGGTTCCACACTCAAGCGTGGGCACGCTCAAGCGTGGCATTCCTGCACGCTTTAGCGTTCTCAACAGGGTGAAGTTAGTTGTTTCTCCTTTCTTTCTCATTTCTTCCACGGAATCTTGGAGAGTTTAGAGCTTTTACAGAGCGTTCAGAGAGAGAAACAAAGTTCTAGTCTGAGAAAGCTCAGCTTCGAGGCGATCGAAGTACCGAAACGCGATGCTGACTACATGGTTGTGATCGCGGCGAAGTTTTCTACAACTTTGATGGATTGGTTTCTCGATTCGCCAAAGGTAAACTCAAATCCCTAACACGTGTTATTCGTGTTCTTCGTGGTTCTTCAAGTCTTTACCTTTCCTCTTTGACCTTTGAGCTTGCGCTAGGGCTAACACTATTGTATATGTGTTTGCTCGTGATTAAGGCAAAGTTTGTGCTCGTGATTGCTTGAAGCTTAGAGCTTGAGGCCGCGGCTAAGGAGCTGTTCGTGGTTGTTCTTGGAGTTCGTGGCTGTGTGCCAGTGGAGTCGGTGTTTGCATGGATTTACGTGCCAGTCGTTAAGATGGGGAGAAAGAGTATTTCTGCCGTCGGGAAGGCAAGAGGATCGTAGATGTATTTTCTGTTATGTATAGGGAAGCCCTAATCCTACTAGTGGTTGAGCCCCGATAAAGTACCTAAACCCTAGGTTTAGCATACTTTGGGCTATCACCGATAAGTTTGGAAACCCTAGGTTAGAGAACTGTTGACTGAGGATGATCTATTTCGTATGACTGTGGTGGTGTTGATTTTGCTATATGCTATCTGTATACGAGCCCACATGTTGCTTGGTGTATGATATGCCTGTATATTGTTGATGTTGATATTATTACTATTGCGGTTATGCTGTATGTGGAGATGTTATGTTGTGGCACAATGCCGGTTAGTGTTAAGCTGCCTTTATGCCGTGTTTGTGTCGGGTTGATACCGTGGGTGGTACCGTTGCTGATATGCTGACTATTTGAGGCTGTGGCCGTGTTGTTTGAGCTGTGGCTCCTGGACGCGTGGCGTCGAGGCTGTGGTCATGTTGATACGGTGGCATCATGTTGTTGCTGTTTGAGTGTCAGGCGTGAGATCTGCTATCAAGCCCATCGAGGTTGTTTGTTGCATATCATCGGCTACCAAGTGGCGAGGCTGTAGGACAGGTAGTATGGGCTACCAACATCATACGAGGTTAGTTGTACATGAGTACGGGTCCGGAAGGCGGAAGGTGCGGTCAAGTGAGTGACCTTGGGGATGTTTCCGGTCTCGGGAATAGTTTACAGTGACGGATGAGGAGGCTCCTATCCTGTCGTGACGCACGATCTAGTCCGGTTTGCCCGACTAATCCCTGAGCTTTCCATGTTCCAGGCTAACGTTCTGAGGTGACAAAAACACCCCGGTCTGGTGGGGAAGGGGGATGCACTCTTATTGGTC
The DNA here is from genome assembly GCA_039655645.1 of Ammopiptanthus mongolicus. Taxonomy (NCBI): domain Eukaryota; kingdom Viridiplantae; phylum Streptophyta; class Magnoliopsida; order Fabales; family Fabaceae; genus Ammopiptanthus; species Ammopiptanthus mongolicus. The sequence goes on along the minus strand of CM077351.1, from coordinate 47,520,363 downwards.
ACGGCGAGGGATTTGATTTCTTGGACAATCTAACTCCGTTTCGACACAGAACCTGTTTCGGTGTGGACTTGTTCCAGTGTGGAACTAGCTTTGTGAGATTAGGCTGACATGCTGCATAGGATTAGTATCCGGTCAAGAGGATTGATCTGAGGGTGAGACTCATGGAGATGGATGTTTGCTGTATATGTTATCTCGAGAGACATGTGGTTGTGTGAAGTAATTGTTATATCTGTTATACTTGCTACCTGTTACATGCTGTTATTTACTGCACTGCTGTTGTCATTTCCGATTTTTGCTATGCACTATATTCTTATCTCCCTACTGTTTTCTTGTTGTTGGTTTTGGTTCTTGGTTCGCGTGAAGTCGGGGAGCCAGCTACGGGAGACGATGGACCCGAGGGTACACCCTTTCATCATGTCAGTACCGGGAATACCTGTACTGGGACTGATAGAGATTGTTTACCATGATGAGAAAGGGTGGCGCGTGGACCCCACTACTTACTCGGCGGTCTACACGAGACAGATTAGCATTCTCTTCAAAGGAGGGGTATCACATGTGGAGGATCTTATAGGGCCTTTCAGAGTCGTCCAGTTCCTTCGCTTCCCGTGGATGTGGCACCCACCGAGGCAGCGAGAGCAGGACTACCTGTGGGCAGCACCACAGTCATCAGTGGTATCCAGTAGGCAAGGTTTTGTCTACACAGGTCAGCGGAGGCGTATCGAGCAGTACCTAAGGACGTATCGAAGACGTCGCATCATGTTGTCGAGTCCCTCTTCCTAGTACACCTACGTGGGTTTATAGGCGTATGCCTGGAGAGGGACGGGGTAGCTCAGGGCATCCTCATCACTGAGAGTGAGGGCCTACCAGTATCTCTAGGGCTGTGAGGCGAAGTTTTTGATGTATTTTGAGAGTGGCATGGGAGTGCCGGAGAGCTCTGTGGGTTTTTGTTTTGGTTTGTGATGTATTTTCTTTTAACCTTTCAGTTGTTTTTGTACAGACAGTGTGTATACATATGTACAATGCCCTACTGATGGGGCTACGCTTATGTGTGGTAGTTGTATAGTTACTTTATGTTTGCGCTTTACTCTGATGTTGTCTATGCTTTTCCGTATGCGTCATTTGTTTGTCGTTTTGTTCTGCTATGCTGTTTGTATACCACGCTATCGCTATAATACGGTTCGTCATAGTTAATAAAGTAAGCTTGGGACTAATGGGATTATCCTACGTAAGTGGGGTCGTATCATTTTGGTGGTATCAGAGCAGTTTGGTTCTAAAAAGGGTTGTGGAGGTCCGGAACCATAACTGCAAGTTTTAGAAGCGTACATGCTTCAACGGTTGATACCCGTGTTGTATCAACTATGTCAGGTTTTGGGTAGAGTGTCTGATGCGCTACTTATCGAAGTGTGATAACTGTTATCATTCATAAAGCATATTATATGTTTAATTGTTAAGTGCTATTATATGTCTTGTGAATTAGAACTGATAGCTCCTTTTGACAAGAAGCTAAATGGCCCGTGGACGAAGAAGAGGAGGAAGGCAGGCTGCAACCGGAAATAACAACAACGATAACGGTGACCACTCGGGGACAGGAAGCGGTGGTGACACCGCTGAAGCAGTGAGGGCCACGCGGGACTTGGCTACCGCAATGATGTTGCAAACTCAACAGACTGCCCAGTACATGCAGAGACGGGAAGAGAGAGAGTTAAGGCAGACCAAATTACAAGCTGTTAGAGGAGACGAGACCATGGACACAGGTCTCAATGCTTTCATGAAAGAGAATCTTCCGCAATTCCACGGGGAGTACAATCCCGAAACCGCAGTGATATGGCTCCAAGAGATAGAGAAAGTATTCATGGCCATACACTGCAAAGAGGATCGGAAGGTGACGTATGCTACATTCATTCTGGTAGGCGCGGCAGAGGCTTGGTGGAAGAATAAACTTAGGCTGTCAGGGACAGAAGGCAAAGTGATCACTTGGGACTTGTTTAAGGAGTGCTTTTTGGAAAAGTACTTCCCGAGGAGCGTTAGACAGGAGAAAGAGAAGGAGTTCTTAAGTCTGAAATACGAGCAGATGCCAGCTGGTAAATACGTAATGCGATTCGAGGCATTGCTGAAGTTCTCTCAGTTTTATCAAGTCCATCCCGACGAAGAATGGGTCTGCAGAAGATTTGAAGACGGGTTGAGGCCCAAATTAAAAAGGACGATGCTACCCTTCGACATCCAATCTTTTCCAGAGCTAGTGGAGAAGTGTACAATGCTAGAGGGACATGACAAGATGGGGACAGTCCAATCACAACCAAAGAGTGGTGGACTTGCCCGCAGCAGTGGACAGAGGGGCAAAGGTGGCAAGTTTCAATAGAGGGCAAGGCCTTACGATAGTCTAGCTTAGTTTAATGTCACTCATGAAAGGGGCTGGAGAGATTAGGACTTGCTTTCGATGCGGGGGACCGCATCTAGTTAAGAGCTGCCCAAGGACCCAGCACATCAGGTATTTCAACTGCAATCAAATGGGTCGCTATGCGTCAGAATGCAAGCCTGGAGTCAGCAAAAGGGTTCAGTTTCAACAACCGGGCAGAAGAGCCCAAAACAATGGAGCGAGATCACAGGGTGCCAGCCAACTGAGTCGCCCACAAACCACCAGACGAGTGTTTGCCGTCAGGGGATCTGAGGCCTCTCGATGCCCTGAACTAATACAAGGTAAATGTTCGGTTTCTGGTAAACTTCTATCTGTTTTATTTGATTCGGGGGTTACACATTATTTTGTTTCGATAGAGTGTATGGATCATCCAGGGTTACCTATTGTATTGCCATATGACCTTACTGTTTCTACCCCTACGGGTGAATCTTTGACCACCCTATCTGTATGCCTTAAATGTCCCATCACCATAGAGAACCGAACTTTCCTTGTTGACCTCATCCGTTTGTCTATGCAACAGATAGATGTTGTCCTAGGCATGGATTGGCTTTCGTCCAACCATGTTGTGTTATACTGTTCAAATAAAACACTTCATTTTTCAAAGCAATCTGGATCGATGCTTGCTGACGAGAGTGTTCCGACGGGTGGACGATCAAACGGATGCATGGTGCTGTTATCTTTGGAGGCTAAGGAGACTCCTAGTGTCAGAGCTTTACCTATCGTGCGAGAGTTTCCGAAGGTGTTTCCCGATGATATTCCTGGACTGCCATCGGAGAGAGAGGTGAAGTTTGCTATAGACTTGATTCCGGGGACTGGGCCTATTTCGATAGCGCCATATCGGATGTCTCCATTAGATTTGGCGGAGCTGAAGAAGTGGTTGGACAAGATGCTAGGCAAAGAGTTCATCAGACCTAGTGCATCTCCATGGGGAGCGACAATGCCTTTTGTAAAGATGTAGGACGGGAGCTCGAGGTTGTGTGTAGACTATCGTCAGCTGAATAAAGTGACGATAAAGAACAAGTATCTGTTGCCATAGATAGATGATTTGATGGATCAGCTGAAAGGAGCAGCTGTAGTTTCTAAGATCGATATGCGATTCTGATACCATCAGATCCGGGTTAAGAAGGAGGATGTGCCATAGACTGCTTTTCGGAGTCGGTATTGAAGGAACCTGATTGAAACACAAGAATGGGGGTTGAATTGTGTTTCTTAAGATTCTAAAAACTTTTCGTAGGCAGATAATAATTTTCGCAAGGTTGTACGCTAAAAAGGTTAAAAGCAAAGAGAGCTCTTCCAAACACCAAGTTGGACGCTAACTTAGTTTGATTAAGATAAGAAAGAAGCGCAGGCAAAAAGCAATTCAATCCCAGTTGGTTAGTTAAATAAAAAACTAAAGCAAGGATAAGGGAGAGAAAAGAATACAGAGATATTATCCTGGTTCACTCTTCACCAAAGAGCTATGTCCAGTCCTCTCTACTTGAGAGCTTTATCCACTATAACAAAAACCTTTTGTTACAAAATATTCAACACCTCTTCAGGCAGTATTCTCAACCTCTTCAGGTTCTTTAAGTATTCTTTTACAGACAAACCTCTTCAAGCTCAACCAAACTAAGGTTTTGAAAAGAGTTTGTTCTACTAACTTATTAAATGTGAGAATTCGAAACTAAAGCTTAGACTCTTAAAAACTCTACACAGAGAGTGATATGAAAATGAAGATCAGAGTAGCTTTGCAAGCTTTGAGATTTTCTCTTGATAGCTTGAGTAGCTGTTTGCTTGTTTTCTCTTGAGAGAATTTTTTGAATCACTGAGTATTGCTTCGCTTGTTGTTGTGCAAGTTTTCTCTACATTGTATCTTCAAGAAGAGAGGTATATATACATATCCAGCTTTGAGCCTTGATCAACTTTGATCTTCAACGGATGGAAAAGGATCCGTTCTGATGAGAATTGAATGCATTTGATCCGTTGAGTTTGATAGCTTCTGAAGTTTCTGATCAGCAAGATAGACTATAAGCGATAGCTAAAAATGGTGCTGACATATCTTCTGTGTAGAACGAAAGTTGCCTTTTGTCTTTCTAAAAGAAGGTCAACTTCTTTATGTGTCAGAGACATTCTGGCTTATGCTTTTACATTTGAACGAATATTACAAATAATGATTGTCCCAAGGATATAAACCTTTTACAAGGAATAATAAATTCAAATGCTTTTACAAGGTATTCGCGCTTAAAATATAAAAGCACTATTGGACTAGCTATTACAAAAGTAACCGAAAGAGTCTTTGGACTCATGATTCTATTTATTACCGTCCAGTCTAAGAAGGACGTAAATCACTGTTGAACCAGGTTGGCTGAGATAAAGTCTTTGGACTTTAGATAGTCTTCAGACTCAAATAAGTTTTATCCTGCACACTTAATATAAAACGTTAGTCCATAAGAAATCTTTGTTCTTCTTAAATTAGCCCTTTGTTAACATCAAAACAAAAGGGATTATTTGGACCATAACCACTTTGGTTCCAACAATCTCCTCCTTTTTGATGATGACAAAACATACTAATTTGATTGAACAAAGAGTCCTAGAGAGCTGAAAAGCTCCCCCTAAGACAAACATTTCTAAACATTTAAAGCATATAAGACAGATATAAGCATTTAAGCATGGAAAGTCAAACATGTTATAACATGCAATCAAGATATATTCAATCAACCCATTTTCTCCCCCTTTTTGTAATCGGACAAAAGAGTGAGAACCACATCATAGTCAGTATTTTTGAAATGAATATAAAACAATTTTAAGAAGGAGGAGGAGGAGGTTTTGGAAGGTAATCTTTAAACATTGCCGCAATTTGCCGAAGAAGCACCGCATTGTTGGCTTCTATGGGCCGTTGGACGAACTCTTGAAACTCAGGAGGAATAACAGAGGCGGAGCTCTCAGATGTGGCCCTAGTTGCGTCCATATCTCTTTGATCAGGAACTACACTGAGAGCCTGAGAAGGAGATGGATCAACAGGATGGACCACTGAGAGAGGGATAGGTTGAGACTTAGACGGGGCTGACTCTGCAACTTGTTCCATTTCCTCAGCATGAGCTTCAGAAGAGGGGTCCTCATAAATGATTTCGGTGTCCCCAGTTTCTTCAGGAATAACCGGCTTAGGAGGGGCAGGAGGAGGAGCATCAAGATCAATGACAAGTTTGGGTGGAGGTGGCAGCACTTCAAGTATGATCTCAGCATCATCATACTTGTTTTCTCTCCATCTGGGAGTAGGTGGAGGCAACACATCTCTAGGATATAGAGGTATCCCAAAGATATCGTCTATGATCATGAAGTCAGCCTCATAGATTCGATACTGTCTTTGGTAGACACGAATCGCTTCTTTCTCCTCAATTGATAGACCAGATGATGATGCTTCTTGAGAGCATCTCCAGACATGATTTTCCCAGTAGACCTTAGCATTTGGGTCATATCTGAATCTGGGGTCCTTCTTCCAAATGCTTGCTAGAACCACAGAGTCATCTCGAGGTTTCTTCCAAAACAAAGGATCAAAGAAATTTCTGTAAGGCAGCGTCCACATCTCAAGCTTTTTGCGAAGGTCCTTATTTTTGTTGGGATCCAGCAACGGAATCCTTGGACAAGCTCTAGGAGGAACAACTCCTACTCTTGTATTTGAAGTCCTTGACCAAAACTTCATGGGAAGGTTGTGATGAATCTTAGCTTCCCGAGACATGTCACACTCCTTGTGCACAGCATAATAAGGAAGAAAGTCACGAACATCAGAGTACTCCTTCCATGCTTTTGGATAGCTTGGAATAAACAGCAGTTCAGGATCAAGGATGTAGTTGGTTAGACCATACGTCCTTGCTCTCCTTTCGTACTCTGTTTTGCAACCTTCCTTGTCTTCATTACGAAGGGCTACGTGCCTTTTTACATTGTAGTGGCACCATTGGAATGCCTTATCCTTGATGAGGTTGGGATAGACTTTCTTTGGAGGAAACGTCTTCTTCTCAAGGCAGACAACCAAGGGTCCAAGAGCTGTGTACATTTTAGTGGCCAGACGCTTAGTGGAAATGCGAGGGATGGGGTAGTATCCATGTTCTGGGGGTGGTCCAGAGGTAGGTGGAGTGGAAGGTTGTTCATATTCGTATTCAGGTGGTGGTAAAGGGCTTTTGGGGTGAGGTGATGTAGAAGGGGGTATGTGTCTGAGAAATAGGACAGGGAATCTACGTTGGACGTCAGCCCAATTTGAGCTTTCATTTCAGAAGGTTTTTCTTGGAATGCGTCTATATTTTCTTTTGCGAAAAATCCTTCTAGGGTAGGGAGCACCATAAGGTTGGAAGGGGTGATCTCTCCATGGTGTGAACCAGTCTTGGGGTTCATTTGGTGAGGTAAGGGTTTGTGTTTGTGGTAGGACAATGGGTGAGGGTGGTAAGGAAGGTTCAATGGTCAAGTCCTCAATCTCAGAAGATTGGTCAACAGTGGAAGTAATAACTGAACTAGAAATGGGTTCAGTATTACCTTTTGCTTTTGTTTGAGCAGTCCTTGCCCTTGTTGAGATACGTTAAGGCAGGTGTGCAACAGACGAGGTCTCCAATCTTGGACCTTTGACTACCCTGGAGATGGGCAAATCGTCCTCTTCGTCCTCATCAATGGGAGCTAGAACCAGCTTCCTTTTTCTGGATGGTTGGACGATGAGCTTTGGACGAGAAGGAGGAGTCCTAGCTATTAGACGAGCTAGCTCAGTTGAGCGTCCAACAGTGACTCGTTGTTCAGACACTTCTTCTGAGCCTTGCGTCTGAGCTCCTTTTTGTTTCCCTTCAGGTTTGGACTTTTTGAGGCAGTCCAACTGCATCATCACCAAGCTTTGCCTGCTAAACTCAGGCTAATGCGATCGTTCAATACCATGAACACCATAGTATTTGACTTTTCTTTCTGGAGCCAAGTTCTTGAGGTCATCGTAGACCATATGCTTCTCGAAGATTTTTGAGAGAAGGGCAGCATAGATGATCGAAGTATTCTTCCCAGAGCCTTCAATGGCATATTTGAAGAAAGAAAAGAGAAGGTGGGGAAGGTTTATCTGCCTCTCCAGTATCAAATGAACCAGGCAGAATTGGTGAGCTTTTGATACATTATCCTTCGACCCAGCCTTGTGAAGGATTGACTTGTTCAGTATTTGGTGAAGAACCCTAGCCTTGTCAGTCATCTTTGAGGCTATGAGTTTGTCATCCGAGTTCTTTAAAAGGCAGTCTCTGATGGTGGTAGCATCACCAATTTCTTCCTCCCATTTATCCTCAACAGTTATTCCAGATTGAGCGCACCCAATCGCATTTGAAATGGTTGCTTCAGATACTATCACTTCAGTATCAAGCACTATGTTGCGAATCTCCCTTGCAGAGATAGTAGTTTTTGTCCAGAACTCCCTAACTAGTGCAGGGTAGATTACTGGAGAACCTAAGAAGAAGCTTGACCAACCAGTAGCACGGATGTTTGAGAAAATATCAATCCCATTATTAGCCAGGAATTGCAGATTAAATTTGAACTCGACCAAGACATCAGCAGTCTGAGCATTAAAGGTTTTTCCTTTACTCTTAGAAGCAGCAGCAGAAGAGGTTGACATAGTTTCAGAGAAGAGATTTTTGAGAAGAAGGGTTTTTCAGAAAGAGTTTTCCTTTTGAAGATGAAAGAAGAAAGATGAAAGCTTTTGTAAAGGTTTGATTTTTAACAAGACTTAGGTTTTAAAGAGAATAGAAGAGAGAATGAAAACCTTTCGTATTTTCAAAGAGAGAGAGAGAGAGAGCGAAACGACGTGCATTAAATGCCTGACACACGTTCAGACTTTGAAACCGTAAGAAGCATTTTTGGCAAACAATGAAAACAAAAACTGACTCAGTTAAGGGAATGAGAGATAATAGATCATTCGACAAAGATTGAGTTCCATTAATGCATTAGACGAGTAAGTCAGAATGTACAATGGACGAGCATATATTGGACGTAATGCAAATATTGGACGCATGCAGTGGAATCTTAGTCAATCAATAAAATGCATGTTCAGATATTTTCTCATGAATGTGAACCTATCTTCAGCAAATGGTTTGGTGAAGATACCTGCCCATTGATGGTCAGTATCAACAAATTGAATATCTATTGTCCCTTTTTGCTCATAGTCTCTAATAAAATGGTGCTTTATTTCTATATGCTTTGCTCTAGAATGCAGTATGGGGTTCTTTGATAAGTTAATTGCAGCAGTGTTATCACACATGATAGGAATGTTACTTACAAACACGTTGTAGTCTTCCAACTGATGTTTGATCCAAAACAGTTGTGAACATCAACTGGCAGCAGCAATGTACTCAGCTTCAGCAGTTGATAAAGCAATTGTGCTTTGCCTTTTGCTTGACCATGAGACAAGATTAGCACCAATGAAGTGACACCCTCCACTTGTGCTTTTTCTTTCTATTTTGTCTCCAGCATAGTCAGCATCGCAGAATCCAACTAATCTGTATTCATCAAATTTCTTATACAAAAGACCCAGATTAGTAGAACCTTTTAGATATCTAAAGATTCTTTTTACTGCTGAGAGATGAGACTCTCTTGGATCGGATTAAAAACGAGCACATAAGCAAACACTAAACATGATATCAGGTTTGAACGCAGTTAGATATAAGAGGGAACCAATCATACCTCTATATACCTTTTGGTCTATCTTTTTATCTTTATCATCTTTGTTTAGCACGGACATTGGATGCATTGGTGTATTCATAGGTTTATAATCGTCCAACTTGAAGCGTTTCAGAAGCTCCTTTGTGTACTTCGTCTGATGAATGTACACTCCGTCTGAAGTTTGCTTTACTTGAAGTCCGAGGAAGAATTTTAGTTCTCCCATCATGATCATTTCAAATTCTCTTTGCATTAAATCAGAAAACTCTTGGCAAAGAGATTCATCAGTTGCACCAAATATAATATCATCAACGTAAATTTGAGCAACAATAAATTCCTTTTTGTTTATTTTTCTAAACAGAGTTGTGTCCACTTTTCCTCTTGAGAAACCATATTCCATTAGGAAAGTGCTGAGTCTCTCATACCAAGCTCTAGGAGCTTGTTTGAGTCCATATAGAGCTTTCTTAAGCTTATATACGTGCTCAGGACGGTTTTGATCTTCAAAACCAAGTGGTTGAATAACATATTCTTCATTAATTACACCATTTAAGAATGCACTTTTTACATCCATTTGATAAAGCATGATGTTATGATGTGCAGCATGTGAGAGTAAGATGTGTATAGCTTCTAATCTAGCTACTGGAGCAAAGGTTTCAGTATAATCAATACTTCCTCTTGTGAGTAGCCGTGAGCAACTAACCTTGCTTTATTCCTTACAACTTTGCCATCTTCGTCCACCTTGTTGCGATAGACCCACTTGATTCCAATGACAGACTTATCCTTAGGCAAGGAGACCAGCGTCTAAACGTCACTACGCTGAAACTGGTTGAGTTTCTCTTGCATACCGAGGATCCAGCACTCGTCCAGTAAGGCTTCGTCCACAGACTTAGGTTCCATCTCAGAGATGAAAGCTGAGTCAGCTTTGTCTCTGAATGTTGACCTTGTCCGGACGATCATTAGGTTTGCCAATGATTTGATCCTCAGGATGATAAGTCTTGAATTGCCACGAATGAGGGGTGTTTACAGCTTGCTGAGACGATGATGCATCGTGCGTTGCGTCTGATGCCTCGTCTTTGTTGGTCGTTGGACGAGCATCGGAATCATTCAGATTCATATCTGCAAAAGAATCATCTAGCTCTGATAATCTCTTATCAGGCTGTTTGTCATCAAACTTAACATGGATGGATTCTTCAGCAATCAAAGTTCTAGAGTTATAGACTCTAAAAGCTTTGGACATAGTATCCTAACAATATTCCATTATCTACTTTGGCATCAAACTTACCTAGTTGATCATTAGTATTTAAAATAAAACATTGACATCCGAAAGGGTGGAAATAAGAAATGTTGGGTTCGCGTCCTTTCCACAATTCATAAGGAGTCTTATTCAAGATTGGTCTTATGTATATTCTGTTTTGAATGTAACAGGCAATATTTATAGCTTCAGCCCAGAAGTGCTTAGGGACAGAATTATCACTGAGCATCGCCCTAGCCAGCTCTTGAAGAGATCGGTTCTTTCTCTCAACAACACCATTCTGTTGTGGTGTTCTAGGGGCAGATAAATTGTGATGAATACCACTTTCATCACAGAACCTTTGGAAAAGCTCATTTTCAAATTTGCCTCCATGATCACTTCTGATCGAGCAGATGAATATGCCTTTTTCATTTTGGACTCGCTTACAGAATATAGAAAAGACCTTGATAAACTCATCCTTGTGAGCAAGGAACTTAACCCATGTCCATCTAGTATAGTCGTCTACTATAACAAGCCCATATTTCTTACCACTGACAGAAGCAGTCCTTGTTGGACCAAACAAATCAAGATGCAACAATTCTAGTGGTCTAGAAGTACTAACAATGTTCTTGGACTCAAAAGAGTTCTTAACTTGTTTTCCTTTTTGACATGCGTCACAGAGAGCGTCTGATCTAAACACAATCTTTGGTAAACCTTTTACGAGGTTATGCTTGTTTAGTCCAGAGATTAATCTCAGACTTGCATGACCAAGTCTTTTGTACCAGATCCATCGCTCATCTTCAACAGACACTAGACATGATACACTTTGAGTTGAGAGTTCCCCCAAGTTAATCTTATACAGATTATTTTGCCTTTTGGCAGTGAATAAGATGGACCCATCAGGGTTCTTGACCATACATTCACCTTTGTTGAAGGAAACATCAGAACCACTATCACATAATTGACTTATGCTAAGCAAGTTGTGTTTTAATCCTTAAACCAGAAGAACATTATCAATAGAGGGAAGAGGATGCTTACCAATCTTACCTATTCCTACTATCTTTCCCTTCTAGTTGCCTCCAAAGGTGACCCATCCACCAGTCTTCTCACGGATTTCTTGGAACATACACCTTTCTCCCGTCATGTGACGTGAGCAACCACTGTCCAAGTACCAGGACTGGAGTCTTTTTTGTGTTGCTAAGCAGATCTGCAACAGGTATTAACATATTCTTATGTACCCGGATAGACTTGGGTCCTTTTGGGTTAGTTGGTGGTCTTTGTCCATGCATTTTGTTTTTCTTCTTGTAAATGCATTTTGAAGAGTTGTGAGCACTCTTTCCACAAATCTTACAGTAAGTTCCGGATGCATGCAATTTATTTTCTTTTTGCTTTCCATAGGAATGAAAAGCCTTGTGATGTTTGTTGGACCTTGATATTTTCTGAGACGCACTTTGTTTCTCAGAGTCATAGCCTAGGCCAGACTTATCATGAGGTGAGCTAGAGTACCTCAATATCAGTCTAGCTTCTCTGATCCTCCAACAAGCTTAGATACGCTTTTGGTGAGATCAGATACCTCTTATTTCAGTCTAGTTACCTCGTGGGGTTCACTGGACTCAGAGATGAGTTTGTCAGTTAGACTGACATTCTCAGCTTTAAGCTTATTGTTCTCTTCAACAAGCTGCTCATTTAGTTTGTTGGACTCTTCCAGCTCTTTATTCACGTTTGACAGTTTTCTTTTAAGCATGATGTATTGATGATGCAATAGAGAAGAATCATTTAGCAGTTCATCATATGCTTCTTGAAGAGAGTCAGAAACAAATACCTCGTCATCTTCTGATTCAGCGTCCGAAGAGCTTTTGACCATCAGACAGAGATTTGAGGTAGACAGACTCCTTGGTCTGAACCGATGTTCCAAAGCTTCCAGCTTCTCCTTAGCTGTTTGGAACCGCGAGACCATGTCCAGTCTTGGACGATCAAGGGCGTTGACAAGACACCAGTTAGCATGAGCATTTTGAGAACACCGTCTGATATCCTCACTCGTCTAGTCTACTTCATGTTTGGACGATGTTGATCCGTCCTCATGGGTAATCGTTGGACGATAATCTCCATTAGTGAAGACATTCCACAACTCATAGTTTTGAGCTTGGATGTATATTTGGAAAATTGATTTCCAATGAGGATAGTCTGTTCCCTTAAAGATGGGTGGAACATTCCATCCTCCTTCTGAGGTAGACTCCTGACTTCTTTCTCCGGGAACAACAAGTTGTTCATCGTCCGAAGAGTCTTCATCTTGTTCATTGGACCAAAAGCATAAATTAGCCTCTTCATTTGTTTCTTCTTCTTCTTCAGAAGCGTTTAAGTCCTCCCAAGTCTCCATGAAGTTCTTTTTCTTCTTTTTGAAGAACTTCTTCTTGTCCTTTAGCATAGGGCAATCGGCTTTGAAGTGTCCTGGTTTGTTACATTCAAAACAGACCAGCTGACTTTTATCCTTGGGTTCAGCATGATCCTTGAAGCTTTTCTTTTGGAATGGCCTCCTTTTCATTCCATTTTTCTTTCTCCACATATTCTGAATCTTTCTGGAGATAAAGGATAGCTCGTCATCGTCTGATACATCATCCTCAGACTGATCGGCTTCATCACTGGACTCATCAGCTTTTAAAGCTTTTGAGTTGTTGGACTTATGAGCTTTCAAGGCAATCCCTTTGTTCTTCTTTCCAGGATTGTCAAGATCAAGCTCCTACTCATGAACTTGAAGCGTCCCAACAAGATCATCCAGAGTCAAAGTAGAAATATCTTTGGCCTAGGTGATTACAGTGACAAGAGGTCTCCACTTCTTAGGCAGGCTCCTAAGAATCTTGGTGACATTCTCCTTGGTAGTGTAGACCTTACCAAGGGACTTCATATTGTTGATGATCATTTGAAAGCGACCCATCATGTCTAGGATGAACTCTCCTTCAACCATGGTGAATAGTTCATACTGGCCAACCAGCATGATGATTTTAGAGTCCTTCACCTTGGTTGTCCCCTCATGGAGATTAGACAAGGTGTCCCATATTTGTTTGGCTGATTCACATGCGTGAATGTTCTGGAATTCATCAGGGCTGAGAGCACACATTAAAGCATATCTTGCTTTATGATTCTGTTCCATTCTAGCCCGTTCAGCATCAGTCCAGGCGTCCTCTGCTTTGTCTGTCCCGTCAGAGTTGAGACAAACATTACGACTGTTTGTGATTCAAGCCCAGAGAGCTGAGTTTGTACTAAGGATGAAACCTTTGAATCTGTCCTTCCAGTACAGGTAGTGAGTACCATTGAAGAACGGCGGTCTGGTCATGGAAGTACCTTCCATAATTGGTTGAGTCTCGCTTGGCATACCTGATCCAGACATATCTGCAGTAGGATCTTTTCCTCTACACGGCAAAGTGCTCAACCCAGAGGCTGAGCTCTGATACCAATTGAAGGAACCTGTTTGAAACACAAGAAGGGGGTTGAATTGTGTTTCTTAAGATTTTAAAAACTTTTCATAGGTAGATAATAATTTTCGCAAGGTTGGACGCTAAAAGGTTAAAAGCAAAGAGAGCTTTTCCAAACACCAAGTTGTACACTAACTCAGTTTGATTAAGATAAGAAAGAAGCGCAGGCAAAAAGCAATTCAATCCCAGTTGGTTAGTTAAATAAAAAACTAAAGCAAGGATAAGGGAGAGAAAAGAACGCAGAGATATTATCCTGGTTCACTCTTAACTAAAGAGCTACGTCCAGTCCTCTCTACTTGAGAGCTTTATCCACTATAACAAAAACCTTTTGTTACAAAGTATTCAACACCTCTTCAGGCAGTATTCTCAACCTCTTCAGGTTCTTTAAGTATTCTTTTACAGACAAGCCTCTTCAAGCTCAACCAAACTAAGGTTTTGAAAAGAGTTTGTTCTACTAACTCACTAAATGTGAGAATTCAAAACTAAAGCTTAGACTCTTAAAAACTCTGCACAGAGAGTGATATGAAAATGAAGATCAGAGTAGCATTGCAAGCTTTGAGATTTTCTCTTGATAGCTTGAGTAGTTGTTTGCTTGTTTTCTCTTGAGAGAATTTTTTGAATCACTGAGTATTGCTTCGCTTGTTGTTGTGCAAGTTTTCTCTACATTGTGTCTTCAAGAAGAGAGGTATATATACATATCCAGCTTTGAGCCTTGATCAACTTTGATCTTCAACGGATGGAAAAGGATCCGTTCTGATGAGCATTGAATGCATTTGATCCGTTGAGTCTGATAGCTTCTGAAGTTGCTAATCAGCAGGATAGACTATCAAGGGATAGCTAAAACTGGTGCTGACATATCTTCTGTGTACAACGAAAGTTGCCTTTTGTCTTTCTAAAAGAAGAAGGTCAACTTCTTTATGTGTCAGAGACATTCTGGCTTATGCTTTTACGTTTGAATGAATATTACAAAGAATGTTTGTCCCAAGGATATAAACCTTTTACAGGGAATAATAAATTCAAATACTTTTACAAAGTATTCGCGCTTAAAATATAAAAGCATTATTGGACTAGCTATTACAAAAGTAACCGAAAGAGTCTTTGGACTCATGGTTCTATTTATTACCGTCCAGTCTAAGAAGGACATAAATCACTGTTGAACCAGGTTGGACGAGATAAAGTCTTTGGACTTTAGATCGTCTTCGGACTCAAATAAGTTTTATCCTGCACACTTAATATAAAACGTTAGTCTATAAGAAATCTTTGTTCTTCTTAAATTAGCCCTTTGTTAACATTAAAACATAAGGGATTATTTGGACCATAACCACTTTGGTTCCAACAGGTATGGTCACTACGAGTACTCGGTTATGCCGTTCGGTTTGACTAATGCTCCAGTTGTGTTCATGGACTATATAAACAGGATCTTCCGACCGTTCCTTGACAAGTTTGTTGTTATGTTCATAGACGACATCCTTGTGTACTCTTTGAGTAGTGAGGAACACCGAGAGCATTTGAGGGCGGTGTTGCAATTGCTAAAGGACCGGCAATTGTATGCTAAACTGTGGAAGTGCGAGTTTTGGTTAGTGGAGGTTCAGTTTCTAGGCCATGTGATCAGTAAGGATGGAATCACTGTAGATCCTGCGAAACTCGAGGCTATAGTGAGTTGGGAAAGCCCTAAGTCTGTAAGCGAGGCAGTTCATAGAAGGATTCTCAAAGATTGTGTTACCTATGATGCAATTGACGAGAAAGGGAAAGGCGTTTGAGTGGTAAGAGGCTTGCGAGCAAAGTTTCCAGGAGCTGGAGAGAAGACTGACCACATCACCAGTGTTGGTGTTACCAAATCCTTTAGGGCGATTTTATGTGTATACTGTGATGCATCTTATCAAGGCTTGGGATGTGTACTCATGCAAGAAGGAAAAGTGGTGGCGTATGCCTCCAGGCAGTTGAGGACACATGAGCGAAACTACCCAATGCATGATCGGGAATTGGCTGCGATAGTGTTTGCATTTACGATATGGAGACATTATCTTTATGGTGCTAGATTCAGTTTATTTAGCGACCATAAAAGCTTGAAATATCTGTTCTACTAGAGAGAGTTGAACATGAGGCAGCGAAGGTGGATGGAATTCATAAAAGACTATGAATTCGACCTGCAATACCATCCAGGTAAGGCGAATGTAGTAGCGGATGCCCTCAGTAGGAAATCCCTACGTGAATCTGCCATGATGATAAAGGAGCTAGAGCTGTTAGAGGCGTGTAGGGATCTGAATATAGAAGCGAAAATCGTCGAGGATAAGTTAAATCTGGGGATGGTTAGAGTAACTAGCGATTTCCTGAATCTTTTATGGAAAAAGCAAGTTGAGGATAAGTACCTTGAAAGTGTAAACCAGTTAATAAAAGAAGTTAGGACTTCGGAATTCAAAAAAGGTACTAATGGTCTACTTAGGTACGGTGATCGGGTTTGTGTGCCAGCAGAGCGAGGTTAAGAATATGATCTTGGAGGAAGCACATAAGAGCAAGCTGAGTTTTCATCTAGGGGCTACCAAAATGTACCAGGACCTGAAGAAGATGTTCTAGTGCCCAGGGATGAAGAAAGAGGTGGCGGCGTATGTCCTAACCTGCTTGGTGTATCAGAAAGCGAAGATTGAACACCAGAAGCAAGCAGGGTTGTTGCAATTGCTGGATGTCCCAAAATGGAAGTGGGATAACATTGCCATGGACTTTGTTTCTGGGTTGCCAAGAACTCAGAAAAGATGCTATACAATCTGGGTGATCATTGACAGGTTGACGAAGTGTGCCCACTTCTTACCTATCAACCAGAGTTACTCTCTGGAGTGATTAACTCAGATCTACATCAAGGAGGTTGTGAGGCTGCATGGGTTACCTTCAAGCATCATTTCGGATCGTGATCCAAGGTTTACCTTAAGGTTTTGAAGGAGCTTACACAGTGCTAAGGGAACTAGGTTAAGTCTAAGTTCTCCTTACTATCCTCAAACGGATGGTCAGTCTAAACGAACAATTCAATCTTTGGAGGATCTCTTAAGAGCATACGTGTTGGAGAACACGGGAAGTTGGGACGAGTTCCTTCCATTGATCGAGTTTACTAATAATAACAGTTTCCATTCAAGTATTGGCATTGCGCCATATGAGGCACTATATGGACGAAAGTGCAGGACATCGTTTTGCTGGTTTAAGAATGGGGAAAGTCAACTGGTAGGTCCGGAGCTGGTACAGCAAACGACGGAACAAGTTCGTGTGATCCGAGAAAAGATGAAGACCGCAAGGGATAGGTAGAAAAGCTATGCAGACAAGAGGAGAAGACCCTTAGAGTTTCAAGAGGGGGACCATGTCTTCATGAGTTACCCCACGAGCTGGAGTGGGCAGAGCAATAAAATCCAGAAAGCTAACACCCAAATTCATAGGACCGTTTCAGATTCTTCGACGAATCAGCCCTGTAGCCTATCAGATAGCTTTACCCCAAAATATGTCAAATCTCCGCGACATCTTTCACGTCTCTCAACTCAGAAAGTACCACCCTGATCCCTCACACGTGTTAAAGCCTGAATCAATCCAACTGAAAGAGAACCTAGAGTTCGAGGCTTTATCGGTACGGTTAGTGGATAGAATGATCAAAGAAATGTGCGGCAAACATATCCCTCTGGTGCGAGTGGAGTGGGACTCGATGACTGGTGATTCAACGTGGGAACGTGAAGCTGAGGTGTGCCAGAGTCATCCTTATCAGTTCACAGGTATGCAACGGAAATTTCGGGGACAAAATTTTCTTTAAGGGGGTGGTAATGTAACATCCCGACTTTTCTATAACTCTAATAGAGTTAGTTAATCTCGATTAAGTCTTTGATTGCTTGAGTGACTTGTTTTGTGTTAGTTTAAGACCTAGTTAGAAGCTTAGGAATAGGCTTTAACAAGGTTGGAAGTGCCTAAGGTATTAAACGAGAAACTGGGGAAGTCAGAAGTTTGGAAGGCTCTTCCTAGCTGAGCAGCACGCTCAAGCGTGGGAAAGGTGCACACCCTAGCGTGCCAACGCTAAAGCGTTGGCATGTTGCATGCTTAAGCGTGCTGGGTGCATTTGCCAGCTGGTGTGCTTTCTGACGCGTGTGCGACACGTGTCAGGCCAGGGTGAAGGCGGAGTGGACAAGGTTCCATGCTCAAGCGTGGAGAGAACCCCACGCTCAAGCATAGGCATGCTCAAGCGTGGCATTCCTACGCGCTTTAGCGTTCTCAACAGGATGAAGTCAGGTGTTTCTCCTTTTTTCCTCATTTCTTCCACGAAATCTTGGAGAGTTCAGAGCTTTTCCAGAGCGTTCAGAGAGAGAAACATAGTTCTAGTGTGAAAAGCTCAGCTTCGAGGCGATCAAAGTATCGGAACGCGATTCTGACTGCACGGTTGTGCTCGCAGTGAAGTTTTTTACAACTTTGACGGATTGGTTTCTCGATTCGCTAAAGGTAAACTCAAATCCCTAACACGTGTTCTTCGTGCTCTTCGTGTTCTGCGTGGTTCTTCAAGTCTTTACCTTTCCTCTTTTACCTTTGAGCTTGCCTTAGGGCTAACACTATTGTATATGTGTTGTGCTCGTGATTAGGGCAAAGTTTGTGCTCGTGATTGCTCGAAGTGTAGAGCTTGAGGCCACGGCTAGGGAGCTATTCGTGGCTATTCTTGGAGTTCGTGGCTGCATGCCAGTGGAGCCGGTGTTCGCGTGGATTTACGTGCTAGTTGGTCAGGTGGGGAGAAAGAGTATTGCTGTCGTCGGGAAGGCAAGAGTAGCGTAGATGTATTTTCTGTTATGTGTAGGGAAGCCCTAATCCTACTAGTGGTTGAGCCCCGATAAAGTACCTAAACCTAGGTTTAGCATACTTTGGGCTATCACCTATAAGTTTGGAAACCCTAGGTTAGAGAACTGTTGATTGAGGATGATCTATTTCGTATGATTGTGGTGGTGTTGATTTTGCTATATGCTATCTGTATACGTGCCTACATGTTGCTTGGTGTATGATATCCCTGTATATTATTGATGTTGATATTATTACTGTTGCGGTTATGCTGCATGTGGAGATATTGTGTTGTGGCGGAATACCGGTTAGTGTTAAGTTGGTTGTGTGTCGTGTTTGTGTCGGGTTGATACCGTGGGTGGTGCCGTTGCTGTTATGTTGACTGTTTGAGGCTATAGCTCGTGGATGCGTGGCGTCGAGGCTGTAGTCATGCTGATGCGATGGCATCTTCTCGTTGTTGTTTGAGTGTTAGGCTTGAGATCCGGTATCAAGCCAGTTGAGGATGTTTGTTGTATATCATTTGCTGCCAAGTGGCGAGGCCGTATGATAGGTAGTATGGGTTGCCAACGTCATACGAGGTTAGTTGTACCTGAGTATGGTACGGAAGGCGGAAGGGGAGGTCAAGTGAGTGACGTTGGGGATGTTGCTGGTCTCGGGAATAGTTTAAAGTGATGGCGAGCGGTTCGGTTTCTTGGACAAACTAACTCCGTTCCGACACAGAACCTGTTCCGGTGAGGAACCAACTTTGTGAGATTCGGCCGACATGCTGCATGCGTTTAGCATCCCAGTCTAGTGGATTGATCTGAGGGTGAGACTCATGGAGATGGATGTTTGTTGCATATGTTGTCTCGAGAGACGTGTGGTTGTGTGTAGTAATTTTTATATCTGTTATGCTTGCTACTTGTTACATGCTCTTGTTTACTGCACTGCTGTTGTCATTTCCGATTTTTGCTATGCACTGTATTCTTATCTCCCTACTTTTTTATTATTGGTTTTAGTTCTTGGTTTGCGTGAAGACGGGGAGCCAGCTACAGGAGATGATGGACCCGAGGGTACACCCTTTCATCATGTTAGTATCGGGAATACCGGTACCGGGGTTGATCGAGATTGTTTACCATGACGAGAGAGGGTGGCGCGCGGACCCCTCTACTTACTTGATGGTCTACACGGGACCGGTTAGGATTCTCTTCAGAGGAGGGGCATCACACATAGAGGATCTTATAGGGACTTACAGAGTCGTCCAGTTCCTTCCCTTCCCGCGGATGTGACACCCACCGAGGCAGCAAGAGCAGGACTACCTGTGGGCAGCGCCACAGTCTTCAGTGGTACCCAGTAGGCGAAGTTTTGTCTACAGAGGTTAGCGGAGGCGTATCAAGTAGTACCTGAGGACATATCGGAGACGTCGCATCGTGGTGTCGAGTTCCTCTTCCGAGTACGAGCCTACGCGGGTTTCTAGGCGTACGCCTGGAGAGGGACAGAGTAGCTCAAGGCATCCTCATCGCTGAGGGTGAGGGCCTGCCAGTGCGTCTCTAGGGCTGTGAGGCGAGGTTTTTGATGTATTTTGAGAGTAAGATGGGTGTGCTGGAGTGCTTTGAGGGTTTTTCTTTTGGTTTGTGGTTTATTTTCTTTTATCCTTTCAGTTGTTTTTGTGCAGACAGTGTGTATATGTATGTATAGTGCCCTATTGATGGGGCTACGCATATGTGTGGTAGTTGTATAGTTACTTTATGTTTGCGCTTTACTCTGATGGTGTCTATGCTTTTCCGTAGACGTCGTTTGTTTGTCGTTTTGTTCTGTTACGATGTTTGTATACCACGCTATCGCTATAATACGGTTAGGCATAGTTAATAAAGTAAGCTTGGGACTAATGGGATTATCCTACGTAAGTGGGGTCGTCTCACAATGTATTATCGGTATATTGTATACTAGCTCTGATATGTGACATTGGGTTTCGGGTCTGGTTTATTTCCGCAGTTATTGTGTTTTAAATGTTTTAAACTTATTTGGTTTAAACGGTTATTTGTTTTGGATAATGTGGTACTCGTTACTCTTTAAACAAGTTTTTATTTTTTAACATGTTTTTAATTTAAAGACTTGCATGATTTATTGTATATATATTTATCATATGCGGGGTACTGGGTGTCATACTGCACCCATGGATGAAGATACTCCTGCGGAAGAAGACAACTCTAAAGACGAGCACGACCGTGCCGAAGCGCATTAGTTCTAAATAAAAAGAGGGAGAGCAGAGCACGGGCTAACCCTAGCCCTTGCTCACCCCTAGCTCACCTATCTGCGCCGCAAGACACATTTTCAACATCCCAATATCTTAATTTCTCTCTTCTCAGGTATGCATCCTCATCCCTCTTCTCTCTTTGTGTGGTTAGGTTTTAGGTTGTGTTCTCATTATCTCTTCTCCCTTTCTTTCTTTTGATTCTTTCTTGTGTTGTTAGATTGCTTTGTTTTTCTGTATTAGGACTCACTAGTTTGAGTAGCTATTAGAGTCTATGCATGATTGAGTTACAAATTCTGTGATTTGGTGAGTTCTGCTCGAAGCATAAGTCGAAGCACGGCTGTGCTGTTCCACAAACAGGTTGTGCTGCTCTTCATTCTGAGTTTCTGTTAAAGCACGGGCACGAGCATAGCCGTGCTTCACATAGAACAGGTCGTGCTAATTAAATTTCTGGAAAATCATGTTTTCTCTAAGCACGGCCATGCTCACCCCAGAATTCTTATTTGTATAACTTTATATCTGGGAATTCATTCCCTCTGTCTTGTGCTTATATTAACTGAGATCATTGCTACATTCTTCACTAATTATGATTATTTTTTACACTAATTCTTGATTTTGGTTTATGCAGGACTATGGCATCAAAACATGGTCACTCTGAGCATGTTGGACCCTCCTGACCTTTCGGGAACGAGCTGCTCACCTTTCACCATGAGGATCATGAGACGAGGTTCACTTAGCTATACCTTTTTTAGATCATGTCCCAAAAATATTTGGATATGGACATTCTTGCCACCCATGGCCTTGCTCCCTAGGTCAACCATCTCCCACAGAACATTGGGTCGGAGTGAGTGGCTGCTATTTGATGCCCCGGCTACAGAGACAGTCTGGACGAATCAATATTGGGCTGGATTATTAGAGACCCCTATGGAGTTCTTGGATGGGGCCTTTTGGGATTCGATTATAGGGGGAGGGCCGAGCCTTATAACCCTCGCCTAGCAAAGTCCTCTGCTTTCACAGATATATCCTACGCGTGATTCATCGTTGGCTTGCTCTATCCATTACCGGCCACTATTCTACGCCTGGCGGGGTCTCTCGGACAGATTTATTTATCCTATGGTGCATGATCCAGGCCCAGCCGCTGAATGTCGGCTATATTCTGCTGCAGACATGTCTGCACTTAGGTCACAGACAGAGGCCGGGCCAGAGGGGATATATTCCGGTCGGATCGTTCTTGTCTCAGCTGGCTCGTAACATGGAGCGGCTACACCCACGGGCCCAACATATTAGCTTGATGTCTAGCATCGATGAAAGGATGTTGTTGTCCACAAAAATATTGACCCGCGGGCCTTGTGGGGAGCTCAGACTTGCTGGAGCGGATGTTGCTCAGGACTTAGATAAGGAGCATGATCAGGAGGAGGAGCAGGCCCCACATGGAGATGCACCTATGCATGACCCTTCTGCTCCGTCGGCCCATGTGGAGGACTATCAGAGACTCACTGTCTACCTCAATCGGTTAAAGCTGGGAGTGTATGCTCGCTTGGATTCCCAAGAGCAGAGCTTCCAGCAATTCTCGACAGATGCCTTTCAGAGGTTCAACACCTAGGATTAGCAGATGACACTTATGTTGTAGATGATGCAGCGACATTTTTACCATCCTCCTCGTCACCAGTGATCACACCATCTTGGTACTTAAGCGCTTACGCTATTGTATCAAGTTTGTCATTTTGTACTCTTCTCCTCTCCTTCTCTACACTTGTACTTCATGTTATTTTTGTTGCATTGAGGACATTGCCACTGTTACATGTGGGAAGGAAAAATATATATTTTTCATGTTACATACAACTAACTGGCTTATTTCTTTTTTATGATAAAAATTAGGGGGGAAAAATTTTGATAAATTGCTTTGATAGTCTCACAAGTAAATTTGAAAAGTTGGTCTTTTGAAAACTGAAAATTAGTAAAAAAAATTCTTTGTTTGATAATTTTTCATTAGATTTAGCGTCTAAATGTGAGACTTGGGCTTTAATAGGGGTTAGACTACAATGCTAAATTTATTTGATATTAACCCTTTTTCTTTGATGAGTGTGATTTCTCAGGTGGATGCATTCTAAAACTTGTCCTGAGATCATTTTTAGGCGAATTTGATTTAGGTGCATGTGGAAATCTGGTTGGGGCACTCTTAGTTATTTTTCTGGCCTGCATTATTTTGTTAAACACTTCCACTAGTTGTCCAATTTGAGCCTTTATGAAAATTATTTTCTTTGGTCCCTATCTTAAAAATTGGAAAATTGTTCTAGGGGACCTCTTAGAAGTATAATGGAGCAATAGCAGGAACGTGTTATCTAAATCTCCTTCCGGAAATAAAAGTGTTAAAAATAGGCTGGCAAGTAAAAAAGGCTTCTCTCTCTATATTCAAAAAGAAAAAGAAAAGAATTTTTTTTTGGTGAAAATAAAGTTAGAGAGGAAGCAAGAAAAGAAAAACAAAGCCCATAGCGATGGAAGGGAAAAAAAGGAAAGGTTGAAGAAAAAGTAGGAGGTTTTTGAAATATTTATGAAAAATAATGCTAATTGCACTTTATGCTCTTTTATTTGCTTCAAGAGGTTACTACTTCATTTTTGGTTAGCCATTTGAATATCCATTTTCTTTCTCTATCACTCCTGACATCAATACCTTGGTCCCCTTTCAATCCATGAAAGACCCTTTCCTTCTTCTACATGCATGTGAATCATTTTGTGGAGATTTGGTCAATGGACAAGCCTATGGTAATATATTTACTTTGAGAATCTTGAATGCTTGATATCTTTTGCCCAATACACTAAGAGATTGTGTATAACGCCCCAATTTTCAAGTTTTATAATTATTCAGTATTTAAGCGTTTGTATTTTATTGGAGGGTCTAGAAAGTGAAATAAAATAATCTGAGACCATAGTCATGCTCTACGCTATCGTAGGAAGCTATGATTAATTTTGGGGCGAAAACTCAAACGGAGCCCGATCTACGTTTTTCACTGACAGTAGTGTTTTTCTACTATCAAGACCTAATTTTAACTAACGGTCAGAACCATTAGCCTTAGAATTTAATTCTCTACATTTTTGCTAAAATCCGTCCTGACGTCCAAAAGTCAAAATAATATATTATATTCGGGCGTATACTCAATCCGGGTGCCGAACAGAGCTGGATATGGATTTAACGGGACCCGCTAACGGATAATCTTGATGTCACATCAGTGTCACATCAAGTTGAATTTCATGCCACCCTCATGATGACATTTTCAAAATATCTGGACGCGAAATGACCAAAATACCCCTGATCTTTTAAGGAAATGGCCAAATTGTCCTTTGGTAATTTACAAGTTTGCCATGACATCAAAATATCTATTTCTCACCTCCTCACCCTTGGCCATTTCGAGCTCTCTCTCTTTTCTCTCTTCTCTCACTTTGTTCTTCAAGTTCTCCAAAGTTGTTCATTTCCTTCAACCATTTCTTCACTTTGATCTTGAAAAAGTTGAAGTTTTTGGTGAAATCAAGTTGTTTTTCTCTTAAGGATTAGCATCAAGGAGGTATAAATTCCATCCTAGCTTTCTTAATCTCTCTATTTCTTCTTTTGAATCTCTTGATTCATGAAGATCCAAGTTTTGATTCATAACTTTGAAAATTCATAGAAAAGTGTAGAAAAATCCTTTTAATACCAAATCAATTTCTATGATCTAGTTTCATCATTCTCTTTCATTATCCAAGAGCATGAAATCAAATAAGTTTACTAGCCATTTCTTCTAGGAGTGGCCGAATCCACCTTTGTTGAAAAGCAGGAGTTTTACTTCAAAATTTTGAGTAATGTAACTCAATCTAGTGTTGTGTGTACTTCAGGATCATTGATCTAAGAGTTGGAAACCAAATGAGCTTCCAGGCTCATAAGGGTTTTCATGGCCGAAACCTCCATGGATGAGTGGATGGGGTTTTGGTTTAAGTTTTGTTATAATAGGCTTTGATCTAGTCTTACCACACCTAATAAGGATGGAATCCAAAAGATAGGAATTTTTAGACATCCCTAGTTATTTTTATAGCTCCATGGCCGAATCCTATATAGGTAGGAATAGGAAGATTTGTGTTGTTAAATATTCATGTTTGGATTGACTATGTGTATGTAGTTGTGGTTGAGTAATCGGACGAGGAATCGGGAGAATTCGCGGGCCGATCGGACGACTTTTGCTCGGAGGATAACTTCAACGGATAAGGGGAGTTTGCCTGAGGCATTTTTCCCGATAACTATATGTTATCTGTGATTGATTTGTGTAGCTCTGTTTGAGCTTCGTTGTGATTGTAATAATGGTTTATGCTTTAGTATGCTTTAGCATATCTTCATGATGATATTGATTGGATGAAAAATATTTTCATGTATGTTGAAAAACCATACTTTGATCTCTAGATCAAGTAAGGATTTTTATGCTTGATTATGATGCAATGATGTATGATTGTTGTTTGTCATAATATTGTCAGCGTTTTGAGCTATGACTTGTCTACTTGGAGAAGCAAAATCTTCACATTCCTTTTGAGGAAGCTTGCGGCCTTAATGAGAAAAAAATAGAAGAACATGAGTTGTTCTTGAACAATCAAAGTTTTGAAGTAAGAAAGTGTTTTAATAACTTATGTTTCAAAGAAAAACAATAAGTGGTTTTGATCCAAAGATCAAATGGAGTTTCAATATCCAAGTGTTTTTACTAAGGTGAAAATGTCTTTTACTTTAGCCATAGGTCATCTAATTAAATTAAGTGTTTTAAAAGGAGAAAGATAATGAAAGTGATTTCATGAAAGTAAAGTAATATGAAAGTTACCTTAGAATTAAGACAACATTTCATTTTCAAATATAAAGAGGATTTTGTCCTTAAGTGTTAATTAAAGGAACCATAGTTAGAAAGTTGAATAAAGATTACATTTCCTTTACACCAACTTAGATCATGGTTTTACACTAAGCTAGTAAGGAAAATCCTTTTCAAAATAGTTAAGGTACTTTACCTTAATCAAAGTAACAAAGTTCTTTCAAGTCATGAGTTTTCAATCAAAAAGGATTTGATTTACAAAGAGAGTTTTTCAACTCAAATCGTAAGGTTTTACGCATGAAAACCTAAGTTGGAGTAATTAACTTAGAGTTGAAGACAAGAGATAATTAAGTATGGTATGTGGTGGAACAAGACCATGTACTATACCATTGATGACTTAGTTCATCAATGACTTCATAAGAATTAAGTGAATCAACACTTATTTCATTATTTGAAAATCAAGGAGTAATATCTTAGAAAGGATCAAAGACTCATCTAAGAGGATTCTCAATCCTTCTTCATAATACTTAGGACTTGAGATGTGATTCATAAGACATAAACACAAACATGAAACGTTTTGGGTTTTGAAACAGTAGTTCGATAATGGACTGGAGGTCCGGATCCAAGAAAAATGATTCGATTGTTTCAGTCTTGTAATGATCGGGACAAGAGAGATTCTGAGACTGTGCAGGTATGAGACTGTATAGTTGAAGGAATCCTGAGATTGTGTAGATATGGGATTGTATAGTTGAAGGAATGCTATAAGAATTGATTGGTACTACCTATACCAACAAGATTTATCTTCTTTTCGGAAGCCCAGAACATAAGAACTCCATAGTTAAGCTTGCTTGACTTGGAGAAGTTGTAGGATGGGTGACCTTCTGGGAAGTTTCCTAGAAAGCGTGTGAGTGAGGACAAAGCACGCTGAAAAGACCCGTGTTGGTTTGTGGGGACAGTCGACAATTCTGAAAGCAGTCCGGATCATTCCAAAGGAATCACGAGATATTTATCTGGTGGATAAATGTTTTATAATACAAAGACACGTATAGTTCCTAAGGAAGAGAACCTTAGTAAACCCTGAAGTTTATCCGGTGGATAGACATTGATTTATCGCATCCGCTTTGTGTGTAAGCATTGTCATTTCATTGCATGAGTTTGTAAGGCCTTGAGCCTAGGAGTTGAGCTTACACCTAGATGTTGGTGCGAATCTTACAGTGACGATCTTTAATGGTCTTTGGAGGTATCAGAGTTGGAAGGGCTGACATGTGACCAGTTGCTGATTCTTCTGTGTCGTGGCGAATCCGAGCAATACACTGATATCCTCTACTAGATACCGCACTTTTCATGTTTGGTCGAGAGTGTTTCCTTAAAGCCAGATACATGCACGTTACGAATGTTGTAGCATCTTGCTCATGGCTGGCAAGAACATGTCCTCCCATTCACTCTCTCTAACGATTTGTTAGCTCCATGGAGTAGGGGCCAGATTTTTACCCTTATGGCATATGGCATTGAGTCATGTACATCGCATTGCATGGCTGTTGATAATTACATTTACTTATTGTACATCATTATTCTATTTTCGAAGATGTCTTTTGCTGCTAATTGATTAATATGATATATTGTAATTTATGGTATGCGTGTTGAACATGTTATTACTTGGTGTATCGCCTTGTGTTACTCCTGCTGTTGTGATGTGTTGATACTACATATGTTCATATGCTATTTTGTGTGTCGTGCATGTAGTTATCGCGTTTCAATCCATATATTAGTTACTCACCCTTGCCTGTACATGTTGGACACCATGTTGTGTTTTTGGATATGTGTACAGATGCTTCTCAATGGTCTTTTGTGTCACTTCGGGACTCTTTAGCTTGCGTTTCTCAATGCCGACTATGAAGATGTGTGGACTGTTGACAATGAGGCCCAGTCTCATTGGTACGATGTATCCTAGGTAGTAGGCTCTATTGTCCGTAGAGTTCCTTTATCAAACCAGCTCTTAGGATTTTAAATGTTTAAGTTGAGAAAGTCGGTATATGTGGTTTTGAAGAGCTCTGTATAGTTTGGAACTTCAATATGAAAAACAATTTCAGGAAAGAGTATATGTGATGGTGAAATGGTTTATGAATAAGCCCAGTTTATGTATGTTGCCAAGAATGATGTGATTTTATTATTGTGATATGTGTATCACTTTTTCGAAGTATTATACCGAAAAATTTTACACCCGAGTTTTCTTACTTAAAGTAAATTGTTATTTTCCGAAAGCAACTAGCAATTCTCTTTAAATTTTAATTCCGCACGTGTTCTTTATGTAATGCCTAGTGGGGTTGTTACATTGTGAGTAGAGTGACCCATGGTCTTTTGGAAAGTTTGATTTAAAGGAATTTAAGTTTGTAATTGGGTAATCTCTTGACTTCTTCTGAAAAATATACTTGTTTGACTATCTTTGCAATTCTGATGATTCTGATTGTTTGGGCCCTCCTGATTTAAATCTCAAAATTATTTTTGAAAACTCTTTTAAGCTAGATAATTGCTTGAGGGCAAGCAATACTCAAGTGTGAGAAGTTTGATAAACCTCAATTCTGTGCATTTTATGGGGGGTAATTAGGTTATATTTCAATGCATTTGATGATGATTATTATTGTATTTCATCCTTTTTCCCAAGTTTTTACAAAATTGATGTTTAAAGGCAGCTTGATTAACAAGCACGGCCGTGCCAGGAAGAAGCACGTCCATGCTAAAGTGAAGCAAGACTTTACTCAGTGAAGCAAGTCCGTTCTCAGAGAAGCACAATCGTATATAAAAGGAAGCACGCCCGTGCAGAATAAAGCATGCTCGTGCTCAAGCTCATGCACTAATGACGCTGATTTATGAACTCTGTACGCCCGTACTAATTTGAGCACGATTGCATATGAATGAAGCACGCCCGTGCTGGCGGCGCTGACAGACCTAATTTTGGGGCTTTCTCTCCTATTTTCTTATAAATAAAGACCCTCTGTACCATCATCAATCATCTCTTGACATCTATTATCTCTTATTACTTTATAGCTTTTAGTAGTTTGTTTAGAATTCTAAAGTAGGATTTGTGCTACAAAATTGGAATATTATTTAATGCCACGGGAAGTTTTTGTTCTTCAAGTTCAGCCAAATGGCTGAGGCTGCTCATGCTTTTCCCATGACGAGTTTTGTGAGCCTCTAGATTAAAAGAAATATCTCCAAATTTTGCAGCAATGCGGTTGAGGATTTCTTTTTGGAGATTTGAAATGCCTCTAGTGTACATGGTTGTTGACAAAGCTAGCCTCAACTCCGTGACTGCTGTTTCTTCTATAGGGATGTCTTTGTTAAGCTTCTCCTCAATACGAGAAAGGTGTTCATCTATAGGGGAGCTGGCTGAAGTGATGGTTATGGGGATAGCTGTCTGGAAGTATTGAAAAAGTTCTTCTTCCGGAATGGAATCCTCAAGTGAAGTAGCCGTTGGAGGAGTAATGGGTTTGTCTTGTACATGAGTTGCCATTTCTTGAATTGGCTACTCATTTATGATGTCTTCAGTGGTGGGGATGGTAGTCGATTCAGGGTTGGCAGCTACAGGTGACAGCTGCGGCTGAGTAACAGGAGATGGCAGTGGATGAGCACTTGATTTTGAGGTTGATATTTTCTTCTTATGCTGTGTTGGAGGGGTAGATAATTCCTAGGTTAAGGCATGAATCATGGAAGAAATTATCTGTATCAGTATAAAGGATTTAGCCAGTGAATGAGGGATTGATGAAAAAAGGAAAATGAGTTAGAAATATACCTCAGCTCCATGAGTAGTCTCTGGGGTGTTTCTTGAAGTATGAGCCATGGTTGTCTTGGTTGATTTACTCTTCTAGAAAGGAATGAAAAGTCAGAAATGAAAGAGTAAATGTGAGTTAAGGATGTATATGAAAATCCGATTACCTTAGCTGATTTTTCGGCTGAAGAGTTTCTGGTTTTTGGCCTTGAGGGATTTGATGGAGCTTCAGTCATAGTACTTGCTTGTCTGGTTCTTTCCCTTGTGGAAATGGGGGTTGTGTCAGAAAGTTTCTCTACATCAATCACATTCTTTCCTGAAGGAGATAGGCAAAAGGCGTGTAATCAGTAAACTAAGCAGGCAAATTGAAAATTGGTTCTCCAAAAAATTAAGACATTTGGATTACCTTTTGATTTAGAAGCAGGCTTGGTAGCTTGTGTTTTCTTGCTTAAAGGAGGAGCTTCTGGGGTTGGCTGAGAAGCTGTGTTTTGTTGCTCACCTTCTGTTAACCTAAGAAGACATCTGGATAAATCCTCTAGAAAAACTTTTTGTAGGACTGATGGCCACCAATTGATGAATGGAGAAGTTTCTCCTGGCAAACGATCAAAAGAGACATAAGTAAACGAGGTCAGTTTATCAGTGTTAATCTATGTTACTTCAGCTATTTCCTTAGTTGAGAGGAGTGGTCTTTTGTAAGGAGAAGCCCGGGATTCATAAGCTGTGGGTATATTCTGAAGTAAGCCGAATTGTCTAGTAAAACATTGAGGATAGTACGGCTCAACTGAAGATTTATTGTTTCTTGATGTGGGTCTGACTCCACATAAAAGATCCCTAGCCGTTAAAATACTGCTCTATTCTGATATGATTTCCTTCCGAAGAGAAGTATCAAAGATTTTTTCTGGAGTACAAAAGATCCATTTGGGGCCAATATTGGTTGAGAGAATTTTGTTGAGATCAGTTGAACGCCTAAATTAAGTGGTGATCAAGTTGTTTACCACAACAAAAACATATTTCTGAGCAGTAGGGATTACTTGAAGATGTTGGCCAAGTACTGGTGGGTTGGTAGGAAGTAGTGTAGGGTTGAAAGAACATCAATGAATTCTAGAAATTAAAGGGTGATCCGGAGCTGGAGGAACCAGATAGGACCTGGATTGTTGTCTAGCTTTTCTTTCCTCATTAGCCGATCCAGAAATACAAATAAGCCTCTGTATAAAAGAGAGAAAAACAGAGGACCCAATGCTAATGTTCTTCCAGAAGTGATGAGGGAAACATAGTATGAACATTCACCTACCACTTAACAAGAATTGGTGCAAATAAAGTATTTGCACAACCAATACAAAAGAAAGGTGTTGTGCTCACCTTCAGAAACGTTTCCTTGGGTTTTTGCATTAGCCGAAAGAAAAGTGGAATAGTATGCTTCTTTGTGTGAATTGTATTCCCAAATCTGGAAAAGTTGAGACATGCAAAAATGGAAGTTCTTCACCAAGTAATGAAAGACCCGTAATGGCAGCCACATCTAGCAAAGTAGGACTTGCCATGCCGAATGGAAAAATGAAGCCATTGATGGAAGGCGCCCAAAAGCTTGAAAAGCCATAAATTAAGTCTGGGTTGAGAGAAATGTCATGTTGAGAAAGCATGATTATGTCGTAAATCCCCCAAGATTTCCAAAGATCACCTTTACTTGATGATACCCGGGCAAGCCAATCACCATAGGGTTGAGTTTTGGGAGGCCGGGTCCTAAAATCGGAAGGGCATTTTTGAATAGTGAACCAATCAGCCGATATAGAAAGAACGAAGGTAGTGGGAGATAAAATGTGGTCTAAAAATAGCTTGCCCTCATTAATGTCCAGGGTAGAAGGTTTTATGGTGAAAGATTGATGAGTTATGTGCAAGAAAGTAGAACTTTCGTCAATATTTGTGTCATCGGATTCTTGGGAGTGGGTTCCATGGTTTGAAGAAGTGCGTGATGAGGTTTCCGAAGATTAATCATCACCGTATGAATAGTGACTGCGATCTGAGTTAGAGCAAGACATGTTAATAGAGTTTGATTGCTGGAAACAAGAAAACAAGAAGTAAGAAAAGGTAAAGAAGATGGCAAGGTAACAATAATTGGCTGGTTCGACGGTCGGCTAAATTTATACAGTTTAGTAAGGGTAGCTGAACGGATAAGTAACCGTTACCTATTGATGAGACTGTTGTGAGACTGCAGGGATAGTGAGTATTTTGTGGAGCTCGAGGGAATGGTTACATCACTCTATCTTTACCAAGGGTTAAAATAAAGGGTGTAAGGGGGCAAATGTTATCTCCACAAAATAAATTTGTCATTCAGTAGTCGTTAATTATTGGATATCCGAATCCAATTTATTAGTCGAAAGGTGCTAGTCGAAAGTATAGCCGAATTTACTATTACATATGGCAGCCGAATTAATGAAAATTGGGTAGTCGTTTTACAATGTGTTAAAAGAAGGAATGGCTAGTTGTTGAGTTGGTCCAGTTTATCTTCGATTGAATTATGTGAAGGTATATTAGCTAAATAATTTGGCTGAAGATTAATTAGAATTCCTGCATTGTAGGAGTGGAAAATGCATATGCCTATAAAAGAGAGATTTAAATAAAAGGACCGTTTGAAGCTTAAAATGCTAAAAGGTTTTGCCGTTTTGAAGGAACGATGAGGAATACAACCAGTTGGATGAACATGAAGACGTGCCTATAATATAGGAGTGGTTGTTAGTCACGTTTAGTCGTTGGTTATTGTAATTACTTAGTATTTGAGTTTCCTTTGTTAGACATGATGTATTTAGTTGCGAAAAAATAGGAGTTAGTGGTCAACATGGGAAGTTTTAGTATAGTTCATAGTTTTTTGCATATAAATACGAGTTGTAACAGTAATTCAAAGGACACAATCAATCAAATACAACTTACAATTTCTTATCTCTTTACGTTCAGTTTTAATCTTCATTTACTTTAGCATTTTTTCTCACCTTTCACATTAAACGCTCTTTGGAGTAGTTTAGGAACCCGAAAGTTAGGAGACAGAATCCCTTTCATAACGTTATCGACTGATAGGGGAATCATTGTTATTCTGATTCTGATCGAAGTTATGGCTAGTATAAATTTCACGGATAACAGTTTCTAAAGCCACCCACTTTGGTCAAAGAGCCTCCTAATTCCTAAGGCCCTGTTTGGATAAACAGATTATTTAAGCGCTTATGGCATAAGAGCTTATCCTATGAGAGATTATGCCATAAGTGCTTACATTGGATAAGCTAGTTGCGTTTGGATATGTACATTGAAAAGTACTTATACAAAATCCGAACTGTTTGGATGCACAATTTCATAAGCACTTATAAAACTTTATATTTTTAAAAAATTAAAAAGTTTTAAGAATCAAACCATAAGTAAAAATATATTAAAAATTTTAAAAATATCATGATATATCACAAAATGGTTATTAAAAATTAAAAATTCTCCAATCACCATAACACAAAATTAAAAATTCTTCGATCACCATAACACAAAATGGTCATATATATTATAAAATTAGGATTAAAATTAAAATAAAGCTAGAGAGATGTAGGCATCATGTCTCTAATAGTATCTTTGACTCGCTCCATCTGCCTGATACTTCCTTGAGATGGTTGTTCCCATGTGATATCTCCAACTACAGTATCATGAACATCAACATTGTCCTCTAAATCAACATTTTCATCAAATAAACGAAATACTTCATCATCGGTATCATTCCTTCTTATGAAATTATGCAATGCCATACAAGCAACAATGATTTGAGTAGCAGTTTTCAATGGATATTGAGGCATGCTTCCTAGTGTTCTCCACTTAGCTTTACAACACCCAAATGATCGTTCAATTGTGTTTCGAAGGTTAGAATGCATATAATTGAACACTTCGTTTCTTCCTCTAGCTTTAGGCCCTAATCTAAATTGAGGGAGATGATACCCAGTGGTTTTGTAGGGTCCCATGTAACCCATAAAATTAGGATATCCAGCATCAACATGGTAATATTTACCTACAAAAATAATATAAAAAAATTATATACACAGTCATATTGGTATAACATTAAAAAGTATAGGTTACTAACCTGGAGATGGATGCGGAAAATGAAGGCTAGTTGTGCACAATGCATCCATGAAGACCTTAGTATCATATGCAGAACCCTCCCATCCTGCTAGCACAAATGTGAAACACATATTGAAATCACAAACAACCATTACATTAGTTGATGTGTACCCTTTTCTGCAGGTGTAAGGAATTTGTTGTTCAGCAGGTACAATGATTTTCACATGAGTGCCATCTATAACACCAATACAATCCTTAAAGTAAGGATAGTATCGTTCATCATTTCTAATTTGTTGGGGAATATCTCTAAAGGTTGGGTCAACAAGCTTTATAATATCTCTAGAAAGTGCAATTACTGCCTTTAGGACTCTATGGAATTGTCTAGAAATGGTTTCTCCAAAATGTTGAAGTCTCTCTTGTGTATTGCGAACTGAAGCTGGTTGTCCTAACTTGTACAGGAAAAGGCCAACCTGTTCATGAAGTATCATGCCCTTTGTTGGTTTGAGATCATAATTTTGTTCCAAAACATTGCACAACTGTAGAAACACTGGTTTATTCATTCTCAATTGTTCATAACAACGCTTATCATGTCCATGAAGAATCTCTTGAATCCATCCATGTCCTGTCAATGCAGAAGTTCTACATGGACTCTTTACAACACGATTTAAGAAATAATTAGCAGCATGCATTGCCATCAACAATAATACTCTTTTTTTTCCTTTTACTTTGTGACAACTGTCTGTTATCACATGAACTATCACACTATCTGAATCAGAGGCGGTATCATTTGTACTGCTTGTAGACATCCTGTGCAATTATCAAATAAGAAAACCACATAAGAATAAAAATAGAAACAAAACGATACAATAATGTCATAAATTGATAGGTCATTATTACACACAAAGGTTCACTTAACATCACATAATAAAACTAGACGAACAATACAAATAGAAACAAAACACAACCACAAAGTCAAAGCTACAACATAAATGATAAATCAACGACGAGACAAATCAGCCAAGGTGTGGCTCTTAATCCAATTAAGTTGAAGGATAAGGTCTCCCAATAAAACAAATGTCTCCCTATTTGACTTCGATTTCATCAATCTGATACCAAGTACATGGGTCTCACTTCCATACTCCAACCCTAGCAATTGTTTCAACATGTCCAAGCAATCAGCAATAGTAGGAACATTAGCAATTACATCACTAGTAACGGTATTTTCATTGTTCAAACTTTCAATTATACGATCAAATTGGTCACACATTTGAGAACCAATACCACCTCTTTTGTTATCCTTCCCACCCCTTTTCCTAAAGGCCTTTGAATTGAAGAACTTGGTATCTCTTCACTTTGTGAAGTTAACTCCTGAACATCCGGCTCTTCAATCATTAGCATATCTATTCCATCATTTGCTTCAATTCCTTGTTCTGGGTCTGCAGATGGTGCAAATTTCCCATGTTCAGAGGCCACAGTATCCTTAAAAAGGATCCCCATCTCAGGTAAATTTCTTAGCCCCTTGTCTTTGAACTTTGCAGCTTCAGGATATTCCTAAAATAAAAGATCTTTGATTTACTAAATATTTTAAACATCAAACAAATAAACAAATGAAAATATAACTTAAATTTGAGATATAAAATTACCTTAATCTTGCCTTGCCACCACTCTTCAGTTGCCGTAACCGTCTGTGTCCAATGATCCCATCCAATTCCAGTCTCTTTTCCCTTGAGTTTTTCCCATAGCTGCCATTCTTTTTTCAAAAGATCCCATTTATTTTTCATTTGCTTGTACTCATAAGTTAACCCAGTTTGTTCATTGAACTTCTTGATCATGTTTGACCACCCAACTTTATTAAAGTGAGCGTGTGGCCTATTTCCAGCCCGTACTTGCTCAACACAAACGTTCATGAATATTTCATTATTTTTTTCATTCCATTCAGCCTTGGGTCGTTTCCCACTATCACTATTTACTTTATCCTGACTCTGGTTTGAAGCCAGTTTAGTAGCTATTCTAGCACACACAAACAGAATTTGGGGATTGTAAACACAAAAATACCAAATTGGACCGCACCTTAATACCAAATCAGCTAAACATTCATAACATAACAACAATTGTCCTATTTCAAACTAGCAATTGGACCGCACCTAAATACCAATTCAGCAGTGAAATGAAGGAAGAAAAATAAAAGACACGCCACTCCAATATATAGATGCAACACTTTGGGTCCGGTATATTACTAATTTAGTATCATGAATAAGACAAAACAATTTGTAGTATGGCTATGTTATTTATTTCACAGAAATGAAATGAACATGTGCAAGCGGTGGTTCACATATGTTCTGCCATTGTCAGTTGGAGAGAGAGAGAGAGGAAGGAAAGAAAGTGTGAAAATAAAAACACTGAGCAGAGGCGGTGGTTTTCGTCTTTGGAATCTAAACAGTGAAGAGGAAAAAATAAAAGACAGGGAAAGAGTCACAGGAAGGAAACATGGGTTTTAAGTGAAAAAATAAAACGCTAAGTGAAAAAAGGGTGCTCATGGGAATCGAACGAAGGCCAACTCACTAGAATTTTTAAGTGACCCATAAGCTCCACATAAGTTACTAGTATAAGCTTGTTATGAAAGTTTATGCAAATATTTTCTCATAAGCTCTTATTATATAAACTCTTCCAAACATCCTAATATAAGCTCCAATAAGCTCAAAACAAGCCAATCCAAGCCGTCACCACTCAGACTAACGTTTAGGAATTTAGGGATTTGGTTCCACACCACCGCCGCGCCTCACCAGCACGAACCCGTGTCCCATCACGACGTTGTTCTTCACCACGATTTAGGGATTTGGTTCCCTCCCCTTCTCAGTTCTTCATAGCAAGTTCTCTCCTCAAGGGCCTCAACAGCCGTCTCGTTGCCGCCGTTCTGCACCGCCAACAACCGTGTGTCAAGGACCACCGCCTTCGTTCGCACCTTTTCTGTAAGCTTCTTTTCCACTGTTTGATAAGCGTTTCTGGGAAGTTTGATGGCTTCCTTTGAAGTATTTGAGATACACATTTTTTTTTTCTCGAGCATGAATTTTGTTATTCACTCAATGATTATTTTACACGGTGTCTGCTAAATTTGATGGCTTCCTTTTTTGTTTTTGGGTTTTTTACTTTTTGTTGCTTGATTGTGCTTGTTTGTTTTTGTGCTTAATGCTTCATATAAGGATTTGGTTAATTAAATTGGTTTAGCCTTAACTGAATTTAGAATCATAGAAAATCTTATGCCTTTGATTTCTCTGTTTTTATTAACATTAATTTTTTTTCTTTGCTCATCATTGTTTTGTACTTTGGTTATGACTGATACTGCTCTACACCTTAAATTTCTATACTTTATATTCAAATACTGCTCATAACTGATACAGTATGTTGGTTATGTAACACTTCATCTCTCATGTATCTTTATATTCAAATACTGCTCTGAATTTTGTGTAGTATTAAAATTTTGTGGTTTCACGTCGTGGCAAATGCACCAGTAAGATTTTATCTCAGTAGGATTCATGCATGTTTCACTTCATTGCCATGGATATGCACCAGAAAGAACAACTTCATGACAATAGAACTGCCCAGAATTTTCATTGCCATGGATATGCACCATCCTTTGATTTTATTTTCCTTTATTTAGAGTGTTTCCTAAGGTTCCTTGCATAATTGCATGATTTAACAAAAGCATTCAGAATTTTATGCCAGTGCACCAAATTTCAGAATTTTAGAGTGTTTCCTAATGTTCCTTGCATAATTGCATGATTTAGCAAAAGCATTCAGAATTTTCATTCAGAAACAAGTGAAGTTTGATCAGTTTCTTATGCTTCGTAAATAGGTTTTGGAAGTTAATATTCCATTTATGTTTTGCTTATATATATAGACTTGAAGGTTCCAAAGGGAATCAATTTGGATTTGCATCTCAGTTGCATCTTATGGTTGATGCATTGGAAATGTCGTTTGAGGTTTGAAGATTTTGCATCTCAATTATGTTTCAGGTTTGAATTTGTTTTGGTGAATTTAATGGTGTAATTGACTTATTCATGCATGCTTTATGTTTAATAGTTAGTAATGATTTTGGAGTAATGCTTCAGTGAGTAGCAGTGGTGTCTCCTTTTCATCTTTAAACAATCAAGATCTTCTCCACCTGCATGGTCTGTGAGTTTTTTTCTTCTGTAGATGATGGCTCTTGTTTTTGTAATGAGAAGCATCTCTATTTAATCTTAGCTTGTGTTGCTATTTGAGGTGCTCGTTTAAACTCACCAGAGCAACTGTTCATGACATTTTAACTACTGTATTTTGGTTTAGACCAGTGGACAATGACTTTGTATAACTATAAACTATAAAAGTGGCTATCAGTTTATAAAGTATCAATTTTTTCCCACTTACAAAATTAATTCGTTTAGTTTACAAAGGATTTATTGAACTTCGGGTCAACCCGGTCTCGTCCCATCTTGACCCGGTCTTAAACCAACCCGCATATAGTCCGGTTCCTTCGGGTCTAGGGACAGGTTAGGGTTCAAAGAATTGGCCTGGTCAAAGTTTAGGGCCGGGTGAGGGACAAGCTCAACCCGTCCCACACTCACCCTACTCAAACTGATGGCCAGACTGAAGTAGTTAATCGTTGTCTTGAAACTTATCTTCGCTGCCTTAATGGAACTAAGCCTAAGCAGTGGCTAAAATGGCGTAGTTGGGCTGAATTTTGGTTCAACACCAACTACCACAGTTCTACCAAACTTACTCCATTTAAAGCACTGTATGGTAGGGATCCCCCACTACTTCTCAAATGAACTACTGTTCCCTCAGCTGTGGAAGAAGTGAACTGTCTGACTCAGGACCGGGACACACTCTTACACGATCTTAAAGCAAACCTCATTTGAGCACAAAATCAAATGAAGGTTTATGCTGATAAAGCTCGCAGACCAGTCAATTATGCAGTTGGGGATTGGGTTTGTTTTAAATTACAACCATACAAATTGAAGTCTTTAGCCAAGAAATTGAATGAGAAATTGAGTCCAAGGTTTTATGGTCCTTATCATTGGCCTTGTTGCATATCATTTGGAACTTCCTCCAGAGAGTCGCATCCATCCTGTTTTTCATGTTTCACTTCTGAAGAAGGCTCTCAGTACTGCAACTACTCCCCAACCTCTTCCAAAAATGCTTGTAAATGATCTGGAACTCCTGGTGGATCCAGCTGTTGTTTTAGCTGCCCGAAATGGAGCATTGGGTACTGTTGAAGTGTTGATACAGTGGAAGGATCTTCCTGACTTTAAGGCTTCTTGGGAATCATATGATTTGATTCAACATCAGTTTCCTTCTTTTCACCTTGAGGATAAGGTGCAACTTTTGGGGGGGGGGGGATTATTGTTAGCAATAAACCTCCAACTACAAAGATTTGTGTAAGGAGACAAGCCAAGACAGCCAGGCCTGACCCGTGACTAGTTAGGAATGTATTATAATGTATTATAACTGCTACTTCTATATTGTAACTGCTATAGGAAGTTATTGTATTGAATTATAGGCTAGTTAAATAGGAGTTGGGAGGGGAAAGAAGGTTAGGCAGTTATTGATTTGGAACTGGTTTGGTAGGGAGAGACAGGCTCTCGAACACATGTGGTTTTTAACCTTTATGCTGATCTTCTTTCTATCTCAGTAGAAAACTTGTCTCTGGGATTTCCTTAATACTATCAGTACTATTTAGTATTTCTTTGTGATTCAATTAACCAGTTCTATCAAAAACCTACTAACCCTAACAAGATTTTTGGTACTAGCAGGAACATACAATGATTGAGTGTGAGAGTGACATTTGTGTTTATAGGTGAGTTAACACAAGCAGTTCCTCGAAGCCATTACCCATATAGATTTGATTAGGACCTTGGTATTGGTCAGGGTGCTCAAGTTGCTGTGTGAGATTTGCCAAGTTTGAAGTGACATGATGTGTGGCACCACTATCCGGGTACCATACACTGTTAGAATTAGTGCTTGAGTTGGATGCTATCATGGCCATTGGTCCAGATGCAGAGGACTGAGTTCCACTTGGATCACTCGAGTGATTATTCCAGGGTAATTGCGAAAGAGGTGGCGGAGTTGGCAGAGGAGCAGGCGATTGAGGGGGAGCAAGTTGCTGAGTGTAATTGTGAGTGTAATTGGAACCTTGTGAACCATAGCCTCGACCTTGAGGTGGATAACCATAGTTCGGTGCTTGACCTCTGCCATTGCCATTGGAAGCTGGATATGAACTCTGATTGGAAGCTGGATAGGAACTCTGATCATATCTATACCAATAGTTCAATGCTTCATGTCCTCCTAAGTTGAAAATTTAACAGTAAGGGCGAGATCTACCTCTACCATGGCCACGATAGCCAGATCGGCCACCACGTCCACCTCGGTAACCAGAATCAAATCGTTCTAATCGATTCGCATGCAGCACAGCTTCAACTATCTGCTTCCAATGCAGAAAATTCCAATCAGTGAGCTTTGTAGTAACACCAGTGGAGAGATTAGGTAGGGTTGCCGGTGGCGGAGCTACGGCGGTCGGGGCTGTCGGTGGCTGTTGCGGTGGTGGAGTTCCACCATTGTTATCGGCGGAGGGCATGGCTTGAGATCTCAAGCTCATGATACCATATTAGAAAGAGAGAGAGAGTAGAAGAGAGTGAATCTGATAAGAGAAACTGTATTTCATTGATTGAATGTAGCAGTTACAGAATAGATATAGTAGCTATAACAAGTGTGCTCTAGAAGGCACACAGTTACATGAGTGTAACAGAACCTAACCAATCCTAACTAACTGCTGAGTCAGCTAAGACTGATCAGCTACAAGCATACTTACACTCAAGCTAACACACATTCTAACATTAAATGACTTTGATTTTCTTGCATTAAGTGAATTTTCATTTTACAAATTGATAATTTATGAGGTACATATGTCGGCCTTTTTGCGATAAAGTGTAGCTTCAGTGAAAAGTTCCTGTCCTCCTCTTCGTCCCATTTTCTTTTGACATAGCCACTAGCCACTTCTACCTTTTACGGGAAGCTACAAGGGGCTATTCATTTCATCCTCTATGAAGTTTGTGAGTTTCTAACTGTATCCGTTTATGTTGTGTGGTGGAATATGAAAGAAAATTCTATTTACACTCTTCATGAAAAGTTCTCTTCAGTTGTTTAAACCTTTGTTTCTTTCTTGGGCTTTTGCAGACATGTTTGAGTGAAGGCAGGGGCTTTCACCTGCCACCATGTCACATGCTGAATTTCTGTGGGATTAGGATCTTATTGGATTGTCCACTAGACCTTTCTGCTCTCATGGCCTTCTCCCCTGTACCCACTGCTTTTGATGCCTTGCCATTTGAAGAAAGCGACAACACTGAGGCAAATGGTTTTCTCGATACAAAGGTTGGGTCTGAGAAGAGGCAGAAAATTGAAAAGCATCTTGATGCTAAAAGCTTAATTTTTGCAGAACCTTGGTACAAGACTGTGAAGAACTTGAACTTATGGAATGCCTCTTTCATTGATGTCATATTAATCTCTAGTCCAATGGGTATTCTGGGATTGCCCTTTATTACTCGAATGAAGGGTTTCTCAGCTAAGGTAGTTCTCCTTTTGATGTAAGATTTTTTTTTTTTATTGATTGAAATGTGTTCTCATTTTTGTCAATCTCTATCACCAAAATTTGTTTGCTTAGTGTTTTTTTTTCAATTGGTTAGATTTATGTAACTGAAGCATCAGCAAGATTGGGCCAGCTAATGATGGAGGATCTTGTATCAATGCATGCCGAATTTAGGCAGTTTTATGGACCAGAGAAATCTGATTTCCCTCCATGGTTGAGGAATGAAGAAATTGAAATACTTCCTTCTTTATTGAGAGAGATAATCTTGGGAAAAGATGGAGTGGAGTTGGGTGGTTGGATGCCCTTGTACAGGTGAGCTACCCTTAATATAGTTTGAATTTTATTAAAAACTTACAAAGGACTAAAGATTCTATGTCTTCAGCTTAAAGCAGTATGCTTGACTACTTCATGCGCTGATTGTTTTTTATTATCTTTTGATTGACCAATTATAATGTTTTCACATTCAAGTGTTACTAATTTCTTTGTTGCTAGAGATTGATCCATAGAAGCTGTCAAAATGCCCTAACCAAATACAGAGGAAGAGATGGGTGGAGTTAACTCCTATCTGGGATCTTTCAGTTATTTATATTCAGAATTTGTATATACACTTGTTTAAAAATTCCATATGTATCATATATTACTTGTTAGTGTTGTTAATGCATTGCTTTTTATACTGTTATGTGAACAGTGCTGCTCAGTTCATTTAGTCTTTTAAGTCAAGTATAGCAAATTTTGGTTTTTGAGGTTGTAATATGTGGAATTTCTCAGTGCAGCAGATGTGAAGGATTGCATTCAAAAGATTCACACACTTAAATACGCTGAGGAAGCTTGCTATAATGGTACATTGGTTATAAAGGCATTCAGCTCCGGTGTAGAAATAGGCAGTTGTAATTGGATTTTAAATGGTCCAAAGGGAGATATTGCTTATTTTTCGAGCTCCAGCTTCATTTCTGCTCATGCAATGAGTCTTGATTATCGCAGTCTACAGGGGACTTGTGCGTTAATTTATTCAGATTTCTCATCCTTGAGTGATACACAAGCTGTTGAGGATGGGGATAATTACTCTGTTCCAACTGCTGATAAGTTACCTATGAGGTATGAGGTTTTGAAATTGTATTCCTCTTCAGACTCAAGTTATATCCAGACACCTCAGTTATTTCTGTTGAAAAGCCAATTTGTCATAAGGTTGTGGTAATGAAAATATTATTCTGGTAAGATTGACTTCCATGTTGATTATTTACTGCAGTTTTCAAGACTTGGATGGATTCAACCTTTACTCTGATGAAAATTTAGAAGACAAGGAAAAACTGGTTTTCATATCGTCATGTGCTATAGAGTGTGTCAAAGGTGGTGGTTCGGTTCTTATTCCTATTAATCGACCTGGAACCATTTTGCAGCTTTTGGAGGAAATGACAACGTCACTTGATGCTTCAGCTATGAAGGTGTCCTTTTTTTAGTATGTTCTCTATTGAATGGTTATCAAAGTCAAGGAAAACAATATTGTATGGTACTGAATGCTAGGAAGTAAAAAGCCAGTAAGAACATAAGGTCAATGTTGTGGAGATGAGGATGTGTCGTTGGATGATTGAACATACCAAACAAGATAAAGATTAGGAAAGAATGTTTTAGAGAGAAATTAGGGGTAGCACTTATTGTGAAAAGGATGATAGAATCTCGTGTTAGGTGGTTTGGCCATGTGAGGAGAAGACCATTAGAAGTCCCAGAAAGAAGAGTAGATCAGGTAAAGGCAGTCCAGTAGTTAAAGGTAGGGGGAAATCAATAAAGCATCAGATTAAACCATTAGAAAAGATTTAGATTTAAATGACAATTCTGAAGACATGGTTTACGATAGAACACAATGGTATAATTTGATCCATGTAGCTGACCCCACCTGGTGGGAAAAGGCTTTGTTGTTGTTGTTGTAGAAAACCTACTCAATGGTTAAATGCCTGTCTTTACCTACTTATGTGGCACTAGCCTCAAGACCACTGGTATTGCTTACTAGTGTTCATCGTTTAAAATTTTATTGTTTTTCATTTTCTTTTTTATGCTTGTAGTGGGAAAGACGGGGAAAGTCAAAATTCCATCAAAGTTTGTAAAGTGAGCTGCAAATCAATTGAGTTTTCTAATCAAATAAACATAACTTACAAAAGGAACTTTTGGAGCAATATCAGAGATGCCCGCTCACTGACTTCCACTATTAATTATTTTTCTATTTGTAGGTTCCAGTTTATATAATTTCTTCAGTGGCTGAAGAATTGATGGCATTCCTTAACAT
This sequence comes from Ammopiptanthus mongolicus, assembly GCA_039655645.1. Taxonomy (NCBI): domain Eukaryota; kingdom Viridiplantae; phylum Streptophyta; class Magnoliopsida; order Fabales; family Fabaceae; genus Ammopiptanthus; species Ammopiptanthus mongolicus. Next base: position 47,477,030 of record CM077351.1, on the reverse strand, counting down.
CATACCGGAGTGGCTTTGCATGCAGCGGCAAGAAAGGGTACAGACTCTTAGAATCATGAATTTGTTCCATTGCACTTGCATACTTTTTATGTACAAAATTTGGCTTTTTATTTTATTTACTTTAATTGGTATTGCAGCTATTTGCTGGGGAGCCATTGTTTGCACATGTCCAGCTCTTAAAAGAGAAAAAGATTCATGTAGTTCCTGCTATTCATTCACATAAACTCTTGTAAGATTTTCTCGTTATCTTTCCTTTCTCTTCTCTCTTGTAATGAACTGTTGATTAGTGGAAATGATTTCTCAAATTTGGTGTCATTGTGCACTTTCTAGATGCAATATCATGTGCTCTTGCTATGTTACTTATTTGGGACAAATTTTTGTATTTCCTAGTGCATAGTTTGATTTTCTGCTAATAGCCTCAGCCCTTAAGATCAAGACTAATGAGAAGCATTCAATTTTAACAAATCTATTACTAATAAGAAAAGTAGGTTCTCTCTGCCACATGTAACATTTTTGTTGTTTCTTTTCCCACTCAACATTTTGGTGAAAAAGCCCATGCTACTGCACGGGTATTCTACTAGTTGCATAAGTAAAAGATGGTTTACCTAGACCTTCTTTTTATTCTTATTTGCTCACGAAAACTGATATGTTGCTCATAGAATGAATTGGCAGGAACCATGCATTGTATTTTGTGCTCACTGGAGTCTGCGTATTGGTCCTGTTGTTCATCTGCTTCGGCGTTGGTGCGGGGATCCAAAATCTTTACTTATTCTTGAGGTGTGATATATTCCTTCCATAGTAGTACTTCTGATGGTTTATTGCAATCATTTTATTCCTTTTATAATTTTTTTTATAGAAATTTATCTTAATCTATGTGCTCTTGTATGTTTCGTCCTTTTAATGATTTTGCAATGGCTTTGACCAATGTTGCATTGAATTCCCTCTTTGCAGGACGTGTTGAATCCTGAGCTGGCACTCTTACCTTTCAAGCCAGTTGCAATGAAGGTTCTTCAATGTGTATTTCCTTCTGGAATAGGGTAGGTTTACCTTTCCTTCGCTTGCTTCTTCCAATATTCACATTCATGTATGTGCCTCATTGTTCTTGCTAATCATTTTCTAAATCTGTGTTAACATCTAGCCAATAAGTCATAGTCCTAATATTGGTAGGAGAGTCCAAGAACATAGGGGAGAGAAAAACCTATCAAAAATGTAAAATACATCTCTAATAAATTGTTAGCCTAAAGATGATTGTAGAAAACATAATATGGATGGGCTCCTTGCTCCATACGTTAGCTTTTTTCAGTCAGGGAATAGACTACATTGCTGTGTCCTCCACCCCCCCCCCCCCCCCCCCCCCCCAAATTTCAAAGTACCTTTTCTGAAGATTTTTAGTGTATTTTCAAAATGAGCCTTTCTTTAAATTTGGTCAATAAAAAGTGTAGTTTCTGGTGATGACAATTTGATTTATGTGTTAAGCATTCTGTCCTCTATTTTTATTTTTCACATTGTAGGTTGAGGAAAGTTCAACCTTTGCTGCAGACATTGCTGCCAAAGACTGTTCTGGTAATAGTACAAATGTTGCTTTATAGTTTACACACTTTATTATTGTTTTATAAGATTATACATGTGATGAACTGATGACCCTGTTTTCGTTTCTACCTCCTTTTTTATTCTCTAGTTCCCTAAGGATTTGAGGTCGCAGATCAGTTTTCCAAGTGAAAAGCCTTTTTCAGTTATTTATTACACTGAAGCTGAAACTTTAAAAGTATCATGCCGAAAGAACAGTTCAGAGTTAAAAATTGCAATGGATTTGGCTTCCCAGTTTTATTGGAAAACGTTTAAAAATGAAGAAATTAATATCTCGAGATTAACGGGTGAGCTATTCATGGAAAATGCTAGACATCACTTGCTCCAGGGTAATGATCCGAAACATTCCTTAAGAAATAGGCCTTTGGTACATTGGGGTTTACCGGATGCTGAAAAGCTTCTGGATGCATTATCAAAGGTGGGCATCAATGCGTCTCTGGAGCCCATTAGTGGCACTGAATCACAAACTGTATGTATTGTTAACACACAGGATCCTTGCAAAGCCTTGATAGAGATTGGAACCACCAGTACTGTTATAACTACTGCTGATGAGAATGTAGCTTCCCTCATTTATAAAGCTGTGGACAACATTTTGGATGGGGTTTGATATAATGGATTTTCTCTTATTGTAAAACCCTTTTATCAGCATATTGTTCAGTTATCAGTTAAAAATAAATACCAGTATTCACTATGTTTATTTGTTCAAGGGAAGAAGTTGAAACATTTCCTAATATGGTCGCGAGTTTACACAGCAAAGCCCAGCTAAATTTCCAAAAAATATGACGTAAAACTGATCATTTTTATGGTGGTTGAGTCTTAGAATGACAATAAGGTCTCGTGGTTTTAATTGCCGATTGGACTCGTTTTCGCTCTGGTTTTAGCTATTACAAGCAAAATAAGGTTTTGGTGATGAGGAATTAAGGAATTCAGAATTCAGAATTCAGTTAGGAAAAAATGGTTTCCCAAGTTGATAAGCCCCAAGTATTTGGGTTTCAGACAAGTGCTAGTATATAACCGTATAGGATTCAAATATTTCATCCGTTAGGCGCGAGACATATTTTTTCCTTCTTTTATCTAGGTTTGAGGAGGGTGGTACATTTCTTGGCCCTGGTGAGCATATTGCCGTCGGTAGTGCAGATATAAGTGAATTTGTTAAGTCTTAGTGGGTGTCCAAGGAGGCTATTTATAAGCTTAAGGAATTTATCAATTGGGAAGTGTTTTCTATATGTATGTGACACTCATAATTCATATTTGCAAGACTCAATTCCAAATTATCATTCGAGCATATTGGATGTTTGTATCCTTTGACAGTCATCCTCTTCCCTCGAGTCCATGCTGGTTGTCTGCTGCAAACTCCTACAGCCTTTCAAGACCGCTAAATTTTAAAGGAATAATAATACAACAAATTTCATGGGCCAACCTTGAATTTGGATCCTCTCATTTTTTCTCTCAAAGACTAGCAAATTTGCTTTTGTGTGTGGGGTCCATTAAAACTTGAATCTTGTCTCTTTCTTTCTCATAATAACATGAGAGAAAAAAGAAGAGAGGAAAATGAGAGGATCCAATCCATTATTTATATATCGAGTTCTTTCAGTTTTAACATATCAAGGCACAACTAATCAATCCATAATCACAAATATATGGTTTTAGTTTGAACCTTTGATGTGCATGAATCCACATCACATCTAGTATATGTTTTGCATGCATTTCATATTCTTTTAGGCATAATTGTTTGATTAATTGTCTGTTTTGCATTTAGTTCGGATAACTACAGTGTGTTGTGTGTTATGGTGTAGGAATGAAGCAAATTGACGCTAGGAAGAGCTGGAATGAAGCCTTGTTGGAGCTGAATCCACCAAAAAAAGCCACAACAAACTCAACCACCTCCAGGGGGTGGTCTCAACCATGACCATGGTTCGAGGGAATCCAGAAATTGAAGCCAAAATATTCATTTTCACCAAAAAGATCCTTGTTGTGTGTTATTCTTGCTTTTAATTGCTTTTAGATTGTCGCCATCGTTCTTTCACTAAAATATTCACTTTTGTTTAGTTAATCAATTTTCTAATTAATTAGTAGTCATAATCGCGGTCCCAGTGAGTTCAATCTTTTTATTACTTGACGATGAAACCGTACACTTGTGAATTTCACACTTCAAGTTTTTAGCCCCGCTGCCGAGCACTGTGTTTTCTTGATTATCGATAAATTGTTAAATTGGCTTTCTAAACATTTTATATTCATTTTCTGCATTTTTTTAATTTTTCTTCTTTTGCTCTTTGTAGGTAACTTCTCTCTATTATGCGAAGAACTCGAAGTCTTGGAACTGTTGTTGAGGTGGATTCGGAGATTGAAAGGTATTTTCTTAGAAGAAGAAGTCAACAAGGCAAAAGGCAAGAAAAATTTTGGTACCCATTCGAATCGTGGTTGAAGAACCGAATAATAGACCATTGAAGAAGTATGTAGCCCTTAATGCTAAGGGTTTGCGGTGTAGGACTTTTAGGCCAGCTATAGAGGTGGAATACTTCACCATACTAATGAGCAATGTAATGCAATATTCATGAGGAGTGTTAAGGAAATATAGGACCCTAAGGCTACGGAGGAGAGTGCTAGGAATAAGGGGGTTGAGGGTAATGAAACAACAAAGACACAACCCTTAGAAAAGGAAGAAATAAATGAATATAAAGAGATATTGCCTAAATATGTCCCTCCTAAACCTTACCAATCCCCAGTTCCCTTCCCTCAAAGGTTAGCTAAGTCAAAGCTAGATTTACAATTTGGGAAATTCCTAGAGGTTCTTAAAAAGCTATATGTTAATGTACTCTTCAAGGAAACTTTGAAATAAATGCCAACTTATGCTAAGTTCCTTAAGGACATCTTGTCTAATAAGAGAAAACTGGACGGTATGAAACTGTGGCTTTAACTGAGGAGTGCGGTGCTTTAATTCAAATAAGATGCCTCCTAAACTAAAAGATCCGGGTAGCTTTTCTACTTCTTGCTTTGTTGATAATGTGAATGTTGACCATGCTTTGTGTGACTTAGGGGCTGGTGCGAGTCTTATGCCTTTATCTACTTTTGAGAGGTTGGGGATAGGTGAGTTTAGACCTACTAAAGTCTCTTTGCAGTTTGCGGGTAACACCGTTAAAAAAACCTCTAGTCATCTTAGAGAATGTTCCCATCAAAGTAGGGAAAATTTTCAATCCTGTTGATTTGATGATGTTGGATATGAAGGGGAATTCCAAATTCCCCATCATTCTAGGAAAACCGTTCTTGGCCACTTCCGGGGCCATTATAGATGTGAAACATGAGGAGCTTTCTTTGAATGTTGGGAAAGAAATGGTAGATTTTGATTTGACTAACTCTGTTAAGCACCTTTCTTCTGAGAACTCTTTATGCAGGATTGATTCATAGCCTCTGGTGTTGGAAGAGGAGTATAGTTTAACGACCCTCTGAAACTTTGCCGAGCTAGTGATACCTTAGAGGATGATGAGGATGGGGTTGCTAAACATGGGAACCTAAAGCTTCCACCTCAAGAAACCAAGGCCAAGAAACTTAAGCAAAAACGAGTCAAGTGAAAGCGCATTTGGCCACATTTGGAGCATAGTTTCTTTGATGGAACTTTAGAGGGACGTGGCTCATTCACATCCAAGCCCAACTGATTCAGGTTGATATGAAAGGGGTCAAGCTTAAGACTGGAAATAAGCGCTTTTGGGAGGCAACACAAGTTTTTCTTTCGTGCATTTGTTTTCCTTTTGTTTTTATTTGGTTATTGAATAAATCTAAGTTAGGTTAATGGTCATTCACTAATGTTTGATCACTTAATCTATGCAAGATGGACCATTTGGGGAGAAAAAGCAGAAACCAGAAGATCAGAGCAGACCAGGGCCTAGTTGTTGAGGCTACCACAACCATGGAATGTTGACCAAGAAGATTATGAAGCAACCAAACCCTAGCCGTGGTGTGCCCCACGCCTGTGGGGGAAGACTATGGAGATTCAGAAGCAACCACAAGGGGGGCGTGGAAGGCACCAGGACCGTGGTGGGGAAGCCAGAAAAAAATAGCAGAAGCCAGTGGCAACCACGGCCTAGCCGTGGAGGCCATTGTGACGTCCTTAAGCCTGCCCCATGATTACTATTATTCTTATTCCTTTTTAGTTACTCTTATTAACCAAACTTATTTCGTTTAGTCGTATAGATTACCAATCCCACACATAAGACAGTTGAACAGACGGACAAAACTACTCAGAGTACATCACATCACTTAAAATGAGCATACAAGAACTCATTTGAATCATGCATATCATAAATACGTAATTTAATGTTTACAAAATACTTAGACAACACTATATCAGAGCTAATTTCTATTAATTACAAAAAGAGTTTTCAAAATATAAACATATACAATCAGCTCAACATAAAAAGAGAAATAAGAGCTCTCGCATCTGGTCCTCATGCTCTTCGCACCTTTGCAGACTACTTTGTGGACGCACTATCAACAGGAACACCAAAGGACGCTAGCTCAAAAGTGTCTATCGATCACAACTATGATTACCCATATAAGGAGAAAGGAAAACAAAGGGAGTGAGTTTCACAAGATCAATCTCATATATATAGACATTAAGCAGAAATAAACTTTACTAAACATCAACATAAATAAAATGTTAACAGACACAATAATACATAAGAGAAGGATTGGACGCAACAAGTACATGGACTTATAGCAGACATAAGAATATCACCGCTCAGACGCAACATAGAAAACATCAGATGCTTCTCATAAAACATATATTGGACGCTACCAAAGACTTAGAATGGAAGATATAATCTTGGACGAACATTTAATACTCTAAAGCACAGACTCAACCTTGGACACGCCCACATAGACGTTATATGTAACATCCCTGATTCATGTAACTCCAATCGAGTTGGATGATCTCGATTGGGGCTTTGATTGTTGCGTGATGGTTTGTGCGTTAGTTTAAGGTCTAGTTGGATGTCTAGTGTAACGCCCCGATTTTTCACGTTTTCTATTTCTTCAGTATTATAATGTTTGTATTTTATTCGAGGTCTTAGGAATCGAAATAAAATATTCCGAGACCATAGTCATGCTCGATGATATCGTAGGAAGCTACGATTAAGTTTTGAGTCGAAAACTCAAACGGAGTCCGGTCTGCGTTTTTACACTGACAGTATGATTTTACTGCTCAGAAGACCTCAGATGGACCCGTGAACGAGACAGTAAGTCTTAGAATTCGATTCTCTACGTTTTGGTTAAATTTCGTAAAAATTTCAGAAAAATAACTTCCTGACCTTCGTTCGGGCGGAATCCTCAATCGGGTGACGAACGGAGCCACATATGGATTTACCGGGACTCGCCAATAAATAATCTTGATATCACATCATCCCAGGGCACTTGGGAGAGTATGCCAGAGTCGTTGTGACGTTCGGAAATATCTGGACGCAAAATGACCAAAATGCCCCTAACCTTAGTCTTTTACACTTTTACCATTATACCCTTTTGGCAAATGACCTTTTTACCCTTAAGTGAACTTTTAAGAGGCTGAACTCAGCCCCTCACTTCATCATTTTCGCACAGCCCCTCACCCCATAGAGTTCCATAGTTGTTCTTGAGAGAAAACTCCATTTTCACCTAGAAAAGCTTGAGTTTTTGTTGGATTCACTTGATTCCTTGAGCAATCTTTCTTCATTTCAAGGTAAGATCACTTCTATGGTCTCTTAGCTTCTTGAATCTTTCTTTATTTCAAGATCAATCTTCATTTTCATGAAAAGAATTTCTTAGATCCAAAACTTTGAAAATCCATAGGAAATTGTAGAAAAATCCTTTTGAGGTAAGACCAAGTTCTTTGAACTCACATCATCAATCTCTACCTAAACCTAAGAGCTTATGATTCAACTCTCATCATAGCTCAAAAAGCATTTTTGGCCGAACCCTCTTGGAAGATGATGAATAGTGTTTTCATCAAGTTTTGATTTTTAACACTAGATTTCATCCTTAGTTTTCCTAATGCTTTTGAATCCATGAAATGGAAACCAAAACCAATTTCTAACCTTTTTAACCTAGGGTGGCCGAAATCCTCTTTGTTAGGGTTGTTGAGTTTGGTTTTGATTGTTGTTTAATGTTGAATTGTTGTGTTGTGTAGTTGTTGACGATTATCAGGAGGTTCAGAAACCGATCAACCGACTTTGATCCGGGAATCTGCTCATCAAGAGGTATGGGGAGAAGAACCTCATCACACCAAGATGGTGGTAGTGAGAATGGTTGTTTGAGTTTATGTGTGGGTGAAACCCTTTAGTTTGGGTTCACTTTTATGTGTTAAGTTTTGTTAAGTTCTCTTGGAGAACAAGATTGTTATGATGTGTTTATGCTTGAGTATGTTGTAGTGTGCTTTAGCATAAGTTGATGATGATATGATTGATGAAAATCATTTTCATGTATGTTGAAAAACCTACTTTGATCACTAGGTCAAGTATGGACTTTTATTGTTGATTATGAGACCATAATGTGTGATGGACTTGGATGTTTGATTATGATGTAGTAATGTGTATTATGGTTATCATGATTGTGTAAGTATTGTGAGCCATATTTTGTTTGGTTGATGGAGTAAAACTTCACATTGATTCCTAGTTGGCTTTTAGCCATGGTTTTGAGAAAAGGAAGAACATGAGTAGATCTTGATTAAGTCAAGTTTTGATGTAAAGAAAGTGTTTTCAATAACTTGTGTTTTTCAAAGAAAACCCTAAGTGTCTTTGAATGGAAATTAAAGCTCAAAGTGCTTTCACCAAAGTGAAACATATTTTATACCTTATCCTTAGTCCATATAGTTAATCAAGGGACTCAAAATAATAAAAGAAGTGGTTTCATGAAGAGAATCAAAATGGTTCCCTAAGGTTGATGTCTTGTTTTGAGGCAACTTTTCGCTAAGCGAATTTACTTTCGCTACGCGAAAAACAGGGAAAGTCTTAGTTGGGCATCACTGCCTCACTTTCGCTAAGCGAATTCATATTCGCTAAGCCAATCAAACGAGTTTCGCTACGCGAATTACGTCTCGCTGGGCAATCCAGAGAAGTCTCCAAAGGAGGTATGACCGCCTCCATTTCGCTAAGCGAAATTATTTTCGCTACGCGAAGACAATGCATTTCGCTACACGAATTCTGTTTCGCCGAGCGATCCAGAGGCGTTTACAAAGAGGTTTAATTGTCTGAACTTTCGCTAAGCGAATTCATATTCGCTAAGCGAATACAATACATTTCGCGTTTACAAAGAGGTTTAACCGTCTGAAATTGCGCTAAGCGAATTCATATTCGCTAAGCGAATCCAATGCATTTCGCTACGCGATTTGTGTCTCGCCGAGCGAACCAGAGGAGTTCCAAAAGAGGCATTCTTGTTTCAATTTCGCTAAGCGAATGAAATTTCGCTAAGCGAATTACATGTTCAGAAAATGCTAAAAAAATAGAGCAAGTAAGTGTTTCAAAGATTGTTTCAAATCAAATGAGTTTTCAATTGAGCAGTGTTCTGGTTTACAAATGTTTTGGGTTTTGAGACAGTAGTTCAATGACGGACCGGTGATTCGGACCCCGCTCAGTCGTTCAATTGTTTCAGTCTTGTGATGACTCGATCCCGGAGGGATCACGAGATTTATCCGGTGGATAAAGGTTTTGTTTTCAAAAGACACGTATAGTTCCTAAGGTAGAGAACCTTAGTAGACTTTGAGGTTTATCCGGGGGATAGACATTGCTTGATCGCATCTGCTTTGTGTAAGCATTGGCATTTCATTTGCATAGTTGTAAGGCCTTGAGCCTAGGAGTTGAGCTTACACCTTGATGCGGGTGCGAATCTTACGGTGACGATCTTCAATGGTCTTTTGGGAGGTATCAGGGTTGGAAGGGCTTACATGTGACCAGTTGGTAGCTCTTCTGTGTCGTGGCGAATCCGTGCAATACACTGATATCCTCTACTAGATGCCGTACTTTTCATGTTTGGTCGAGAGTGTTTCCGTAAAAGCCAGAAACGTGCACGTTACGAATGTTGTAGCATCTTGCCCAAGGCTGGCGCGCACGGAACATGTCCTCCCATTCACTCTCTCCGACTGTTTTGTTAGCTCCATGGAGTAGGGGTCAGAGTAGTACCCAGTGACATTGACATTGAGTCATATACATTGCATTGCATTGCATAGCTATTGATGTTTACATTTACTGTTATACATCGTTGTACTGTTAAAGAATACCTTATTATTTTATGCTGTCAACTGCTTAATATGTTTGACCTTGAGAATTCCTGTAAGCATGTTGGGTACGTGGTTACCCGGTGAGTCGTCCCGTTTTTACTATTGCTGTTTTGCTGTGTTGATGAACGGGAATCTCACCCATATCTGTATGTTTTCTGTTGGTACTTGCTGTTGCTGTTTGAACAGATGGACGTGATGATGGTTCAGTCCAGTAGTTCCTTTGAGCCATGAGGAGGACCTTCTTTTTGTGGTCTAGTTTTGTTGTCGGCCAGACTATGTCGTTTTTGTAGTACTTTTGGGAGCTACGACTCCTTGTACATATTGTATTTCTTATTGTATTAGTTATACATTAGACCTATGTCTGTATATAATAATGTTGACGTTTCCATTTCTGTTTCTGTTCTGTGGTATGTTCTAGAAATGCATGGCGAACCTAAGTTCGTTTATTAGTATTATTACCTTTCCATTGCATCTTGTGAAAAGAAAAAAAAAGGAAAACCGTATTTTCCGCATTAAGAAATATTTTCGGCCCTATAAACGTTCGGGAATGTGGCACTCGGGAAAGGGTGTTGCATCTAGGAATAAGCTTGAGTCCTGTTGGAAGTGCTTAAGGCGTAACAAGAGAAACGTGGGAGTCAGAAGTTTGGAAATGACTTCCTGGTTGAGCAGAACGCTCAAGCGTGGAGAAGGAGCACACCCAAGCATGCCAACGCTTAAGCTTTGGCATGGTGCATGCTCAAGCGTGCTGAGCACGTTTGCCAGCTGTCTTTATTGGAATAATGGACACACATAAGAGGAAAGGTGAATTGAGTATTTTAAAAATTTCTTCAACAAATCACTCCTTTTTGAATGATGTTTGAAAACAAACAAGGATATAAAATCTTTCCTGAAAAACCAATCAAACAAGATTTGACAATATCACAAAATAACAAATGGATACACAATATCACAAGATTAAGACGTAAAACAATATATCTTGCAATAAAGTAAAAGTGTAAGGTTAGAGAAATTTACACAATAGGTTTTATACTGGTTTGATCACAACTTTAGTGACCTACATCCAGTCCCCAAACAACGCTTGAGTATTTCCACGTACTTGAAAAACGTCTTTTACAAGCAAGCAACCAATAAAGGAATTTACAACCTTTACCTTGATTGATATTGTGTTACCTCCCTTATTACTCAATACTTACCTCTAAGGATACCCCACCTAAGAGCCAATTTGGATACCCCACCAAATTGAGATGCTTTGGATGCCTCACCAAAGACTTGTGAACAGCTTCAAGGATACCTCACCTTGAATGATCACCAATCTATCTTATGAATGATGAAAGAGAGACTTTCTAAATTCTAGAGAGAAAAATGATTACAAACGAATCTAATCAAAAGTATGAAATTGCAAAGCTCAAGTGTGTTTTTGGCAGAGTAACAATAGTAATCAACTTCTTTAATTTTGTGTCATACTCATGCCAATTTATAGAGAAATTAGTTTAGATAATGAAGCCCTTGAATTTAAAAAACCGTGTCAAAAAAATACATGAAGTAATCAATTACTTTCAAGAGAGTAGTCGATTACTCTTCTCAAGAAACTTCATTTTTTTTGTAACAGACACAAAGTGAAAGTGAAAAAAGGAAACACAAGAAAGGGGTGTTGAATTGTGTTTCTTAAACCTTTTTTGAAAACCTTTTCAAAAAACGTTTTAAGCAAGCAGGATGTTTAAAAGAGTCAAACCGAAAACATGTTTTTGGCAAACCCTAAGAAACTTTGTTTTCAATTCCCAAGTTAGTAAATAAATAAACTTGACAAGATAGAAATAGTGAGATTCACACAGAGATATATCCTGGTTCACTCTTTAAAATCGAAAAGCTACGTCCAGTCCCTTCCCCCAGTAGGTTTTTCCACTAAAACACTTAGCACTTTTCACAAGTTGTTTCCTAGTCACTCCAGATTTTACAACTTCAAGTATTCTACACCTCTCCAAGCTCCAAGTATTCTTTTACAAACAAGCCTCTTCAGGCTCAAACAATCCTAAGATTTTGAGCTTTTTACTAACTCACTAAGTGTGAGAGTATTACAAGATATAGCTTTTTGAATCTGTTTATAACTTTACAAAAAAAGAATATGAAGATTTACAGATCTTTTGACTAGAGAGTAATGATTGCTTGAAGTTTTTTGGGTCACTTATGAATTCTCTCTTGTATGTATGTGTATCTCTACTTGTTTCTTCAAATGATGGTCTTTAAATAGTCTTGACTATCTTCTGGATTTCAAACGGTAGAAAAATTGTCCGTTTAGACTCAGTGAAATATCCGTTAGACGCATGTCCATTTGCTAGCTGTTTTTTGTTCATAGTTGTCCTTTGTTTGTGAGAGCAGGGAGGCAAGTTTGCTTTTGATAGAATAGCAGTGATAGCAGCTTGTAGCAGGTTTGAATCAGAGCAGACTGTCATTTTCTTTTTGGCCGTCCTGCTTTCTGCTTTACGTGGCTCGACGTGTACGACATTGTACCTTGTTTTTTTGTCTTTATAGAAAGATATTTTTGTTTTTCAATCCAATAAAGACTTTTGAAGTATGTGCCACGTCATCTGCAAAGTAAGGTTAGTGGACGCACAAGTAATATAAATGATTGGACGCACAACAAAAAATATGCTTGTTACTACTGGACGCAAGACACTTATCCTTTAAAGAGTAAAGACCAGTTGGACGATCCACATAATCTTTTTTGGATGCAGACAGCTTTGAGAGCTATATTTTACCATTGGATGCAGAGAGTGCTTTGAGCTTATCATCCAATAAGAGCTAGATGTAAGTTTGGACGTTGAGGCTTAGTGCTCTTTTAAGAATCTATCTGAAGTTAGAGACATAGAAAAGGTCTTATGACCTTATGGATTAGTAACAACTGAACTTCTACTATTTTAATAAACATAATAATTTTGTTCATCATTAAAACTTTGAGGGGTCATAAACCATTCATGTTTTGGTTGTAACAATCCCTTTTTTATGATAACAAACATTATTATAAATAGTTTTTGAAAAGGATCTTCAGATGGGCAAAAGGCTCCCCCTAAGATTATGCATCACTTAGAGATAAGTTTTAAACATTCAGATTAAGCATAAATGACATAACTTAGAACATAATATGATCAAAGCATTATTATAAAGAGTCTGACACATGTAAGAGATAGGAAAGCGTTTAAAAAAAATACTTTAATTACACATTTCCATATTCTCCCCCTATTTGTCATTAGACAAAAAAGGAATTGGGAGGATGAACATCCTAGTCAGCGAAGGGTAGACACAAAAAAAAGAGACTTAAGGGAATGGAGGAGGAGGAGTGTGAGGAAAGGCTTGGTGAAGATAGTTCAACAGTTGATCCATCCTTCGATTCATCTCTTGAGTCACCCTTGTAGAAACTCGTTCTACCAAGTAGTCAGCAATGTCTTGAGAAAGTCCAGGAGGTAGAGGAGGTGCTGAAGCTTGAGCAGGATGAGCTTCTTCAGCATCAGAAGTGTTGACTTCGTCATCTTCATCATCAAGATGCAGGTCCACAGTGTGATCTGATAAAGTGGAGTCATGATCAAGACGATCAGTGCGCTAGACGGCACTTGCTTTTGCTTAAGTTTCAGGAACATCAAGGTCTTCACATCTTGTATCTACTTGAGGACCAGTGGACTCAACACAAAAATCTTCAGCAGACTGAGAGAAGTGAAGGGATGCTTAACCAAAGGCTTGGGTCACAGCTTTAAGAACTTTTTCATTTTCTCTAGCTACTGGAATCTCTGAAGTAGTAGCTTCCTCATGTGAGTACCATGGTAACAGGAGAACAGGAGGTGTAGAAGATGATGATTCCGGGACCTGTGTATGAGAGCTAGAGGGTAGGTCTTCACTAAATCCTCTGTGTTCATTTGAGGATAAGGTGACGGGCGAGAATGCTGGTGGAGGTGTAGGGTCGGAAGATTGAGTTTGTGTTGGGGTTGGGGGTAAGGATGGTGATATGGGTTGTCTATTTGGTTGCTGAGAGGGATTGGAGGAGGAGGAGGTTTGAGTAAGATTTATGATTTTCGGTCTGGGTGGCTTTCTAGCTACAATCTTTATTCTCATTTTTGTGGATGGTGGAGGTATAGACGGAGAGGGGTTGGGATTGTTGGTTGGAGTAGTGGATGGGGCTTTATGTGAGATAGAGGGTATAGAAGAAGTAGAAGGGTTGGGTAGGTTGGGGGGGATGGTGTTACCTTAGTTTTCTTGGCGAGAAGAAGGGCAATTGGAACATCATCCTCATCGTCTTCCTCATCTTCTTCTTCCACGAAAAGCTTCCTTTTTCCATATCTGGGCTTAGATGGACCAGCTTCCTGAGCCATAGGTTGCTGTTGAGCCTGTGTGGACGCACTGGCATGAGCTTGCTGTTTAGCTGTTAAGCCGAAATTTGCTTTAAGCAACGGTCCATCAACCTCTTCCACATACGGTCTGACAACACCATTCAGCTTGATGAAGGTTTCTCCATTAATGGTGTATGCAATACCTTTGATCATTGAAGCAAACTCTAGATTTGGCTTTACCTCGTATTCTTCAAATACATCATGCGTCTCAGTCTGAGATTGTTCAAACAATCCCTCCAATGAAGATGAATCAAAAGAGACTTGAGGTTGATTAACAACATTTGGAATCTGATTCTTCCTTCTTTGTCTTCTTTGAAGAGCTTCCATGCGTTGAGACTGTGCAAGGTTGGACTGAGCTTGTTCAAAAGCAATAACGGATTTAAGTTTCATCTTTGAGAGATTTTCCCTTCCAAACTGTGGGCAACGGATCGTCTGGTAGATATGTTTTATACTCGGGTGGACCTTACTCAACATCCGGTAAATCCCTTGATTCTCAAAGACTCGAGAAAGGAGAATTGCATAAGTGATTGTCTTAACAGAGACAACATCTATGCAATTTTATTTGAAATGATCAAAGAGAAGGGATGGGAGATTTACCTTCATATTGTAAAGAAGATGAGTAAGAAGAAAAGCATGCACCTCAGAGATAGAGTCCTTAGACCCAGCTTTATGCAGAATAGCCTTGTTCAAAATCTGGTTCAAGATCCTTGCTTCATCCTTCATGATAGCAGCATGAAAGAGAGCATTAGGATGAGCATCGGGATGGTTGAGAAAGTTGAAGACATTGTCTTTTCCCCCAAACTTGTTGTGCCATGATTTGGAGAAGGTTGCTCCAAAAGACATACAACCAATTGCAGACGCAATACTCACTCTGGAGACGATGACCTTCTATGTCCCCAAAACATAACCAGAGATATGACCTTCTTTTTCCATGTGAGCAGTCCTCCAGAATTCAATGAGGAATCTTGGATAGACTTCTGGATAATTTGTGAAGAAGTGATCCCACCCAGCTCCAACAATGTAGATTCTGATATCTGCTCCCAGTCACGCCAACAGATCCAAATCGATTTGATGCTCTACGTTGATCTGGCAGTTGTCTGGAACTTCACGAGTTGGATGACCCAAAGGTGATATGCCTTCTTGAGGGATAATGCTGCTACCTTCACCGGCTGAACCGAGATTTCTTCCCATTTTTCAGAAGAGAGCTTGGACGAAGATGAACAGTTGAAGGAGAGAGAAGGAGACGTTTGATGTGATTTTTAACTCACGCGTTACGCTTATAAAGAGAGGAGTGAGGGTTAACCATCCATCATAAAGTAACCATGGTTAAAGAATCATGATGACTTGTAGTTACCGAGGGTGGCTATTTAAGAGGGAAGTAACAAACACACGACGTTTGAATGACTAACGAGTGCTGACTCAGCATAAGAACATGTGGATGTCAGAGAGATATTTTCAAATAATTTGCAAGCTTATTCAACATTTATTACAAATAAGCATATATTAAGTGAAGACAACAATTGGACGCAACAATATTGGATGCAAGGTTTTTCGGACGCAAGGTCATTCAACATAGAGCATGTTGAGTTGTTTTCTTATGAAAGAAAACCTGTCTTCTGCGAGAGGTTTTATAAAGATATCTGCCCACTGATGGCCAGTATCAGCAAATTTTATATCAAACACTCTTTTTTGAATGTAATCTCCACTCGTGCTTTTTCGTTCAATTCTATCTCCAGCATAGTCAACATCACAGTAACCCATTAATCTGTAATCATTTGATTTCTCATAGAATAAACCCATATTAGAAGTACCTTTTAAATATCTAAAGATCCTTTTGACAACTGTTAAATGATTTTCACAAGGATCGGCTTGAAAATGTGCACAGAGGCATACACTGAACATTATGTCAGGTCTAGATGCAGTAAGATATAAGAAAGATCCAATCATACCTCTGAATACCTTTTGATCTACCTTTTTGTCTTTGTTGTCTTTGGTTAGAATGGATGTTGGATGCATAGGTGTGCTCATTGGCTTACTATCGTCCATTTGAAATTTCTTTAGAAGATCTATAGTGTATTTGGTCTGATGAATGTATACACCCTTGGAGGTTTGTCTCACTTGTAGACCCAAAAAGAATTTGAGTTCTCCCATCATGCTCATTTCGAATTCTTTTGTCATGAGTTCAGAAAATTCCTTGCATAGAGAACCGTTAGTAGATCCAAACATAATATCATCAACATAAATTTGGACTATTATGAAATTGTCTTTATTTGTTTTCTTAAACAGGGTGGTGTCTACCTTTCCAATACAAAAACCATTTTCCATAAGGAAAGAGCTAAGTTTCTCATACCAAGCTCTGGGAGCTTGTTTGAGTCCATATAAAGCTTTTTGAAGCTTATATACATACTCAGGATGGGAATGATCTTCAAACCCTGGGGGTTGCATTACATAGACTTCTTCATTAATTATTCCATTTGGAAAAGCACTTTTAACATCCATTTGATATAATGTTATGTTATGGTGAGCAACAAAAGATAGTAAAATACGTATTGCTTTTAATCTAGCAGCAGGAGCAAAAGTTTCAGTATAATCAATACCTTCTTCTTGAGAATAACCCTGTGCTACTAACCTTGCTTTGTTTCTCACAACTTTTCCATCTTCATTCATTTTATTTCTAAATACCCGTTTCGTTCCAATTATGGATTTTTCTTTAGGTTCTTGAACTAAGGTCCAAACTTTGTTTCTCTTGAACTGATTCAGTTCTTCTTGCATAGCCAAAATCCATCCATCGAGCTTCGTCCACTGTTTTTGGTTCTAACTCAGAGATGAAAGCTGAGTCAGCTTGATTTCTGAAGGTTGACCTTGTTCTTACTTTGTCACTGGGTTGACCAAGAATTTGATCTTTAGGATGGTAGGTTTTGAATTGCCAAGCTTTCTGACTATTATTTGATGATTGAGGAGTGGACACATCAGCTTTGACTTCATCGATTATGTCCTTCCCTTTGTTGGTTGGACGAAGATCATTCAGATCAAGATCTGCAGAAGATTCGTCCAGCTCTAATAAAACTTTATCAGGCTTCTTGTCATCAAATTTAACATGAAGAGATTCTTCGACAATTAAAGATCTACAACTATAAATTCTGAAAGCTTTAGATGTTTCGGAGTGTCCTAGGCAAATACATATCAACTTTGGCATCAAATTTACCTAGATTGTCTTTAGGATTTAATATAAAACAAGCACATCTAAAAGGATGAAAATATGATATGTTGGATTTTTGTCCTTTCCACAATTCATATGGAGTCTTCTTCAGTATTGGTCTTATGTATACTCTATTTTGAATATAGCATGCTGTGTTAACAGCCTCAGCCTAAAAGTTCTTAGAGACAGAGTTATCATTGAGTAATGTTCTTGCCATCTCTTGAAGAGACCTATTCTTTCTCTTAATGATCCCATTCTGTTGAGGTGTTCTAGGGTCAGAGAAATTGTGAAGAATACCATTTTCTTCACAGAATAATTGGAAGTTTTCATTCTCAAACTCTTCTCCATGATCACTTTGGATTGAGTTTATACATATACCTTTCTAATTCTGAATCCTTTTACAGAATATTGAGAATACTTCAAAAGACTCATCGTTGTGAGCTAGGAACATCACCCATGTCCATCTAGAATAGTCATCGATAATGACAAGCCCATATTTCTTTCCACTTAGGGAGGAAGTCCTTGTTGGACCAAACAAATCTAAATGTAGCAATTCTAAAGATTTGGATGTAGAAACAATATTCTTTGAATTAAAAGAATTTTTAACTTGTTTCCCCTTTTGACAGGCATCACAGAGAACATTTGATTTATAGGCAAGCTTTGGTAATCCTCTTACGAGGTTATGCTTTTGTAGCTTTGAGATTAATCTCAAGCTTGCATGACCAAGTATCTTGTGCTAAATCCATTGTTCATCATTTACAGAAATTAGACATGATACATTTTGATTAGAGAGGTTTTGCCTCTCTGACCAGTGAATAGAGTGGACTCATCAGCATACTTGACTATACATTTACCTTTGTTGAAAGAAACCACAAATCCACTATCACACAATTGGCTTATGCTAAGTAGATTGTGTTTTAACCCTTCAACTAATAATACATTATTTATAGAGGGAGAATTGTTCTTACCAATCTTACCAATACCCATAATCTTTCCCTTTTGGTTGCCACCGAAGACAACTGACCCTTCAGATTTTGGCTTTAGGTCTAGGAACATAGACTTTTCTCCCGTCATGTGACGTGAGCATCCATTGTCCAGGTACCATGATTGGTGTCTTCTTCCTGCTGTCAAGCAAGTCTGTAATAGAGATTATCATGCTCTTAGGTACCCAGATAGACTTGGGTCCTTTTTGGTTAGTTGCAACAGGCAGTTTAACAGTTATAGCATCTTTCATGTGTATGCATTTGGACGCAGAGTGTCCATTTTTGCCACAAACAGAGCAGTATATAATTCTCTTTGTCTCTGCTTTCTTGTAGGATACTTTTATATTTTCCTTTTCATAGCCTATACCGGATTTATCATGAGGGGATATATATCTAATAATTAAATTGAGTTTCTTTGAGCCATCAGTAAATTTTGACAAACTATCAGTTATGTATGCAACTTGATGTTCAAGTTTCTCAACTTCACAGGATGCACTAGATTCAGAACTTGAGATTTCAGTTAGACTGATTATCTCTTCTTTTAGTTTTCTATTCTCAGTTTTGACTTTGTCGAAGTCTTTATTGAGTTTGGTGAATTTTCTTTTAAGTGCCTTATATTCTGAATAAATAAGGCATGATTAATTTAATAACTCATTATATGCTTCTTTGGAATAGTCAGATGTATTTACCTCACCCTCTTCTGTTTCTACCTCAGATAAAACACTTGCCATGAGACACATATTTGCTGCTGGTGGGGATGTAGGTGGAGATCTTTCAAGGATATCCATTAAGTTCATCATTCCCCAAGCAGTTGTTTCTTCAGCCAGGGCTTCTCTTCTTGCTCCATGTACACTTCGAAACAGAAAAGCTCTTGCCTCACAGTCTACAGCAACTCTTCTTCTTTCCTCTGTGGTGCAATTTTCTAGAGGTTTCATAGTGTATTCTGCATTGGTGATGATGATAGGACAGAAGGTTTCATCAGTGAGAGCCTTCCAATGTTCCTCTGATCCTTGTGTTGTGACGAAGGACTTGAAGCTTTCTCTCGATACTTCATATTCTGAAGATTGATTGCAACACCCTTTCCCGAGTGTCACACTCCTGAACGTTTATAAGGCCGAAAATATTTCTTAATGCGGAAAATACGGTTTTCTTTTTTTTTCTTTTCACAAGATGCAATGGGATTTAGCAAAGGTAAATAATACTAATAACGAACTTAGGTTCGCCATACATTACTAGAACAATATGCATAATAAATACAGGGACATAAACAGAAAAAGGAATAATACTATATACAGACATAAGTCTAATGTATAACTGATACAATAAGTACTAGGAGTCGTAGCTCCCAAAAGGTACTACAAAAACTAACATAGTCTGGCCGACAACAAAACTAGACCACAAAAAGAATCCTCCTCCGGCTCAAAGGAACTACTGGATTGAACCATCGTCACGTCCATCTGTTCAAATAGCAACAGCAAGTACCAACAGAAAACATACAGATATGGGTGAGATTCCCGTTCATCAACACAGCAAAACAACAATAGTAAAAACGGGACGACTCACCGGGTAACAGCGTACCCAACATGCTTACAAGAATTCTCAATGTCAAACATATTCAGCAGTTGACAACATAATATCATGTTAAGCAGTTAACAACATAAAATAAGGTATTCTTAAACAGTACAACGATGTATAACAGAAAATGTAAACATCAATAGCCATGCAATGCAATGCAATGTATATGACTCAATGTCAATGTCACTGGGTACTACTCTGACCCCTACTCCATGGAGCTAACAAAACATTCGGAGAGAGTGAATGGGAGGACATGTTCCGGTTTCTGCCAGCCATGAGCAAGATGCTACAACATTCGTAACGTGCACGTATCTGGCTTTACGGTAACACTCTCGACCAAACATGAAAAGTACGGCATCTAGTAGAGGATATCAGTGTATTGCACGGATTCGCCACGACACAGAAGAGCTACCAACTGGTCACATGTCAGCCCTTCCAACCCTGATACCTCCAAAAAGACCATTGAAGATCGTCACCATAAGATTCGCACCCGCATCAAGGTGTAAGCTTAACTCCCAGGCTCAAGGCCTTACGACTATGCAAATGAAATGCCAATGCTTACACAAAGCAGATGCGATCAAGCAATGTCTATCCCCCGGATAAACCTCGAAGTCTACTAAGGTTCTCTTCCTTAGGAACTATACGTGTCTTTTTGAAAACAAAACCTTTATCCACCGGATAAATCTCGTGATCCCTCCGGGATCGAGTCATCACAAGACTGAAACAATTGAACGACTGATCGGGGTCCGAATCACCGGTCCGTCATCGAACTACTGTTTCAAAATCCAAAACGTTTCATGTTTGTGTTTATGGCTTATGAAGTCATTGATGTGTTAAGTCATCAATGGTATAGCATGTGGTCTTGTTCCACTACATATCATACTTAATTATCCCTTGTTTTCAACTCTAAGTCAATTACTTAACTTAGGTTTTTAAAACGTAAAACTTTACAGTTTGAGTTGAAAAACACTCTTCATAAACAAACCATTTCTCGCGAGGCGAAGGTCTATGTCGCGACGCGAGGCTGAGAAGTTATCTTTACTGATTGGAAAGTCCTTCTGCTTCGCGAGGCGAGGATTGTATCACGACGCGAGGCAGAGAAGTGATCTTTTCTATTCAAACTGTCTTTCTGCTCCACGAGGCGAGGATTATATCGCGACGCGAGGCAGAGAAGCTGCATCTTCACTATTTAGGCGGTTCGCGGGGCGAGAACTGCTTCGCTACGCGAGGCCGAGAAGTTGCATCTTTGCTACTTAGGCGGTTCGCGAGGCGAGACGACTTCGCGACGCGAGGCCGAGAAATTTCATCTTTGTTGCTCGGGCTAGTCCACTGTCTCGCGAGGCGAGGCAATGTTAGCCTGGCGAATGCCTTATCTTCCCTCTATCTCGCGAGGCGAGACGGGGTTCGCTGGGCGAGTGCCCTGTTTCTCATTTTCTTTATCTCCTTCATTAATTCTTCTTTTGAAAAACTTAGTTTGATTAAAAGACCTATGGCTAAAGAAAAGACATTTTCCCACTTTGTTGACACACTTTAAA
Source organism: Ammopiptanthus mongolicus (assembly GCA_039655645.1). Classification (NCBI taxonomy): domain Eukaryota; kingdom Viridiplantae; phylum Streptophyta; class Magnoliopsida; order Fabales; family Fabaceae; genus Ammopiptanthus; species Ammopiptanthus mongolicus. The sequence continues at coordinate 47,455,536 of CM077351.1, read as the reverse complement.
GGTTAAAACTTCATTTGATCTTTGGATCAAAAATCACTTTTGTTTCTCTTTGAAATCCTAGGTTATGAAATCATGTTTTGTTGCATCAAAACTTTACTAAAACAAGAACAACATATGTTCTTATATTTTCCTCTTGTTAAGGCCACAAGCCTACTCCAATGAAAAATGGAGACTTTGCTTCACCGACAAAGCAAATGTAGCTCAAAAGCTCACACAATTATGGTAAACCACAATACACATTACTACATCATAATCAAACATATCCATCACACATCATGGTCTCATAATCAAACAATAAAAGTCCATACTTGATCTAGTGATCATAGTGGGTTTTTCAACATACATGGAAATGATTTTCATTCAATCATATCTTCATCAACGTATGCTAAAGCACATTACAACATACTCAAGCATAAATTCATCATGACAATCTTGTTCTCCAATAGAACTTAACAAAACTTAACATATAAAAGTGAACCCAAACTAAAGGGTTTCACCCACACATAACTTAAACAACCATTCTCACTACCACCATCTTGGTGTGATGAGGTTCTTCTCCCCATACCTGTTGATGAGCAGATTCCCGGATCAAAGTCGGTTGATCGGTTTGTGAACCTCCTGATAATCGTCAACAACTACAACAACACAACAACCAACATTAAACAACAATCAAAACCAATCTCAACTATCCTAACAAAGAGGATTTCGGCCACCCTAGGTTAAAAAGGTTAGGAATTGGTTTTGGTTTTCCATTTCATGGATTCAAAGGCATTAGGAAAGCTAAGGATGAAATCAAGTGTTAAAAATCAAAAATTGATGAAAACACTATTCATCATCTTCATGTAGGGTTCGGCCAAAAATGCTTTTTGAGCTATGATGAGAGTTGAATCATAAGCTCTTGGGTTTAGGTAGAGATTGATGATGTGAGTTCAAAGAACTTGGTCTTACCTTAAAAGGATTTTTCTACAATTTCCTATGGATTTTCAAAGTTTTGGATCTAAGAAATTTCTTTTCATGAAAATGAAGATTGATCTTGAAATAAAGAAAGATTCAAGAAGCTAAGAGATCATAGAAGTGATCTTACCTTGAAATGAAGAAAGATTGCTCAAGGAATCAAGTGAATCCAACAAAAACTCAAGCTTTTCTAGGTGAAAATGGAGTTTTCTCTCAAGAACAACTATGGAACTCTATGGTGTGAGGGGCTGTACGAAAATGATGAAGTGAGGGGCTGAGTTCAGCCTCTTAAAAGTTCACTTAAGGGTAAAAAGGTCATTTGCCAAAAGGGTATAATGGTAAAAGTGTAAAAGACTAAGGTTAGGGGCATTTTGGTCATTTTGCGTCCAGATATTTCCGAACGTCATGACGACTCTGGCATACTCTCCCAAGTGTCCTGGGATGATGTGATAACAAGATTATCTGTTGGCGAGTCCCGGTAAATCCATATGTGGCTCCGTTCGTCATCCGATTGAGGATTCCGCCTGAACGAAGGTCAGGAAGTGATTTTTCTGAAATTTTTACGAAATTTAACCAAAACGTAGATAATCGAATTCTAAGACTTACTGTCTCGTTCACGGGTCCATCTGAGGTCTTCTGAGCAGTAAAATCATACTGTCAGTGTAAAAACGTAGACCGGACTCCGTTTGAGTTTTCGACTCAAAACTTAATCGTAGCTTCCTACGATATCGTCGAGCATGACTGTGGTCTCGGAATATTTTATTTCCATTCCTAAGACCTCGAATAAAATAAAGACATTAAAATACTAAAGAATTAGAAAGCGTGAAAATCGGGGCGTTACATTGATAGATTGGCGGTCCTTCAGAACGAGTATTTCGCCTTCTCATGTCGAGGGCATCAAGCATGTCAAGCATTCTTTTTGCAATATCACAGTACATTACAATATTGACGATTCTATCGTCCAAAGCAAAAGTAAGAGTGTAAATAGCTTTTGCATTGATTCTGGCTCTTCTTTCTTCTTCTTCAGATGACTCAGCCCTTGGTTTAACCATGCGATCACCATTGATAACAGCAGTAGGACAAAATCTATCATCAGTATATGCTCTCCATAGATCATCAACATTTTGTGCTAAGTTGAATCTCATGAATAGTTCCCTCCACATAGCATAGTCACCTATTCCATAGAAAATAGGTGGTCTGTTTATAGAGAGACCACTAAATTCCCTTAAAGGACCAGCTTCAGGATATAGTGTGATTGAAGAGGTAGATTGTTCCTCTTCTTCAGATGATTCTTCAGAAGGATAATTTTTAGACCAGAGACATAAGTTTGCCTCTTCTTCATTTTCTTCTTCTTCAGAAGAGTCAAGGTCTTCCCATGTTGGCATGAGATTCTTGCTTTTCTTTTTGAAGAACTTTTTCTTATCTTTTAGCTGAGGACACTCAGCCTTGAAGTGACTAGGTTTCTTGCACTCATAGCAAACCATTGGATTTTTGTCCTTGGTTTCACCATGATCTTTGAAATTTTCCTTTGCAAAGGGTTTTTTTCTCATGTTTTTATTTTTTAGAATGCGTTCAAGTTTCTTTGATATGAGAGACAATTCGCCATCATCAGATTCTTCTTCTTCATCTTGATCATTTTCATCGCTGGACTCATTGGCTTTGAGAGCATTTGAGCTGCTGGCTTTCTGAGCTTTTAAGGCAATGGGCTTGCCTTTCTTGGCGGGGTTGTCCTTATTAAGCTCCTGCTCATGGACTTGAAGAGTTCCCATAAGATCATCCAAGGTCAAGGTTGAAAGATCCTTGGCTTGAATGATTGCAGTGATGAGAGGCCGCCATTCCTTGGGTAAACTTTTGAGGATCTTTATAACGTTTTCTTTTGCTGTATAAACCTTCCCAAGGGACTTGAGATTGTTTATAGTAGTTTGGAAACGACCCATCATATCAAGAATGGTTTCTCCATTCTCCATTGTAAACATTTCGTATTGACTCATGAGTATTATGATCTTTGAGTCTTACACTTTAGATGTTCCTTCATGAACATTGGATATATTATCCCAGATTTGTTTTGCAGAGTCACACACATGAATCTTTTGGAACTCATCTGGACTAAGAGCACACATCAGAGTGTACCTTGCTTTATAGTTTTGTTCCATCTTACTTCGTTCATCATCTGTCCATTGAGCTTGATTTTTCTCAGTGCCATCGAGATTGTTGATGTGAGGACCATTCATGATTAATGGAGAGTAGAGCTAGTGCTCAAGATGAATCCTTTGAATCTTTCTTTCCAGTAAAGGTAGTGAGTACCATTAAAAAATGGTGGTCTAGTCAAGGAGGTGCCTTCAAGAATAGGTTGACTCCAGCTGGGCATCCCTTGTCCTGCCATCGAGCTTTGAGTGGATCTTTCCTCAAGCATGGCTAAATGCTCAACCTAGAGGCTGAGCTTTGATACCAACTGAAAGTGAAACAGGGAAACACAAGAGGGGGGTTGAATTGTGTTTCTTAAACCTTTTTTGAAAAGCTTTTCTAAAAAACGTTTTAAGCACGCAGGATGTTTAACCGAGTCAAACCGAAAACAATTTTTTGACAAACGTTAAGAAACTTTGTTTTCAATCCCTAAGTTAGTAAATAAATAAACTTGACAAGATAGAGATAGAAAGATTCACACAGAGATATATCCTGGTTCACTCTTTCAAATCGAAGAGCTATGTCCAGTCCCTTCCTCCAGAAGGTTTTTCCACTAAGACACTTAGCACTTTTCACAAGTTGTTTCCTAGTCACTCTAGACTTTACAACTCCAAGTATTCTACACCTCTCCAGGCTCCAAGTATTCTTTTACAAACAAGCCTCTTTAGGCTCAACCAATCCTAAGATTTTGAGAAGGGTTTTGAGCTTTTTACTAACTCACTAAGTGTAAGAGTATTACAAGATATAGCTCTTTGAATCTGTTTATAACTTTACAAAGAAAGAATATGAAGGTTTACAGATCTTTTGATTAGAGAGTAGTGATTCCTTGAAGTTGTTTTGGTCGCGTATGAATTCTCTCTTTTATGTATGTGTATCTCTACTTGTTTCTTCAAATGATGGTCTTTAAATAGTCTTGATTATCTTCCGGATTTCAAACGATAGAAAACTTGTCCGTTTAGACTCAGCGAAATATCCGTTAAACACATGTCCATTTGCTATCTGTTTTTTGTTCATAGTTGTCCTTTCTTTGTGAGAGCAGGGAGGCAAGTTTGCTTTTGATAGAATAGCAGTGATAGCAGCTTGTAGCAGGTTTGAATCAGAGAAGACTGCCATTTTCATTTTGGCTGTCATGCTTTCTACTTTACGTGGCTCGATGTGTACAACATTGTACCTTGTTTTGTCTTTATAGAAAGATATTTTTCTTTTGCAATCCAATAAAGACTTTTGAAGTATATGCTACGTCATCTACCAAGTAAGGTTAGTGGACGCACAAGTAATATAAATGATTGGACACACAACAAAAAATATGCTTGTTACTACTGGACGCAAGACACTTATCTTTTAAAGAGTAAAGACTAGTTGGATGATCCACATAATCTTCTTTGCAAGCTGACAGCTTTGGGAGCTATATTTTACCATTGGACGCAGAGAGTGCTTTGAGCTTATCGTCCAGTAAGAGCTAGATGTAAGTTTGGGCGGTGAGGCTTAGTGCTCTTTTAAGAATCTATCTGAAGTCAGAGACATAGAAAAGGTCTTTTGACCTTATGGATTAGTAACAACTGAACTTCTACTATTTTAATAAACATAATAATTTTGTTAATCATTAAAAATTTAAGGGATCATAAACCATTCCTGTTTTGGTTCTAACACAAATTTGTCGATTACTTTAGCAAGGTAGTCGATTACTTTGTTTTAACTGAAACTCAAGATTCAAGAACACGTGCAAGATTCAAGAACACGTGCAAGTAGTCGATTACTTTAATCAAGTTGTCGATTACTTTGTTCTAAAACAAAGTTCTAACTTCTGGACTTATAAAGTAGTCGATTACTTTACTCAAAAACATACTTTTCATTTATGAAAAGTCCAAAACTTTGTCTTATCAACTTAGATTCTTGAATTAGTATATCTAAACCTTTTTCACTTTTTAATACACTTGTTTAGCTTTTAATTTCATTCTTGATTACATTTACTGTGATACCGTTCTACCCCGCATGTTATAAATGCATTAAATGTAAATAATAATAATAATATACAAATAAGAATTAAAACATGCAACCTTTTATTGAAAAGATTCATGGGTAGAAAAGGTACCACATGAACTAGTTCTCAAACGTGGAAAATAGTATTAAACCAATACTTAAAACGATATAAAAAATCTCAACATAATAAACCCAACCCCGATGTCACAATTCAGAGTTGGTACAACCGTTTCGGAAATATCCTCGGAATACAACAGAAAACTAAAATAAAATAAACAACTAAGCTAAAGGCCCTAACTATGAGTGGTGGCTCCTCAGAGTCACTCCTCTCCGGGCTGCTCGTCATCCCCTGCATATACCATACATGCCAAACAAGAAAACAAAGAACGTGGAGTAAGGAAACATGAAATCACAACGGCATGGAGATAGATATAAGATGAATATACATCATGGCATGGCAACAATCATAAGCATACACTTACATACATAAACATCATCTCAACATAATTAATCGGCCTCTAGTATGCTATATGATGCAATGCAACACTACTCCACTATTCTATCAATGCATGTGGATCCAACTAACTCAGGAAGAACAACTTTGGAGTTACATATCCACATTGGCCACTAAAGGCACCAACGCCGGCAGTTCACCAAACCATGGGTGAACCCCTTGGATAGCCAACGCATCAAACCATGGATGCCTCATCACGGGGGGCCACGGTTCACCAAACCTTGGGTGAACCAACGTGGATGGCCAGATCGCCATACTCTAGGATGACCTTCCCTATGTTGAACTTCCCCCAACTAACATCTCCAATGCGATGCATGAACACTATCAGCAAACAACAACAACCACCACCTCCGCTTGGGCCACTAAAGGCACCCAAATATATCAACGCAACATTGGACCACTAAAGGCATCCAATCAACTCAATTGGACCACTAAAGGCATCCAATTATATCATCAACATTGGACCACTAAAGGCATCCAGTTATATCATCGTGCGGTAACCCTGAGGGCACCGACTTAACCAACTCATCGTCTTAATTATTATATAATTAAGTTATCTATCTTCGTCATTTGTTTGGTGTATTATGCTATCATTATTGGAAGTATTGAGGTTAAAACCCCATTTAATCATTAGCTTCAGATTCTGATAGAGAGTGGCACGGGCGTGCTGCACAATGGCACGGGCGTGCTCCCTCATACGTGTAGCACGGGCGTGCTGTATATATGGCACGGGCGTGCTGCACGATGGCACGGGCGTGCTGAACTATAGCACGGGGCGTGCTCTCTATTACGCACGATCGTGCACATCTGCACGGGCATGCTCTTATGCTGCACGGTCGAGCTCAAGGCGCGGCCATTTTCCAGAATTCAACTGGGAGCACGGGCGTGCTCCCTGTTCAGCACGGCCGTGCTGATTGCGCGACAGTGTTGTTCTGGGCAGCGAAGAACAGGTTAATCATTTAATCGAAAATCCCTAATACTTTCAAAAATCATCCCTAGGTTCACGACTAAACCATTAACATAAAAACTCACTCATTATAAATTCATGTCTTATGAAATATTTTTGGGGAACAACAATCCTTTTATTATTTAACCAATTAAAATCCTAATTAACCAATTTTAGGGACATAACAGCAGATTCATATCAAACAACAATTTAACAACAATTATGCTATGCACATACCATCAAACATCAATTCAACAACAATGCATATAATAGCATCAACCAATTATAGCAACATGCATATTAACAGACAGCATACAAATAACCTCGGGGTCATAGGAACACCTCATCTTACACTATCTCCACTGCCTAGTGATTAAACTATCCTTCTCCCCATACCTGGTTTGAAGGTTGCAGCAACGGTAGCTCCAAACAACAATCCGGTCACGTCCTCCCAAGCGGCTCAGTCCATACTTAAGCCTTGGTCAACTAAAACAATCAACCAATCAGTTTCTAATCCAAAAATCATGAAAATAAACTAATAAGAGAGAAGAACGTTACCTACAGGGCTGGCATAAGCGTATCAGGGACTTGCCGAAGGTCTCCAAACCTCCAAGAATGCACCAAAGTTGATGGAGTTCAGAAACAAGGTACTTTGGCTGCACTAGGGTAGCAGCCGCCGTCGAATGAGGGTTAAAATTGATAACCCTCGGTTTCTGTGCAATTATATAATCTGTGCACATGGCGCGGCCGTGCTTTATTTCGGCACGGGCGTGCTGACCCTAGCGTCAGCGAGACGCGGTCCGCACAATAGGCACGGGCGTGCTGAATAATGGCACGGGCATGCCGAACTTAGCGTCAGCGAGACGCGGTTCGTGCAAAGGCACGACCATGCTGCCTAACGGCACGGTTGTACTTGTGACTCATCTGGTCACAAGACACGCTAAAACAGCATGAGCGTGCCAATGTTCCAGAAAGGGACTTTTAAGCCAAAAATCCCACTTAGCCCTTAACCAACAATTATAGCTCAATCCAACAAACTTAAATAAAAATACTTAATGAAAAGCAGGGTGTTACATTTACACAATATAAGCTATCTATCAACTATAGCACGTTGCACTTTATATCTTCAAGTTCCATTTCATGCATTTATTATGTCTTCATCAAAACCATAGAAAGTTGTAAACTGTCTTGCAACTTCAGTCTCCCCCTTTTTGATGATGACAAATGCTTCAACAGTTTGACCTTTTAAACTTGAGTAACTTTTAAAATGTTGATAGGATTGTGTAACATTACTCCCCCTCAAAAGTTGCATAACCTGAAATTAAAAAGAATCTACCTTTCTCCCCCTTTTGGCATGATAAAAAATAAATGTGAACGTGGAAGCGTGAAAAGATAATAATGAGAGAAAAGTTGTAAACATAAGCAATTTAATGGAGCAAGTAAAAAGATCCTCATATTAACATATGAAAAAATAAAGATCAAAGTAAGAATACAATGTTTATAAGATATAAGATATCATTGATCGAATGGTTCATAATCAAATTGCATATTTAACCATAAAATTAAGGCTAAATACCACTTTTGGTCCCTTATCTTTTTTTTAATTTTCGTTTTGGTCTCTTTTTTATTATTTTTTTCGATCTGGTTCCTTATCTTTATTTTTGGTTTCAATATGATCTTTTCCTTTTAAATTGTGATATGGAGAGGACCACATTGATATAACTTTTGTAAAATAAAGGACCATTTCTAAGCAAAAAAGTAAAAGAGGGATCATGTCGGAACAGAAAAAGGGACCATATAGGTTTAATTTTTGCATAATATGGGACCATTTCGAAACAAAAAATAAAAGAGGGGCCACATTGGTATGACTTTGCAAAATAAGGGACCAAATAAAAAATAATAAATAAAGGACCAAAAGTGGTATTTAGCCTAAAATTAATTCGTTCAAATTGTAGGCTTTTTAGAAAGCCAATTACATAAGTTCGTAATACCAACCACTTAACATGAAGAAAACACCCTCCAAATAAAAGCACTCTATGAAGTACCCTCATCATCAGTGTCTTCCTCCATGCATTTCTCAATAGCAGACAACCTATGATCCAAATGAGAAATATCATGACTAAGAGAAACAAACTGTAGTGCTAGATCCTCGCGATAAGTCAGAGTTTCAGAACAATAGGCTAAAGTCTCCTCATAAGGCCTTTGCTGAGTAAGTTGCATTGCTTGAAACTGTTGAGCAACATACAACTGAAAAGGATCACTGAAGGAGAGAGCAGGTGTGGAGCTGGAGGTAGGGGCAGAAGGACCACTGGGTGCAGGATGAGGGATATCAGGAATCTTCTCATCAATGGATCATAAAATAGCATTCATATCCTCTAAGTGAATAGGTGAAGGAGGAGTGGGAGCTAAACCATATTTCCAAATCCCATCCTTATTTTTATTAATGCGCATCTGAGCTAAGATTGTTGTCCTAACCAAGTTGTGTTTATCACTCATCTTGACAACATTAGTTGGCTCAGGAAAACGAAGCTGCTTGAAGAAAGCGCTAATCATAACAGCATAGGGAATTGGCTCAGACTACTTCCTCTTGCACTGATGCAATCTTTCAGTGAAGAACCATGGCCAATTTACCTCAACATTGTTATGAAGAACCCACATCATAACAATGTCATCTTCAAGAATTGTTGCATAATTTCCACCATGAACATTGATGATATGGACAATTATGTAATGTAGAAGACGTCCTTCCATATTTAGCAAACTTACTGGAGGTTTTGGACCAGCTATCTCTTGAGGATTCCTCAAGTAAGGACGCAGAGCATCAACACGACTAAAGTTTGGCAAAGCATCAGTGTTCTTTAAATGCAGCTTTGATCCACGATGTACCGGTCCATTGATTTCAAGTCATACATTGGGAGAAAAGATGAATTCACGGTTGACTAGAGAGCACATCATCATTTCACTTTGAGTGAATCGCATGATGTTTTTTTTTTAAGCAAATACTTGGCATGCCGAAAGCATCACTGTGAGAATTGACATCCCAGCTATGCTGGCACCCCAGAACTCACCAATCATTCGCGTCACACCAAAATTTTATTAATATAAAAAGCAAAAAAAGAAAAAACAAAAGCAAGGGGGGAATTAGACCAAAACCCTTGCAAAAAAGTTATTTGAACCTATAATTAGGCAAGCCTACCCTATTCCTATAATTAGGCAAGCCTATTCTATTCCTTATGAATGCACGAATTAACTCTGGATAATAGGGATTATTTAATTCAACAAACCTTTGGAGTCCTGCATTCACCACCAAATTGGGAAATTGAAACCCTTGTTCCAGCAACCATGGACAATCCATCCATCTTGGCTCAATCACTTTCTTGAAAGCATCATCTTTGCAGAAAATTTCATAGGCATCTTGGGTTTCATGCCAATGAGCCATATGAGGTGGAGGAGCATCTTGTGAAGAACTAGTTTCACCTTTCTTTTTAGAAGCCATCTTCCTAGTTCTTGAGGTTCCTTGGGTAGTGGGTTGTTGTTCATTTGATGTAGGCACTTTCTGCTTCTTTTTGGGTGCCATTGAGTCTGAAGAAAAAGCTTGGAGGTCCAAAAAATGGAGTTTTTGGGTTTAGGGTTTGAAAGAGGGATTTTGATTTTTGGAGGATTTGGGTTCAAATTTTTGATTGGAAAGAGTAATGAGGTGATTGGAATGTTGTCATGGGTTGAGATGACACAATTTAAGGGCTTGAAAACGAGTATTTGTGATATGGGTTTTCTGGTTTTAGAGAGAGAAACGTGAGGAAGAAGATGAAGTGAGGAAGAAAGAGAGACAAATGATCGTTATTTATGAAAAATAAGAAAAGTAATCGATTACTTTTGCCAAAGTAGTTGATTACTTCCTAGAGTTAGAGACTACGTGCTTCTATTTAAAGACAGGAAGTCGATTACTATTTGGACAATAATCGATTACTTTGTGCTTGAATTTTCTGGGCTGGTTAAGAACAAAGTAGTCGACTACTTGGTTAGAGTAGTCGATTACTTCTTTAAAACAGAAGCTTTTAGGTCAAAATATGAATAGTAATCGATTACAGTTTTAAAGGTAATTGATTACCTTCCTCAAAACTTAATATTTTCTTCGTAGAAACAAAATTTTCTTACTCATTTTTAACAAATTTAAACAAGTTTTATTCAAGTTTTGATTCAACCAAGTATTAATCATAATCAAATACAACTCTAAAGCCTTTATCACATAATTGACTAATGCTTAACAAATTATGTTTTAAGCCATCAACTAACAACACATTTTCAATACAAGTTGAATTGTTACCTATTTTTCCTTCCCCAAGTATTTTTCCTTTGTTATTGTCTCCATATGTGACATGCCCGCTTTTTCTTGGAGATAAGTGTATGAACTTGGAGATGTTTCCGGTCATATGCTTTGAACACCCACTATCCAAGTATCATTCTTTACATTGGGTCTTAAAGCATACCTACAAAATAATTAATTACTTTTTAGGTACCCAATTTGGTTTGGGTCCTTGAGGGTTAATTTTAGGTACCAATTCCTTGGGAACCCAAATCAAATTATAATATTCAAATCCTCTTTTTCTAATAAAACAATTAGGTGTTACATGTCCATGTTTCATGCAAAAATGACATTTAACATGAGATCTAACTTGTTTACTAGATTTATAAAAATGTGTCTTATGTGAATTTCTCTTATCATATGGATTATATCCGAAGTCGGTTTTCACGTAAGGCATTTGTTGTTTGCCAAGAAGAGTATTTAAGCTTTTCCTTCTATTAGTGAACCTAGCAATAGAACTTTTAAGATCAATATTTTCTTTTTCAAGTTTCTTGCAATTTTCACAAGTAGATGAGCTAGCCTTAGAGGAGCATGCATATATTAATGACATTGTTTCAATATCTAGTTTTAGATCTTCAATTTCTTTATTCAATCTAGACATTTCATTTTCAAAGCGAGAAATTATTGATTTTTATCTAGTATCTATTCTTGCTAATTCTAGAGATTCTTCATGCAATTCTTCAAAACTTGATGTAATTCATCATAATTATAAGATAATGCAAATTCATCATCACTTACCTCTTGGTCTTCATCAAACATAGGTTAGCTTCTTCACTATCACCACCAGTGTCACTTGAAGGATTTTGATCATTGTCCTCCCATGCTATGTAGGCTCTTCTACTTTTCTTTTCCTTCTTGGTTTTTTTGTCACCCTCTTCTTTATCCTTCTTTTGGAAGTTTGGACATTCAAACTTTATATGTCCTGTTTTCCCATATTCATAACATAGAGGTGTTGAGGAAGAATTTTCCTTCTTGGATGACTTCATATTGTTGTTGAACTTTTTCCAATTTCCCTTGTTTTTGATAAACTTTCCAATATCAACATATTCAATTGCTCATATTTAAGGTCTTAATGATTGGAGCTTTCATCTTCATCATCATTTTCATGTTTGGAGGAAGATGCAACAAGAGCTAGACCTTTATTATTCTTTTTACCTTTCTTCACTCTTATTCAATCTTGTAAGCTCCAATTCATGCTCTTTGAATTTCCCAAACAAGGTAGCTAAAGTCATGTTTGAAAGATCTTTTGACTCTGCTATTGCCGTTACCTTTGGTTGCCAAGATCTTTTCAAACATCTCAACGCTTTATTAATAAGATCCTCGTTAGTAAAGGTTTTTCCCAAAGCAAATAATTGATTGACAACAAGTTGAAATCATTTTTGCATTTCATTTACTGATTCATCTTGTTTCATTCTACAACTCATATTGATGAGTTAGGGTATTTACCCTAGCTCTTTTCACTTCACTAGTTCCCTCATGGGTAACTTGTAAAGTATCCCAAATCTCTTTTGTACTTTGGCAATTTGAGATTCTAAAGAATTCATCAACCGTTAACGCGGTTGTGAGTATGTTCTTTGCTCTTAGATCAAGTTAAACCATTCTTTTCTCCTCTTCGGTCCATAAGCTCCTTGTCTTATCTTTTTCCTCATTCCCAACACCATGTTTTGGAATGAAAGGACAATTTAAAACTGTATCCATAGATCTAAGTCCATGCCTTCAGTAAAGATTTTCATCCTAGCTTTCCAATATGGATAGCTTCACCAAAAAAATAGGAGGAGTGGTTGTAGAAATATGTTTATGACCTTTACCCGAGTTATGTGCCATTTTTACAAGAAATATTGAAAGCTATTAAGCTTTTAACAAGACCCTGGCTCTGATACCAATTTTTGGAATAATGGACGCACTCAAGAGGGGGTGAATTGAGTATTTTAAAAATTTATTCAACAAATCAATCCTTTTTGAATGTTGTTTGAAAACAAACATGTGTATAAAATCTTTCTTGAAAAACCAATCAGACAAGATTTGACAATATCACAAAAAAACAAATGGATACACAATATCACAAGATTAACAATATATCTTGCAATAAAGTAAAAGTGTAAGATTAGAGAAATTTACGCAATAGATTTTATAATGGTTCAATCACAACCTTAGTGACCTACATCCAGTCCCCAAACAACGCTTGAGTATTTCTACTAACTTGCAAAATGTAACATCCCGATTTTCTGTGACTCTAATCAAGTGGTTAATCTCGATTAGGGCTTTGGATGCTTGTGTGAATTGTTTCGTGTTAGTTTAAGACTTAGTTGGAAGTTTAGGAATAGGCGGCTTGAACCAGGTTGGAAGTGCCTAAGGCGTTAAATGAGAAACTGAGGAAGTCAGAAGTTTGGAAGGCTCTTCCCAGCTGAGTAGCATGCTCAAGCGTGGGAAGGGTGCACGCCTTAGCGTGCCAACGCTTAAGCGTTGGCATGTTGCACGCTTAAGGGTGCTGAGTGTATTTGCCAGCTGGTGTGCTTTTTGACGCATGTGCTACACGTGTCAGGCCAGGGTGAAGGCGGAGTTGACGAGGCTCCACGCTCAAGCGTGGATGAACCCCACACTCAAGCGTGTTGGAGGACCACGCTAAAGCGTGCTCAGCAGATCAAGATGGTCATGTTTCTTCCTCTTCCTCTTCCTCATTTGTTGCATGAAGCTTGCTGGAGGACCATGCTGAAGCGTGCTCAGCGTTCCACTTGCGACACAGCCTTGACGATAAACGACATGAAGACAAGTGGTGATGCGGTTGAGAACCCTTCCTCCGCGACCCATGAGGATGGTGAGGGTGGCTCTTCACATGTATGTTACTAGAAGCCCATTGTGACTAGATGTCAAAATGCCAAAACCGCTAGGAAACTCAACATAGAGATGCAACTGAAATGCCAGGTGAAGTCCGAAACCATAGGGAAACTAAACAGCGAGATGCGTCTGAAGCACCAGGTTAAGTATGTAACACCCCCATTTCCTGTAACCGGTTATAATCACCATTACATTCTGATTGTTACCTTATGTTTGGTATGACTTTGTTATATATGTGGATGTTTTATATGATGGTTTTATATCCACGGTTATGTGGTGGTGAAGTTTTCATTTGTCGTTTTGAGACGAAAAAACGGTAAAAGTTGTGTTTTAACCTGTATCGGGTAATTTGTTGTTTAACGTGCCAGAGGCCGGGAAATGGGGAATTGAGTGGAATTTAATGTTTTACATTTTCCATTACCTTGTTGATTATTCCTAATGAAGAGAATTAGTTTTCTTAAAATCCAAAAATTTACCAAAAGTAGTAAAAACCGATTATCCATTTTTGGTAAAAACCCAAATCACCTTATTCCTAACCAAATGGAAAATGTAATTATTCTAGTTACATCGGATAGGGCCATTCGGCCATGTTGCTTGGGGAAAATTTAAGATCTCACTTTATCATCTTCCAAGAAAGTTTATGACACTTACTCTTAATGGAAAAAGTGTTTTAGCCTTTTTAAGTTAATCTTGTCCTTAAGCTCTCCATAAGCAACAACACACCCATCTCTTTACATCTTGGCCTTCCATTCTTTATGACCAAATTTGAATAGAATTTTGGAGTCCACAAGGTGTGGAGGATTCGGCCATTTAGGGGTAAATTCCCTAATGTGCACTATTCCATTCATTTCTAACTTATCTCTCTTAAACACCAAAGTTCAAAACTTTCTCTCTTCTCTCACTTCTCTCTTTAATTTGGCCAAGGCTAGTAGGTAACCCTACTCATTTTATTTCATCATTTTAACTTCATATTCTTGTTCATGTCATCCGTCTAAACAACTTTCATCTTTTGAATTTCTTCATTTGAAGTTTTCATCAAGTTAGCTAAGGATCTTCAAGAACACTTCAAGCTTCTTGAAATTGTCTTATAAATTTTCTTAAGAGTAATTTTATAACCTTGTTCTTCCTACATTCTTACTCTTTAAACGTACCTTTGTTCTCCTTGAACATGTTGATGAGAAATCAAAGTTTTTGGTCTTGTTTTCTTCTCTATATGCCACGGTTTGTTGTGAATTTGGTGACCGAGTTTTCTCTTCATGTTCTTACATGGAACTTCAAAGAGGTAATGGGGGAGTGAACCATATCACACCTTAATGGTGGTGATAAAGGCCTACTAGTTTTGTTGAAGGAAAACCCTAGATCTAGGGTTTCCTTATAAAGTTCATTACTTTGTTGTCATGTTATGTTATGTTGTTGTGTTGATATGATGATTGTGTTTGTATATGCTAGAAGAAAATCTTTTTGGCATGGTGAAAAACTATTCTTAGGTCCAAATACCTAAGGATAGGATTTTAGAATGTTGAACTTGTTTATGTTCTAAGTTGCCTTGATAACATACTTATATGTTGGTATGATTTTCTAGCTACTTTGGATGTTGTCGGCTGATTTCATTTTGGTTGAAAATGGGTGTGTGAGGTTCGGCCATGTGATATTTAATGGGGGAAGCCAAAGCTTTTATTTTAAGTGATGGTGTAATAGTCTTAGAATGGTTCCAACAATGCAAAACAATGAAAAGAAATCCTACCCTTGTTGCTTGGGGCATTCGGCCTTGTCTTGCAAAATAGGGTTAGGATCTTAAAATGTTGTGGTTAAGGGGTTTAATGTGTTCATACTAAAGTATAAGGATTATATAAATCGAAGAGGTTTCCAAAGAAATCAAGTTTTGGTTCCAAAGAACCATGTGTTGTGAAATAAGTGTTTTTGACTTCATGTGGAAATTATTTTAAGAATAGGTTGGTCTGATGTTGATCAACCACTTATTTTAACAAGTTGTTTTGATGAAAATATTTTCAAGAGCCACGAGAGTTCATAGTTAGTCAAGATGATTTTTCAAGGATTTTTGGTTAGTAAGTCTTCTTTGAGAAGATAGGATTCTTACAAAGCTTTTCTTTAAAAACAAAGAGTTTTTACACTACTATTACCTTTTTAGAACTTTACAAAATTATATAAGTTATAGTTCATTAAAGATGAAATGGTGATTCCAAGTAAGAAGTATATTTCTTTTACACTAAGTAACAGAACAAGGAAACCAATTCAAAAGAGTTTTACACTAAATAAGATACCTTATGGGGAATTGTATAGATTTTTCAAACTGTACTTAATAAAGGAGATTTCATTAACTACCTTACTACAAGGATAGTACTTTGAAGCTTTTACTATAATAGCATAAACGCATGTTATCTCCTAAGAGAAATTGCATGAGTTCCACAAAGAACTCACAAAGACTAAGTAAAAGACATAAACTAATATCTTGTGGCCATGACAAAATCATGTCCCACACCCTTGATGATTTAGGTCATCTAAGGAATCCATAATGTTTAATCCCAAAGAGTTACATATAAAGAATATGTAATGTTCCTTGATAGACAAGTGAGAAGATATGATGAAAGGGGATCCTTATGGATCCTGTTTCCCATAATGCATTTAGGTTATGGAATAAAGTATCATAAGACATGAACATCATGTTACGAACGACGAGGTGGTACATGATTGCAAGGAACGGAACCAAGAATGGGCAACTGACGGCAAGTCGTGTGAAAGTGGGTCCCATAGGGATATCCTGTGGTTTATCAAGAGATAAACATGGTACTACAATGATGGAGTAGTACGTGCTGTGTTGTGGCATTTTCTTGACATGCATACTCATCTGTACATGAGTTGGGAGTTGTGCTCGAGAGTTGAGCTTACACCTTTGTGCGGGTGCGATTGTTATAGGTGACGATCGTGGAGATCTTGAGGATGTTGGGGTTGGGTAGACCACATGTGGCCAGAGAGTAGCTCCTCTGTGTCATGGGTGACCTATCGAAAAACGCTGATGTCCTGACTGGACACCGGACAAATCATGATTTGGGTAAAGAACGTCTAGCGTGAGCCGTTATAATGATTGCAATCTTTGGATGTGGCACTGTGGGCTGAGATAACGCAGACAATGTTCTACCAAACACTCATTCTTGTTATGTTTAGCTCCATGGTGTAGGGGTCTGAGTCATGTTGCATTGTGTCATTGCACACTTGAGTTGACATTTGACCCATGTTGTTATTAATCGATATATTAACTGTGATGCCATGTGATTAGTTGTTATGATGTGAATGCCCATGAGTTGCAAGCCGATTGGGTGCGTGTGTGCGTGACTTTTATCACCGTTGTTCTGGTTGTGCGATGTGCGGAATCTCGCCTCATTACTTTTGTTGTTATGTTGCTCACTGGTTTTCATCTTGCTATGGTGAGTGGATATGGCGAGCGATCCACCTTCCCATTTGACCTTGGACTTGACACTTCACGATGGAGAGGATGCCTGGACGATCCATCTCGACGGACGTCGCACCTATACTGGAGCTGTGAGTCTCACGAGTACGAGGGAGTTAGCTTTCTCTATGACGAGCCTGTCCGAGAGAGTTTGCACCTTACGGATCAGTAGTGAGGTTAGCTAAAGGATTACCCAGCCACCAGCACCACCTGCTGATCATTCGCGACTACCTAGTGCCCGGCTTGCAGTTCACCGGGAGGAGCCCAGGGACGTGTATGTCGACCCTGCTTCCATGCCACCTTCTACTACTGCACCATCTACTTCTGTCGTACCTGTACCTGCTGCCGGCCCTTCTATCCCTGTTGTCCCACCCCCAGGGCCTACTTATGTGTCTTCGGAGCTACACCCTCAGATTCCTCGCCAGCGGGCGAATTTGAGGATGACTGCTCGCAAGAGCACACCGACTCATACTAGGGTATCCTTCTCTCCCCCCTCGTTATCCTCTCATCTGACGACGAGGAGATGGAGGAGGAGGAGGAAGAAGAAATATCCGAATATGTGCCGCAGGACGTTCCTGAGGTAGCCCTTGCCAGTGCGAGTCAGGATTCGTAGTGGATGAGGACTGATGAGGAGATGCTATGGTATGCGGAATAGATCATGAGTGGGTATGACATGCAGGCCTTGGAGGACGAGGAGGAGGAGGAGGAGGAAGAAGTGGCTATGGAGGAGGCCGAGGAGGAGGAGGAGGAGGAGGATCCGGAGGAGTCTTACTCCGATGAGTAGTGCAGTGTCTGCTCTGGCCAGTCTCTAGTGTTTTCCCAGCGTCTGTACTTTTATGATGGACCTCCTTCCCCTTTATGTTGTGGAGCTGCATCTCCAGTAGTGTAGGTCGAGTTGTCCTTATGTTGGTTACTTTCTTTTGTAGTCAGATGTTGAAAACTGCTAGTCTTGTACATATGTTTGGTGGGGAGTTTTTATTATTCCAATGTTATTTATGATTGCGTATATTTATTCTTATGAGTGCAATCATACTTATATGTTTTCGAAACTTGGGTATTAAAAAAAAAAAAAAAGAAAACCCATATTTTCGGTAAGCTCTTTATATTTTAATATATTTCCGCATTTCTTTCATCTTGTGTTGAATAATCGTGATCCCTAAAGTGGGGTGTTACATTATTTCGTTTCAGAGCTGGCCGAGTCTTTTTGGGTTTGTGGTTGGTCTATCTTATTTGTGCTATGTGCCTCTGTGACTTGTGTGCTGTCGAATTCCGAAAGGAATGACTACATTGATTGAGCTTGTGTGAAGAAATCTCTAGCATATATTGAACTTTGTTGGTCATGCAGGACGAGATGGCAAATAGGAACATGGGCATTGCTGATGCTGTGCAAGCTATGCGGGAGATGACCGCTGCCTTTGTGCTCTGAGAACAGACGACCGCTAGTGGTCAAGGCCTAAGTGAGTTCCGCAGGAACACCCCACCGCAATATAAGGGAGAATACGACCCAGAGAAGGCTGAGCTGTGGGTGCAGGAGATGGAAAAGATCTTTAAAGCAATAAGGCACTCGGATGCGGACAAAGTGACTTATGCTGCCTACATGCTGGTAGGAGATGCCGACTACTGGTGGAGGGGAGCCCGCCAGGTGGCTGAATATGCTGGTCAAGCAGTCACGTGGGAGCTCTTCCGCATGAAGTTCTTCGAGAAGTACTTTCCCGCAAGCTCCAGGCATGCCAAGGAGATGGATTTTCTCCAGCTACATCAGGGGAGCATGATGGTCTGCGAGTATGCTGCCAAGTTTGAGGGTCTAGCAAAGTTCTCCAACTACTTCCAAGACAATCCCAATGAAGCATGGAAGTGCAGAAAGTTTGAGGAGGGTTTGAGGCATGAGCTCAAGGAGGCAGTCATGCCGTTCGAGATCACTACCTTTCCCAACTCATGGACAAGTGTCGGCTGATTGAAGAACTGAAAGGAAGTCGGAGCAAGTCATAAGGAAGCTTTGGGCCATCAAGGTTCAAGAAGGGTGGTAGTAGCGGTTTCCATCACAAGAAGCCTTACTCGAAGCCATCTAGAGGTCAGCATTACCAGTGATTCCAAGGGAAGGACAACGGAAACCATGCGGTTTCGGGAGCCGTTGGTGTTAAATGCTTCAAGTGTGGAGGGGACCACTATGCTAGGGAGTGCTCAACAACAGGAGTCATTTGCTTCAACTATAGGAAGCCTGGTCATGTGGCAAGGGAGTGAAGACAACCCAAGGCAGAACCTGCTATCAACCTGGTTCGAGCAGCAAGGCCCAAGGCAAAGGGGCGAGTTTTCTCTGTGAGTGGTGCTGAAGCTTCTCAGAACCAGATCCAAGGGGAGGGTAACGTTGGAGGTAAAAATTTAACTGTACTGTTTGATTCAGGTGCAACGCATTCCTTTAATGCATATAGTTGTATGAAACTTTTGGGATTACCTGTTTCTTCACTACCCTTCGATTCGGTTATTTCCACGCCTATTGCGAAACCTGTTGTTACGGCTGAGGCCTGTCTAAACTGCCCTATTCTTGTTGAGGGTAGGAAGTTTGTAGTCAACCTGATCTGTTTGTAATTATCGCAAATAGATGTTATCTTGGGGATGGATTGGCTGTCCTCTAACCACATTCTTTTGGATTGTGCCAACCGAATCCTAATCTTTCCAAGAAGTAAGATTTCTGGTTTTATCTCTACCAATCAAGCGAAAGCTTCTTTGAGAGAAGGAGCCCAAGGATACATGTTGTTGTCCTTTCTGGAGGTCAGTAGCGAGGAAGATGCGTGTCCGATTTCGATTGTTGACGAGTTCCTATTAGTCTTTCCTGAAGATATACCTGGACTTCCACCGGTCAGAGACATCGAGTTCGAGATAGACTTAGTGCCGGGATCTGGACCAATATCTATGGCACCATACCAGATGGCGCCCGCAGGGCTAGAAGAGCTATAGAAACAGTTGGAGGAGCTGATGTCCAACCAGTTTGTTAGACCCAGTATGTCGCCATGGGGAGCCCCAATAGTACGTGTTGTGTTGTGGCATTTTCTTGACATGCATACGCATCTGTACATGAGTTGGGCGTTGGGGTTGGGTGCCCGAGAGTTGAGCTTACACCTTTGTGCGGGTGCGATTGTTGGATGTGACGATCGTTGAGATCTTAAGGACGTTGGGGTTGGGGAGATCACATGTGGCCAGAGAGTAGCTCCTCTGTATCGTGGGTGACCTGTCGAAAAACACTGATGTCCTGACTAGAAACCCGACAAATCATGATTTAGGTAAAGAACATCTGGCGTGAGCCGTTATAATGATTGTAATCTTTGGATGTGGCACTGTGGGCTGAGATAACGCTGACAATGTTCTCCCAATCACTCACTCTTGTCATGTTTAGCTCCATGGAGTAGGGGTGTGAATCATGTTGCATTGTATCATTACATACTTGAGTTGATATTTGACCCATGTTATTGTTAATTGATATATTAATTGTGATGCCATGTGATTAGTTGTTATGTTGTGAATGCCCATGCGCTATAAGCTGATTGGGTGCGTGTGTGCGTGACTTTTATCACTGCTATTCTGGTTGTGCGATGTGAGGAATCTCACCTCCTTAATTTTGTTGTTACGCTGCTCGCGTGGTTTTCATCTTGCTATGGTGAGTGGATATGGCGAGCGATCCACCTTCCCTTTTGATCTTGGACTTGCCACTTCATGATGGAGAGGATGCCTAGACGATCCATCCTGACGGACGTCGCACCTATACTCGAGCTGTGAGTCTCACGAGTAGAAGGGAGTTACCTTTCTCCATGATGAGCCTGTTCGAGAGAGTCTGCACCTTACGGATCAGTGGTGAGGGTAGTTCAGGGATTACGCAGCCACCACCACCACCTGCTGATCATCCGCGACTACCTAGTGCCCGGCCTGCAGTTCACCGGGAGGAGCCTAGGGACGTGTACGTCGACCCTGCTTCCATGTCACCTCCACCTACTGCACCGTCTACTTCCGCCGTACCTGTACCTGCTGCCGGCCCTTTTATCTCTATTGTCCCACCCCCAGGGCCTACCTATGTGTCTTCGGAGCTACACCTTCAAATTCCTCGCCAGTTGGCGAATTTGAGGATGATTGCTCGTAAAAGCACACTAGGGTATCCTTCTCTACCCCTTCGTTATCCTCTCATCTGACGATGAGGAGATGGAGGAGGAGGAGGAAGAGGAAGTACCCGAATATGTGCCGGAGGACGTTCTTGAGGTAGCCTTGCCAGTGAGAGTCAGGATGTGTGGTGGATGAGGACTGATAAGGAGATGATCCGGGATGCGGAACATATCATGAGTGGGTATGACATGCAGGCCTTGGAGGACGAGGATTAGGAGGAGGAGGCTATGGAGAAGGTCGAGGAGGAGGAGGAGGATCCGGAGGAGTACTACTCCGATGAGTAGTGCAGTGTCTGTTCTGGCCAGTCTCTAGTGTTTTCCCAGCGTCTGTACTTTTATGATGTACCCCCTTCCCTTTTATGTTGTGGAGCTGCATCTCTAGTAGTGTACGTTGAGTGGTCCTTATGTTGGTTACTTTCTTTTGTAGTCAGATGTTGAAAACTACTAGTTTTATACATATGTTTGGTGGGGAGTTTTTATTATTCCAATGTTATTTATGATTACGTATATTTATTCTTATGAGTGTTTTCGAAACTTGAGTATAAAGAAAAAAAAAGAAAACCCGTATTTTTGGTAAGCTCTTTATATTTTAATATATTTCTGCATTTCTTTCGTCTTGTATTAAATAATCGTGCCCCTAAAGTGGGGTGTCACAAAGTATCGGTATCACGACCTTCTTGGGAGGCCACCAGAGAAGCACACAACGATGCAATACAAAGTAATGAGGTGAGATTCTCATTCATCAACACAACACATAGCATAATTAAAAATGGTACGACACGCAAGATAACAACATACTAATCACGCATATCATACATCTCAATGTCTCATATTATTCAATCAACAACATAAGACATCATCAACACAGAATAATAATGTATAAATGTAAATGTATCCATCAACAGATATGCGATGCAATGCGATGTACATGACTCAATGCCATATGCCACAAGGGTAAGACTCTGACTCCCTACTCCATGGAGCTAAACATAACTGGAGTGAGTGATTGGGAGATCATTGTCTGCGTTATCTCAACCCCACAATGCCACATCAAAGATCTCAATTGCTATAACGGCTCACGCTAGACGTTCTTTATCCAAATCATGATTTGTCCGGTGTCTAGTCAGGAAGTTAGTGTTTTTCGACAGGTACCCACGACATAGAGGAGCTACTCTCTGGCCATATATGATCATCCCAACCCCAACGTCCTCAAGATCTCCAAGATCGTCACCTCCAACAATCGCACCCGCACAAACGTGTAAGCTCAACTCCCAGGCATAATGCCCAACTTATGCATAGATGCGTATGCATGTCAAGACAATGTCACATCACAAAACAAGTGATACACCATTACTGTAGCACGACGTTTATCTCTTGATAAACTACAGGGCACCATTACGGGACCCACTTTAACACGACTCGCCATCAGTTGCCCATTCTTGGTTCGGTTCCTTGCGTCCATGTACAAGTCCGTCACTAGGAAAAACGATGTTCATGTCTTATGATATATTATTCCATATCCTAAGCGTATTATGGAAAACTGAATCCCTAAGGATTCCTTCATCATATCTTCACACTGATTTATCAAAGGAAACATTACTTATTTTGTATAAGTAACTCTTTGTGGTTAAGTATTATGGATCCTTAGATGACCTAAATCATCAAGGGTGTGGGACATGGTTTTCCATGACCACGAGGTATAGGTACATATATTTTATTTAATCAATGTGAGTCCTTTATGAAACTCGTTGAATTTCTTTCAGAAGATAATATGTATTTACATTATATTGTAAAATCTTCAAAATACTTTCCTTGGTAGTAAACTAGTTCATGAACCCTCTTTATCAAACATAATTTGAAAACTCTATACATATGTTCATAAGATATCCAAAACCCCAAGATACGTAGTATCTTGTCTTTTATAAATTTACTGTAAAACTCCTTTTTGAAATGATTCCTATTTCTTTTACTCAGCGTAAAAAGGAAAATGTATCTTACTTTAAATCACCTTTTTATTTTCAAATGAAAAGCATAACTCTTTTATTTTGTAAGATTGCAAATTGATAATAGTTGTGTAAAATACTCATTGTTTTAAAGAAAACACTTGCAAGCATTCTTATTTCTTTTTAAAATATGTTTACTAACCAAAATCTTTGAGAAAAAACATGGGCCATCTATAAAGATCTTTGTTCTTGAAAATATTTTCCTTAAATCAGCATGTTAGAATAGGTGCTTGATCGCCATCAACTTCCCTATCCTTAAAATACTTTTCATATAACTCCAAAGATACTCATTTTCCAACACTTGGTTCTTTAGAACTGAAACTTGATTTCTTAGAAAACCTTTTTTATTTCTATTTCCTTTATACCTTAGTATGAACACATTAAACCTCTTAACATCAAAATTTTAGGTTCCTAGCCCTAATTACTATGGTATGGCTGAATGCCTCCATGTAAGTAAGGTAGGTCTTTTTAATTTCTTTTGCCTTCTTGGAACCATCTAAGTCCATTAAACCATTACTTGAACATAGAATCTTTGGCTTCCCTTTTTAACTTAACAAGGACGAACCATAAATGGTAGTTTTTCAACAAAATACAAGCCATCCAACAACATTCTAGCATCATGAAAATCATCTCAACATATAGTCATTCTATCAAGTAGTAAAAGCATGAACAAGTTTATCATTCAAAAATCCTATCCTTAGGTCTTGAACCTAAGAATAGTTTTTCACCATGCCAAAATGATTTTCAACACTAACACTCAAATACAAATAGTCACACCAACATCATAATCATACAATTCCAAAAATCAACACCAAAACTCGTATGCAGAATTTTCAGCATTTCACGCATCAACTTGTGACAAATATTTGATTGACCAAACAAACTCGGATTTGCGCAAATGACGACTTATATGAAAGCTTGATGTATAATTTTTGTTTATAAAATTTATTTTCACAAACAGTAACCGAGTTAGTACAGGTTCACAAAATAAGTCACTGTAGTCAGAATCCAAGACAGAAATTTATGCTTAGATTGAAACAGGTTTTCAAGGGTCAAAGCTTCATCAAACCATATGAAATTTGTGCTCAAAATGAAGCCCAAGCTGTCTAGTTTTAGGATAAAAAACAAGTCTTGAAATACGAGGTCTAGGTTGAGATAAAAACCGAAATGACTCACACAAAATCAGATCCGAAAATCACATTTTCATAAACTTTTTTCAACAAAAGATGGCGGAACCTTAGGTTAGGGTTTTCCCACACATAAAAGTTATTTTCAACCGTTCAAACACATCAATGAACACAAATAGATATTACGACATTGTTCTCATAGAGAACCAAATAGACAAAGTAGAAAACCCTTGGTTTAGGGTTTTCCCAAACCAAACCCATAAACTATTTTCACAACCACCAATGTGGTGTCATGTGGTTCCCTCCCCGATTACCTTAATGAAGATCCTTTGTGAATGAGACAACTCCAAGCACCAAGAACAAAAGGGAAGGCCTAACCTACTAGGAACAAAACAACAAGGTTTTGAAACTTGTTTCTCAAAAATCATGAACTAGAAGATGTTACTTCATGATTTAATGAAAGGAAATGAAGAGAAAAGTAAGATTAGAGACTTACTTAGTGAAGAACACATGAAGAACAAGGTTGGTGTTCTTGAGGTTCAAGAACAAGGTAGCTCCAAATCAAAAACTTTCTTCATCAAAGGAGTATAGGAGATCAAGACAAGAACAACTATGATCTTTGAAATTGAAGAAGAAATTTGGGTGATGATGCTCATGTGCATGGCTGAATATGAGAGCTTAGAGAGAGAAGAGAGAAAACTCAAGTTTACATGAAATGAAGTTGTTTGATCTTTGGAATTTTTGAAGAGCTTATGGTCGTATGGCCTTATGATGTTCATCACCAAAAATTGGTTGATGTACTTATGATAAATGATGTGATTATGTGTAAGCAAATGGATGACCAAGATCAAAAGGGTACACAAGGTGTTGAGTTCTCATCCAAGGTAGTAGAGATTAACCATAAGTAAGTTAATAAGCTTTCTCCATAAAAGGTAAGGTTGATAAGTCATTAACCAAGAGTCATAGGAGTTTAATCCATTGGTTAAAGAAAGGAAAAGGTGATGGATGGTTGACATAAAGGTGACAACGTCTCATGAAAAGCAGTCATGAACTACTCCTGGCTCTGGGTCAGAACAACTTCCCGGCCCCGGGCCAGATTACTTCCCCGACCCTGGCACGCATCCCAAGTTAAAGCGGTCCTGATTAAAATAATAATATTTTTATCGATTCTGACTCAAAACAGAATGCAGGGTTCAAAACAACATTTTATGATTATTAAGCTCATAATTGAAATTCAAATATGAATTTCCAATCATTAACTATTTTTAAGATTATGATTAATCAAATTTTGTTCTCACTCAAGTTATTTACACAAACAGTTAAAAGAGAGATATAAGATTTTTTGGATGTTACATCTTTTACAAGCAAGCAACCAATAACGAAAATTACAACCTTTACCTTGATTGATATTGAGTTACCTTCTTCAATACTCAATCCTTACCTCTAAGAATACCCCACCTAAGAGGCAATTTGGATACCCCATCAAATTGAGATGCTTTGGATGCCTCACCAAAGACTTGTGAACAGCTTCAAGGATACCTTACCTTGAATGATCACCACTCTATCTTGTGAATGATGAAAGAGAGACACTCTAAATTCTAGAGCGAAAAATGATTACAAATGAATCTAATCTCAAGCATGAAATTGCAAAGCTCAAGTGTGTTTTTGGCAGAGTAACGATAGTAATCAACTTCTTAAATTACATGTCATACTCATGCCAATTTATAGAGAAAGTAGTTTAGACAATGAAGCCCTTGAATTTAAAAAACTGTTTGAAAAAATACTTGAAGTAATCGATTACTTTCAAGAGAGTAGTCGATTACTCTTATCAAGAAACTTCATTTTTCTGTAACAGACACATAGTAGTTGATTACTTTAACAAGGTTGTCGATTACTTTGTTCTAACTGAAACTTATGTTTCAAGAACATGTGCAAGTAGTCGCTTACTTTAATCAAGTAGTCGATTAATTTGTTCTAAAACAAAGTTTTAACTTCTGGACTTATAAAGTAGTTGATTACTTCTCTAGAGTAGTCGATTACTTTACTCAAAAACATACTTTTCATTTATGAAAAAGTCCAGAACTTTGTCTTATCAACGTAGAATCTTGAATTAGTATATCTAAACCTTTTTCATTTTTTAATACACTTGTTTAGCTTTTAATTTCATTCTTGATTACATTTACACAATATAAGCTATATATCAACTATAGCATGTTGCACTTTATATCTTCAAGTTCCATTTCTTGCATTTATTTGGTATTCATCAAAACCATAGAAAGCTGTAAACTGTCTTGCAACTTCAATCTTGAGTTTTGTCGTGTGTTGGACACATGTCAGGCCCTGGAGAAGGCGGAGTGGACGAGGCGCCACACTTAAGCCTGGGCACGCCCTAACGTGCTCAGTATTTACCCAAATTTCACCTTGCTCAAATTTTCCCTAAGTTTACAGTGAGAGAAAGACTCCAGAGAGCTAGAGAGAGAAAGCTTGAGTTATTGGGACTTCGAGGTGTCGAATCGAGATTCTGACCACACTGGGGCGATCGTGACGAAGAAATCTTCACTTTCACCTGATCGATTTCTCGAGTTCCTCGAACGGCAAAGTTCGAGGGTGTGATTGTACTAATTGGTGGAGGAGATCGCAGCTGCTAGGGGCTATTTGAGGCTAGGAGGTAATGGTGACTACACGTTGGTGGTGATTGTGTTCGTGACTGTGTGCTTACTTTCAGGTAGTGGGGAGAAAGATGTTGTCGTCGGGGGGGGGGATAGTGTAGCGCTTTTGTTTGTGTGTAGGGGAACCCTAAACCTACTAGAGGTTGATCCCTGACAAAAAACCTAAACTCTTGGTTTAGCTTACTTTGGGCTATCACCATAAATAACGTACCCTAGGTTAAACGATTGTTGTTTGAGTTGATTATTGATGCCGCTTAATGTGACTGCTTGAACAACTTGAGTATATGCTTAACTGTTGTGTGTGATCAGGTTGACACCGTTGATGGTACTGTTGATTGGAGCAGTGGCTCGTGGACGCGAGGCATCGGGCGTGTGGATGCGAGGCATCAAGATGGTTTTTGAGCGCTTAAGTGTGAGGCTCCAATATCATCTCGTTTAGGATGTTTGTTGCATATCATAGTGGCCAAGTGGCGAGGCCGTATGACAGTAGTATGGGCTACCAATTGTCATACGAGGTTAGTTGTACCCGAGTGCGGGTGTGGAAAGTGGAAGGGACGGTCTGTGTGGCCTTGGGGATGTAACTAGATAGATCCAGAGTGACAGATGAGGTTGCTCCTATCGTGTCATGAAGCCTGATCAAGCCTAGTTATCCTGACTAATCCCTGAGCTGTTCCAAGTTAGAGGCTAACATTCCGAGGCGGCCAAGATACCCCTCGTGTGTGGATTGGGGAAGCACTCTTATTGGTCACGACAAGCGGAAGGGTTTCGTGGACAAACTAACTCTTGTTCCTGAGTGGAACATAGTGTTGAGATAATCGGCCGACATGCTCATGGGATTAGTATCGCTAGTAGAGGATTGATCTGAGAGTGAGACAGTTGGAGATGTTTGTTTGCCTATGTATAAGGAGATGATTGCCTGAATCTTAACTGTGATATATTTGATTTATGTGATACATGCTACATGTCGTATGTGCCATACTAGTGCTATTTTCCTGATTGTTTAGATATAATTATCTTATCTCCCTACTTGCTTTTCTTTGAATGTGTTATTATTATTCGTCAGTGAGAAGACGATCTACCAGCATAAGAGGATCGACCCACGCCAGCATCCATTTGTGATGGCAGCATCGAGGATCCTGATGCTGGAAAAGGTTGAGATCATCTACCACAACGAGCAAGGCTAGCAGGTGGACCCTGCTACCTTTTTGACGGTGTACACAAGACCAGTCAGTTTGCTCTTTCTAAGGAGCGTTCCGTCTTTTGAGGATATCGTTAGACCCTACCAAGTGATCCAGTTTCTCCCTTTCTCCCATATATCGTACCCACCGAGCCCGTGAGTCCATGAGGAGATGTGGGCTGCCCCTACTTGTTCACATGTTACCAGTAGGAGGGGCTTCGTTATACGTTGACAGCAGAGGAGGATCGAGCAATACTTGAGGACGTACAGACGCTGGAGGATTGTTGTGTCGAGTTCCTCATCGAAGTAAGTACCGTTGAGGGTGTATAGGCATACGTACGGTGAGGGACAGAGTAGCTCTAGGTATCCGTGCCATTGAGTGCGTGGTACTGCTAGTGAGTCCTAGGTCTGAGAGGCGAGCTCGTTTTGGATGTATTTTGAGTGTGGGCGGGGAGTGATGGTGAGACCTTTTGAGAGCTTTTTGGAGTCTTGGTTGTACCTTCTTTATCTTTTTAGCTTTTATTTGTACAATGTATGTATACGATACTGTAGCCCTACTGATGGGGCAAGTTATGCATGGTTTATGTATATATTTACTTTTCTCTAGCTGTGTTTTACTCTGTGTATGTTTACCTTTTCCGTAACGCGTGATGTATGTTTTGTGTTGTTTGACTTTCGCTTTTAACCCGCTTCCTTTCTAAACATGTTAACGTTATAATGCGGTTAAGGTATAGTTAATAATTTAAGTGGGGCAAATGGGATTACCTTATGCAAGTGGGGTCGTCTCACTGTAATAGTAAAGCTCATGAAATGATTATGAAATTGTTCATTCATGCTAAAGTTTCCATGAAATGCAACATAGTCACGATTATGAAATATGATATGTGGGCCCCAACTCAACTGTCCTCTGACATCTCAGAGTCCAACCACGGTGTTTGATCAGGAGCACTACCCCCATCGAGTGCACACAACCTTCAGTCCTAGCAGAGAAACGAGATGGTGTAGTCTACAAACTGATCCTGAAAGTACACAGTGACTAGTCAGGATGATGTTGCTTTGGTAGCATAGAACGACACTAGGGAGCTAACCTAGGTCATTTGTGCTACTACCACAGCCATCATCCTCAAGGCGTGCACGCCCTAGCCGTGACCTGTGTCACGGGCGTGAGCAGTGTTATATTCAAGAGACAAAGGCGTTCACGGCCTGGCTGTGATGAATGCCACAACCGTGACGCGAGGGGTTGTACGTGTTTGAAACTTTTTTCCCTTTTTTTTTCCATCAGTCTCACGAAGCTTTCTACATCTCCCTCTTCTTCATCCTTATCAACCTCCATGCCCAAGCTCTCAAACTACCACCCTCACCCATTTTTCTCCACCAAATCGTTTCCGGAACCTATAAACATCTTTCTTTTCCTCTATTTCATCTTCCTCCTCCATTTCACAACCATACCTCCATACCCATTATCACCAAATTTTTAGATCTCTTTCCTCCACATAAACCAACCTCAACCAACATTGTTTCCTCCATCCTACACCTCTACCACCAAAATCCACCATAAAATTTAATCAATTTCGGGCTAAATCAAAAAGCCCCAATTTCTGCAAACCCTAAATCCCAAATTTGAAATTCCTAAATTATGAAGGGGGTTTCTGTTCTTTAAGTGATCTTCAAGGCTAATTGGGGTTGAAAATGGTGAGTAAGCGACAAAGGGCCGATTGTAACATCCCGATTTTATGTAACTCTAATCGAGCTGGTTAATCTCGATTAGGGCTTTGGATACTTGCGTGAATTGTTTTGTGTTAGTTTAAGACCTAGTTGGAAGCTTAGGAATAGGCTTGAACAAGATTGGAAGTAGCTAAGGTGTTAAACGAGAAGCTGTGGAAGTCAAAAGTCTTGAAGGCTCCTCCCAGCTGAGCGTCACGCTCAAGCGTGGAAGAGGTGCACGCTCTAGCGTGCCAAAGCTTCAGCGTTGCCATGTTGAACGCTCAAGCGTGCTGAGTGTGCGTGGTAGGTGTCCTGAGCTTTGACGCGTGTAGGACACGTGTCAGGCCAGGGAGAAGGCGGAGTGGACCAGGTTCCACGCTCAAGCGTGGAGAGAACCCCACGCTTAAGCATGGGCATGCTCAAGCGTGCTGGATGACCATGCTAAAGCGTGCTCAGCAGATCAAGATGGACGAGTTTCTTTCTCTTCCTCATTTTGCACGAAAAGTCAAAGGGTTCCTGCATCAAGAGAGAGAGGCCCTGAGGTTTTTAGAGAGAGAAACTTAAGTTTCAAGGCGATTGAAGTACCGGAACGCGATTCTGACTACACGGTTATGATCGCGGCAAATCTATCAATGACTTTGACTGGTTCGTTTCTCGATTCGCCAAAGGTAAACTCGAATCCCTAACACGTGTTCTTCATGGTTCTTCGAGTCTTTATCTTTCTTCTTTGATCTTTGAGCTTGCCCAAGGGCTAACACTATTGCATACGTGTTGTGCTCATGATTAGCGCAAAGTCTGCCCTCACGATTGCTCGAGGTTTGGAGCTGGGAACCGCGGCTATTGGTGGAGTTTGAGGCTGTTCTTCACGACCATGCTGCATGGGAGAACGTGCCAGTGTTCATGGGGATTTTCGTGCCAGTTATTCAGATAGGGAGAAAGAGTGTTGCCGGGAAGGCAAGAGTAGTGTAGTTGTATTTTCTGCTGTGTGTAGGGAAGCCCTAACCCTACGAGTGGTTGAGCCCTGATAAAGTACCTAAACCCCAGGTTAGAGAAACGTTGATTGAGGATGATCTGATTCGTATGACTGTTGTGATATTAACTACTATTGTTGCTATCTGTCTAAGTGCCTATATGCTACTTGGTATATGTGATATGCTGCTATGTGTTACTGTTGGTATTACTGCTATTGTTGTTATTGCTGCATGCTGTAATGTCGTGTTGTGGCAGAATGCCGTTAGAGTTAAGTTTGGTTGTGTACCGCATTGTTATCGGGTTGATACCGTGGATGGTGCCTTTACTGTTATGGTATTTTCTTGAGGTTGCGGCCGTGATGTTTGAACTGTGGCTCATGGACGCGTGGCATCGAGGCTGTGGCCGTGTGCATGCGGTGTCATCGTGTTGTTCCTAATTAAGTGTTTAGGCGTAAGATCCGGTATCAAGCCCGTCGAGGATGTTCGTTGCATATCATCAGCTGCCAAAGTGGCGAGGCCGTATGACAGGTAGTATGGGCTGCCAGCGCCATACAAGGTTAGTTTTCATGAGTGCGAGGTCAAGTGAGTGACCTTGGGGGTGTTGCCAGTCTCGGGAATAGTTTACAGTGACGGATGAGGTAGCTCCTATCTTGTCATGACGCCCGATCCGGTTCGATTTGCTCGACTAATCCCTAAGCTTTCCACGTTCCAGGCTAACATTCCGAGGCGACCAAGACATCCCGGTTCCGGTGTGGAAGGGGGATGCACTCTTATTGGTCACGGAAAGAGGTTCGGTTTATTGGACAAACTAACTCTGTTTCGACACAGAACCTGTTCCGGTGTGGACTTGTTCGGGTGTCGAACCAACTTTGTGAGTTTGCAGCCGATATGCTGCATGGGATTAGTATCCTGGTCTAGAGGACAGATCTGAGTGTGAGAGCCATGGAGATAGATGTTTGTTGCATGTGTGGTCTTGAGAGATGTATGTTTGTGTGCAGTATTTGCTATATCTGTTATACCTGTTACGTATATATGTTGTGTTTTACTGCACTACTATCATTATTTCCGACTTTGCCATGCACGGTATTTCTTATCTCCCTACTGCTTCTTGCATGTCTGTTTGGTTCTTGGTTCGCGTGAAGACGAGGAGCCAGCTGATGGACCCGAGAGTACACCCTTTTATCATGTCGGTATCGAGGATGCCGGTACTAGGGCTGATAGAGATCGTCTACCATGATGAGAAAGGGTGGTACTTGGACCCCTCTACTTATTTGATGGTCTATACTAGATTAGTGAGCATTCTCTTTATAAACGGGGCGTCGCACGTGGAGGACATGATGGGACTGTTCAGAGTTGTGCAATTTCTCCCTTTCCTGAGGATCTTGCACCCACCGAGGCAGAGAGAGCAGGACTATTGGTGGGTAGCAACACAGTCATCAGTGGTATGCAGCAGGCGAGGCTTCGTCTACCGAGGTCAGAGGAGGCATACCGAGCAGTACCTGAGGACTTATAGGAGGCGTCGTATTGTCGATTCGAGTTCTTCGTCCGATTATGAGCCTACGCAGGTTTATAGGCGTACTAATGGAGAGGGACAGGGTAGTTCAGGGCATCCTCATCACTGATGGTGAGGGCCTGCCAGTGTGTCTCTCGAGATGAGAGGCGAGGTTTTTATGCATTTTGAGAATGGGTTGGGGAGTCCTGGAGAACTCTGAGGGTTCTTTCTTCTTTTTGGTTGTGGATGTATTATCGTTTCTTTTGGTTTGTTTAAGCAGTTTGTGTATTTATGTACAGTGCCCTACTGATAGGGCTACGTTTATGCATGGTGTCTGTATAGATATTTTATTTGCATTTACTCTGATGTGTTCTATGCTTTCCGTATGATTGTATCCTTTTAATGCGCTCGTTTCTGCAACGCTGTTTGAATACCACACTATCGCTTTAATACGGTTAGGCATAGTTAATAATATAAGCTTGGGAATAATGGGATTATCCTTCTAAGAAAGGAGGGTCGTCCTATTTTGGTGGTATCAGAGCAGTTTGGTTCTGTAATGGACTATTAAAGTCTGGAACCATAACTGTGAGTCCAGCAAGTGGACTGGCTGCAACGGTTGATACTCGCGTTGTATCAACTATGTCTGGTTTTGGATAGAGTGTCCGATGCACTGATTATCGAAGTGTGATAACTGTTTTCATTCATAAGGCATATGATATGTTTAACTGTTATGTGCTATTATATGTCTTATGAATTGGAACCGATAGCTCCTTTTTACAGGAAGCTAGATGGAACGTGGACATGGAAGAGGAATAGGAGGAAAACCAGCTGCGACCGGAGGCAACGACAACAACAACAATAATAATGGTGACCACTCAGGGACAGGAAGCGATGGTGACACCTCTGAAGCAATGAGAGCCATGAGGGATCTGGCTACAACAATGATGCAGCAAATTTAGCAGATTGCCCAGTATATGCAGAGGCAGGAAGAGAGGGAAGCAAGAGAGGATCAGTTACACACGGTAAGAGGAAATGAGACGGTCTCTCAATGCTTTCATGAAAGGAAATCCTCCTCAGTTCCACGAGGAGTACAATCCTGAAGTTGCAGAGATGTGGTTGCAAGATCGAGAAAGTATTCATGGCCATACACTGCAGAGAGGATAGAAAAGTGATGTACGCTGCGTTCATGCTGGTAGGCGCAGCGGAGGCTTGGTGGAGAAACAAGCTCAGATTATTGGAAACAGAGGGCAGAGTGGTTACTTAGAAATTGTTTTGGGAGTGCTTCCTGGAAAAGTATTTCTCGAGGAGTGTCCGACAAGAGAAAGAGAAAGAGTTCCTAAGTTTGAAACAGGAACAACTGTCAGTTGGTGAGTACACGATGAGGTTCAAAGCGCTGCTCAATTTCTCATAATTCTATCAGGTCCATCCGGATGAAGAATGGGTCTGTAGAAGATTCGAAGATGGGTTGAGGCCCGATTTGAAGCGAATGATGCTACCTTTTGGCATCAGATCCTTCCCAGAATTGGTCGAGAAATGCACAGTACTGGAGGGTCACGACAAGATGGGAACAGTTCAACCACAATCACGGAGTGGTCGACCAGTACGAAGTGGTGGCCAAAGAGGTAGAAGTGGCATGTTCCAACATAGGGCGAGGCCGTACGATCGCCCAACCCAGTTTAATGTTAATCATGGAGGTAACGGCTCCAGTCAAGGGCAACAAAAGATCAAGACTTGTTTTCGGTGCGGGGGACCGCATCCAGTCAAGAGCTGTCCGAGCACCCAGCACATCAGGTGCTTCAACTGTAATCAAATGGGTCATTATGCATCAGACTGCAAGCCCGGAGTTAGCAAAAGGGATCAGTTTCAACAGCCAAGTGGGAGAGCTCAGAGTGGCAGAGCAAGATCAGCTGTAGCAAATCAGCAGAGTAGACCACAGACGATAGGAAGATTGTTTGCTGTGGGGGGTTCTGAAGCCTCTTGAAGCCTTGACCTGATACACGAAAAATGCTTAGTCTCTGGAAAAATTTTATCGGTTTTATTTGATTCGAGGGCTACTCATTCTTTCATATCTATAGAGTGTATGGAAAATTTAGGGTTGCCTGTTTCTTCATTACCCTATGATTTGACTGTCTCAATGCCTACTGGCGATTCTTTGACTACCATATCTGTATGCCTTAAACGTCCTATCACAATAGAGAACCGTCATTTTCTTTTTGATCTCATTTGTTTGCCTATGCAACAGATAGATGTCATCCTAGGAATGGATTGGCTTTCGGCCAACCATGTGATGTTAGACTGTTCAAGCAAGACCCTTCTTTTCTCAAAGTGATCTGGATTGATGCCTGCCAATGAGAGTGATCCGACGGGTAGACGATCAAAGGGATGCGTGGTGTTGTTCTCCTTGGAAGTAAAGGAGACTACTTGTGTCGGAGCTTTACCTATCATGCGAGAGTTTTCGAAAGTGTTTCACGATGATGTTCCCGGACTGCCACCGGAGAGAGAGGTGGAGTTTGCTATAGATCTTGTACCGGGGACTGGGTCTATATCGATAGCGCCATATCGGATGTCTCCAGTAGAGCTGACGGAGCTGAAGAAATAGTTGGACGAGATGCTAGGGAAAGAGTTCATCAGACCTAGTACATCTCTGTGGGGAGCGCTGGTGTTGTTTGTGAAGAAGAAGGACGGAAGCTCGAGGCTGTGCGTCGACTATAATCAGCTGAACAAAGTGACGATAAAGAACAAGTATCCGTTACCACAGATAGATGATTTGATGGATCAGTTGAAGGGAGCAGCTGTGTTTTCTAAGATCGATCTGAGATCTGGATACCATCAGATCCGGGTTAAGAAGAAGGATGTGCCAAAGACTGCTTTTCGGAGTCAGTATGGTCACTATGAGTACATAGTTATGCCTTTCGGTGTGACTGACGCTCCGCTTGTGTTTATGGATTGTATGAACAGGATCTTCCGATCGTTCCTTGACAAGTTTGTTGTTGTTTTCATCGACGACATCCGTGTATACTCTTCGAGTAGGGTGGAACACCAAGAGTATCTAAGGGCGGTGTTGCAAGTGCTAAATGACCAGCAGTTGTATGCTAAACTATCGAAGTGTGAGTTTTGGCTAGAGGAGGTTCAATTTCTAGGCCATGTGATCTGCAAGGATGGAATCGCAGTGGATCCTGCGAAAGTTGAGAAGATAGTGAGTTGGGAAAGCCTTAAATCTATAAGCGAGGTGAGAAGCTTTCTTGATTTAGCGGGCTACTATTGGTGGTTCATCAAAGGATTCTCCAAAATTGTGTTACCCATGATGCAATTGACGAGAAAGGGGAAGGCGTTCGAGTGGTCAGAGGCTTGCGAGCAAAGTTTCTAGGAACTGAAGAGAAGACTGACCACATCACCAGTGTTAGTGCTATCAGATCCTTTAGGATGATTTGATGTATACTGTGATGCATCTTATCAAGGCTTGGGATGTGTGCTCATGCAAGAATGAAAAGTGGTGGCGTATGCCTCCAGGCAGTTGAGAATACATAAGCGGAACTACCCAACGCATGATCTGGAATTGCCTGCGATAGTGTTTGCATTGAAGATATGGAGATCACTCACTATCTTTATGGTGCTAAATTCAGTTTGTTTAGCGACCATAAGAGTCTGAAGTATATGTTCGATCAGAGAGAGTTGAACATAAGGCAATGGAGGTGGATGTAATACATAAAGGACTATGAATTTGACCTGCAATACCATCCACGTAAGGCGAATGTAATAGCAAATGCGCTCAGTAGGAAATCCGTACACGTATTTGCCATGATGGTAAAGGAGCTAGAGCTACTAGAGGCGTTTAGAGATGTGAATTTGGAAGCGGAAATCGTCGAGGATAAGTGGAATCTTGGGATGGTTAGAGTAACTAGTGATTTCCTGAATCTTTTATGGAAGAAGCAAGCTAAAGGTAAGTACCTCGAGGGCGTGAATCGGTTAATAGAGGAAGGTAAGACTTCGGAATTCAGAAGAGGTACTGATGGTCTGCTTAGGTTTGGTGACCGGGTTTGTGTGCAGCGGATAGTGAAGTTAAGAATATGATCTTGGAGGAAGCACACAAGAGCAAGTTGAGTTTCCATCTGGGGGTTACCAAGATGTATCAGGACTTGAAAAAGCTGTTCTGGTGCCCAAGCCCTGATTTTCAAGTTTTATAATTATTCAGTATTTAAGCGTTTGTATTTTATTGGAGAGTTTAGAGAGTGAAATAAAATATTCTGAGAACTGCCCTACACAACCATAGGAAACCATGATTAAGTTTCGGGCGAAAAGTCAAACAGAGCCCGATCTGCTTTTTTCACGGATAGTAGTCTTTTTCTACTATCAAGGCCTAATTTGGACTCGTGAACGAGATAGTAAGTCTCAGGATTTAATTCTCTACATCTTTGTTAAAATCCGTTCCGATTTCTAAAAGTGAAAATAGTATATTATGTTCGGGTGAATACTCGAACCGGGAGACGATTGGAGCTGTAAAGGGATTTACCGTGACCCGCTATGGATAAGGTTCATCTACGAAGGTGTGCTGTGACTCACCATGTCATCATTGCATTGTAGAAAATATCTAGATATTTATAGGGGAAATGAACATTATGCCCCTGGTCTTTTAAGAAATTATCAAATTACCCTTTTGGTTATTTACAAGTTTGCCATGACATCAAAATATCTATTTCTCTCTTTCTCTCTCTTGGCCATTTCGGCCATCACTCTCTCTCTCTCTCTCTTGGCCATTTCGGCCATCACTCTCTCTCTCTCTCTCTTCTCTCACTTGTTCTTCATGTTCTTCAAAGTTCTTCATAGTTCTTCAACCATTTCTTCACTTTGATCTTGAAAAGTTGAAGTTTTTGGTGAAACAAAGTTGTTTTCTTCTTAAGCTTCATCATCTAGGAGGTATAAACTCCATCCTAGCTCTCATAATCTCTCTATTTCATCTCTTGAATCTCTTGATTCATGAAGATCCAATGATTCATGGACTTTGAAAATTCATAGAAAAGTGTAGAAAAATCCTTTTAGTATGAAATCAATTTCTATGATCTAGTTTCATCATCCTCTTTCATTATCCAAGAGCATGAAATCAAATATGTTTTCTAGGCTTTTCTTCTTGAAGTGGCCGAAACTTATAGTGTGAACAAGGTTGAGTTTTTGATTCAAGTTTTGAGTAATAAGACTTAATCTAGTGTTGTGCATACTTGAGGATCATCGATCCAAGAGTTGGAAACCAAATGAGCTTCCTAGCTCATATGAGTTTTCTTGGCCGAAACCTCCATGTGTTGATGGATGGGATTTTGGTTCAAGTTTTGGTGTAATAGGCTTTGATCTAGCCTTAGCACACCTAGTAAGGATGGAATCCAAGAGATGGAAATTTTTGGACATCCCTAGCTATTTTTATAGCTCCATGGCCGAGTCCTATATTGGTAGGAATAGGAAGATTTGTGTTGTGCAATATTGATGTTTGGATTGATTATGCGTATGTATTTGTGATTGGTTGATCGGACGAGGAATCAGGAGGATTTGCGAGCCGATCGGACGACTTTTGCTGGGAGGGTAGCTCGGAGGATAACTACAACGGGTAAGGGGAGTTTGCCTGAGGGAATTTTCCTGATAACTATATGTTATCCATGATTGATTTGTGTAGATTTGTTGGAGCTTCGTTGTGATTGTAATAATGATTTATGCCTTAGTATGCTTTAGTATGTTTTAGCATATGTTTATGATGGTGTTGATTGGATGAAAAAAATGTTTTCATGTATGTTGAAAAACCTACTTTGATCTCTAGATCAAGTATGGATTTTTATGCTTGATTATGATGCAATGATATGTGATTATTGTTTGTCATAATTATGTGAGCATTGTGAGCCATAACTTGGTTAGTTGGTGAAGCAAAATCTTCACATTTGTTCCTAATAGGCTTTCGGTCATGATCTTGAGAAAAGGAAGAAAATGTGTAGTTCTTGAACAAATTAAAGTTTTGATGTAAGCAAAATGTTTTAGAGACTTATGCTTTAAAGAAAGACCATAAGTGATTTTGATCCTAAGATCAAATGAAGTTTCAATCTCTAAGTGTTTTCACCAAAGTGAAAATTGTCTTATACCTCATCATTTGTTCATCTAGTTAATCAAGTGATTTAAAAGTGGATTAATGAATGTTTTCATGAGAATCAATATAGTTCCATAAGGCTTGTTCTTTAACAAGGTTCATGTTTTGCTTAAGGCAAATTTCGCTAAGCGAAAACACAGAAATTCCAACCTAGGCATCACTGCCTCAATTTTGCTAAGCGAATTAAGCTTCGCTAAGCGAATACAATGGAATTTCGCTAAGCGAATTATGTTTCGCTAAGCAATTCAGAGGAATTTCAAAAGAGGTATCACTGCCTCAATTTCGCTAAACGAATGGAACCCCGCTAAGCGAAATTCACATTTCAGAAAATGCTAGAAATAGAATGAGTTTTCAAATTTAAAAGTTGTTTGGTTTACAAAAGGAGTTTTCTAACTCAAAATTGTAAATTTTTATGCATGAAAAACCTAAGTTAAGTAATTAACTTAGAGTTGAAGACAAGGGATAATTAAGTATGGTATGTGGTGGAACAAGACCATGTACTATACCATTGATGACTTAGTTCATCAATGACTTCATAAGGCTTAAGTGAATCAACACTTATTTTACTAATTGAAACTCAAGGAGTATTATCTTAGAAAGGCTCAAAGATTTATGTAAGAGGATTCTCAATCCTTCTTCATAATACTTAGGATTTGAGATGTGATTCATAAGACATAAACACAAACCTAAAACGTTTTGGGTTTTGAAACAGTAGTTTGATAAATGGATCGGTAGTCCAGATCTTTTATCGGAGGTTCTAGAAAGTGAATTAAAATAAACTGAGACCATAGTCACGCTCTACGCTATCTTAGGGAGTTACGGTTAAATTTTGGGTCCAAAATTTAGACGGAGCCTGGTCTGCGTTTTTACTGACAGTAGTATTTTACTACTCAGATGAGATTTTGACTCGTGAACGAGACAGTTAGGCTTAGAATTGAATTTCCTACATTTTTTTATAAAATTGGTTTTTCGCAGTAAAAACCGGAATAATATAAGTTATTCGGGTGAAATCTCATCGGGTGACGAATGGAGCTAGATAGGGATTTACCGGGACCCGCTAACGGATAATCTTGAAGTCACGTCAAGTCAAGTCACCTAGGAAAGCGTGCTAGTGTCATGATGGTTTTTAAAATATCTGGAAACGAAATGACCAAAATACCAATGACCTTTTATGGAAATTCTACTTATGTCCTTGTGTGAAATGACCTTTCTACCTTTAAGTGAGGAAATTTGAGACATCCTTGTCCCACCTCCATAAGCCTCACGCCCCTCCCTTCATCAAATCACCATCCATTTCATTTCTTCCCAAAACACTTTCTTCCTTCACTTTCTCTCCTTTTTTCTTAAGGAATCATCAAGAAGTTTGAAAACCAAAGTTGATCACTTCACTCATCTTCATCCTCTAAGAGGTATAGACTCATTCTTGATCTCTCAATCTTCCTATTTCTCCATTGAAATCATGTGTTTTCATGCTTTGTTCAAGTTGAACTTCAAACTTTATAAAACCATGAAAAATTGTAGAAAAATCCTTTTAATGTCAAACCAATTTCTATGAGCTAGTTTCATTTCCCTCCCTCATAATCCAAGAGCATGTAACCAAAAGAGTTCTCTAACCCGTATGGGTATAGAAGGCCGAATCCCCCTCTTTTGGTTGAATAAGGTTTTGTTCAAATTTTTGACTAAGAAGTATTGATTAGGTTCTATCACACTTAGGGGTCATTGAATCCAAGAATATGTGATCAAAAAACTTCCTTAGCCTATTTAATTAAAGAGTGGCCGAACCACCCATTTGGGGAAAACAAGAAATTTTGATCCAAGTTTGAATATAGAGACTTATTTTGGTGTTAAGAGTACCTAAAGATCCTTCATCCAACAGATAGGAATTTTTAGACATCGCTAGCTAATTTTGGGACCCTATAGCCAAACCCTAGGTAGAGGGGAATAAGGAAAACTATCTTGGTTAATATTGATGTTTGGATTGATTGTGTGTATGTAGTTGTGGTTGAGTAATCGGACGAGTAATCGGGAGAATTCACGGATTGATCGGACGAATTTTACTCGGAGGATAACTTCAAGAGGTAAGGGGATAAACCTGAGGAATTCAATTTTCAACAGCTGCGTGCTGTATTTCTGTATATGGTTTGTAATATTTTAAATGTGCTGTGTTGATGTGGAGTGATTTATTTTATGCTTGCTCATATTTGGTTATGCCCGATAATGCATGATTTTGTGTTGTTATACTTAATTATGTTGAATGATGTTATTTATGCTCGCCATGATTGATATTGTGCTAAGGAGCTTAACATCGGTTAGGGTTCAAAATCGAGTAAAGTTAAAAGCTTCAAAAAGCTTGGAACGTAAAATGAGAAAATAAAAGGCTATCAAAGAATTTTGAAAACAAAATAAGATGATATCTTTTTGGGAATGAGTAAAACAAAAACATACTTTATCAAGGAATGAGAAGACATAAATGAGAAAAACTACTTTAGCCCAAGAAAAGTAAGGTTTTGAAGTAAAAAGTGCGTTTTGTAGACATTGACCGTTTTTAAAGTAATAAAGCGAATCATTTCAAGTAAAAGTGTTTTCAAGAAATCTAGTTTTGAAATAAATTGTGTTTATCCAAGAAAAATGGTTTCTCACGAACCGTATTTCAAAGTGTTATGGTTTACCAAAGTACTTCAAAAGAAAACGTGGTTTTTGACCAAGAGTTGTTTTTATGGAAAACCGATCCTGAAGGCTTTGTGTAAGCTTCGGAGATATGGGTTTTGGGTTTTGGTTTTCAAAGAGAAATGGTTGTTTTGGATGTGAACCTAGAAACCGAGACGTCGGGGTTCTAGTGTTCTGGAGAGCACGTGGATCAAGGATCTGTGTTAGTGATAAAGTCCTATAGGCTTGTGGACATTTGTGTGGTCCTGTAGGCTTGTGGACGAGTTGTGTGTTCTAGAGCCCAAACTTTGAGATTGGTCCACCGGTTGATGGTTTTTGGGTTCGAGCTGTTTCAGACTATGTGTCTCTTTCTGGATTTTGGACTGCGTGTCCCATTTTGAGAAATGTTATAAAGACTTGAGAGTTAAAAAGTTGTGGCGGTTGATAGCTTTGAGCTTCAACGAGGGAATAATGATACGACAAAGAAAAATTTACGGAAACAAAGGTTTTCTCATGAATTGTGGTGTCTGGAAGACGTGCCATCTAGATGGGGAACCTTGACGGCAGGGAACCCTGTGATAACTTTAAGTCATTGTGTATCATTGTGCCTTGATAGACAATGGTGTCATACGGTTTGGAACACATTGTGCCTTGTGTTGGACAATGTAGTATGACCTGATTACAATTTGTTAAGTACCTCTGAATGCGCCCCCATGTGAGAATCGCGTAGTATCATGGGATTCATGTACTTCTTTTTAGCACGTTGGTTCTAGTCATTGTTGCTTGAGGGCCATTGAATTGTGAGCCTGATCCTCTCTTTGAAAGGTGATGGGATTTCCGGAAATTAAGAACTGAGTGTTAGATGATATATATGTGGAAGTGCCATGCATACGTTTTGAAAACGATGATGATTGTTGGGCACGAGACCCTTGTGTTTTTATTTATTATCATGATATTCTGTGATGTGTTTATCATGCTCAATAACTGTGTTTGATGTATGAATCTGTTGTTTTTGTTTTGGGCATGTAGTTGTCGTACTTTGAATTCATATATTGGTTTCTCACCATTGCTGTATTTTTGGCCATGCTGTCTTTCCTTTGGCATATATTATTATTTGTTTACAGATGGACCTAGTACCCGAGAGCTTAGCCCACTCAGGGGTGCGCTCACTCGTCTTTGATCAGCGGGAGGACCCAGCTGCATGGGTCATTCACCCAGGTGCCAGTAGTGCAGCTTATATTGGACCTGTTTGCACTCTGAGAGGAACCGTCGAAGTGGGGCCCCAGGAGATGACCCACACAGTGGAGACCATTCAGATCCCTCTACCCGCCATCTGGATGATTCTACAGTTTTTGGTGGATCAGGGGCAGCTTCAGCACTACATTCTAGCTGCACAGCCCTTGCAGCAGCAGTCACCCTCGACTCCTCCCCTGCCATTCGTTTTGGTAGCGGAGGGGTAGGAGGAGGACCCTCAGGAGACCCCTAAGTATCATCCTCTGGAGGCCCCTGAGCCTCAACCTCAGGAGAATGGGAATGTAGATTCCCTTGATCCTTCCTCTGATGTAGATGTTGGACCTTCCTTCGCGGGACTGTCCAATGGGTTTCACTAGGCGTGGACCAGTTTAGAGTGTTAGATTTTGAGGCAGCGGTTTTTAGGTAGTCTGTTATCGGCTATTAATGGCCATGAGTTTTAGATGTGGTTTTCCAAACTGTCACTGCCTAGTCTTTAAAGTTTATATATATATATATATATATATATATATATATATATATATATATATATATATATATATATATATATATATATATATATATATATATATATATCGAGTTATATTGATGTTGATCTGAATACTTATTATTTACTGTTGTAAGAAGAAAAAAATTTTATCATGATTTTCGAAGTAAGTGAGATCTAATTAAAGGAATTATGCTTTCCAAACGTAACCAGCAAACTTTTGTTTCGTATTTTATGTTGTTTTTTGGGTAACCATGTGATGCCGGATTAGTGTGTCACATATGGTCAATGAGTCTTTGCATTGGTGGTTTGAGACTTTATTAGTGGATGACTGTACCTTATATGCAGATGTACCACTGTTTCCGTGGTTGTTTTGCATACTCTGATAGCAGTATGATGTAGGTCCTATTGATGGGACCGTACTGTTGGTGTGTTGCATGTATAATATGTATGTATGTATGTCTAAAATTTTAAATATTTTCGCATCTTAATATGCGCGTTTAGGATGTTGTTGGATTAGTTAACTAGGTTTCTTTAATGAGGGAAGGGGATGCTTCATTTGATGGTATCATAGCAGTTTAGCCCTAATCGAACTGTGACGTTTAGGATGTTGTTACTGGCCATGTCTAGTTTGACACACAATGGGTGCCAACTATGTTTAGAGGTTGGGTAGAGTGTCCGATGTGTGAGTTATCTTAAGAGATAACTGTTTCGTTCATTTGCAAGGCATATGATGCATATATATGTTGATGTAGTATTGTATGTCTTATGAATGTGAGCTAACAATTTCTTCTACCGGAATCAATGGCTTGTGGATGTGATAGAGAAGCTCAAGGTAGAGGACATGGTGGAAGGGCCACTGAAGGGATGGTTGAAGAGAGAAACGAGCATAGAGAGACTTCCCACACTGGTGGCGGAGAAGAATCTTCAGAAACTTTGAGAATGGTTAGAGAGTTGGCAACCTCTATGCTGCAGCAGACTCAACAGAATGCTCAGTTGCTAAAAATGACCATGCAACAACAATAGAGACATAATCAGAGATCGATGTGGAAACAAAAGATATTGGGCTGACAACTTTTATGAAAAGGAAGCCACCACAGTTTAATGGTGACTTTGATCCGGAGGGTGCTGAGCTCTGGATATAGGAAC
This sequence comes from Ammopiptanthus mongolicus, assembly GCA_039655645.1. NCBI lineage: Eukaryota > Viridiplantae > Streptophyta > Magnoliopsida > Fabales > Fabaceae > Ammopiptanthus > Ammopiptanthus mongolicus. The sequence goes on along the minus strand of CM077351.1, from coordinate 47,411,349 downwards.
TAGAGAGGATCTTTGGTGCTATGCATTGTCGCGAGGATCGTAAGGTGACCTTTGCGTCGTTCGTTCTGACAAGAAGTACCGAGTTGTGGTGGAAGGGAAAGCAAAGGATGTTAGAACGAAAACGGAGAGTTATTAATTGGGAGTTGTTCCAGAAATGTTTCTTGGAGAAATATTTCTCGAGCTTGATTAGAAGAGAGAGAGAGAGAGAAAATGAGTTTATGAGTCTGAAACAAGGTGGCATGTTAGTAGGGGATTATGCAGCAAGGTTTGAGGCCTTGTTGAAATTTCTTTGAGTTTTATCAACGGTATCCTGAGGAGGAGTGGGTGTGTCGTTGATTTGACGATGGGTTGAAGTATGAGCTATAGAGGATGATAGCGCCGTTGAACATCTCAAGGTCTCCAGAGATGTTGGAAAGATGTTCTGTGATTGAGAACATAGATAGAAAGAGTGAATCGCAGCAACAACATAAAAAGAGTGGAGGACCAATAAGAAGCAATAATAATGAGAAAGGCAGAGGAAGGGGGTAGGCTCCAATTTGGAAAAAGACCATATGATCGTTCAGTAGCCACAGGAGGAGCTGGAGTAGTGCAGTTAAGACCATAAGGATGCTTTAGATGTGGAGGTCCTCATCTAATAAGAGACTATCCGGTGAGTGGGGACCGTTAGTGTTTCCATTGTGGCAAGATGGGCCACTTTGCAAGAGATGATAGTAAGATAGAATATCCAAGCATGTACAAGAATGGTACAAATGGCCTCTATATATAGGAAAATATAAGGATAGGGCCAAAAATTAGGTCTTCTGCTCAGCCAGCACTGGCGTGCTCTTTAGTCAGCATGGCCGTGCTCTTTGTATGTCAAGTCGTGCTCGATTCTGCATGGGCGTACCAACTTTGTAAATCAATGTCATAGTGCATGGGCATCAGCATGGGCGTGCATAACCTTCTGCACGGTCATGCTCTTCATTTGTAAGGTAGTGCTTGCTTCAGTCAGGCCTTGCTTCTCTGAGTCAGGCTTGCTTCACTTTGGCACGGGTGTGCTGGTGTCTGGCACGACCGTGCTTCATCTTCAGAGGTCAGCTTTAAGTCATTCTTCTAAGGCTTTGGTCGGATAGGTGAGCTGGAGGGCTTGCACGAGCGTGCTCTTCATGTGCACGGCTGAGCTTGAGCTTAGAACTTCAATATTTTCTTCATTTAAGCTCAAAAACTTCCATATTTTATCAAATGTTATCAAACTGCCTCTAAACATCAATTCTGTCAAAACTTAAGTAAAAGGATGAAATACAATAATAATTATCATGAAATGCATCAAAATTCAACCCATATACCCCCTATAAAATGCACATAATTGAGGTTAATCAGGATCCATTAACTAACTCAGGAAGATGATTTTGGTGTTACATATCCACATTGGCCAATAAGCACCAACGCTGGCAGTTCACCAAACTCTTGGATGAAACCTTTGGATAGCCGATCCACCTTACTCTGTAACACCCTTTTCCGAATGTCACATTCTCGAACAATTATAAGGCTGAAAATAAAATTAATGCGGAAAATACGAGTGTTTTTTTTCCGTAATGAATAAATGAGATTTGTCAAATGAGTAATAATAAATAAACTTAGGTTCACCATGCATTTCTAAAAGTCATATAGAAGTAAAGTGCAGAAATAGAAAAGTACAGAATACAGACATTGGGTCAAGCCTAACTGGAAAATTAAATACATAAATAAGTACTAGGAGTCATAGCTCCTCAAAAGGTACAACTGACAACTGGATACAGCCTGGGCAAAACAAAACAACAAAGGGAGTCCCGAGAGGTACACGTTGAGTTAAGTCGTCGTCACGCTTATCTTCTCAAGCAGAAACAACAACACAAGCGGGGAAGAGATACAAATATGGGTGAGATTCCCAATCATCAACACAGCAAAACAGCAGAAGTAAAAACGGGACGACACACCAGGTAACAACATACCAATCATGTATACCACACATCTCAATATATCATATTAATCAATTAGCAGCATAAGACATCTCCAAAAATAGGATAATGATGTATGACAGGTAAATGTAATCATTAACAACCATGCAATGTAATGCGATGTACATGACTCAATGCCATATGCCACAAGGGTAAAACTCTGACCCCTACTCCATGAAGCTAACAAAACGTCGGAGAGAGTGAATGGGAGGACATGTTCCGTGTATGCCAGCCTTGGGCAAGATGCTACAACATTTGTAACTTGCACATATCTAGCTTTTACGGAAACACTCTACACCAAACATGAAAAGTACGGCATCTAGTCAAGGATATCAGTGTATTGCTCGAAGTCACCACGACACAGAAGAGCTACCAACTGGTCATATGTTAGCCTTTCCAACCCTGATACCTCCAAGACTATTTAAAACGTCACCGTAAGATTCGTACCCGCATCAAGGTGTAAGCTCAAGGCCTTACAGACTCATGCAACATAATGCCAATGCTTACACAAAGCAGATGCGATAAAGCAGTGTCTATCCATAGAATAAACCTCAAAATTCTCTAAGGGTTTCTTCCTTAGCAACTAATCACATTATCATTGTTGTAAAACTTTTACCCACAGGGTAAATCTCATGATCCCTCCGGGATCGAGTCATCACAAGACTAAAACAATTGAACAACTTTCTTGAATCCGAATCACCGGTTCGTCATCGAACTACTTTTTCAACCCAAAATGTTTCATGTTTGCATTGGTGTCTTATGAATTTATATCTCAAGTCCTAAGTGTTATATATGAAGAAGGATTGAGAATCCTCGTAGATAAGTCTTTGATCCTTTCTAAGTTAGAGATTCCTTGAGTTTCAATTTGTGAAATGAGTCTTGATTCACTTAAGTCTTATGAAGTCATTGATGAACTAAGTCATCAATGGCATAGTGTATGGTCTTGTTCCACCATATCCTATACTTAGTTATCTCTTTCCATTTCCTCTATGTTAATTACTTAACTTAGGTTTTTCGTGTGTAAAACTTTATGTTTAAGTTGAAAACTCTTTATTAAAGATTTTGTAAACCAAAACCTTTCTAAATGAAAACTCATTTGATTTGTAAGAACTTAGTTACTTACTTGAAGTAAAGCGGTTCACAAATTTTGAAAAAGGGTTTCCTTTCTAACTTAGTGTAAAACCGTGATCTAAGTTAGCGTAAAAGAAATGGAATTTCACTTAGTTTTGAAACTATGATTCAATTAAATCAAAACTTTAGGACAAAATCCTCATTATACTTTGAAGGTTGAATGTTAACTTAGTTTTAAAATGAATGGACATCATATTAAACCTATGGTAACTTCATATTAATTTTACTTTCATGAAATTTCTTTTATCATTTTATTTTTAAAACACTTATTTAATTGATTAAACTATGACATTTAATTAATTAAACTATGACTCAAGTAAAACACATTTTCACCTTAGTTAAAAACACAAGGGCCGAAACCTTAGTTGATCTTTGGATCAAAACCACTCTTGTTTGTTTTTGAAATACAAGTTACTAAAACACTTATTAGCTTTCAAAGCATTGAAGTTCAAGAACAAACTCATGTTCCTCCTTTTCTTGCTATGATGGCTGAATGCTAATACTACAAGGATGTGAAGATTTTGCTCCACAAACATGTTAAGTAATAGCTCAAAATACTCACAATAATATGATGAACAATAATCATACATCATTCAACCATAAACAAGCATAAAAATCCTTACTTGATCTTGAGATCAAAGTATGGTTTTCAACATACATTTTTCCACCCAAGCATATATCATCATAAACACATAATAAGAATAGAAACCTTATTACAAACATGTTCTCATAGAGAACTTCACCAACAAAGTAGTGAACCCAAGCTAGGGTTTCATCCAAACAAAACATAAACAACCATTTTCATCTTCCACCGATTTTGGTTTGATGAGGTTCACTCCCACATACCTTTAGTGAAGAGATTTAAGTGAAAGGAAACTTCAAGCCCTCAAAACAAAGAGGTGGCCAAACCTAGAGGAGAGAAAAAGGTAAGATCTTGAACTTGTTTTCATGAAAATGTAGAACTAGAAGATGATTACTCAATGTAATAAGTAAGGAAATAAAAAGAAAAAGGATTTAGAAGCTCACCAACACAAGAACAACTTCAAGGTTTGGATGATGTTCTTGAGGTTGAAGAACAAACTCCTTCAAATCAGGAAACTTCCTTCACCAAAGTTGATCCTTAGAGCAAGACAAGTTGAAGTATGATCTTAGAAATTGAAAAGAAAATTCGGTTGATGATTTAAGGGTGATGGCCGAATGTATGGTGAAGAGAAAGAAGAGGGAATTTTTGAAAAACTAAAGAAATGAAAGCTTTGATCTTTAGAAGAGTAAAAATGAAAGTTGGATGGTGTTTTTGGAGCTTGATGGCCGAATGGCCTTGGTGTGTTATCACCAAAATCAAGCTAAAGTGTGATGGAAATATGTGTAAGGAAATGAAGGGTTAAGATGGAGGAAGGTACATATGTGTTGACACCATATTGAAAGTTGTAGATATTAACCAAAAACTAGGTAGTTTAGCTATTTCCATAAAAGGAAAAGTTGACAGAGTTGAAAGGTTGTTAGGAATTGACAAAAAGGTGACTTCTCATCGTGAAACATGATAAGCAAGCATAAACTTCTTCTGCCTTTGGGCCAGAGTAACCTCCCAGCCCCGAGCCCGATTACTCCCCAGCCCTGGCACGCTTCCCAAGTTAAAGCGGTCCCGATTAAAATAATAATATTTTTACCGGTTCCAACTCAAAACAACATAACAGGCTCAAAACAACATCTTATGATCATTAACCTCATAATTGAAATTCAAATATGAAATTCAAATTATTAACTATTTTTACGATTATTATTAATCAGATTATGTTCTCAGTCAAGTTATTCACACAAACAGTTAAAAGACAGATATGGGAATTTTGGGATGTTACATACTCTCGGATGAATCATCACGGCTGCGCTTGATTCACCTAACTCTCAGATGAATTACCGCGAACGTACAGTTCGCCATACTCTCGGACGAACTCCCCAATCATCGTAACTTCCCCCAACTAACAACTTCATGTCCTGAATGCATGCAATGCTAAAAAAAACAATCAACATGGACAACTACCTCCATCAACACCATTAACAATGGCTATCAACTTTGACCAATAAGAATCAAAGATGATCATAACTAACATCAACGTGCAATAACTCATCGGTACCGACTTAACCAACATCAACGTCTTATCATTCAGAGTCTTTATTATTAAGTCTTACCATATCATCATTCTAGTTCATTAACTATCCTCAAGGTCACATATTGTAATCCTATTCATCATATTTTTATCCCTAAAGGTTACTTAAACTTTCTTAAATTAAATCTGAGAAATATTCTCAAATCTGCTCAGTTGCATGGTCGTACACTGTCTAAGCAATGGCGTGCACACTATAAACATCGTTGTACTGAAACGCTATTTGCGAAGCACAGGCATGCTGCCATGGAACATGGGCATGCTCGTTCGCTGCTACACGAACACTGGCATACTGGATTACAGCATGGTCGTGGACGTTCACTGAGTCATGAGCACGGGCGTTCTCACCTTGAGCATGGGTGTGCTCAACGCCATTGCAGCATTCTCAGTTCTGGAACTTAAGGTTTTTAAGGTTTTAAACATTCAAATCCATCCTAAGGTTCTTGACTAATCCATTAGGCATCAATCTCACCCCTCATCAATATCTTCGTGTTTTATGAGCATCAATTAACCAATCCTAGTTTTAGATTCAACACTAACATCTTTATGTCTTTGATTAACATAGTTTAACAATAGCAGTTCATCGTAACTTATATAACTCACATAATCATGGCATACAACAACTTCATCATCAACGAATTTATATAACATATGCCAAGATCACATAACCACATATGAACAATTATCATCATACATGTATCAATAATAACAATTAGGATTCATACATCAATTAAGGCATATAGCCCACAAAATGGGTCATGGGTTAACACTCATCTTACGCTACCCCACAACCTATATGTTCATACTAATTCCTTCTCCCCATACCTGGTATGATGATTCCAACCTATGAGCCAAACTTAAGCGAAGTCCAAACTTGACTCCTTCGAACGGGTTCAACGAGTTCAGCGAGCTTTGGTCAAGAATGTCAAAAAGGAAAAGGACAGTTAATCCCGAATTCAAGGAAACAAAAAGGGAATTAATACATGGGTTTTAGAAGATTACCTCGATTAGATCTTAGAAGAACTAATCCACTAGGTTGTCATTTACAACACCGACACTCGATAACCGAAGTCTGGTTCTACAGAAAGAATGGTTCAACACTCAACTTAGAGAATTGAAAGGAAAGAATGAAACAGGGTTGGCTACCTTACCTTAGATCAACACTAAATGAATAACTTATCCTCCAATCGCAAGATCAAACACCAAGGGATGTGTTCTTGATGAAGAACACTCGAAATAAGGATTGAAGGTTTGGGAAACTTGAAGAACGCTCGAGCAATTCAATGTGAATCCAAGAAAAAGAGGGAAGACTACTATTTCTAAAGTTAGGAAAGATAACTTTAGGGCCTAGGTCGAACTAGAGAGTTATAAAAAGGACGGGCTGGACAAGTAGCCCAAAACACGTTCTGATGCCCGTGCGAAGCACGGCTGTGCAGACCTCAAGCACAGGTGTTCTGGCCAACAAGCACAACATGCTGGACAGGTGCATGGGCATGCTCACCTATCAGATTCACTGATTTGGCCCGTTCTAAGGTTAACTACCCGAAAACTCGTTCCTAAGCATCTAACACAAGCATATCAACTATAGATAACATACACCAACAAAGATAAACAAATATAAGCATAAAGGTGAAAAGAAGGATGTTACGATTCCACCCCCTTATAAAAATTTTGTCCTCGAAATTTCTACTCACCTTGAGCAAACAACTGCGGATATGACTCCTTCATCTTGCTTTCCAACTCCTATGTGGCACTTTCTTCTGTAGCTCTACTCCAAACAACTTTGACCTGGGGAATTTCCTTCCCTCTCAGCTGCTTAGTCCTTCGATCCTCAACCCGAAGCGGTAGTACCTCAAAATTCAAGTTCTCTTTTAACGAAATCGTATCGGGTGTTATCACATGGCTAGGGTCATGAATATACTTTTGAAGTTGAGACACATGGAACACATTGTGAAGGTTAGATGAGAAAGGTGGTAAGGCTATTTGGTAGTCACCGACTCATTTTAGTATTTGGTAAGGACCAATAAATGTAGGAGTAAATTTCCATGCTTTCATTACTCTACCAACCCCTGTCGTTGGAGTAACTCGCAAGAATACATTATCACCTTCCTGAAATTTTAGAGCTTTCTTTCTCATATCATGATAAATCGTTTGCTTACTCTGTGCCACTCTCATCTTATCCTTATTGTCCTCACCTTTTTTGTAGTCTCATGCACTATCACAGGTCCTAACACAACATTCTCACCAGGCTCATTCCAACACAAGGATGTCCTACATCTCCTCCTCCCATACAAAGCTTCATGGAGTGCCATCCCAATACTAGAATGGAAACTATTGTTATAGGTGAACTTTACAAGAGGTAAGAACTTATCCCAATTACCCGACTACTCCAACACACAAGCTCTCAATAGATCCTCTAAGGATTGGATGGTTCTCTCTGACTGACCACCGGTCTGCGAGTGATAAGCTGAACTCAGTCTAAGCTTGGTCCCTAAAGCCTCATGCAAACTATTCCAAAATCTAGAGGTAAATCTAGGATCTCTATCTGATACTATGCTAGAGGGTACCCCATGCAATTTAACTGTCTCTCTAATATACAACTCGATCACCTTCTCTAGTGGATATTCCATGTTCATAGGAAATGAAATGGGAACATTTAGTCAACTTGTCCGCAACAACCCATATGGGATCACAACCAGCTGGAGTCCTAGGAAGTCCTGACATGAAATCCATGGAGATATTATCCCACTTCCACTCAGGGATACTCAAGGGCTGCATCTTACCCCCAGGTTTCTGGTGTTCTAACTTAGCCTTCTGACACATTAAGAAAGCATAAACAAACTCGGCTACATCCTTCTTCATCCTGTGCCACCAAAACATACGTTTCAGATCCTGTTACATCTTTGTGGCTCCTGGGTGAACACTCAAACCACTCCTATGGCCTTCCTCAATGATCAACTTCCTAAGCTCCGAAACATCAAGTATACAAAATCTATCCTGGAACCTCAAAACTCCATCAGCTCATTCCTTAAAACTAAGGTTTCTACCTTGAGCGAGCTCCCTCTTGTCTAAAAGGTATACATCTATTTTTTGACCTTATCTAATCTGATCCATTAAACTATTAGTGATCTTCAATGTTCCAAGCCTAATACTCTTTGGGGTAACTTCCCAAGCTAAGCTCAAGTCTCTAAACTCCTCTAGCAGGTCCAACTCCCTAACCATCAAGGCTGAAACATGTAAGGTTTTCCTACTCAAAGCATCAACCACTACATTGGCTTTTCCTGGGTGGTAACTTAGCTCAAAGTCATAATCCTTAAGAAACTCCATCAACCTACATTGCCTCATATTCAGTTCCATCTGATTAAACAGATATTTCAAACTCTTATGATCACTAAAAACCTCAACTTAGCATACAATTGTTTTTTCCTAAAGGGTCTGCGAAACTATCCTTAAGTGTTGCTCATGCTCTTCTCTAGTCTTAGAGTATACTAAGATATCATCTATGAAGACCCTAAACATCTCAATCTAAGCTCGAGTCCCTAAACTCCTCAATCAAATCCATCTCTCTAACCATCAAAGCTGAAACATGCAAGGTCTTCCTACTCAAGGCATCAATCACTACATTGGCTTTACCTGGGTGGTAACTCCACTCAAAGTCATAATCCTTAAGAAACTCCATCCACCTACGTTGCCTCATATTCAACTTTTTCTGATCAAATAGATATTTTAAACTCTTATGGTCATTAAAAACCTCAAACCTAGCTCCATAAGGATAATGTCTCCAGATCTTTAAGGCAAACACTGCGTGTACCAACCTGATTTTCACTGTTTTTATAAATCAACAAGTTATATAATTAATTTTATATTTTATTCGAGGTCTTAGAAAATGAAATAAAATAAAACGAGACCATATTCATGCTCAATGTTATCGTATGAAGCTACGATTAAATTTTGAGCTGAAAACTCAAACGGAGCCCAGTTTGCGTTTTTGCACTGTCAATAGGATTTCACTACTCCAGAGACCTCAGATGGACCTGTGAACGAGACAGTAAGTCTTAGAATTCGATTCTCCATGTTTTGGTTAAATTTCAAAAAAGATCCTCAATCGGGTGACGAACGGAGCTGCATATGGATTTACCGGGACCCGCTAACGGATAATCTTGATGTCCCATCATGTCACATCACATGGGAAAGCGTGCCAGAGTCATCATGAAGTTTAAAAATATCTAGATGTGAAATGACCGAAATGACCAAAATACCTTTAAGTGGCTTAATTTTTAGGTTGCTCAGCCCCATACCCCACGCCCCCAACCTGCATAAGAGAGCTTCATCACATTTATCCTTCACATTTCATCTTCCTCCTTGAGAAAAACTCCATTTTCTCTTAAGAAAAGCTTGAATACTTTGAGAAAAAGCTTGAATCCTTGATCAATCTTCATCCTTTCTTAGGTAAGATCACTTCTATGATCTCTAAGCTTCATGAATCTCTTCCTATCTCAAGTTCCAATCTTGATTTCATGAAAATCAACTTTATGATCCAAAACTTCACAAATTCATAGGAAATTGTAGAAAAATCCTTTTAATGGGAAACCAATTTCTTTGAGCTAGCTTCATCATCCTCTACCTATATCCAAGAACTTATGATCAAACTCTCATCCTAGCCTATTCTTTCATGAGTGGCCGAACCCTAGAGTTCTTGGGTGAATATTGATTTTGTTCAATTTTTGATTTCTAACTCTTGATTTCATCCTTACCTTTTCTATTTTCTTTGAATCCAAGTGATGGAAAACCAAATCATTTTCTAACCCGTTTTCCTCCTTATGGACAAGACCTTCAATGAGTAGAACCTTGAGTTTTGTTTCAAATTTTTGGGTATTAGGACTTGTATTAGTGTTAACCAAGCTTATGAACCAACCATCTTTTGGAACCAAATATGATCCCTAATCAATTTTACCTTTGTGGCCGAACCTTGGATCTTTTAGGAGGAGAAAATTTATGTTTTGATGTTGTTTTCTAGTGTTGATTGTTGTTGAGAATTGAATTGTGTTTGATTGTTTTAGGCGATGCGGACGAAACCGGAACCGGAGCCGAGAATCGTTCGAGTTTTGATTGAGCAACTTAGAGAGGTAAAAGGAGGTATTTCATTTGAGTTTGATAACTTCATGGTATTTGATTTGTTATATGAGATGTGCTTGTGTTGATTGATGACTGGAAGGTGTGAATGATTGACTTATGCACTTGATGTATTTAATGAGACATACTTGTACACTTGACATTGATTTGTGGCATTGATGCCTTGGACTAAATTTTATTGTGATTATGGGCTGTTTGATACCTATATATATATATATATATATATATATATATATATATATATATATATATATATATATCCTGGATGAGCATAGGACTAGCTATGACTAGATAAAAGAATTAAAATACCCGAAAACCGAAATCGGAGTTTTGAAAACCGGATTTTGAAATCAAAAATGTTTTTGGGAAAACATGTTGCTTTTTCAAGAAAAGTTATCTTCCTTTCTGAAAAGTGATGTTCTTTTGAAAAGGAAAAAGTGCTTTTGTGGAAAGTTTTACAAGGTGAGTTTCGTTTTAGAAAAACATTTTAAAAAGACGTGGAACCTTTAAAAAACGGTTTTGTTCACAAACAAAGTGTTTTCCCCGAAAAATGTTTTCTTTGAAAAGGAAATGTTTTAGTTCAAGAAAATAAAATTGAGTTTTGTTTTCCAAAGTTGTTTTGAGAAATTAAGACCGAAAGGAAAAACGATGAATCTTTTGAGTTGAACGTAAACCAAGTGACCGAGATGTCGAACTAGTGTTTTGTGGATTGAGCACTCAGACTTCGCGTCTTGTGTTTTGATATGAACGGGCTTAATGTCCTTTTAAACGAGTCGTGAGCTATATGCCTCGACAATGAAAGAATGAACGAAAAGAAAACAGAAACTTTCTGTGTACATGAATGAACAGGCAGACGTGCCATTTGAAAACGAGCTACAATTTACGTAGTTGAGAATTGAGCCAGTTAAGACCGCTAGGTCTATAGGGGCATTTTGTGTTCGAAACTCCACAAGTGGCCGATGGCGTAGCAACCCCGTGCCGTGGTAAATCGGTTGCCAAACACGAAGGAACTCAATCAGAGACTGGACTATTCAGGATATGGTTATGACGTGATACCCTGGAACAATTGGAGTTCGGACCTAAGTTGAGAGGCCGACTCATGAAAATAATTGTGTTATGGGTGTTATTGCGGCCTATCGCTCAGTGAAGGGAAGTAAGAATCTCCGGAGTACATGAATTAGAAAGATAATATTGGAGTCTCATGCATTATTATAACTCATGATAGTGTTTCTGATATTATGTTATATAAATAATTGTTTTATAACTGTATTTATCTGTGGATGTTTATGTTGTTTGTCGCCTGTGCGGCTATCGTGATAAACTTATAAAATGAGTATCTCACCTTTGCCTGTACATGTTAGACACCCTGTTGTGTTTTTGGAACACATGTACAGATGTTGATCATAGGTCCCCGCGGACATTGAGGACTCAGATGACGGAGGCTTTTGAAGGAGCTGAACAGAGGATCCCTCCGAATTCCTCTAGGAATCGGAGCTGACTTTGGGACGGTATCCCAATGGCTACTTTTAGCCCGACCAGCATAGGAGTCTTTTATTTTGAAGTAGTCTTATATTATTTGCTGCACGTATATTGAACTTATGTCTTGAGTCTGTAATAGGATATATTAGACCTGAATTTATGTCATGATTATATTAGTATGAATCTGAAATGTTGATGTATGTTTCACAGTTTATTTCTTTGTCTTGGGTTTAGATTGCCTATGCATGCAGAAAATTTTTAGACCCGCGTTTTCGAATGTAGTTACTTAATTAAAGTATTTTCCGAAAGCGACCAGCGTTTTTATTTTATTGATGTTTTCCGCAATTCGAGTCCATGTACGTAGCACTCGAGGGGGTGTTACATTAGTGGTATCAGAGCTGGTCGAGTCTTTCGGGAATCCTTGGGGAATAAGTCTGTTGTGTTTGTGTTGTGTGATCTTTGTTTGAATTGTTTCTCTGTTGAAGCAATGTGCGTTAGCACACGAGTTTATATTTCCTTATTAAGGTATGATTGGTTTGACTTGTAGGGAAACATGAATCTAAGAGGCGATCGTGGTGTTGGTCATAGCACTGCTGACACCAATGCTGACGACAACATCAATCGGGCTATCCAGGCCATGGCTGATATGGCGGCTATTGTTGCTCAACAAACGGCTACTATGGCTTAATAGAATCAACAAAATAAACAAAGAGCTGATCTTGCTGCTGATGCTAGAGGGTTAGTCGATTTTCGGCGTCATGATCCTCCGCAGTTTCACGGGGACTGTGACCCGGAAAAGGTTGACTTGTGGCTGCAAGAAGTGGAGAAGATTTTTGCTGTTCTGCACTGCCCCGAGGGAGTGAAGGTTGACTATGCCAGATTCCTATTTCTGGGTGATGCAGAATATTGGTGGGAAGGAACCAAACAACTGCTGGAAGCCAACAACCAAGAGATCACTTGGGGAGTATTTCGTACCAAGTTCTTGGACAAGTACTTTCCCCAGAGTGCCAGGACCGAGAAAGAGCAGGAATTTCTGAGGCTGCAGCAGAGGGACATGACTATCGGGGAATATGCGGCGAAGTTTGAATCGCTCGACAAATATTTCCGCTTTTTCCAAGCCCAACCTGACAAGGACTAGAAATGCGAAAGGTTTGAAGGAGGTCTGGGCTTCGAGATCAAGGAATCTATGCTACCACTGGAGATTCGTAATTTTCAAGCCCTGGTGTAGAAGTGCAGAAAAGTTGAGAAGATGAGAAGAGGAAGAGAGAACAAGAGCACTGTGGGAGGACCGTCTAGGTCTAGTAACCCGAGCCAGTACCAGAACCAGAAAGGGAAGCAGTTCCAGAAGAAACCGTATTCCCGACCTCAAGGGAATTGTCAGAAACAACAATCTTATCATCTTGTCGCTTCTGCTTACGATGGAAGAAGTGGAAACGACCAGAATCAAGGGCAAGTTGAGAGATGTTTCAAGTGTGGGAAACAAGGACACCCAACTGATAACTGCGAGCTGAAGGGAGTTCTATGTTTCCAATATAGGAAGATAGGACATTTCGTGAGGGAGTGCCCTTACACCAAAAACCGAGCCAACTGTCAACAATGTACGGACTGCTTGACCAACAACAAGGGGAAGAGTATATACCATGAGTGGCGCTGATGCTTCTAAATCGGATGATCTCATACAAGGTAGTTGCATCATAGCTGGTAATCTCCTAATTGTACTATTTGATTCGGGTGCGACACATTCATTTATCTCCTTGGATTGTGTGAGACTATTGGACTTGCCTGTTTCTTCGCTGTCTTTTGATTTGCTTGTCACTATTCCAACTGCTAAACCTGTTACTATTAATACAGTATGTTTGAACTGTCCTATTATTGTTCATGATAAGAACTTTCTTGTTGACTTAATATGTTTGCCTTTGACTCAATTGGATGTGATCCTAGGCATGGATTGGTTATCTTCCAACCATATCCTTTTAGACTATGCAAATAGAACCTTAGTTTTTCCTGACCCTGAGATTTCTGGATTTTTAACTGCCAACCAAGTAAGAGCTTCTTTGAAAGAAGGAGCTCAGGGATACATGCTTCTATCCTGTTTAGAAATCGAGAGGGACGTTATCATGAGCGATGTGCCGGTTGTGAAAGATTTTCCGGAAGTTTTTCCCGAGGACGTTCCAGGTTTGCCACCTGTGAGAGACATTGAGTTTGCGATCGACTCAGTTCCAGGATCTGGTCCGATCTCTATAGCTCCTTATAGGATGTCACCTACGGAGTTAGCCGAGCTGAAGACCCAACTAGAGGATCTGATGTCTAAGTGTGTCCCCGTGGGGAGCACCAGTGTTATTGGTGAAAAAGAAGGACAGGAGCTCCAGACTCTGTGTGGATTACCGTCAACTCAACAAGATAACGATCAAGAACAAGTATCCTCTACCCCGCATAGATGATTTGATGGATCAACTTCAAGGAGCCGCTATCTTTTCAAAGATTGACCTGAGATCCGGTTATCACCAGATTAGAGTAAAGAACGAGGACGTACCTAAGACTGCATTCAGGACTCGTTATGGTCATTACGAATACCTCGTGATGCCTTTTGGAGTGACGAATGCGCCTGCTATCTTCATGGACTACATGAACCGGATTTTCTGTCCGTTTCTGGATAAGTTCGTTATCGTGTTTATAGACAATATACTTATCTACTCGAAAAGTCCCAAGTAGCATGAGGAACATCTACGACAATTTTTACAGATCCTTCACAAGGAGAAGTTGTACGCAAAGCTGTCTAAGTGCGAGTTTTGGCTAGATGAAGTCAAATTCTTGGGACACGTGATTAAGAAGGAAGGAATTGTCGTCGATCCTGTAATGCCCCGATTTTTACGTTTTCTAACTCTTCAGTATTTTAAGGTTTGTATTTTATTGGAGGGTCTAGAGAGTGAAATAAAATATTCTGAGCAGATAGGAATGCTCTACACAACCATAAGAAGCCATGGTTAAGTTTCGGGCGAAAGCTTAAACGGAGCCCGGTGTGCGTTTTTCACAGATAGTAGCCTTTTTCTACTATCGAGACCTAATTTGGACTCGTGAACGAGACAGTAAGTCTCGGGATTTTATTCTCTATGTCTTTGTTAAAATCCGTCCCGACATCCGAAAAATAATAATAATATATTATATTCGGTCGTATAATTGAACCGGGAGGCGTTTGGAGTCGTAAAGGGATTCAACGAGACCCGACAACGGATAAGCTTGATAACACATCATCCGAAGACACTTGGGAGAGTATGCCAGAGTCGCCATGACGGTCGGAAAAATGTGGACGCGAAATTACCAAAATGCCCCTAACCTTAGTCTTTTGCACTTTTACCATTTTACCCTTTTGGCAAATGACCATTTTGCCCTTAAGTGAGGTTTTAAAGAGCTGAACTCAGCCCACACAGCCCCTCTCATTCACGCACCAGTCCTCCCAAATAGAACTCCATAGTTGTTCTTGAAGAAAACTCCATTTTCTTCTTGAAAATCCTTGATTACTTGATAGAAACACTTGATTCCTTGAGCAATCTTCCTTCATTCTTAGGTAAGATCACTTCTATGATCTTCTAGCTTCTTGAATCTCTCTCTATTTCAAGATCAAACTCCGTTTTCATGAAAATCATTTCTTAGATCCAAAACTTTGAAAATCCATAGGAATTGGTAGAAAAATCCTTTTGATGAGAAACCAATTTCTTTGAACTCACTTCATCATTCTCTACCTAAACCCAAGAGCTTATGATTCAATTCTCATTATAGCCCTAAATCCCCAATATGGCCGAACCCTACATAGTGATGATGAATAGTGTTTTTCATCAATTTTTGATTTCTAACACTTGATTTCATCCTTAGCTTTCCTATTGCCTTTGAATCCATGAAATGGAAAACCAAAATCAATTCCTAGCTTTATTTTCCTTAGGGTGGCCGAAACACCTTTGTTTAGAAATTGTTGAGTTTTGTTTTGTTTGTTGTTTAATGTTTGATTGTTGTGTTATGTGTAGTTGGTAACGAGTATCTGGAGGTTCACAAACCGATCAACCGACTTTGATCCGGATATTTGCTCATCAATAGGTATGGGGGGTGAACCTCATCACACCAAAATGGTGGTGGTGAAGATGGTTGTTTACTTTATGTGTGGGTGAAACCCTTTGGTTTGGGTTCACCATTCAATTTGGTTCTCTTGGAGAACAAAGTGTAATAATTGTAGTTTATGCTTTGTATGTTTTATCATGATTTATGATGATGTTGATTAGTTGAGAAAACATTTTCATGTATGTTGAAAAACCTACTTTGATCTCTAGATCAAGTATGGATTTTTATGCTTGATTATGATGCAATGATATGTGTTTATTGTTTTTCATAATCATGTGAGCTTTTTGAGCTATAACTTGTCTTGAGGGTGAAGCAAATCTTCACATTTGTCCAAATAAGCTTTTGGCCATGTTCTTAAGAAAAGGAAGAACATGTGTAGTTCTTGAACAAATTAAGGTTTTGGTGTAAGAAAAATGTTTGTGACCTATGTTTTCAAAGGAAAGCAAAAGTGATTTGATCCAAAGATCAAATGAAGTTTCAATCTTTAATTGTTTTCACCAAAGTGAAACATGTCTTTTTATCTTAGTCATCTAAGTAACTAAGTGATTTAAAACGAGAAATTTCATGAACGTTAGCATAGGTTTCATAAAGACTTTACCTTCATTTTAGAACAAGGTTCATGTTTTGCTTAAAGGCAAATTTCGCTAAGCGAATTAAATTTCGCTAAGCGAAAACAGAGAAATTCCAAGTTAGGCATCACTGCCTCCATTTCGCTAAACGAATTGAGCTTTTCTAAGCGAATACAATGGACTTTCGCTACGCGAATTATGTTTCGCCGAGCGATACAGAGGAGTTTCAAAAGAGGTGTAACCGCCTCCATTTTCGCTAAGCGAATTAAGCTTCGCTAAGCGAATACAGCGAGTTTCGCTAAGCGAATTATGTTTCGCCGAGCCATACAGAGGAGTTTCAAAGGAGGTATCACTGCCTCAATTCCGCTAAGCGAATTTCACCTTTCAGAAAATGCTAGAAATAAAGTAAGTGATTCAAACGTTGTTTCAAATCAAATGAGTTTTCAATTGTAAATGTTGTTTTGGTTTACAAAAGAGTTTTTAACTCAAAATCGTAAAAGTTTTACGGGTGAAAAACCTAAGTTAAGTAATTAACTTAGAGTTGAAGACAAGGAATAATTTAAGTATGGTATGTGGTGGAACAAGACCATGTACTATACCATTGATGACTTAGTACATCAATGATTTCATAAGACTTAAGTGAATCAATACTTATTTCCTTAATTGAAAATCAAGGAGTAATATCTTAGAAAGGACCAAAGACTTATCTAAGAGGATTCTCAATCCTTATTCATAATGCTTAGGACTTGAGACATAATTCATAAGACGTAAACACAAACATGAAACGTTTTGGTTTTTGAAACAGTAGTTCGTTGACGGACCGGTGATTCGGATCCAGGGTAATTGTTCAATTGTTTCAGTCTTGTGATAACTCGAATGAGAGAAATCCTGAGGCTGTGCAGGTATGGGACTGTACAATGGAAAGGAATCCTGAGGCTATGTAGGTATGGGACTGTATAGTTAAGGGAAGGCATATAAGAATTGATTGGTACTACCTATACCAACAAGGTTTATCTTCTTTTCGAGAGCTTAGAACATAAGAACTTTATGATTAAGCGTGTTTGACTTAGAGTAATTATGGGATGGGTGACCTTCTGGGAAGTTTCCTAGAAAGCATGTGAGTGAGGACAAAACACACTGAAAAGACTCGTGTTGGTTTGTGGGGACAGTCGGCGTTTCTGAAAGCAGTCTAGATCATTCCAAAGGAATCACGAGCTATTTATCCGAGGGATAAATGTTTTATAAAACGAAGACGTGTGTAGTTCCTAAGAAATAGAACCTTAGTGAACCTTGAGGTTTATCCAATGGATAGACATTGCTTTATCGCATCTGCTTTGTGTAAGCATTGGCATTTCATGTGCATAGTTGTAAGGCCTTGAGCCTAGGAGTTGAGCTTACACCTTGATGCCGGTGCGAATCATACAATGACGATCTTCAATGGTCTTTTTGGAGATATCAGGGTTGGAATGGCTGACATGTGACCAGTTGGTGTTTCTTCTGTGTCGTGGCGAATCCGTGCAATTCACTAATATCCTCTACTAGATGTCGTATTTTTCACGTTTGGTCGAGAGTGTTACCGTAAAGCCAGATACGTGCATGTTACGAATGTTGTAGCATCTTGCTCATGGCTGGCAGAAACCGGAACATGTCCTCCCATTCACTCTCTCCGACACTTTTGTTAGCTCCATAGAGTAGGGGTCAGAGTTTTACCCTTGTGGCATATGGCATTGAGCTATGTACATTGCACTGCATTGCATGGCCGTTGATGATTTCATTTACTGTTATACATCAAAGTTCTGTTTTAAGAATGCCTTATATTGCGCTGTTGACTGTATAACATGATATTATGCTATTGACTGTCTAACATGATATTATGTTGTTAATTGTTTAACATGATTTATATTGAGAATTTGAGTATGCATGTTGGGTACGCTGTTACCTGGTGAGTTGTCCCGTTTTTACTACTGCTGTTTTGTTGTGTTGATGAATGGGAATCTCACCTATATCTGTACATTTTCTGCTGGTACTTGCTGTTGCTGCTTGAACAGATGGACGTGACGACGGTTCGGTTCAGCAGTCCCTTTGAGTTCGGAGGTGGACTCCTTTTGCTGTTTTATTTTGTCTTGGCCAGACTGTATCGGTATCTGTACTATCTTTGGGAGCTACGACTCCTAGTACGTATTATTTCTGATGTCAGTTATGCATTAAACCTATGTCTGTATACAGTATTATTTCTGTTTTCTATTTCTATATTTATAATACAGTACGCTCTAGAAATGTATGGTGAACCTAAGTTCATTTATCAGTATTATTTACCTTTACTAATCCCATTACATCTTCATGAAAAGAAAAAAAAATCGTATTTTCTGCATTAATAAATATTTTCGGCCTTACAAACGTTCGGGAATGTGACACTCGGGAAAGGGTGTTGCAGATCCTACGAAAGTGGAAGTAGTACTTTTATGGGAGAGACCTAAGACTGTGACAGAAATCCGCAGTTTCATTGGACTGCCTGGTTATTACAGAAGGTTCATCGAAGGATTTTCAAAGATTGTTGCGCCGTTGACTCAACTGACAAGGAAGGACCACCCGTTTACGTGGACTGAGAAATGTGAGGAAAGTTTTCAAACGATGAAGGAACGTTTGACAACCTCACCATTGTTAGTGTTACCTAAACCAGACGAACCATACGAAGTGTACTGTGATGCTTCGCATCAGGGATTAGGATGTGTACTTATGCAACATCGGAAGGTTGTAGCGTATGCTTCACGCCAGTTGAAGACTCATGAAAGGAATTACCCGACGCATGACCTAGAGTTAGCTGTTATGGTTTTTGCACTGAACATCTGGAGACATTACTTTTATGGATCCAAGTTTGATGTTTTCAGTGACCACAAAAGTTTGAAATACTTGTTCGATCAGAAGGAACTTAACATGAGGCAGAGAAGCTGGATGGAATTTCTCAAGGACTACGACTTCACTTTGCTATACCACCCTGGGAAAGCAAATGTCATTGCAGACGCTCTGAGTCGGAAGACCCTACACATCTCTGCTATGATGGTTAAGGAGCTAGAATTGATAGAACAGTTTCGTGATCTCAATCTAGCCGTGGAAGTGAACCACGAGAAGATTAGCTTGGGAAGAGCAAGGTATCTAGTGGACAGATGGAGACGATCCGCGAACAGCAAGCAACTGATGAGTACCTATAAGAGAAAAAGGAGTTACTTGGACAAGAAAAGGCTGCAGAGTTCAGCTTGGGAACTGATGGCATCTTGAGATGTAATGGATGAGTTTGTGTACCTAGCAACCCGGAGAGAAGGAAAATGATTCTGGAAGAAGGACACAAGAGCAAGCTGAGCATTCACCTTGGATAAACCAAAATGTATCACGATCTGAAACAGAAGTTTTGGTGGCCAGGAATGAAGAAGTAAGTGGTAGAGTTTTCAGGAACTGAAGGAAGAAGAGGCTGACTACTTCGCCAGTGTTGGTACTGCTAGATCCATACGAACCTTTTGAAATGTACTGTGACGCTTCATACTAGGGGTTAGGCTGTGTTCTGATGCAGAATCGGAAAGTGGTAGCATATGCCCCGAGACAGTTGAAAGTACACGAGAAGAGTTATCCTACTCATGATCTGGAATTAGCAGCGGTAGTCTTTGAGTTGAAGATTTGGAGACACTACTGGTATGGTTCGACGTTCAATGTCTTCAACAACCATAAGAGTTTGAAGTACCTGTTTGATCAGAAAGAGTTCAACATGAGGTAGAGACGGTGACTGGAATTTCCGAAGAATTATGACTTCCAGTTACAGTATCATCCCAGGAAAGCTAACGTGGTAGCGGATGCCCTGAGTAGGAAAGAGTTACATGTGTCCGCCATGATGGTTAAGGAACATAAGCAGTTAGAACAGTTTAGATATATGCATGTATCCATGGTCAGTATGCCAGGGACACCTTGTGTGGGCATGGTTACTGTGTCATGTGATCTGATGGATCAGATTCAGGAGAAACAAGTATACGACCAATATCTAGAGAAGGAGCGAAGGAACCTAAAGAAAAGGATGACGTCCGATTACAGAGAAGGAACAGATGGAATCTCAGGATCGAGGACAGAAGAATAAAGCGACTGCGAGGGAAAGAGATATCCTTAGTTAAAGTTATCTGGAACGAGACTTCAGCTGATGCTACCTGGGAAAGAGAAGAAGACATGCAACGGCAGCATCCGAGTTTATTTTTAGAGATACGTTAAATTTCGACGAAGAATTCGTGCAATACACTGATATCCTCTACTAGATGCCGTACTTTTAATGTTTGGTCGAGAATGTTTCCGTAAAGCCAGATACATGCACGTTACAAATGTTGTAGCATCTTGCTTATGGCTGGCAATAATTGGAACATGTCCTCCCATTCACTCTCTCCGACACTTTTGTTAACTCCATGGAGTAGGGGTCAGAGTTTTTACCCTTATGGCATATGGCATTGAGTCATGTACATTGCACTGCATTGCATGGTTGTTGATGATTTCATTTACTGTTATACATCGCTATTCTGTTTTAAGAATGCCTTATATTATGCTGTTAACTGTTAATTGTTAAACATGATTTATATTGAGAATTTTAGTAAGCATGTTGGGTACGCTATTACCTGGTGAGTCGTACTATTTTTACTTCTGCTATTTTGTTGTGTTGATGAACGGGAATCTCACCCATATCTGTATATTTTCTTGCTGGTATTGCTGTTGATGCTTGAGCAGATGGATGCGACGACGGTTCAGTTCATCCGTTTCTTTGAGTTGGGAGGTGGACTTTTTTTGCTGTTTAGTTTTGTCTTGGCCAGACAGTGTCGGTATCTGTAGTACTTTTTAGGAAGCTGTGACTCCTAGTACTTATTATTTCTTATGTTTGTTATGCTTTAAACCTATGTCTATATACAATATTATTTCTGTTTTCTGTTCTCTGTATTTCTAATACAGTATGTTCTAGAAATGCATGGTGAACCTAAGTTCATTTATTAGTATTATTTACCTTTACTAATCCCATTACATATTTGTGAAAAGAAAAAAAAAAAAAAAAGAAAATCGTATTTTCCGCATTAATAAATATTTTCGGCCTTATAAACGTTCTGGAATGTGACACTCGGGAAAGGGTGTTGCATTATTTGGTATCAGAGCTGGCCGAGTCTTTTGGGGTTTGTAGGTTATGGTCTGTCTTGTTTGTGTTGTGTTTTCTCTGATTGTTTTTCTGTGTTATTGTTTATGAGAGAAAACAATGTTGGAAAGGATGATGACTTTGGTCTATCCTTTTGTGTTGTTTGTTCTTTATGTTGTGTTTCTGTAAGGAAGACAACAATTATTTGTTATTCTCTGCATTATTGTTTCTAGAGAGGAATGATATTGGACAGAATAGTGATGCTTTTGCTTTCTTAAAGGTTGGCACTCGTAGAGTCCTTCAGAACGAGTATTTTTCCGATGGGTGCAAGACGAAATGAAACACATGGAGTTCCTATAGCTACGTCAAGGAGGAATGTCTGTCAAAGAATATGCTGATCGTTTTGAGTCCCTGCTGATGTCTTCGAGGTATTTCCATCTTCATCCTGATGAGGAGTGGAAGTGCGCAAAGTTCAAAGAGGGTTTAAGGGACGAGATTCGAGGAGCGGTGCTACCTCTCAAGGTCAAAGAGTTCTCAGTGTTGATAGATGAATGCTTCCTAATCGAAGATCTGATGAAGACTGGTGAAGGAAGGCAACGTCACTCTGGACCGACTAGGTTCCACAAAGGCTACAATGATCGTGATGATAGATCCCGATGGAAACTATCCAAAACAGTGGGGTCAACAATAACGTTCTATTGGAGGAAGCAGTGGGGGTTTTAGCCAATCTGGAAACGCCCCAAAAAGGTGTATGAAGTGTGGCAAGAACAATCATGCCACTAGAGAATGATCGATCAAGGGGATAATATGCTTCAAATGTGGGAAGCCGAGGCATACTTCACGCGACTGTGTGCAATCAAAAGCTGGACATTTTGTCAACAATGTGCAAGCAGCAATGCCTAAGGATGAGTAGAGTTTATACTATGGATGGTGTTGAGGCTTCTCAGAATAGAGATTTGATCCACGGTCAATGCGTCGTGGAAGGTAAAACCGTAATTGTGCTATTTGATTCAGGCGCAACGTATTCCTTTATTGCATATGATTGTGTGAAACTTTTGGGATTATCTGTGTCATCTTTACCTTTTGATTTGGTAATTTCTACACTCACTGTAAAGCCTGTTATAACTGTGAAAGTTTGTTTGAACTGTTCTATTTCTGTAAAAGATAGAACGTTTTTCATTGATTTGATCTGTTTGCCTCTTTCGCAAATGGATGTGATCATAGAGATGGATTGGTTATCTTGTAACCATATCCTGTTAGACGCTGCTAACAAAACCTTAATCTTTCCTAGTTCTGGGAATTCTGGATTTTTGACTGCCAACCAAGTAAACGCTTCTTTTAGAGAAGGAGCTCAAGGATACATGTTACTATCTTCTTTGGAGGTCAAGAACTAGCTAGTCTTAGAGCGCGTACCTGTCGTGAACGAGTTTCCGGAAGTTTTTCCTGAAGACGTACCAGGTTTGCCGCCAATTCAGGACATCGAGTTTTCATTCGATCTTGTGCCAGGAACAGGACCAGTGTCTATGGCACCGTGTCGTATGGCACCTGCAGAGTTGGAAACCTTGAAGAAACAGTTGGTGGACTTATTAGGGAAGCAGTTCGTTAGACCCAGTGTGTCGCAGTGGGGAGCACCTGTGTTCTTGGTGAAGAAGAGAGAGGGATCTTCTTGCCTATGCATGGATTATCGCCAGTTGAATAAA
Organism: Ammopiptanthus mongolicus; assembly: GCA_039655645.1. Lineage (NCBI taxonomy): Eukaryota > Viridiplantae > Streptophyta > Magnoliopsida > Fabales > Fabaceae > Ammopiptanthus > Ammopiptanthus mongolicus. The sequence continues at coordinate 47,387,943 of CM077351.1, read as the reverse complement.
GTTACCATTAAGAACAGGTATTTTCTTCCGAGGATAGATGACTTGATGGATCAGTTGAGGGGAGCGGCAGTTTTCTCCGAGATTGATTTGCGATCGGGTTATCACCAGATTCGTGTGAAGGCAGAGGATGTACCAAGAACAGCGTTCAAACACGCTATGGGCACTACGAGTACCTTGTAATGCCATTTGGGGTGACGAACACTCCAGCCATATTCATGGATTATATGAATAGGATCTTTCGTCCATATCTAGATAAGTTTGTCGTTGTTTTCATGGATGACATACTCATCTATTCGCGAAACTAGGAAGTACACGCTAAATATCTTAGTGTGGTTCTTCTGGTTCTAAAGGAGAAATAGCTATATGCGAAGCCGTCTAAGTGTGAGTTTGGTTCGACGAATTGTAGTTTTTGGGTCATGTAATTTCAAAGGAAGGAATGGTTGTAGATCCGTCAAAAGTTGAAGTAGTTCTTGAGTGGGAAAGACCAACCACAGTGACTGAGATACGCAGTTTTGTGGATTTGGCTGGGTATTATCGAAGGGCCATCGAAGGATTTTCTAAGATTGTAGGACCCCTTACCCAATTGACGAGGAAGGATAAAGCTTTTGAATGGACTGAAGCCTATGACCAGAGTTTTCAGGAACTGAAGGAAGAAGAGGCTGACTACTTCGCTAGTGTTGGTATTGCTAGATCCAAGCGAACCTTTTGAAATGTACTGTGACGTTTCATACCAGGGGTTAGGTTGTGTTCTGATGCAGAATCGGAAAGTGGTAGCGTTTGCCTCAAGACAGTTGAAAGTACACGAGAAGAGTTATCCTACTCATGATCTGGAATTAGCAGCGGTAGCCTTTGAGTTGAAGATTTGGAGACACTACTGGTATAGTTCGACGTTCAATGTCTTTAGCAACCATAAGAGTTTGAAGTACCTGTTCGATCAGAAAGAGTTCAACATGAGGCAGAGACGGTGACTGGAATTTCCGAAGAACTATGACTTTCAGTTAAAGTATCATCCTAGGAAAGCTAACGTGGTAGCAGATGCCCTGAGTAGGAAAGAGTTACATGTGTCCGCCATGATGGTTAAGGAACATGGGCTGTTAGAACAGTTCATATATATATATGCATCTATCCATGGTCAGTATGCCAGGGAGACCTTGTGTGGGCATGGTTACTGTGTCATGTGATCCGATGGATCAGATTCAAGAGAAACAAGTATACGACCAATACCTAGAGAAGAAGCGAAGTAACCTAAAGAAAAGGATGACGTCCGATTATAGAGAAGGAACAGATGGAATCTTAGGATTGAGGACAGAAGAGTAAAGCGACTGCGAGGGAAAGAGATATCCTTGGTTAAAGTTATCTGGAACGAGACTTCAGCTGATGCTACCTGGGAAAGAGAAGAAGACGTGCAACGGCAGTATCCGAGTTTATTTTTAGAGATACGTTAAATTTCGATGACGAAATTCTTTTAAGAGAGGTAGTAATGTAATACCCCGATTTTCACGTTTTATAATTCTTCAGTATTTAAACGTTTGTATTTTATGAGAGGGTTTAAAGAGTGAAATAAAATATTCTAAGACTATAGGCATGCCTTACACAACCGTAGGAAGCCATGGTTAAGTTTCGGGCGAAAGCTCAAACGGAGTCCGGTCTGCGTTTTTCACGGATAGTAGCCTTTTTCTACTATTGAGACCTAATTTGGACTCGTAAACGAGACAGTAAGTCTTAGGATTTAATTCTCTACATCTTTGTTAAAATCCGTCCTGACTTCCGAAAAATAAAAATAATATATTATATTCGGCCGCATAATTAAACTGGGAGGCGTTTGGAGTAGTAAAGGGATTCAATGAGAGCCGTCAACGGATAAGCTTGATACCACATCATGCTAGATCACTTGGGAGAGCATGCTAGAGTCGTCATGATGTTTGGAAAAATATGGACGCGAAATTATCAAAATACCCCTAATCTTAACCTTTTTCACCTTTTACCATTTTACCCTTGAAGCAAATGACCATTTTACCCGTAATGACTTGTTTAGAAGGCTGGACAGCCCCTTCTCCAGCCCCATTAACGCACAAGACAGCCCCTTGAAGAGCCAAGAACACTTCATCTTCTTTCTCCTTGAAAAGTCACCATTTTTCTTAAGAAAAAGCTTGAATCCTTTGAAGAAAACCTTGAATATTTGATCAATCTTAATCCCTTCTTAGGTAAGATCACTTCTATGATCTCCTAGCTTCTTGAATCTCTCTCAATCTCATGATCAAAATCTTGTTTCATGAAAATCCATTTTATGATCCAAAACTTTGAAAATTCATAGGAAATTGTAGAAAAATCCTTTTAATGGGAAACCAATTTATTTGAACTCACTTCATCATTCTGTACCTAAACCCAAGAGCTCATGATTCAATTCCCATCCTAGCTCTTAATCCCCAAAGTGGCCGAACCCTAACAAGGATGATGAATATTGTTTTTGATCAAATTTTTTATTTCTAACTCTTGATTCCATCCTTAGCTTTCCTATTGTCTTTGAATCTAAGTGATGGAAAACCAAATCAATTCCTAAACCTTTTTCCCAAAATGGCTGAACCCTCTTTGATGAGAAATAGATGAGATTTGTTTTGTTTGATGTTTAATGTTTGATTGTTGTGTTGTTTGTAGTTGGTGACGAGTATCAGGAGGTTCACAAACCGATCAACCGACTTTGATTCGGAGAATCGATCATCAACAGGTATGGGGGTGAACCTCATCACACCAAAGTGGTGGTGGTGAAGATGGTTGTTTAATTTGTGTGGGTGAAACCCTTTGGTTTGGGTTCACCACTTTATTTGGTTCTCTTGGAGAACAAAGTTGTAATAATGGTAGTTTATGCTTTAGCATGCTTTATCATGTTTATGATGATGTCGATTGGGTGAAAAACATTTTCATGTATGTTGAAAAACCTACTTTGATCTCTAGATCAAGTATGGATTTTTATGCTTGATTATGATGCAATGATGTGTGATTATTGTTTGTCATAATTTTGTGAGCATTTTGAGCTATGATTTGTCTATTTTGGTGAAGCAAAATCTTCACTCTCCTTATATGAGAGCTTGCGGCCTTAGTAAGGAAAGAAAAGAAGAACATGTGCTGTTCTTGAACAATTTAAGTTTTGAAGTGAGAAAAGTGTTTTAATAGCTTATGTTTCAAAGAAAAGCAATAAATGATTTGATCCAAAGATCAAACAAAGTTTCAACCTTTAAGTTTTTCACCAAAGTGAAAAATGGTTTTTTACTTTAACCATAGTTCATCTAATTGATCAAGTGTTTTAAAAATGAAATAAAGAAGTGTTTCATGAAAGTTGACAAAGTTTTCATAAGACATTACCTTTATCTTAGAACAAAGATAATGTTCCTTTTTCAAACACAATGGAAACCTTTATCCTCAAGTTGATTAAAATGAATCATAGTTAAGGAAGTCAGATGAGATTACATTTCCTTTCCTTTAACTTAGAACATGGTTTACACTAAGTTAGTAAGGAAAAACCCTTTTCAATATTAGTTGAGGTACATTGCTTTAAGCAAGTACAAAGTTATTTCAAAATCAAATGAGTCTTCAAATAGAAAAGGTTTTGGTTTACAACAAGAGTTTTCAACTCTTAATCATAAAGTTTTACACGTGAAAACCTAAGTTAAGTAATTAACTTAGAATTGAAGACAAGGGATAATTAAATATAGTATGTGGTGGAACAAGACCATGTACTATACCATTGATGACGTAGTTCATCAATGACTTCATAAGACTTAAGTGAATCAACACTTATTTCATTAATTGAAAAACAAGGAGCTAATATCTTAGAAAGGCACAAAGACTTATCTAAGAGGATTCTCAATCTTTATTCATAATGCTTAGGACTTGAGACATAATTCATAAGACATAAACACAAACACGAAACGTTTTGGGTTTTGAAACAGTAGTTCGATGACGGACCGGTGATTCGGATCTAGGTCAATCGTTCAATTGTTTCAGTCTTGTGATGACCGGAATGAGAGAGATCCTAAGATTGCGCAATTATGGGACTGTATAGTTGAAGGAATCCAAAGGTTGTGCAGCTATGAGACTGTATAGTTGAAGGAAGGCTTATGAGAATTGATTGGTACTACTTATACCAACAAGATTTATCTTCTTTTCGGGAGCCTAGAACATAAGAACTCCTTAGTTAAGCGTGACTTGGAGAAATTGTGGGATGGATGACCTTCTGGGAATTTCCTAGAAAGCGTGTGAGTGAGGACAAAACAAGCTGAAAAGACCCGTGTTGGTCTGTGGGGACAGTCGGCAATTCTGAAGGCAGTCTGGATCATTCCAAAGGAATCACGAGATATTTATCCAGTGGATAAATGTTTTATAATACGAAAACACGTATAGTTCCTAAGGAAGAGAACCTTAGAGATCTCGAAGTTTATCTGGGGGATAGGCATTGATTTATCGCATCCGCTTTGTGTAAGCATTGGCATTTCATTGCATGAGTTTGTAAGGCCTTGAGCCTAGGAGTTGAGCTTAAACCTAGATGTTGTTGCGAATCTTACGGTGACGATCTTGAATGGTCTTTTGGAGGTATCAAGGTTGGAAGGGATGACATGAGACCAGTTGGTGATTCTTCTGTCTCGTGGCGAATTCATGCAATACACTCATATCCTCTACTAGATGCCGTACTTTTCATGTTTGGTCGAGAGTGTTTCCGTAAAGCCAGATACGTACACGTTATGAATGTTGTAGCATCTTGCTCATGGCTGGCAATAACCGGAACATGTCCTCCCATTCACTCTCTCCGACACTTTTGTTAGCTCCATGGAGTAGGGGTCAGAGTTTTTACCCTTGTGGCATATGGCATTGAGTCATGTACATTGCACTGCATTGCATGGCTATTGATGATTTCATTTACCGTTATACATCGTTGTTCTGTTTTAAGAATGCCTTATATTATACTATTAATTGTTAATTGTTAAACATGATTTATATTGAGAATTTTAGTAAGCATGTCGGGTACGCTATTACCTAGTGAGTCATCCCGTTTTTACTTCTGCTATTTTGTTGTGTTGATGAACGGGAATCTCACCCATATCTGTATATTTTCTTGCTGGTATTGCTGTTAATGCTTGAGCAGATGGATGCGACGACGGTTCAGTTCAGCCGTTTCTTTGAGTTGGGAGGTGGACTCTTTTTGCTGTTTAGTTTTGTCTTGGCCATACATTGTCGGTATCTGTAGTACTTTTTAGGGAGCTGTGACTCCTAGTACTTATTATTTCCTATGTCAGTTATGCTTTAAACCTATGTCTGTATACAATATTATTTCTGTTTTCTGTTTTCTATTTCTGTATTTCTAATACAGTATGTTCTAGAAATGCATGGTGAACCTAAGTTCATTTAGTAGCATTATTTACCTTTACTAATCCCATTACATCTTTGTGAAAAGAAAAAAAAAAAAAAAGAAAACCGTATTTTCCATATTAATTAATATTTTCGGCCTTATTAACGTTGAGGAATGTGACACTCGGGAAAGGGTGTTGCAATAAGAGGATCAAGCAACTCAGGGGAGAACAAGTTCCCTTGGTCAAGGTTGTTTGGAATGAAGCAACTGGAGACACGACGTGGGAGCTCGAGGACAAGATGAGATTACAGTATCCCGATCTTTTTCAAGGTACATAATTTCGAGGACGAAATTTTTTTTTTTTAGAAGGGTAGTAATTTAACACCCCAATTTTCACTGTTTTTATAAATCAACAAGTTATATAATTAAGTTTATATTTCATTCGAGGTCTTAGAAAATGAAATAAAATAAATCGAGACCATATTCGTGCTCAACGTTATCGTATGAAGCTACGATTAAAGTTTGAGCTGAAAACTCAAACGGAGCCCGGTCTGCGTTTTTGCACTGTCAGTAGGATTTCACTGCTCCAGAGACCTCTGATGGACCCGTGAACGAGATAGTAAGTCTTAGAATTCGATTCTCTACGTTTTGGCTAAATTTCAAAAAATCACTTCCTGAACTTTTTTCGAGCGAAATCCTCAATCGGGTGACAAACGGAGCTGCATATAGATTTACCGGGACCCGCTAACGGATAATCTCGATGTCCCATCACATGGGAAAGCGTGCCAAATTCATCATGACGTTTGAAAATATCTAGACATGATATGACCAAAATACCCCTAACCTTTTTAACTTTTACCATTTTACCCTTGATGGAAATGACCAAAATACCCTTAAGTGACTTAATTTTTGGGCTGGTCAGCCCCATACCCCACGCCCCCAACCTGCATAAGAGAGCTTCATCACACTTCTCCTTCACACTTCATCTTCCTCCTTGAGAAAAACTCCATTTTCTCTTAAGAAAAGCTTGAATCGTTTGAGAAAAAGCTTGAATCCTTGATCAATCTTCATCCTTTCTTAGGTAAGATCACTTGTATGATATCTAAGCTTCATGAATCTCTTCCTATCTCAAGTTCCAATTTTGATTTCATGAAAATCAAGTTTATGATCCAAAACTTCAAAAATTCATAGGAAATTGTAGAAAAATCCTTTTCATGGGAAACTAATTTCTTTGAGCTAGCTTCATCATCCTCTACCTATATCCAAGAGCTTATGATCAAACTCTCATCCTAGCCTATTCTTTCATGAGTGGAAGAACCCTAGAGTTCTTAGATGAATAGTGATTTTGTTCAATTTTTGATTTCTAACTCTTGATTCCATCCTTACCTTTCCTATTGTCTTTGAATCCAAGTGATGGAAAACCAAATCATTTTCTAACCCCTTTTCCTCCTTATGGCCGAGACCTTCAATAAGTAGAACCTTGAGTTTTGTTTCAAATTTTAGGGTATTAGGACTTGTATTAGTGTTAACCAAGCTTATGAACCAAGCATCCAAAAGTTGGGAACCAAATGTGATCCCTAACCCTTTTTAACTTTGTGGCCGAACCTTGGACCTTTTAGGAGGAGAAAATTTATGTTTTGATGATGTTTTCTTGTGTTTATTGTTGTTGAGAATCGAATTGTGTTTGATTGTTTTAGGCGACGTGGACGAAATCGGAACCGGAACCAGAGGCGAGAATCGTTCGAGTTTTGATTGAGCAACTTAGAGAGGTAAAGGGAGGTATTTCATTTGAGTTTGATAGCTTCATGGTATTTGATTTGTTATATGAGATGCGGTAGTGTTGATTGATGATTGGAAGGTGTGAATGATTGACTTATTTACTTGATGTATTTAATGAGACATACTTGTAGTCTTGATCATGATTTGTGGCATTGATGCCTTGGATGAAATTTTATATATATATATATATATATATATATATATATATATATATATATATATATATATATATATATATATATCCAGGATGAGCATAGGACTGGCTATGACTCTATAAAAGAATTAAAATACTCGAAAACCGAAATTAGAGTTTTGAAAACCTGATTTTGAAATCAAAAAGGTTTTTGGGAAAACATGTTGCTTTTTCAAGAAAAGTTATCTTCCTGTTTGAAAAGTGATGTTCTTCTGAAAAGGAAAAGTGCTTTTGAGGAAAGTTTTACTAGGTGAGTTTTGTCTTAGAAAAACGTTTTAAAAAGACGTGGAACCTTTAGAAAACGGTTTTGTTCACGAAAAAGTGTTTTCCACGGAAAATGTTTTCTTTGAAAAGGAAATGTTTTAGTTCAAGAAAATGAAATTGAGTTTTGTTTTCCAAAGTTGTTTTCAGAAATTAAGACCAAAAGGAAAAACAATGAATCTTTTGAGACGAACTCAAACCTAGTGACCGAGACGTCGGACTAGTGTTTTGTGGATTGAGCACTCGGCCTTCGCGTCCTGTGTTTTGATTTGAACGGGCTTAATGTCGTTTAAAGCGAGTCGTGAGCTATATGCCTCGACAAGGAAAGAATGAACGAAAAAGAAAACAGAAACTTTCTGTGTACATGCATGAACCGGCAGACGTGCCATTTGAAAACGAGCTACAACTTACGTAGTTAAGAATTGAGCCAGTTAAGACCGCTAGGTCTATAGGGGCATTCTGTGTTCGAAAGTCCACAAGTGGCCGATGGCGTAGCAACCCCGTGCTGTGGTAAATCGGTTGCCAAACACGAATGAACTCAATCAGAGACTGGACTATTCAGGATATAGTTATGACGTGATACCCTGGAACAATTGGAGTTCGGACCTAAATTGAGAGGTCAACTCATGAAAATAATTGTGTTACGGGTGTTATTGCGGCCTATCGCTCAGTGAAGGGAAGTAAGAATCTCCGGAGTACATGAATTAGAAAGATGATATTGGAGTCTCGTGCATCATTATAACTCATGATAGTGTTTGAGATATTATGTTATAAAAATAACTGTTTTATAACTGTATTTATCTGTGGATGTTTATGTTGTTTGTCGCCTGTGCGGTTATCGTGATAAACTTATAAAATGAGTATCTCACCTTTGGTTGTACATGTTGGACACCCTGTTTTGTTTTTGGAACACATGTACAGATGTTGATCATAGGTCCCCGCGGACACGTGAGGACTCAGATGACAGAGACTTTTGAAGGAGCTGAACAGAGGATTCCTCCGAATTCCTCTGGGAATCGGAGCTGACTTTGGGACGGTATCCCAATGGCTACTTTTAGCCCGACCAGCATAGGAGTCTTTTATTTTGAAGCAGTATTATATTATTTGCTGCACGTATATTGAACTTATGTCTTGAGTCTGTAATAGGATATATTAGACCTGAATTTATGTCATGATTATATTTGTATGAATCTGAAATGTTGATGTATGTTTCACAGTTTATTTCTTTGTCTTGAGTTTGGATTGCCTATGCATGCAGAAAATTTTTAGACCCGCGTTTTCGAACGTAGTTACTTCATTAAAGTATTTTCCGAAAGCAACCAGCGTTTTTATTTTACTGATGTTTTCCGCAATTCGAGTCCATGAATGTAGCACCCGAGGGGGGTGTTACACTGCGGCTTCTAACTCCAAGTCATGGGTAGGATAGTTCTTCTCATGGATCTTAAACTGTAGAAGCATAAGCTACTACCTGGTCATCCTACATCACCACACCACCTAAACCTTGCTTTGAAGCATCACAATACATCACAAAAAGTTTACTAGGGTTAGGTAAAACTAACACTTGGGCAGATGTCAACCTATCCTTTAACTTCTGAAAGCTTGCCTCACACTTAGAGTCCCAAACAAAAATCTTTCCTTTCTTAGTAAGGCAGGTCAAAGGTAAAACGATCTTAGACAACCCTTCTATAAACCTCCTATAGTACTCGGCTAAACCCAACAAACTCCTAATCTCGGTCTCTGACTTAGGTGCTTCCTAATGGAGCACAGTTTCTACCTTAGCTGGGTCTATGGCTATCCCTCCTATAGAGATGATATGTCCTAAGAAACTCACCTCCTCCAACCAGAATTCACACTTAGACAACTTAGCATACAACTGCTTTTCCTTAAGGGTCTGAAAGACTATCCTCAAGTTTTCCTCATGTTCTTCCATAGTCTTAGGGTTTATATTGCGTTCAAAACACACTTAAGGACAGTGTTCCCTGTCGCAGAAGTAATATAGGACGGAAGTCCAGATATCATACCCAAGAGATTAATTTAGATAACTAAGTGATAAAGGAAGTACTGGACTAGGGAAATCCTTATGATATTTAGACTAATCAAGAACTTACAAAATAAAAATGATAGAACAATAGTAAAATATAATGAAAGAAAAATAAAAATAGAGTTTAGAAATCAAGAGTAAAAGAGCCTAGAGCCGTGGTTTCACTTGTGCTTTCGATACACCCCAAATCCTAATTCTATTCAATTTCGCAATTGCTTTTTGAATATCAATCCCTCTACGAAAACTATTAATTGTTTGTCAGACAATTAATATTCTTTTCCCCAAATAAACCTAATGGTTGTCAGGTAAAGAGTTTAAATGATTAGAAAGCATAAAGCATAAAGAAGTTGAATGATTGTGTAACACCCCCTCGAGGTGTCACAGTTCGTAACCCAAATTCTCTTTTTTGGTTAATTAAAACATTTTCGAAAATATTCATTAGACTTTTTGTGGAAATTCTGATACCAATCCAAAAGTCTAACAATAACAAAGGAATAAATTCAAACTCATCATTTATATATCTCATTCAACTTTGCCTTAAGGCATACATCACTTCATTTCTCATTACACATTATACTGAATCACGGTAAAAGGATGTGACTGTAAATATCAAAAACCTAAGAACTGGTCTAACAAAACTCTAAGAATAATAAAGTATACTACTTTGCCTGCATCGTCTCGATGAGACTGGGCCTCGTCATCAACAGCCTATCCGTCTTCGTTGTCAACGCCAAGGAACTCAGCTACTGGGTCCCGCAGTGACCTAAAGGATAGTTGGAAAGTATCTTTACATGTGTTCAAAAAACACAACAGGGTGTCCAACATGTACAAGCAAGGGTGACATTACTCTTACACAAGTTTATCGTAATAGCCACACATGTAAAGCAGCATACAAATAATGCATCAACACAGTCATGCGATAAAATATAAATATTCAACATAATATTGCTTTCAAAATATCATACTCATTCATCAAGAGAAATCACATGAATGCATGAGACTTCTCAACTCTCTAGTTCATGTACTTTGAAGACTCTTAACTCCCCATCCTGGAGTGATAGGTCGTGAATACTCCCATAACACAATTGTTCTCGTCAGTCGGCCTCTCAATTTAGGTCCAAGCTCCAATTGTTCTAGGATAACACGTCAAACCATATCCTGAAGGGGTAATCACCAGTTTCATCAAATCCATTTTCGTAATTCAAATCTCAAAAACAAAATATAGGTTCTCTTTGGTATGATCAAAACTTGTTTTCGCCCTAAAACTTATTTTCAACAAAACTTTTCTTTGCAAAACATTCTCAAAGGCTCAAGTTCTAAAGATGCATTTTCGAAGGATTTTGGCTTAAAGAGCCCTTTTCTAAAGGTTCCCTCGTCTTAAAACATTTTTCCAAAGGTTGTTACCGGAGTAACTTTCATGAAGAGACATATTCGTTTTCGGAACATCAAATACTTTCGGAAGATCCTTTCTTGACAAACGAAATACTTTTCAAGTTTTTCCTTCTTTGTACAACATGTTCAGAAAATAATGATAACGCAACTTTTCACTATTTTCCTCACTAACTCTCAACTTCCTAAGTCTTATTCAAAAACATCTTGGATTCTTAACTTAGTGGCATTTTAGTAAAATTGGCCATTATAACCTTTAGCTTAGAAGCTTTTCATTTCCTCAAATCAAAACGTTTCAAAAATCTTTGATTAAGTATTATAGTTAGCTTAATCTTCATTATTGAGCTATAGCCAGTGTTATGCTCTTAACCAGTCCAGGATATATATATATATATATATATATATATATATATATATATATATATATATATATATATATATATATATATATATCAATTCTCATTCAAGGCATCCATGCCACAATTCATATTCAAACATCAAAGCATATACCTCATAAAATAAATCAAGTACATGCACAACATAAAGAATATCTTTAAAGCACTAATCAAGCATAAATGTCACATAAAGCATCAACCAGGAACAATCATCAACTTCACATCATGGTTACAAACATTCAACAAGAACTCATGAGGCTATCAAACTTATTGGAGCTAATCTCCTCTTACCTTTAGGAGTCATCCTCCGAAGGCAAGTCGCCCGATCGGTCCGCGAATTTTCCCAATTCCTTGTCCGAGTATCCGATAACAACTACAACCACAAAACCAATCCAATCATCAACAATTAAAACAGAAATTAACAACATCAAAACATAAGTCCTCCTTCCCCAAAATGTGATCAAAGGTTCGGCCAAAAATGATGAAAATGCTAGGGATCTCAATTGGTTCCAATCTTTTGGAAGGTTGGTTCTTAAGCTTGATTATCACTAAGACAAGTCCTAATACTCAAAGATATGAAACAAAATTCAATGTTCTTCACATTGAAGGTCTCGGCCATAAAAGTGAAAACATGGCTAGGGATTGATTTGGTTTTCCATCACTTGGATTCAAGGACAATAGGAGATGTAAGGAAGGAATCAAGAGTTAGAAATAAAAAATTTGAACAAAACACTATTCATCATCTCCATCAAGGGTTCAGCCACTTTTGGGTAATTAGGCTAGGATGAGAGTTGGATCATAACCTCTTGGGTTTAGGTAGAGGATGATTAAGTGAGTTCAAAGAAATTGGTTTCCCATTAAAAGGATTTTTCTACAATTTCCTATGAATTTTTGAAGTTTTCGATCATAAACTTGATTTTCATGAAAACAAGATTTCAAGCTTGAAATAGAAGGAGATTCAAGAAGCCAGGAGATCATAGAAGTGATCTTACCTAAAGAATGATGAAGATTTATTAAGGAATCAAGTTTTTCTTCCATGGAGTCTAGCTTTTTCTCCATGAAAAAATGGAGTTTTGGCCTAAGGAAGAAGATGAAGCTTGGAGCTCTATTTGGGGCTGTCTTGTGCATGACTAATGGGGGCTGACCGGCCATAAGAATAAGTCACTTAAGGGTATTTTGGTCTTTTCCTTCAAGGACCAAAATGTCATTAAAGAAAAGGTTAGGGATATTTTGGTCATTTCGTGTCCCGATATTTCCGAACGTCATGACGACTCTGGCATGTTCCCCCAAGTTATATAACATGATATGATATCAAGATTATCCGTTGGCGAGTCCCGGTGAGTCCGTATGTGGCTTCGTTCGTTACCCGATTGAGAATTTCGCTCAAAAAAAGGTCAAGAAGTGATTTTTTTGAAATTTAACCAAAACGTAGAGAATCAAATTCTAAGACTTAGTGTCTCGTTCTCAGGTCCATCTGAGGTCTCTAGAGCAGTAAAAGCCTACTGACAGAGTAAAAACGCAAACCTGACTCCGTCTGAGTTTTTAGCTCAAAATTTAATCGTAGCTTCGTACGATAGCGTTGAGCATGACTATGGTCTCGGAATATTTTATTTCCCTCTCTAGACCCTTCAACAAAATACAACCATATAAATACTGATTAATTAGTATTGGAGGGTTCAAAAATCGGGGTGTTACAGATTGAAAGAAATAAATCACGTTTTCGCAAATCTAGATATTAAACCTCAGTTATCCTATAGGTCTACCAATTTAACTGGGCTTGATAGCCAAAATAGCAATTAATTGATTAAGAGCATACAAAGGATGCACAATCCTAGTATGGGATGAAGAACAACAGAATAACACTATTCAAATTACAACCTTGAAACCAAATAGAATTGAATTAAAGCTAAGATATAGCGAAAAGGATTTCTACTAACACAAGATCCACCACAACTCTAGTGGGGAATTTAGCTACTCATAGTAATAGAGAAAACCAAAATCAACAAAGGGAAACACATCCTGCATAATTGAAGAGGGAGAAGTTGTTTCCAACTTAATTTCCAGGTGCCAAATCCTACTCTAGAAATCAAAACTAAAAACTAAAAGAAAAGTATAATACTCAAACAAATAAAAAGATTAAAGAATAAAAAGTTGTGCAAAAGATGTCTCTTAGGTGGCACAGAGGGCCTCTATTTATAACAAAATACACTTGAGTTAGATCTTCTGTGCCATCAGCACGAGCGTGCTCTTCACTTGGCACGGCCGTGCGCTCTACTCAGCACGGTCATGCTTTTTAAAATATCAGGTCGTGCTCAATTATGTCAGGGCTTACAAACTTCGCAGAACAACGTTCTAAGGCACGGGCTACGGCACGGGCTGCAGCACAGCCATGCTCTTCATTTGGAACGGCCGTGCTCTTTGCGATTGGGACCGTGCTAGCTTTTGTCAGGCCTTGTTTCTCTGAGTCAACCCTTTCTTCAATGTGGCACGGCCGTGCTAAGTCTCCAGAGGTCAGCTTTGACTATTTTTGTTGGCTTTTTTTGGATGAATGGATTTGGAAGGTGAGCACGGGCATTCTCTCGCATGGCACGGTCGTGCTAACCTCAGAACTTTAGTATTCTGTCACTTTAAGCTCAAAAACCTTCTCTTTTCTTCAAAAGTCCATTAAACTGCCTCTTAACGTCAATTCTGTCAAAACTTAAGTAAACAGGTGAAATACCATAATATATATCTTAAAATGCATCAAAATTTGACCCAAATGCCCCCTATAAAATGTACAGAATTGAGGTTTATCAAACTTCCCACACTTAAACATTGCTTACCCTTAAGCAATTATCTGGCTTAAGAATAATTTTCAAAAATAAGTTTCAACTTCAAATCAAGGGAACCCAAAACAATCCGAGTTTTCAAAATTGCGAAGATAGTCAAACAAGTATAATTTTTCAAAGAAAGTCAAATGATTACCTAATTGGAACTTTTAAATTCCTTGAAATCGAACTTTTAAAAGACCAAAGGTCGCTCTAGTCACAACTCTCGGTTTATTGGGAAAATATATTTAAAGAACTCAAGATTCTCAAATAAATACATTACCATAGGCTTGTTCATCGACCAAATCTTCACAATATGAACCTCATGCATGCAGAAGAAGGTTGGGGTCTTTCATGGGTTGTAACGGGGCCAAGGCATTAATGTCAAGTGAGGTAGACAAAGAAAAGGGATAATCATAGGGCTAAATCAATGAAATAAAATAATAACCCTTAGAAGCATAAAAGAGCATAAGTGCATTGGCACCTTTTAAATAAAATATTTCAATGACCCACTACTTTTCTTCAACCTTTCCGTCCTTCCTTTGCTATAGGCTTTTTTTTTCTTGCTTTCTCTCTAATCTTTATTTTTCTATATTCATATATATATATATATATATTCTTTTTCTTTTTGAGAATAGAGAATCAATATGTATTTTTTTTTCTTATTACTGTCAGCTTATTTATTTTTGAAAAGGATTCTCCCTCATACATTCCTATTGTTGCTCCATTATACTTCCAATAGCTCACCAAAAAAATAATTTTTAAATTTTCAGAATAGGGACCAAAGAAGAGAATTTTCATAAAGGCTCAAAATTGGTCAACTAAAGGAAGTGTTTAACATAGAATGCAGGCTAGAAAAATATCTAAGAGTGCACCAACCAGAGTTCCACATGCATAAGTCAAATTTGCCTCGAGATGGTCTCAGGCCAAGTTCTAGAATATATTATCTGAGAATCACACTCATCAAAGAAAAAGGGTTAAAATAGTATTGTTAATGTAACTCAACCCCATAAAAGCCCAAATCTCATATTTAGAAGTTAAATCTAATAAAAAGTTTTCAATCAAAGAATTTTCTGGCAATTATTAGTTTTCAAAAGACTAACTTTTTCAATGATACTTATAAGACTATCAAAGCAATTTGTCAAAAAAAATTTGTAAGGGGTTTCTTTAATTTTGAAAGAAAAATAAGCCAAATAATTGGATGTAGCAAAAATATGAATATATTTTTCATTCCCACACTTAACTGATGCAGTGTCCTCAATGCATACATTTAATCATGAAATACAAGTGGAGGGGGAAAGGAGAAGAGAAATTTTTACAAAATAACCCCTGATACAATAGCACAAATGCTTAAAGTATCTTAGCGGGGGATCATTGAGGTGGAGGAGGATAGTGAGCCTGAAGCATTTGTAAAATAGTGGCCAGGGAGGTTTGCTACTGATCAAGACACTGAGTCATGTGCAGCTCAAGTCGGTCTATCCGTGCTGCAAGTTTATGAAAATATGACTGAGACTGCTCTGCTGAAACTAGGGGCCCAAAAATCTGCCCCTGCTTTGGGTGAACCGGATCCTCTTCTGGTATGCTTGCTCCCTCAATGCTGAGATGATCCCCTTCATTAAGAATGTAATTACCGCGAGCATCGCGGCGCAGCACCCCAATGGCAGCTAAAGTCTGCAACCCCAGGCCTGCCATAGAAATCTGAATCGTAGTCGGACCGGGCATATAGCCATAATGCTAAGCTAACCTAGAGATGAATGAGCCAGTAAGGGTGTGGCCTTTGTTTCAGGACTGCAGTTTCCTTCCTAAGTTTATGAAGGTGCGAAGGAGCATAATTCTGGCATTACAGCGGTGTCCCTCACCGTCCATCATGCACCAAAAGAGAAATAAGTTGCTTCGGGATATACTGACCCCTCACTTTTGGCTCTGCCATTTATTGACTGGGATAACCATCTGTGAACTGCTCTGACAGCTGGATGGCTTAGTTTCCTAGCTCTTGAGCGACTGGAGTTATAATGATGTTCACCAGTGAGTGTATACCAGAAAATTCCTTCCTTAAACTCGGGAGGGATCTCAGTCAGGCCCCAATCATAATTGTCTGCCTGTATGGCTGCTTCTGTCTCAAAGCCCAAGGCAACATTGCACTCGGACAAAGAGATTTCATGCCATTGACCCAATAACTGAAAGCGCACACTGATCTCTGCATCAGCTCTGATTTCTAAGCAAGTAGCTAAAAAGTCAAGGGTTGGCTCCTTAAATGTAGGACATCTAACCTCTGCAACCCGTTCCCAACCAATTCTCTGTAAATAAGAGTCTATTTCGTGTTGTATCCCAAAGTCGGCAAGATAAGTTGTTACCAAGAATCGGGTTGGATGCCAATCGAAGGTCTGAAGCTGTGAATATTTTTCCCTGTATTGTGCTGGAACAGGAGGAACTGGTGGGGTAGAGGATGAGGCATGGGAAGCCCTAGGGTGTTTGGGTGCCATAGTCCTGTATAAGCCAAAGATCAATCATTAGTATCAAGAATTAATCATAATAATATGCAAAACATAAGCATTGATCATAATCAACATAGGCATAGGACAAATGGTTTGAATTCTCAGATAAAATAATGCAGTTTTAAGCATTCTGGGATTGGCACGGCTGTGTTCTCGAATGGCACGGCCGTGCTGATATTATTTGCCAAAAATTTAAATTGGCACGGCCGTGCTGAGTGCAATTTTCAGAATGTCAAATGATATGAACAACACGGCCTATTCTTGGAACGGCACGGTCGTGCTATAGTCCGTGCCACACGCAGAACCCAAAATAACCCAGAAATCACAGCCAAAACATGCAGAGTATCTATAATAACACTAAATTAACAGTTTCTAACATTAATCATCACTAAAAACTCACAAATCAGAAGCAAATCATGCATAAAATCAAAAGGGGATAAACTACCCTAAACCTAACCTAACACCAAATCAAACAAATTAAAGAAAAAGAAGTGAGATTTTTACCTTGGAGGAGTGAATAAGCAGGGAAGGATGCAACAATTTGAGGAATATTCGCAATAGGGGGAGCACAGGATGAGCAAGGGCAGTGCTTTGCCCGTGCTCTGCTCCCTTCCTATATTCTGAACATCTCACGCGAGTGGCATGGCTATGCCAAAAGGGAGCACGGCCGTGCTCTCCTATTTTTCCAGATTTACATTTCAATTCAAAAAATAGAGAACACTTTCTTTTAAATTTCCCAAACCTTCCCACACTTATTTCTTTCTCCATAATTTTTTTTCATTTTTCAGAATAAAAATAAAATAACATAAAATAAAATATAAAAAATAAAATACAGGTTGCCTCCTGCGTAGCGCTTGTTTTACGTCACGAGCCTGACGACCTGTTTAGAGCACTGATCATGGTGGTCTTGGGGAGACCTTGAAGACAGCTTCTTCACCCATGTGAATTAAGGTTAAGGTGCCTAGTTTGATCTCTATTTTAGCATCACTGGTAGCCAGGAAAGGTCGTCCCAAGATGATAGGGACTTCCTCATCCTCCTTCATATCTAAGATCACAAAGTCCACCGGGTATGTGAATCTCCCCACCGTTACTAGCACGTCCTCTATTGTTCCTCGGGGGTGGGTAATGGTTCTGTCAGCTAATTGCAATGAGACTTTGGTGCTCTGACGTTCCAGTAAACCAAGCCTTTTTGACACAGAATAAGGCATTAGATTTATACTAGCACCTAGATCACATAATGCTTTGTCAAAATGAGCATTTTCAATGGAACAAGGAACAGTAAAACTCCCTGGGTCTTTTATTTTACAAGGTAATTTATTCAAAATAACAACAAAACATTCCTCATTAATTTGTACTACCCTATAATCTTTTGAAAGATGCTCATTTTTATCAGGAGGTGGTTTAACATACAATTTCATATTAGTTCTCAAGAATTCATCATGTTGCGTGCCATTATCCCCAGTTAGAGGAGTTGGAAGAGAAATTTGTACCTCACTAGTGACTGTTACCTGATTTCGCTTACTGGGCAGATGGCACGACCATGCCAAAAGTGTTGCACGGTCGTGCTCTTCCTCTGACTTGTCTTCTTTAGGACTATTGCTTTCTTCCATGGAAACAGAGTGCCCTTTTTATGTCTACTGAAGAGAGATTGCATTGACGTACTCCCTTGGGTTTGGTTCAGTCTGGGTAGACAATGCTCCTTGAGACCTTTTTGATAGCAAAGTGGTAAGAGCAGTTATCTGTGACCGGATGGCTTGAAACTTACTATCAGTTTCCTTTATGTATTCTGCTATCAATTCATGAGGATCGGGCTTCCTATTTTCTGGTTTTGTGCCTTGGTTCTGCAAGTGGGGTGGTCTGTAGGCGTTTGAATTTAACCCTTGACCGTTCTGCTGACATTCCCAGGAATAATTCGAACGACCCTCTAACTAGGATTGTAAGAATTATTTTGATTCTTATTAGCATTACTCGTGAATTTGGCTTCCTCAATTAATGGAGAAAAATAATTGCCAAGTTGGCAATCCTTGCTCTCATGACCTGTCGAACCGCAATGGCTGCATGGGAATGGAGACACTGGTGCACTGGCTTATGTCATAATTTGTGCTTGAACTTGAATCAGTGTTTTTATCTGTTTTGTTAGAGCGTCAACCTTGGTTTCCATCGCCTCTGTGGCATTTACCTTATACACACCGATTGGTTTCTTGATGGTATGTCTGTCCCGGAGCGGCCACTGGTAATGATTGGTTGCCATCTCTTGGATCAAGACTTGGGCTTCTTTAGTTGTCCTCTTTAAAATTGAGCCCCCACTGGTAGCGTCTATACTGGACCTGTTTGTTTGTGAAAGTCCATTATAGAACATCTGCACCAGAATGGGGACTGTGAAGCCATGATATGCACACCTCCGGATGGAATCCTGATATCGCTCCCATGCCTCATAGAGAGATTCCTGGTCATATTGCACAAAGTTCGAAATATCACCTCTAAATTTAGCGGATTTAGAAGGTGGAAAATACCTGGCCAAAAATTGGTGTGTTAATTGATCCCAAGTAGTGATAAAACCAGATGGCAAAGAAGAAAGCCACTGATTTGCTTTGTCGGACAGTGAGAACGGGAACAATCTGAGTCTGATTGCATCTGTTGAAGCTCCATTGTATTTGATAAGATCTGTGATCCTAAGGAACTTCTTCAGATGGCAGTTGGGGTCCTTAGTTAGCAATCCCCCAAATAATCCAGAGTTTTGGATCATAGAGACCAAAGCAGGCTTGATCTCAAAGTTGTTGGCATCCACCGCAAGGCTGGTGATACTATCCGTCATCTCAGTAGAGGGGGTAAAGTAATCTAGCAATGTCATTCTTTCCCCCATGGTGTCCTCCTCTCTTGCTTGCCTTCGTAGCCCGTGAAAAGTCCTTTCAACTTCCCTGTCAAAAACTAGATCAGGATCTTGAGAACGCGTTACATACAAAGAGACAGAATAAAAATAAAAATAAATGTCTAAATTGACAAGAATTTCTTTTCTTCCAATGTTACTAAAATCACAAAATATAAAAAATTAACCCCCAGCAACGACGCCAAAAGCTTTGCGTTCAGAACACACTTAAGGGCAGTGTACCCTATCGCAGAAGTAATATAGGACGGAAGTCCAGATATCGTACCCAAGAGATTAATTTAGATAACTAAGTGATAAAGCAAGTACTGGAATAGGGAAACCCTTATGCTATTTAGACTAATCGAGAACTTAGAAAATAAATAATGATAGACTAATAGTAAAGGATAATGAAAGAAGAATAAAAACAGAGTTTAGAAATCAAGAGTAAAAGAGCCTAGAGCCGTGGTTTCACTTGTGCTGTCGATACCCTCCAAATCCTAATTCTATTCAATTTCACAATTGCTTTTCGAATATCAATCCCTCTACGAAAACTATTAATTGTTTGTCAGGCAATTAATATTTTTTTTCCCAAATAAACCCAATGATTGTCAGGCAAAGAGTTTAAATGATTAGAAAGCATAAAGCATAAAAAAGTTGAATGATTGAAAGAAAAAAAACACGTTTTCACAAATCTAGATATTAAACTCTAGTTATCCTATAGGTCTACCAATTTAATTAGGCTTGATAGCCAAAATATCAATTAGTTGATTAAGAGCATACAAAGGGTGCGCAATCCTCGTATGGGATAAAGAACAACAGAATAACACTATTCAAATTGCAACCTTGAAACCAAATAGAATTGAATTAAAGCTAAGACATAGCGAAAAAGGGTTTTTACTAACGCAAGATCCACCACAAATCCAGTAGTGAATTTAGCTACTCATAGTTATAGAGAAAACCAAAATCAACAAAGGGAAACACATCCTGGATAATTAAAGGTGGAGAAGTTGTCTCCAACTTAATTTCTAGGTGCCAAATCCTACTGTAGAAATCAAAACTAAAAACTAAAACAAGAGTATAGTACTCAAAGAAATAAAAAGATGAAAGAATAAAAAGATGTGCAAAAGATGTCTCTTAAGTGGCACAGAGGGCCTCTATTTATAAGAAAATACTCGGACCGGGCCTTGAATTAGATCTTATGTGCCATCAGCAGGGGCGTGCTCTTCACTTAGCACGGCCATGCGCTCCACTCAGCACGGCCATGCTCTTCAAAATATCAGGTCGTGCTCAATTTTGTCAGGGCTTATGTAACACCCTCCTCGAGGTGTCACAGTTCGTAACCCAAATTTTCTTTTTCGGTTAATTAAAACCTTTTCAAAAATATTCATTAGATTTGTTGCAGAAATTCTGATACCAATCCAAAACTTTAACAATAACAGAAAAGCAAAAATATACTCATCATTTATAAAAACTCATTCACTTCGCCTTAAGGCATACATCACTTTACTTTCTTATTACACATCTTACTAAGTCACGGTCAATGGACCTGACTTTAAATATCAAAATCCTAAGAGCTAGTCTAACAAAACTCTAAGAACAGTAAAACATACTACCTAGCCTGCATCACCCCAATGAGACTGGGCCTCGTCATCAACAGTCCACCGTCTTCGTCGTCAACACCAAGGAACTCAGCTGCAAGGCCCCACAGTGGCCCAGAGGACCGTTGGAAGATATCTGTACATGTACTCAAAAAACACAACAGGGTGTCCAACATGTACTGGCAAAGGTGAGATACTCTTTCACAAGTTTATCGTAATAGCCGCACAAGTAAAACAGCATACAAATCATGCATCAACACAGTCATGCAACAAAATATCAATGTTCGATATAATATCCCAATGGGATAATTCTATTTTCAAAATGTCATACTCATTCATCAATGCAAGTCAAATGAATGCATGAGGCCTTAATTTGACTCTCTAACATCATGTACTCCGGAGATTCCTAACTTCACGTCCTCTAGCGATAGGTCGCAGTAACACCCGTAACACAATTGTTCTCGTAAGTCGGCCTCTCAATTTAGGTCCGAACTCCAATCGTTCCAGGGTACCATGTCATAACCATATCATGAATTGTCCAGTCTCTGATTGGGTTCATTCGTGCTGGGTAGCCGACTCACCACGGCACGGGGTCGCGAGGCCTCCGGCCATTTGTGGAAATTCGACACACAGAATGCCCCTATAGACCTAGTGGTCTTAACTGGCTCAATTCTCAACTATATAAGTTGTGGCTCGGTTCATATGGCACGTCGGCCGACTCATGCATGTATGCAGGAGGTTTTTTGTTCTTTCTTTTCGTTCATTCTTTCTTTTTCTGTCAAGGCACATGGCTCATGACTCATTTTAAAGGACATGTAGCTCATTCAACTCAAATTTCATGATACGAAGTACTATGCCGACGTTACGGACACTAAACTCCCATATAGGACACAAAGTCCGTTCTTCCTCAAAACACAGGACTTGAAGTCCGAGTGCTCAACTCACAGAACACTAGCCCGACGTCTCGGTCACTAGGTTCATGTGATCCACATACGTGAAGGGGTAATCACTAGTTCCATCAAATCCATTTTCGTAGTTCAAAACTCCAAACAAAACATAGGTTCTCTTTGGTATAAACCAAAACTCGTTTTTGCTCTAAAACGGTTTTCCACAAAAACTTTTCTTTACAAAACATTCTCAAAGACTCAAGTTCTAAAGATGAATTTTCAAAGGATTTTGGCTTTAAAAGCCTTTTCTAAAGGTTCCATCATTTCAAAACATTTTTTTAAAGATTGTAATCAAAGCAACTTTCATGGAGACATTTTCGTTTCCAGAACATCAAATACTTTTAGAAGTTATTTTCTTGACAAGCTAAATACTTTTCAAGGTTTTCTTTTCTTTGTTCAACATGTTTAAAAAAATAATGATAAGGCAACTTTTCACTATTTTCCTCGCCAACTCTCAACTTCCTAAGTCTTATTCAAAATCATTTCAAGTTCTTAATCTTAGTGGCCTTTTAATAAAAACAGCCATTATAATGCTTTGCTTAGAAGCTTTTCATTTTCTCAAATCAAAACATTTCAAAAACGTTGATTAAGACTTTTAGTTAGCTTAATCTTCATTATTGAGCTATAGCCAGTGTTACGCTCTTAACCAATCCTGAATATAAATATATGCATATATACATCAAAGCTCAATTCAAGGCATCCATGCCACAATTCATATCCAAATATCCAAGCATATACTTCATATAGTAAATCAAGTACATACACAACATATAACATATCTTCAAACACCAAACAAGCATATAGGTCACATAATGCATCAACTGGGCAAATCATCAACTTCACATCATGGTTACAATCATCCAACAAAACTCATGAGGCTATCAAACTTATTGGAGCTAATCTCCCCTTACCTTTAGGAGTCATTCTCCGAAGGCAAGTCGCCCGATCGGTCCGCGAATTCTCCCGATTCCTCGCCGAGTATCCGATAATAACTACAACTACAAAACCAATCCAATCATCACCAATTAGCACACAAATTTCCCTAATCCCCTAGAGGCTAAGTTCAGCCAAAAAATATGAAATGGGATAGGGATCACATTTGGTTCCAATCTTCTGGAAGATTGGTTCTTAAGCTTGATTAACACTAAATCAAGTCCTAATAATACTTAAAGATATGAAATAAAATTCAATGTTCTTCACATTGAAGGTCTCGGCCATAAAAGGGAAAACATGGCCAGGGATTGATTTGGTTTTCCATCACTTGGATTCAAGGACAATAGCAGATGTAACGATGGAATCAAGAGCTAGAAATCAAAAATTTGAACAAAATACTATTCATCATCTCCATCAAGGGTTCAGCCACTTTTGGATAATTAGGCTAGGATGACAGTTGGATCATATGCTCTTGGGTTTAGGTAGAGGATGATGAAGTAAGCTCAAAGAAATTGGTTTCCCATTAAAAGAATTTTTCTACAATTTCCTATGAATTTTTGAAGTTTTGGATCATAAACTTGATTTTCATGAAAACAAGATTTCAAGCTTGAAATAGAAGGAGATTCAAGAAGCTAGGAGATCATCGAAGTGATATTACCTAAAGAATGATGAAGATTGATCAAGGAATCAAGTTTTTCTTCCATGGATTCAAGCTTTTCTTTCATGAAAATGGTGGCTTTTTGTGCAAGGAGGAAGATGAAGCTCTTAAGCTCTCTTTGGGTGCTGTCTTGCGTGACTAAAGGGACTGAGATGGGGGCTCACCAGCCCTTAAAACAAGTCACTTAAGGGCATTTTGGTCTTTTCCTTCAAGGACCAAAATGTCATTAAAGAAAAGGTTAGGGGTATTTTGGTCATTTTGCGTCCAAACATTTCTGAACGTCATGACGACTCTGGCATTTTCCCCCAAGTGATATAACATGATGTGATATCAAGATTATCCGTTGGCGGGTCTTGTTCAATCCCTTTATGGCTCCAAACGCCTCCCCGTTCGATTATACGGTCGAATATAATATATTATTTTTATTTTTTGGACGTCAAGACAGATTTTTTCGAAAATGTATGAAACGTGATTCTAAGACTAACTGTCTCGTTCACGGGTCAAAATTAGGTCTTGATAGTAGTAAAACACTACTGTCAATGAAAAACGCAGACCGAGCTCCGTCTGAGTTTTCAACTCAAAACTTAATCGTAGCTTCCTACGATATCGTTGAGCATGACTATGGTCTCAGAATATTTTATTTCCCTCTCTAGAACCTTCAATAAAATACAACCATATAAATACTGATTAATTAGTATTGGAGGGTTTCAAAAATTGGGATGTTACAGCTTACAAACTTCGTAGAACGTTTTAAGGCACGGGCTATAGCACGGGATGCAGCATGGGCGTGCTCTTCATCTAGAACGGTTGTGTTCTTTGTGATTGGGACCGTGGTAGCTTTTGTCAGGCCTTGCTTCTTTGAGTCAGCCCTTTTTTTCAATGTGGCACGACCGTGCTCTCGCATGGCACGACCGTGCTAAGTCCCCTGAGGCCAACTTTGACTATTTTTGTAAGGCTTTATTGGGATGAATGGATTTGGAAGGTGAGCACGGGCGTGCTCTCGCATGGCACGGCCGAGCTAACCTCAGAACTTCAATATTCTACAACTTTAAGCTCAAAAACCTTCTCTTTTCTTCAAAAGTCCATTAAACTGCCTCCGAACGTCAATTCTGTCAAAATTTAAGTAAAAGGGTGAAATACAATAATATTTATCTATAAATGCATTGACATTTAACCCAAATATCCTCTATAAAATGAACAGAATTGAGGTTCATCAGTATACTAAGATATCATCTATGAAGACAACTACAAACCTATCCTAGTACGGGTGAAAGATCTTGTTCATGTAGTC
The DNA here is from genome assembly GCA_039655645.1 of Ammopiptanthus mongolicus. Taxonomy (NCBI): domain Eukaryota; kingdom Viridiplantae; phylum Streptophyta; class Magnoliopsida; order Fabales; family Fabaceae; genus Ammopiptanthus; species Ammopiptanthus mongolicus. The sequence continues at coordinate 47,362,949 of CM077351.1, read as the reverse complement.
CATGAACACCGTAGGGGCCTTAGTCACTCCAAAAGGCATAACTATATACTCATAATGGCCATAGCGTGTTTTGAACGCAGTCTTTGGAATGTCCTCGGACTTGACCCGAATCTGGTGGTAACCTGATCTTAAATGTATCTTAGAAAACACACAAGCTCCTATCAATTGATCTATAAGGTCATCCTAGGAAGAGGGTACCTATTCTTAACTGTCACCTTGTTGAGTTGTCGATAATCAATACACAACCTCATGCTCCCGTCTTTCTTCTTCACAAACAACACCGGCGCTCCCCACGGGGACACACTAGGCTAAACAAACTGCTTCTAAAGCAACTCCTCTAACTGTTTCTTCAACTTTGCTAGCTCTAGAGGGGACATACTATAAGGTGCTATAGAGATAGGCCCTGTACCTGGCACTAAGTCTATTGTAAACTCAACATCTCTCTCAGGTGGTAGACTAAAAACATCCTCAAGGAAAACCTCAGGAAACTCTCTCCCAACTGGCACATCCTCAACCTTAGATTTCCTCTCTACTTCCAGGTGTAACGGCCCAGACTGCTTTTAAGGATTGCCGACTGTCCCCACAAACCAACACGAGTCTCTTCAGCGTGCTTTGTCCTCACTCACACGCTTCCTAGGAAAACTTCCCAGGAGGTCACCCATCCCAGAATTACTCCAAGTCAAGCACGCTTAACTTTGGAGTTCTTAAGTGATGGGCTACCGAAAAGAAGATGCATCTTGTTGGTATAGGCAGTACAAATCAATTCTTATAAGCCTTCCTTCAACTGTGCAGTCCCATACCTGCACAGCCTTAGGATCCCTCTCATTCCGGTGTGAATCGGTTCATTCATGTATCCCTCCGCCTAGAAGCCTGCCAGGAGCCGCTCCTTGTCCGTGCCTCATGCACCGGCGATCACTCCCCGCCCTCGTCAGCCCCGGGTGTTACATGCCCACCAGCTTCCGCTTGGTTCGTCCTTGAACCACACCGTACTGGGAGAGGTCCGCTCTGATACCATTTGTAACGGCCCGGACTGCTTTTAAGGATTGCCGACTGTCCCCACAAACCAACACGAGTCTCTTCAGCGTGCTTTGTCCTCACTCACACGCTTCCTAGGAAAACTTCCCAGGAGGTCACCTATCCCAGAATTACTCCAAGTCAAGCACGCTTAACTTTGGAGTTCTTAAGTGATGGGCTACCGAAAAGAAGATGCATCTTGTTGGTATAGGTTGTACAAATCAATTTTTATAAGCCTTCCTTCAACTGTACAGTCCCATACCTGCACAGCCTCAGGATCCCTCTCATTCCGGTGTGAATCGGTTCATTCATGTATCCCTCTGCCTAGAAGCCTGCCAGGAGCCGCTCCTTGTCCGTGCCTCATGCACCGGCGATCACTCCCCGCCCTCGTCAGCCCCGGGTGTTACATGCCCACCAGCTTCCGCTTGGTTCATCCCTGAACTACACCGTGCTGGGAGAGGTCCGCTCTGATACCATTTGTAATGGCCCGGATTGCTTTTAAGGATTGCCAACTGTCCCCACAAACCAACACGAGTCTCTTCAGCGTGCTTTGTCCTCACTCACACGCTTCCTAAGAAAACTTCCCAGGAGGTCACCCATCCCAGAATTACTCCAAGTCAAGCACGCTTAACTTTGGAGTTCTTAAGTGATGGGCTACCGAAAAGAAGATGCATCTTGTTGGTATAGGTAGTACAAATCAATTCTTATAAGCCTTCCTTCAACTGTACAATCCCATACCTGCACAGCCTCAGGATCCCTCTCATTCCGGTGTGAATCGGTTCATTCATGTATCCCTCCGCCTAGAAGCCTGCCAAGAGCCGCTCCTTGTCCGTGCCTCATGCACCGGCGATCACTCCCCGCCCTCGTCAGCCCCGAGTGTTACACCAGGGAAGTCGAAATCATGTATACTTGGGCTTTTTCTCTCATAGAAGCCTTCACTTGGTAGGCAGAAAGAAATTTACGATCCTTAGGATTCATAGCAGTCCCAAAAACAAATGTTTTATCAAAGAAGTTTAGGAGGACACGATTAGTAGATAACCAGTCCATTCTAAGAATAACATCAAGCTATTTAAAAGGTAGACACACAAGGTCAACTACAAAGTTCCTATCATCAATGGTAATAGGACAACCTTTGCTAATATGGGAAGTAAGAACATGCTTATTTGTAGGTGTAGCAACAATCAAGTCATGGTCAAGATAGGTAACTGGCAACTTTAAGTTTCTAACACAATCATGCGATACAAAGGAATGGGTTGCACCCGAATCAAACAACAAAACTAAAGGAGTTCCATTTATGAGAAATTTACCTTGGATCAGATCTTCGGATTCGGAGGCTTCAGCTCCACTGAGAGTAAAGACTCTTCAACTGGTCTTCATTCGATTGGCTTAAGAATTCTGAGTCTTGCTAGCACTTTACGGTTCCGTCTTCGCTCCTCCACAGTCACGGCTAATGTGACCATGCTTCCCACACTTGAAGCAAATAACGTCAGCTTCCTTGCACTCACGGGTGAAGTGACCCTTTCCACACTTGGCACATCTCACTGGATTAGGAGTACACGAATCTCCTCCACTAAACTTGCCTGCAGCATAGTACGGCTTCTTGCCATATTGCTTTAAACCACAGCCAGCTAGTGCTAGATGTTGCTTTCCTTTGTCCTACTGAGTAGTATTCATGCTGCTCTGAGTGAAGTGAGCAACTCTGGACTTGTAGTCATCTTCAAAATTTCTACACTTGTTCACTAGAGTAGGAAAGACGCGGATCCCCTAGTAGCTGATGGCTTGATTGATCTCTGGACACAAGCCATTCTCGAACTTCACACACTTAGAGTGGTCATTCATCACATGCTAGCACAATGGATAGTAACGTGAGAGTTCCTCAAACTTTGCAGCATACTCCCTAACAGACATGTTCCCTTGAGTCAAGGCCAGAAACTCCATCTCCTTCTTGTCCTGGATATCAGCTGGGAAATACTTCCCTATGACCCTCTCCTTGAAGGCATCCCAAGTAACAGCGGCACCTATAGCTTCCAAACGTTGGCGGAAATTCTCCCACCAATGTTCAGCTTCTTCTACCAATATAAAGGTAGCAAAAGTGACCTTCTGAGCATCAGTGCATGCCATGGCCCAAACGATCTTCTCCAGTTCCCAGATCCATGTTGGAGCACCTTCAGGGTCATAAGTTCCCTTGAAAGATAGCGGATTATGCCTCTGGCACTTATATAAACCCTAAAATTCAGCAGGTCCACCTCCATTGTGATTCTGATTCTGACCTATGACATTAGCCAACGCTTGTAGGGCATCAGCAATCGCGCGATCGTTTCTACCTACAATATCTTCCTACATTGTCTAAGCAAACCGCTTAATACAAGAAGTCAAGCAAAAATAGAAACTAAGTACTCACAATCCTATATCATCATCTATACTAAGCATAAATAATCATATAAGAGTACACATAAGTGGACATAACAGACACATACCCAGGCTTGTAGGACAGACCGACTCTGATACCACTAAATGTGACACCCATTACCCGGCATATGTTACTACATAAGGAAAATCAGACATGCCTTTAAAGTAATATATAATTAAAATAAAAACATCAAGAGTAATGTGTATCACATTATCCAAAAACATAACTTATAGAATATGAATAAATCAAATCTTTTAAACATAACAAACTGTGGAAATTATAAAACATAAAATGTAAACCCTAATTCCCGATGTCACATATCAGAGCTGGTATACCAAGTACCAAAAATACATCGGATAACAACTAAGACATAAAACTATCAACTAATCTTCTAGAAAGCGATCTTCTCGGGATAACTCCTCGACAGTTAGCTCACCCTCCACTGCATAAACAAGGTACATGATAGAACAACAAAAGCAGGGGGTAAGAAATCATTGTTGGTTGTGGCTTCACACTCAAGAGCGGGTGAATTGAGTCTTAAAGATTTTCTTTAACTTTTACCTAAAACTTAACCTTGTCTTGAAAATATTGTCAACCAGTATAACTTTTATAGATTTCAGAATTATGCACAGTTATTCAATTATGTATGTAAGCAATGACGTATGAACAACACTATAAAGATAATGCTTTTATAAAATAGATCAAGATTAAAACACTTCTAAAACATCCAAATAACAAAAACGGAATTTAGAAGGTTTAAGAGTAAGAAGAATACACAAACCAATTTATCCTGGTTCAGTTACCTCCACCCGGTAACCTACATCCACTCCCCACTCCACTGTAACTTTTCTCCACTAAAATTCAAGCTTCAAACAGGCACTTGATTAGCCTTTACAAGATTCTTTACAAGTTTAACCTTTTGGTTCCTTCTACCCTTGTGAACACTTTCCCAAGCAATCTTGTTTCACCCCAAGGATTCCTTCTATCCTTGTACACCCAAGGATTCCTTCTATCCTTGTTCAGCTACGGAGAGATACCTTCTCTCTTTCAGAAAATTGAAAACAAAACGAAATTCTAACTCTCAAAGTTGAATATACAAATTGAAGTTCTAATGGGCTTATCCCTTTTTCTCAAGATAAGCTCTCTTTGATTTTCAAAGTGTGATTGTAATTCAATGATCTTAGTTATGATAAAGTGTTTGTATAATGTCCTTATATAGTCAATTAAAATAATAGATCCGTTGGACATTTAAATCAAATCCGTTAAGATCAAAACAGATTGGATTCTTGACTTTCAAACATCAGTACATTTGTGTAGTACACAAGTGTATTAAACAAGATATGAACTTTTACACTTGAATACAAAGATTATGTTCTTGTGTACATCTGTGTACTTCTCGTTTGTTCTTGAGTACACAGATTATTATCTTGTGTACATCTGTGTATTAATCAGCATTCAACCCAGAAACACGCATACACAGATTGAATACATCAATTGAAATCTTGAACTCAAATCCTGATGCTTCTGACTTGAACTATACACATGTGTATAGAATATGTGTGTAACATGATTTCTTCAAGAACCTGTTTAATATACATGTGTATGACACAGGTGTATAACACGTTTTTCACTGAAAGTTGATTAATTAACTGAACATACATAGGTGTAATACATAGGTGTATGTTATCAATTAATTTCCCTTTTTCCTTTTCTTCATCATTTGAAAAACTTCTTCATGAAAAACTTATTAATGATTGTTCTTTCTAAAATATAGTTTTCCATTTTTAGCTTGAGAGCTTATCAAGATGTAAAGTGGTTTACCCTTACAAAGTCATCTAAGCACTTAACATTCCTTTATCATATTCTTGATGCTTTGTCTTCTTGTGATCCTTTGAATCTTTGATCTTCATGATATACTTTGAACTCCATTTTTTTAATCATTTAACTTTGTGCTTCATGAGTCACACGTAACTTGTACAAATGATTAGTCTTTATAAAACAAGTTATAACACATGTAATATTCTTTTTGATTGTTATATATCAAAACATCAATACAAAGTGTATTTACAATCATACATATGAATATAAGACGGTAACAGAGAGGAGCATATAACACACAATCATACAGAACATATCATATCATGTTAAGGAATGCATACAATATGATGCAACATCACTACTCCATGCACATGTGGATCCATCAACACTAATTCGGGAAGGATGACTAGGAGTACATATCCGGTTAACCAACATGGATGAATCACCATACCAGATGATCCCCACGGATACTCTCACTAATCTTGAAAACGTACCATGGCTCGTCAGGGTGCTCAGGCTGGTTAAGTGGTTATTCCAGCCATGGGTAGCTAACATATGCCATCCAGGAACTTCCACACTCGACACTACCCTCAAAGCTGAGATAACATCTATCGTGGTCTCCACCGTCATGATTCATCATTTGCCTTCTGCCCAACAAACATCGCCTATGCAAAGATGCGTGCGATGTTTAACAACATACAAACATATGTCCATTCACAAGGATTATCAACCTTGAACATCAATGATGATCATTACCAACATCTGACGATAACACATCATTACCATTTCCATCAATGTCGTTAATAAAAACACCTCATTACTATTTATTAATATTAATCATCTTTATAAGTATTATGTTTAATCTTGGTATCTAAGCTTCACATTATTTATTTGAGTCATTGTCTTAGCTTATTAATTATCCTTAGGTTACATTTTTGTAATCCTATTTATCTTATTTTTAGCCCAAAGAGTCATTTAAATATCTTTTAATTAAATCTGAGAAGTGCTCTCAGATCTGCCCAGGTGCATGGTCGTGCATGGCCTGAGCACGGTTGTGCTCCCAGTGAACACGGCGTGTTTGTTATGGGTACGGTCGTATTCGTTTACTGAAGCATGAGTACGGGCGTGCTCTGACATTGTTTTATGATCACGATCGTGCACTAATTAAGCACGGTTCGAGCCATTCTCCAACTGCACGGGCATGCTCCACGCCGCGACAGCAATCCTAGTTCGGGAATTTGTGGTTTTTGAAGTCGAAACACTCAAAAATCAAGCCTAATGGTTCATGGCTATCCTAAAGGATTATCCATCTAACCTTTCATGTCTATCCTTACATTTTATGAACGTTTTATGACTTCCAATTAATCCTAAGCTATGTTCGTGTAGTTTATGGTTAATATGTCAACAACTCTATGTTTAAGTTTAACATAGCCAATAACAACACATCATTATCGTATCATAAACCATCAATACATCTCACTATAACATGTCATACTTCAACAACACAGATTATCACAAGTAGTCAAGTTCATACAATTATTATTTCATGTTTAAAGCAAGATAGCACGTATGAATACTCAAGAACAAACGAGGACATTCAATCAGGATTCAAACATCAGGCATAGCATACAACAACAAACCATTAGGGTCATAAGTTAACCCTTCATCTTATGCTACCCCAAAACCTACATATTCGTATTGACCTCTCTCCTCATACCTGGTACGACAATCTCAAAGAGGGAAGGGAAGAAGAAAGGTCCACAGGGTCACGTCTCACGAACGCTCGATGTCACAAGTGCTCGACCTCACGATCACAACCTCAAGAGATCACGAACGGAGGCGAGAACCAACCACGACGAGCAAGCGCGCCAGCAGCGATGTCCCTCAAGCGAAGAACAACGAAGAACGATGAACATAGATGGTCTCCTTCAAGGATCGTTGGCAAGGGGAATGAGGAATCCTTTTTGGAGAGAAGGAGGCAACTTTTTTGAGTTTAGAATGTTTTGTCACTAGGTTAGGTCGAAGGCTTATGTATATAAAGGATTAGGACGAAACGGGCTGGAGAAAAGGCCAATACGTGGTTCTGCTGTGCGCGAAGGACGGTCGTGCATGCTTAAAGCGCTTAAAGCATGGGGGTGGTTGCCTACAGCATGGGCGTGCTGAACTCAAGCACGGGCGTGCTTACCTATCATATTTAACATTTAGTTCTTTTCTATGGCCAACTACCCCCAAACACATCCCTAGGCATTTAATATAAGCATAACAACCATATATAACATATATTGAAAGAGATATAACATTTAAAGGCATAGGTGAAAAACAGGGTGTTACAGGCATGCTGGCCAACAAGCGACAGGAGCTCGGACGTGCTTACCTATCAGATTCACTGAGTTGGCTCGTTCTAAGGTTAACTACCCCAAAACTCGTCCCTAAGAATCTAACACAAGCATATCAACTATAGATAACATAGATAAACAAATATAGCCACATATAAGCATAAAGGTGAAAAGCAGGGTGTTACAGGGTAGGCCCCAATCTGGAAAAAGACTATATGATTGTTCAGTCACCACAAGAGGAGCAGGGACTGGAGGAGCTGGAGCAGTGCAGTTAAGACCATAAGGTTGCTTTATATGTGGTGGTCCTCATCTAATTAGAGATCGTCCGGTGAGTGGGGACTGTTAGTGTTTCCACTGTGGCAAGATAAGCCACTTTGCAAGATATTGTAGGCAAAAGGCTCAACAGTAGCAACCCGTTGCTAGTAATCGGAGAGCAAGAGCAAGACCACAAGCGGTAAGACCACAACTTATAGAGAGAGTGTTTATCGTGAGAGGGGTTGAGTCTTCTCGATCCCCTGATCTTATTCAAGGTATGTGCTTAGTGTCGGGTAAACCTTTGTCTACGCTATTTGACTCGGGAGCTACTCATTCATTTGTGTCTCTTGAATGTGTGAATCATTTGAAATTGCCCATGTCTTTGCTTCCATATAATTTAACCATTTCTATCCCTACAAATGATTCATTGACTACCTTGTATGTTTGTTTAAAGTGTCCTGCTGTTGTCGAAAATAGACATTTCCTTGTCGATCTAATATGTTTACCCATGAATCAGTTACATGTTATCTTAGGTATGGATTGGCTTTTGGCTAACCATATAATGTTAGATTGTGCTAGAAAAAGCCAGTATTTCCTGAGAAATCTAGTTTGATGTCTGCCAACAGTGAAAATCTTTTGGAAAAGGATAAGTCTCAGAAATATGTGATGTTGTTTTTAGTGGAGGCTAAGGAGACTCCTGAAACAGGATCTTTGCTAGTGGTATCAGAGTTTCCTAATGATGGTTCGGGATTGCCACTTGAGAGAGAGATAGAGTTTACAATAGATCTTGTGTCGGGGATGGGACCAATCTCGATAGCACCCCACCAAATGTCTCCAACAGAGTTGAAGAAGCAGTTGGATGACATGTTGGGTAAATAGTTCATCTCACCTAGTGTTTCCTTGTGGGGTAGCACCGATGTTGTTTGTAAAGAACAAGGACAGAAGTTTGAGGCTTTGTGTGGACTATCGACAGTTAAACAAGGTGATAATAAAGAACAAGTATCCTTTGATGGATCAGTTAAAGGGAGCGGCAATATTCTCTATGATTGATTTGAGATCTGGTTATCATCAGATTCAAGTTAAGAAGGAGGATATACCAAAGATGGCATTCAAAACTCGATATGGACATTACGAGTATTTAGTTATGCCCATCGACATGACGAATGCTCCAGCAGTATTCATGGCATGACCAAGATTTTCCGCTCATTCCTGGAGAAGTTTGTTGTTGCTTTTATTGATGACATCCTTATCTATTCACCTAACCGAGAAGAACATGAGGAATACCTTCAGACTGTGCTTCAAGTATTGAAGGATAGGCAATTTTATACTAAGTTGTCAAAATGTGAATTCCGGCTGGAGGAAGTGCAGCTTCTGGGGCATGTGATCAATGGAGATGGCATGTCGGTAGTTTCGGTAATGGTGGAAGTAGTAGTGCGATGGGAGATTCAGAAGACAATGGGTGAAGGGAGGAGTTTCCTTGGATTGGCTAGGTACTATAGGAGGTTCATAGAAGGCTTCTCGAAGATTGTGTTACTAATGATGCAATTAACAAGGAAAGGAAAGTCGTTCGAGTGGATCGAAGAATATGAAGCTAGTTTCAAGAGTTGAAGATAAGGTTAACTACGTCTCCAATGTTGGTGATACCAGACCCTTTGGGAAAATTTGAGGTATTTTGTGATGCATCATACCAAGGCTTGGGATGTGTACTGATGCAAGAGAGGTGAGTAGTGGTTTATGCTTCAATACAGCTAAGAGTTCATGAAAGGAATTATCTAACCCACGATCTAGATTTAGCAGCCATAATGTTTGCTTTGAAGATATGGAGGCACTCTCTTTATGGAGCCAAGTTCAGTGTTTACAATGACCATAAAAGTTTGAAATACCTATTCGACCAGAAAGAGCTGAATATGAGGCAAAGCAGGTGGATGAAATTCAAAAAATATTATGACTTCGATCGACACTACCATCCGGGAAAGGCTAATGTTGTGGCAGACATGTTAAGTAGGAAGTCTTTGCATGTTTCCTATATGATGGTTAAAGAATTAGAGTTAGTTGAGCAGTTCGAGTCTAGGAGGAGAATTGTATAAGGATAAGATGTGCTTGGGGAGGATTATTGTTTCTAATGATTTTCTCAAGACAGTTAAGGAGAAGCAAGAAGTGGACCCGTATCTTCAAAAGGTGAGGGAGCAGGTAGACAACAAACAAACTTCTAAGTTCAAGATAGATGCAGATGGAGTTATTAAGTTCAAAGATAGAATTTGTGTTCCGGAAGAAGAAGAGATCTGAAGGATGATCTTAGAAAAAGCCAACAAAAGGAAGTTAAGTTTTCATCTAGGAGCAACCAATTTGTATCAAGATCTGAGGAAGATGTTTTAGTGGCCTGGAATGAAGAAAGAAGTTGCAAAACATGTGTTGTCATGTTTGACATGTCAAAAGGTGAATATTGAGCACCAGAAGCCTGGAGGACTACCGCGGTCGTTAGACATTCCTAAATGGAAAAAGGACTGAATCGCCATTGATTTCGTAACGGGATTGGCAAGGATGCAGAAGAGGCATGATGCGATTTGAGTAATCAATGATAGGCTGGCGAAATGTGCTCATTTCTTACCTATCAGTGAAAGTTATATGTTGGAGAGACTGAGTCAAATCTATATGCACGAAGTAGTAAGGTTACACGACGTACCTTCTAGTATAATCTAGGATAGATACCCAGGTTTACGTCAAGGTTTTGGAAGCAGTTACGTAGTGCCTTAGAAACAAAGCTGAGGTTAAGTTCGGCTTATCATCCTCAGACGGATGGTCAGTCGCAGCGGACAATTCAGTCAGTCGAATATTTGTTGAGAGCCTGTGTGTTGGAACACTTTGGAAGCTGGGATGAGTTCCTACCATTGATTGAGTTCACATACAACAACAGTTTCCATACTGGTATACGTATGGCACCTTTTGAAGCATTGTACGAAAGAAAGTGCAGGACATTTTTGTGCTGGTATGAAATAGGGGAGAGTCAGGTATTAGGACCCGGTATGATTTAGCAGATGATAGAACAGGTGAAGATAATTAGAGAAAAGTTGAAAGTTACACAGGATAGGCAGAAAAGCTATATTGATAAAAGGAGAAGGCCTCTACAATTTCAAGAAGGAGACCATGTTTTTCTGAGAGTTACACCTAGAAAAGGGGTTGGTAGAACTATCAAGTCTAGAAATCTTATTCCAAGGTTCATTGGGCCATTTCAAATTCTCCGTCGAATTGTTCCAGTAGCCTATCATGTCGTTTTACCTCCAAACTTGTCTAACCTTCACGATGTTTTTCATGTCTCACAACTTCGAAAATATTATCCTAATCCATCACATGTTATCAAACCTGAGTCAATAGAGTTAAGAGAGAACTTAGAGTATGAAGCCTTACCTGTTAAGATAGCAGATAGAAGTACCAAGGAGCTCCGTGGTAAACAAATTCTTTTAGTAAAAGTGGTGTGGGATGAAGTCACAGAAGACGCAACTTGGGAACGAGAAGCTGATATGCAACATCAGTATCCTCATTTGTTTTAAGGTATGTGAAATTTCGAGGACGAAATTTCTTTCAAGGGGGTAGTAATGTAACATTCTCGAATTTTAAAACGCTAATCGAGCAATTAATTAATCAATTAATTAATTGAGAATTAGAATATTAAAATTAGGACGAACTTGAGTACAATAGGCTTTTAGGGATAGCCTAAAATACTACAAAAAATATTCCGGCAGTGGGTTACGTGATTAAAATGCAGAAGAAAACACTCGGGCGTGCCGATGGGGCAATGCGCAGTGACACGTCTTGCAACAACAAAATGACACCTAGACCACTAATTCCTAACTAGCCTAACTTTATGACACATTTATTTCCACTAATTTCCTAACTAAATCAAACCATGACACTTAGCTACCATGACACCTAATACTCCCACTAACCTAACCTCTAGAATTTACCTATGTAACATCCCGATTTTTCTGTGACTCTAATCGAGTTGATTAATCTCGATTAGGGTTTTGGATGCTCGTGTGAATTGTTGTGTGTTAGTTTAAGAACTAGTTGGAAGCTTAGGAATAGGCTTGAACAAAGTTGGAAGTGCCTAAGGTGTTAAACGAGAAACTAGGGAAGTTTGGAGTTTGGAAGACTCTTCCCAACTGAGCAGCACACTCAAGCGTGGGAAGGGTGCACGCCCTAGTGTTCCAACGCTCAAAGTGTTGGCATGTTGCACACTGAAGCGTGCTGAGTGCGTTCGCCAGCTGGTGTGCTTTTTGACGCGTGTGCTACACGTTCAGGCCAGGGTGAAGGCGGAGTGGACGAGGCTCCGTGCTTAAGCGTGGAGGAGACCCCATGCTCAGGCGTGGGCACGCTCAAGCATGCAAGGTCCTAACGCTAAAGTGTTCTCAGCAGGATCACTTAAGTGATTTTCCTTCACTTTCTTCTCCACTTCACCATTTCCCCATTTTTGAGCTCGAGCTGTAGAGAGTCTAGAGAGAAGACAGAGCTCTTAGTGAGAGAAAGCTCAAGTTCGAGGTGATCCTTGAGCTTGCCCTAGGGCTAACACTATTGTATACGTGTTGTGCTCGTAATTAGGGCAAAGTTCGTGCTCGCAATTGCTCGTGGATTGGAGCTAGAGGCCGCGACTAGGGAGAAGCTTCAAGGTTGTTCTGGAGTTGTTCTTCGTGTTCGTGGGTGTGTGGGAGGACGTGCCAGTGTTCGTGTTGGTATTTGCGCCAGTTGTTCAGGTGGGGAGAAAAAGTACTGCTACCGTCGAGAAGGCAAGAGTAATGTAGATGTATGTTCTGCTATATGTAGGGAAGCCCTAACCCTACTAGTGGTTGAGCCCCGATAAAGTACCTAAACCCTAGGTTTAGCATACTTTGGGCTATCGCCGTTAAGTTTGGAAACCCTAGGTTAGAGAACCGTCGATTGAGGATGATCTGATTAGTATGACTATTGTGATGTTGACTGCTATTGTTGCTATCTGTCTAAGTGCCTATATGCTACTTGGTATATGATATGCTTGTTGCTTTGTTGATGTTGCTATTACTGTGGCTGTTATGCTATTTGTGGTAAATGTCATGTTGTGGCATAATGCCGTTAGAGTTAAGTTTGGCGGTGTGCCATGTTGTTATCAGGTTGACACCATGGATGGTAATGCTGGTTTCTTGAGGTTGTGGCCGTGATGTTTTACCTGTGGCTCGTGGACCCGTGATGTCGAGGCAGCGACCATGTGGATGCGGTGGCATCCTGTTGTTCCTGATTAAGTCTTTAGGCGTGAGATGCAACACCCTTTCCCGAGTGTCACATTCCCGAACATTTATAAGGCCGAAAATATTTATTAATGCGGAAAATACGATTTTTCTTTTTCTTTTCATAAAGATGTAATGGGATTAGTAAAGGTAATAAATAATACTAATAAGTGAACTTAGGTTCACCATGCATTACTAGGACATACATACAGTATTATAATACAGAAAACAGAAATAACAACATTACTATATATAGACATAAGTCTAATGTATGACTGACATAAGAAATACAATAAGTACTAGGAGTCATAGCTCCCAAAAGGTACTACAAAAACTGACATAGTCTGGCCGACAACAAAACTAAAACAGCAAAAGAGTCCACCTCCGAACTCAAAGGGACTGCGGAACCGAACCATCGTCGCGTCCATCTGTTCAAGCATCAACAGCAAGTACCAGCAGAAAACATACAGATATGGGTGAGATTCCCGTTCATCAACACAACAAAACAGCAATAGCAAAAACGGGACGACTCACCGGGTAACAACGTACCCAACATGCTTACAAAGGTTCTCAGTATAAATCATGTTAAGCAGTCATCAACATAATATCATGCTAAACATTTAACAGCATAATATAAGGTACTCCTAAACAGTACAATGATGTATAACAGTAAATGTAAACATCAATAGCCATGCAATGCAATGCAATGTGGATGACTCAATGTCAATGTCACTGGGTACTACTCTGACCCCTACTCCAAGGAGCTAACAAAACATTCGGAGAGAGTGAATGGGAGGACATGTTCCGGTTTCTGCCAGCCATGAGCAAGATGCTACAACATTCGTAACGTGCACGTATCTGGCTTTACAGTAACACTCTCGACCAAACATGAAAAGTACGGCATCTAGTAGAGGATATCAGTGTATTGCACGGATTCGCCACGACATAGAAGAATCACCAACTGGTCACATGTCAGCCCTTCCAACCCTGATACCTCCAAAAAGACCATTGAAGATCGTCACCGTAAGATTCGCACCCGCATCAAGGTGTAAGCTCAACTCCTAGGCTCAAGGCCTTACAACTATGCACATGAAATGCCAATGCTTACACAAAGCAGATGCGATAAAGCAATGTCTATCCATTGGATAGACCTCAAGGTTCACTAAGGTTCTCTTCCTTAGAAACTACACACATCTTTGTTTTATAAAACATTTATCCATCGGATAAAACAATTATCCATCGGATAAATATCTCGTGATTCCTTTGGAATGATCCAGACTGCTTTCAGAATCGTCGACTGTCCCCACAGACCAACACAAGTCTTTTCAGCGTGTTTTGTCCTCACTCACACGCTTTCTAGGAAACTTCCTAGAAGGTCACCCATCCCATAATTACTCTAAGTCAAGCACGCTTAACTATAAAGTACTTATGTTCTAAGCTCCCGAAAAGAAGATAAATCTTGTTGGTATGGGTAGTACCAATCAATTCTTATATGCCTTCCCTTAACTATACAGTCCCATACCTGCATAGCCTCAGGATTCCTTCCACTGTATAGTCCCATACCTGCACAGCCTCAGGATCTCTCTCATTCTAGTTATCACAAGACAGAAACAATTGAACGATTAACCTAGATCCGAATCATCGGTCCGTCATCGAACTACTGTTTCGAAAACCAAAACGTTTCGTGTTTGTGTTTACATCTTATGAATTATGTCTCAAGTCCTAAGCATTATGAATAAGGATTGAGAATCCTCTTAGATAAGTCTTTAAGCCTTTCTAAGATATTAATCCCTTGTCTTTCAATTAAGGAAACAAGTGTTGATTTCACTTAAGTCTTATGAAGTCATTGATGTACTAAGTCATCAATGGTATAGTACATGGTCTTGTTCCACCACATACCATACTTAATTAACCCTTGTCTTCAACTCTAAGTTAATTATTTAACTTAGGTTTTTCACGCGTAAAACTTTACGATTGAGTTAGAAAACTCCTTTTGTAAACCAAACAACTTTTACGATTGAAAACTCATTTGATTTGAAACAACATTTGAACTACTTACTTCACTTCTAGCATTTTCTAAAACATGAAATTCGCTTAGTGAGAGTACATTCGCTTAGCCAAATTAAGGTAGTGATTCCTTTCTCGCGGGGCGAACAGAAGTTTCGCGTCGCGAGGCTGAGAGTTATATTTGCTCCTTATACAAATCCTCTGTATCGCGAGGCGAATATTGTCTCGCGTCGCGAGGCAGAGAACTGTATTTCAAACTGACCTTCTGCATCGCGAGGCGATAATTGTCTCGCGTCGCGAGGCAGAGCTGCAATTCTTCACTGCTTAGGCGGTTCGCGGGGCGAGAACTACTTCGCTAGGCGAGGCAGAGAAGCTGCATCTTTGATGCTCGGGCTAGCCCACTGTCTCGCGAGGCGAGGCAAGGTTAGCCGGGCGAATGCCTTGTTTTCCCTCTGTCTCGCGGGGCGAGACAGGGTTCGCTGGGCGAGTGCCCTGTTTTCCACTTTCCCTAACTCCTTCATTAATTCTTCTTTGAAACACTTAGTTTGATTAAAAGACCTATGGCTAAAGAAAAGACATTTTCCACTTTGGTGACACACTTAAAAGGTTAAAACTTCATTTGATCTTTGGATCAAAATCACTTTTGTTTCTCTTTGAAAACATAGGTTATGAAATCATGTTTTTCTTACTTCAAAACCTTGCTAGATAAAGAACAACACATGTTCTTATATTTCCTCTTACTAAGGCAACCAATGAAAATATAGCTCAAAAGCCTACTACAACACATGAGACTTTGCTTCACCAACAAAGCAAATATAGCTCAAAAGCTCACACCAATTATGACAAACCACAATTACACCTTATTACATCATAACCAAAACATACAAGTCCATCACACATCATAGTCTCATGACCAAGCATAAAAGTCCATACTTGATCTAGTGATCAAAGTAGGTTTTCCACATACATGAAAATGATTTTTATTCAATCATATCATCATCAACATATGCTAAAGCACACTACAACATACTAAAGCATACACTCATCAAGACAACCTTGTTCTTGAAGAGAACTTCACAAAACATAACAATTAAAAGTGAACCCAAACTAAAGGGTTTCACCCACACATAAAGTAAACAACCATCTTCACCACCACCATCTTGGTGTGATGAGGTTCTTCTCCCCATACCTGTTGAAGATCAGATTCCCGGATCAAAGTCGGTTGATCGGTTTGTGAACCTCCTGATAGTTGTCACCAACTACAAACAACCAAACAATCAATAATTAAACAACAATCAAACCAAACTCAACAATTCTCACAAAGAGGGTTTCGGCCACCCTAAAGAGAATAAAGCTAGGAATTGATCTTGATTTTCCATTTCATGGATTCAAAGGCATTAGGAAAGCTAAGGATGAAATCAAGTGTTAGAAATCAAAAATTGATGAAAACACTATTCATCATCATCAAGAAGGGTTCGGCCCTAATGTGCTTTTTGAGATATGATGAGAGTTGAATCATAAGCTCTCGGGTTTAGGTAGAGAATGATGAGGTGAGTTCAAAGAAATTGGTCTCACATCAAAATGATTTTTCTATAATTTCCTATGGATTTTCAAAGTTTGGATCTAAGAAATAATTTTCATGAAAATGGATCTTGATCTTGAAATAAAGAGATATTCAAGAAGCTAAGAGATCATAGAAGTGATCTTACCTTAAAATGAAGGAAGATTGCTCAAGGAATCAAGTGATTCTAACAAGAAATCAAGGAGCTTCAAGAGTAACAATGGTGTTTCTTCAAGAGCAACTATGGTGTTCTTCTATTTTTGAGAGGGCTGTGCGAAAATGAGAGTGTGAGGGGCTGAGTTCAGCCTCTTAAAAGCTCACTTAAGGGTAAAAAGGTCATTTGCCAAAAGGGTAAAATGGTAAAAGTGCAAAAGACTAAGGTTAGGGGCATTTTGGTCATTTCGCGTCTAGATTTTCCCGATCGTCATGACGACTCTGGCATACTCTCCCAAGTGTCCTGGGATGTTGTGATATCAAGATTATCTGTTGGCGAGTCTCGGTAAGTCCATATGTGGCTCCGTTCGTCACCCGATTGAGAATTCCGCCCGAACGAAGGTCAGGAAGTTATTTTTCTGAAATTTTTACGAAATTTAACCAAAACGTAGAGAATCAAATTCTAAGACTTACTGTCTCGTTCACGGGTCCATATGAGGTCTTCTGAGCAGTAAAATCATAATGTCAGTGTAAAAATGCAGACCGGACTCCGTTTGAGTTTTTGACTCAAAACTTAATCGTAGCTTCCTACGATATTGTCGAGCATGACTATGGTCTCGGAATATTTTATTTCCATTCCTAAGACCTCGAATAAAATAAAGACATTAAAATACTGAAGAATTAGAAAACGTGAAAATCGGGGCGTTACATGAGATCCGGTATTAAGCCCGTTGAGGATGTTTGTTGCATATCATCAGCTGCCAAGTGACGAGGCCGTATAACAGGTAGTATGGGCTGCCAGCGTCATACGAGGTTCGTTGTACTTGAGTGCAGGTACGGAAAGTAGAAGGGGCGATCAAGTGAGTGACCTTGGGGATGTTGCCGGTCACGGAAATAGGTTACAGTGACGGATGAGGTAGCTCCTATCCTGTCGTGACGCCCTATCCAGTCCGGTTTGCCTGACTAATCCCTGAGCTTTCCACATTCCAGGCTAATGTTCCGAGGCGACCAAGACACCGCGGTTTCGGTGTGGAAGGGGGATGCACTCTTATTGGTCACGGGGAGCGGTTCGGTTTCTTGGATAAACTAATTCTGTTCTAACAAATAACCTGTTCCGGTGTGGACTTGTTCGGGTGTTGAACCGTTCCGGTGGGAACCAGTTTCGTGAGCTTTTGGCCCACATGCTGAATGGGATTAGTATCCCGGTTTAGAGGATTGATCTGAGTGTTAGACTCATGGAGATGGATGTCTGTTGCACGTGTTGTCTCGGGAGATGTTTGGTCGTATGCAGTGATTGATATACATATTTGTGATACATGCTATATGCTACTTGCTGTTATTTTTCTACACTGCTTTTGTCGTTCCGATTTTGCATTTGCTATATTTCTTATCTCCCTATTGTTTCTTGTTTGTCTATTTTGGCCCTTGGTTCGCATGAAGATGTGGAGCCAGCTGATGGACCCGAGAGTGCACCCCTACATCACCTCCGTGCCGAGGATGCCAATGCTGGGTTTGATCGAGATCATCTATCACGATGATCGGGGGGTAGTGTCTGGACCCCTCTACCTTTTTTTACAGTCTACATGGGACCAGTGAGCATCCTTTTTCGAGGAGGGGCATCGCACAGGGAGGACATCGTGGGACCCTTCAGAGTTATGCAGTTCTTACCCTTTCCGCGTATGTAGCAGCCGTCGAGATGCCACGAGCGGGACTACACCTGGGTCGATCCAGCTTCTTCGCAGATGACTAGCAGGAGAGGCTTCGTCTACCGTGGTCAGCGTTGGAGGACGAAGCAATACTTGAGGACCTACCGCAGGCATAGGGTTGTTATGTCTAGCTCATCGTCTGAGTATGAGCCTCTGATGACCTATAGGCATACTTATGGCGAGGGCCAAGGTAGTTCAGGGCATCCTCACCACTGATAGTGAGAGCCTGCCAGTGCGTCCTAGGTTGTGAGCTGAGAGCTTTTTATGTACTTTTGAGCGTGGGACGGGTCGTGCTGGTGAGCTGCGAGGGTATTCTTTTGCATTTAGATGTATTTTCGTTTCATACAGTTTTTGTTTAAACAGTTTGTATTGTAACGCCCCGATTTTCACGTTTTCTATTTCTATAGTATTTTAACGTCTTTATTTTATTCGAGGTCCCAGGAATGGAAATAAAATATTCCGAGACCATAGTCATGCTCGACAATATTGTAGGAAGCTACGATTAAGTTTTGAGTCGGAAACTCAAACGGAGTCTGGTCTGCGTTTTTACACTGACAGTATGATTTTACTGCTCAGAAGACCTCAGATGGACCCGTGAACGAGACAGTAAGTCTTAGAATTCGATTATCTACGTTTTGGTTAAATTTCACAAAAATTTCAGAAAAATCACTTCCTGACCTTCGTTCGGGCGGAATCCTCAATCGGGTGACGAACGGAGCCACATATGGATTTACCGGGACTCGCCAACGAATAATCTTGATATCACATCATCCCAGGACACTTGGGAGAGTATGCCAGAGTCTTCATGACGTTCGGAAATATCTGGGCGCAAAATGACCAAAATGTCCTTAACCTTAGTCTTTTACACTTTTACCATTTTACCCTTTTGGCAAATGACCTTTTTACCCTTAAGTGAGCTCTTAAGAGGCTGAATACAGCCCCTCACTCTCTCATTTTCGCACAGCCCCTCACCCTTTAGAGCTCCATAGTTGTTCTTGAGAGAAAACACCATTGTTGGTCTTGAAGCTCCTTGATTTCTTGTTGGAATCACTTGATTCCTTGAGCAATCTTCCTTCATTTCAAGGTAAAATCACTTCTATGATCTCTTAGCTTCTTGAATCTTTCTTTATTTCAAGACCAATCTTCATTTTCATGAAAAGAATTTCTTAGATCCAAAACTTTGAAAATCCATGGGAAATTGTAGAAAAATCCTTTTGAGGTAAGACCAAGTTCTTTGAACGCACAACATCAATCTCTACCTAAACCCAAGAGCTTATGATTCAACTCTCGTCATAGCTCAAAAAGCACTTTTTGGCCGAACCCTACTTGATGATGATGAATAGTGTTTTCATCAATTTTTGATTTTTAACACTTAATTTCATCCTTAGCTTTCCTAATGCCTTTGAATCCACGAAATGGGAAACCAAGATCAATTCCTAACCTTTTTACCCTAGGGTGGCCGAAATCCTCTTTGTTATAATAGTTGAGATTGGCTTTGATTGTTGTTTAATGTTTGATTGTTATGTTGTTGTAGTTGTTGACGATTGCCAGGACGTTCACAAACCGATCAACCGACTTTGATCCGGGAATCCGCTCATCAACAGGTATGGGGGGTGAACCTCATCACACCAAGATGGTGGTAGTGAAGATGATTGTTTAAGTTTATGTGTGGGTGAAGCCCTTTAGTTTGGGTTCACTTTTATGTGTTAAGTTTGTGAATATATGCCTTGACAGGATTAATCTAGTTTTTGATGATTGACAAAAGGAACCGGAAAGTCAAGTATACAAACAGCGGAAAAGAAGATCAAGGAGATCAAGTGCTTCAAGATTGGGTTATGGGAATTTTTATTTCTTGTAATCGGTGTTTATTAGGATCTTTTTGTAAATGGTTCTAAAGCTCTCATATTTAAAATCAATCACACACACACATTACGTTAACTTAAAAGGCTTTTACTAAAAATAATAGAAATTTCATTATAGCCGTTAAGTTTTCAAACAAAATAATGTACATAATCGATTATGCATATGTCATAATCGATTACACTCAAATCAAGGAAGTCATAATCGATTATGAATATTCATAATCGATTACACTCAAAACATAGAAGTCATAATCGATTATCCTAATCGATTATGCTGCGAAAGTAAATCAGCGCGTTTTTTCTCAAGGGATAATCGATTATGGACATACCATAATCGATTATGAAGCGACTGCCTTGTTTCAAGTTTTTCTATAAATAGGAATGCCAAGGCAACTCTAAGAGTACACACGAATCCTATTGCGCTCTAAAACTCTGTTTATTTTATTACTTACTCTCACATATTCACTTTTGATTATTTTTTGAATAGAGAGCTTTACATATCATATAGTTTGAATTGTACTTTGAGCTTCAATTTGTAACTTTATCTGCACTACTTGAGTGCTACATTCTTCTTCTGCTTCTTCTTGCTCTTGGGTGTGAATCCCTTTTTCTTTAAAGAGAAACAATATCTCTTGAACTTGAGGCTCTTGCACAAAGGGAGGTGATATCCCATTATTTTATGTGGAGAGTGCTCTTGGTTTGTAAAGGTTTCTAGCTGCACCTGATTTAAAAGCTAGTTATTGAGTGAAAACCCTTGGTGTTTGACCTTGGGGACTGGACGTAGGCCACAGGGTATTTAGTGGCTGAACCAGGATAAATCTGCGGCTCTCTCTCTCTATCCTTTCATTATTGTCTTCTACCTTGCAGCAATTTAATTTATCGCATTTATTTTATTGCAATTTAATTTATCGCAATTTATTTTATTGCAATTTAATTTATCGCATTTACTTTATTGCAATTTAATTTAAGCGATTTATTTTATTGCTATTTACTTTCTAGAATTTATTATTCAAGCAATTTACTTTATATTGCTTCTAATTTCAGTCATTTATCTTCAAGCGCCGTAATTGCAAAAAGTTTTTCAAAAACACATATCACACACAATTCACCCCCCTCTTGTGTTTGAAGTCACTTGTCAACAAGTGGTATCAGAGCTTAACTCTTGTCTAAAGGGCTAAATTGCCTCAAGAGGTAACATGACTTCAAACGGTTTTAAAAATGAGGGCAATTCCACAAACAAACCCCCATTGTTCAATGGTGAAGGGTATGGTTATTGGAAGGAAAGGATGCAAATCTTTCTTGAGGCAGTAGACCTCGATGTTTGGGACGCTGTGGAAAATGGTCCATTTGTTCCTACTCATTCAGTTAATGATGCAGTGGTGAATAAACCAAGAAATCTTTGGACCGACGAGGAAAAGAAAAAGGTTCAATATAATTTGAAAGCTAGGAACATCATCACTGCAGCTCTAAGCTATGATGAGTTCTATAGGGTCTCAAATTGTAAGACCGCCAAGGAAATGTGGGACACCCTTCAATTGACCCATGAAGGTACTACCGAGGTCAAAAGGGCTCGAATGAACACATTAACCCATGAGTATGAGCTATTTAGGATGAAACAGGGTGAAAGCATACATGATATGCAAAAACGATTTACCCATATAATTAATCATCTTAGAGCTCTTGGGAAGTCCTTCAATAATGAAGATTTAATTAATAAGGTTCTTAGATGTCTAAATAGAAGTTGGCAATCTAAAGTTACAGCTATATCTGAATCTAGAGATCTATCTTCTATGTCTTTGGCAACTCTGTTTGGAAAATTGCAGGAACATGAGCTCGAACTAAATCGACTCATTGAGAATGAGGAAACCGATAAGAAAAAGAAAAGTATTGCTCTCAAAGTAAGTATCTCTAAAACAGAAGAAGAAGATGACCTTGATGAATGTGATAGCCTCGATGAAAACGAGGAAAATATGAGCCTAATGGTTCGAAGGTTCAAAAAATTCATGAGACAGAAAGGCAAGGCAAAACAATTCTTCAATCCTCAAAAGAAAAATGAGAGGGAAGGAACTTCCTTCAATCCAACATGCTACAACTATGGCAAAAAGGGTCATATTAAACCCGACTGTCCTCAAGGCCAAAAGAAACATGAAAAATCAGATAAAAGGCCACAGAAGGATAGAAAAGCAAGAAGGGCTTATATTGCGTGGGATGAGAACGACATGGATTCCTCCGACGAATCGGATAATGAAGAAGCAAATTTATGTCTCATGGCCAACCATGAGGAAGATGAGGTAAACAATTTTGAGCTTGAAACTGATTTAACTTATGATGATTTACTTATTGCCTGTGAGGAGTTAAATGATGAAAATGTTAGACTGCGCAAAAGCATTTCTTCATCTAAGAAAAACATTTCTTTTTTTGAAACAAAAATAAGTATTTTGAACAACGAAATGGAAGCTCTTAAAGAAAAACAAGTCGTTCCAATCGAAACCTCCCCATGCACTTCTTGTGAAAACAAAAAGAATGAATTTTTTAAGTGTGATGAATGCAGCGTTTTGAAAAATAAAATCGAGGATTTATACAACACGCTTGCAAAATTTACTATGGGAAGAGATAATCTAAATGTTCTTTTAGGAAATCAAAAAGGTACTTATGACAAAGCTGGTTTGGGCTTTCGCCCGAAAATTCATGAAAAATCCTTCAAAAAATTCTTTTGTCCAAACAACACATCAAGTAGCCCCTTTGTCAAATGTTTTCACTGTGGTAGGAAAGGACACACTGCTTCTATTTGCAATGTTAGGAAAAATAAAGAAGTGAATGGCATAAAGACATGGGTTCCAAAGGGCGTATTACCCAAAGCTAACTCTCAAGGACCCAAAATGATTTGGGTACCAAAGGTTAAAACTTGATTCTGTGTTGTAGGTGTGCTTGAAGGCCAAGAACACTAATTGGTATCTTGACAGTGGTTGTTCAAAGCACATGACGGGAGACAAAAACAAGTTCTCCTCTATATCTTCCAAAAAGGGTGGCTATGGTTTCTATGGTGACAACAATAAAGGTAGAATTCTTGGTATTGGTACTATTGGTAGAAGTCCTAATCCCATCATAGAAAATGTTTTGTATGTCGATGGCCTAAAACATAATTTACTAAGCATAAGCCAACTTTGTGATAAAGGTTTTGAGGTAGTGTTCAATTCGTCTAAATGTATGGTCATGGATTCTCATAACAAACAAACTAAATTAATTGGACAAAGAATTGGAAATATCTACATGGTTAACTTGGATGAATTACCTTCAAATGATGCATGCTGTCTTATTAGCAAAGAGGATGAAACATGGTTATGGCATAGGAGAATAGCTCACATTCACATGGATCATCTAAATAAGTTGGTTCGCAAGGACTTAGTAATTGGTCTACCAAAGATTCGTTTTGAAAAGGATAAGTTGTGTGACGCTTGTCAAAAAGGAAAACAAGTAAAGGCCTCTTTCAAATCTAAAAACGTTGTTTCAACAAATCGGCCTTTACAGCTTTTACATATGGACTTGTTTGGTCCATCTAGAACTATGAGCTTTGGTGGTAATTACTATGCGCTTGTTATTGTGGATGACTACTCTCGCTATACATGGACATTGTTTATTTCTCATAAAAATGACGCTTTTGCTGCCTTTCGGAAACTTGTTATTCAAAATGAAAAAGGTTTAAACATTGTATCTATCCGAAGTGATCATGGTGGTGAGTTCCAAAATGAGGCATTTGAGGCCTTTTGTACTGAAAATGGAATTGAGCATAATTTTTCCGCACCAAGAACTCCACAACAAAATGGAGTGGGGGAAAGGAAAAATCGGTCTCTCGAAGAGCTAGCGAGGACGATGCTCAATGAGACCAACCTTCCCAAGTATTTCTGGGCAGACGCGGTAAGTACCGCATGCTATGTCATGAATAGAGTCCTTATAAGACCTATTCTAAAACGAACGCCCTATGAAATTTACAAGGGAAGGAAGCCCAACATCTCTCACCTTCACGTATTCGGATGTAAATGCTTTGTTTTAAATAATGGTAAAGATAACCTTGGCAAATTCGATGCTAAAGCTGATGAAGGTATCTTTCTTGGATACTCAGTTTCTAGTAAATCTTTTAGAATTTATAATAAAAGAACTATGACCATAGAAGAATCTGTGCATGTTTCTTTTGATGAGACTAACCCAAAATCTATGGTAGAAGAAAGTGTTGATGATCTTGCAGAACTTTTGGGAAATAACCACCTTGAGGAACAAATAAGTCAAGAGAAAAAGGATGAAGATCAACCACCTCTTAGTATCGATGATTCACCTCACTCAAATCTTCCAAGAGAATGGAGAACATCAAGACACCATCCTCTTGACAACATAATAGGTGATATTTCAAAAGGGGTAACAACTCGAAAC
Organism: Ammopiptanthus mongolicus; assembly: GCA_039655645.1. NCBI lineage: Eukaryota > Viridiplantae > Streptophyta > Magnoliopsida > Fabales > Fabaceae > Ammopiptanthus > Ammopiptanthus mongolicus. The sequence continues at coordinate 47,338,147 of CM077351.1, read as the reverse complement.
TCTCTTAAACATGCATGTCATTACATGGCTTTCGTATCTCAAATTGAACCTAAAGAGATTGATGATGCTATCATTGATGAACATTGGACTCTTGCCATGCAAGAAGAGTTGAACCAATTTGAAAGAAACAATGTTTGGGAACTTGTTCCCAAACCTAAGGATCAGTTAGTCATTGGGACTAAATGGGTCTTTCGTAACAAGCTTGATGAAAACGGTATAATTGTTAGGAATAAAGCTAGGCTTGTCGCTAAAGGATATAATCAACAAGAGGGCATAGATTTCGATGAAACCTATGCTCCAATGGCTAGATTAGAAGCCATCCGCATGCTTTTTGCATTTGCATGCATTATGGATTTCAAACTTTTTCAAATGGATGTAAAAAGTGCTTTTCTTAATGGTTATATTCAAGAAGAAGTCTATGTGGACCAACCCCCTGGTTTTTCAAATTTCGAATTTCCTAATCATGTCTTCAAACTAAAAAAGGCTCTATATGGTTTGAAACAAGCTCCTAGAGCTTGGTATGATCATCTAAGCAAGTTTTTACTTGAAAATGATTTTGAAAGAGGAAAAGTGGACACCACTCTTTTTATCAAAAATAAAAAGCATGACATTTTACTTGTTCAAATTTATGTGGATGATATTATATTTGGTGCAACTAATGAATCTTTGTGTAAGGACTTTTCTAACATAATGCAAAATGAGTTTGAAATGTCAATGGTGGGCGAGCTCAACTACTTCCTTGGGCTTCAAATCAAGCAATCAAAAGAAGGAATATTCATAAATCAAGCAAAATATTGCAAGGAGCTACTCAAGAAATTTGGAATGAGCAATGTCAAAGAAATATCCACACCAATAAGCACCTCCTGCTACCTTGATAAAGATGAGGAAAGTAAGTCGGTTGAAGTAAGTAAGTATAGAGGTATGATAGGTTCACTTCTTTATCTTACAGCAAGTCGCCCCGATATAATGTTTAGTGTTTGCATGTGTGCACGTTTTCAATCTAACCCTAAGGAATCACATCTCACAGCGGTAAAACGGATTATGAGATATCTCATTGGCACACAAAATATGGGTCTATGGTACCCTAGAGGTGCTGATTGCACTTTAATTGGGTACTCGGATTCAGATTTTGCGGGATGCAAAATGGATCGAAAAAGCACCAGTGGGACTTGTCACTTGTTAGGAAACGCATTAGTTTCTTGGCATAGTAAGAAGCAAGCCAGTGTGGCTTTGTCCACTGCCGAAGCGGAATACGTAGAGGCAGGTAGTTGTTGTGCACAAATAATTTGGATGAAGCAACAGTTAAATGACTATGGAATAAATCTTAGAACTGTTCCAATTAAATGTGACAACACAAGTGCCATAAACCTCACTAAAAATCCGGTTTATCACTCTCGAACCAAGCACATTGAGATTAGGCATCACTTCATAAGAGATCATGTACAAAAAGGTGATTGCATGATTGAGTTTGTGGAAACATCTAAGCAACTCGCAGATATTTTTACTAAACCATTGCCTAAAGAAAATTTCTTCTTCATAAGAACGGAATTAGGTATTCTTAATGAATCATGCATTAAATGAAATATCTTATATGCATCATACTATTTTTTCCCTTGTTATCCCTAACTTGTGTGTTGAAGTGTGTAAACAGGATACATGCTCTATGTGCTAAAATTCAAATTTCTTTAGCCATAATCAATTATAGCATAGGCATAATCGATTATTCATAAGTCAGAGGACCAGGAATCGATTATAGTAATCGATTACAATTGAAAGGGGGAGAAAAAGAACAAAAGTTAGACGAACCATAATCGATTAGGATAATCGATTATAAATGAAAGAACAAGGAAGGAGAATCGATTACATAATCGATTATATATTCATCTCAACAATCTCAAATAACCGATTAGATAATCGATTATTCAAAGACCCAGACTATAATCGATTACATAATCGATTTCGCGAATGCCAAAAGTCTGCCACTAAAGGAATAATCGATTATGAGGCACTCAATAATCGATTATGGGTCATGGATGAGCGAATCAGGAGCCAACACGGTAAGACATAATCGATTATGCTCACTTACATAATCGATTAAGAAACTGATTAAAAGGTCAGTAACGTTCATTTTGGTCATTTTGGACTGTTTCTAACTTTCCTGAATATATGCCTTGCTCTTGTTTGCACTTTTCCCGCTTTTTTGATAATGCCAAAAGGGGGAGAGTTATATGATTGCATAGTTTAGGGAGAGTTTGCATGCTTTAGGGGGAGTTGCTATTTTTAAATTTTGTATAAAAATAAGGCGTAGAGCATTTTATCTGTGCATTAACTCTGATTTCTCGTCTCTAGAGCAAATCCCTCCTTGAGATGTTTGTCATCATCAAAAAGGGGGAGAATGTGAATATATGCCTTGACAGGATTAATCTAGTTTTTGATGATTGACAAAAGGAACCGGAAAGTCAAGTATACAAAAAGCGGAAAAGAAGAACAAGGAGATCAAGTGCTTCAAGACTGGGTTATGGGAATTTTTATTTCTTGTAATCGGTGTTTATAAGGATCTTTTTGTAAATGGTTCTAAAGCTCTCATATTTAAAATCAATCACACACACACACATTACGTTAACTTAAAAGGCTTTTACTAAAAATAATAGAAATTTCATTATAGCCGTTAAGTTTTCAAACAAAATAATGTACATAATCGATTATGCATATGTCATAATCGATTACACTCAAATCAGGGAAGTCATAATCGATTATGAATATGTCATAATCGATTACACTCAAAACAGAGAAGTCATAATCGATTATCCTAATCGATTATGCTGCGAAAGTAAATCAGCGCGTTTTTTCTCAAGGGATAATCGATTATGGACATACCATAATCGATTATGAAGCGACTGCCTTGTTTTTTAAATGGGCTTAACCTAATTCCTATGGGCTTAAAAGTTTTTCTATAAATAGGAATGCCAAGGCAACTCTAAAACACACGAATCCTATTGCGCTCTGAAACTCTGTTTATTTTATTACTTACTCTCACATATTCACTTTTGATTATTTTTTGAATAGAGAGCTTTACATATCATATAGTTTGAATTGTACTTTGAGCTTCAATTTGTAATCTTTATCTGCACTACTTGAGTGCTACATTCTTCTTATGCTTCTTCTTGCTCTTGGGTGTGAATCCCTTTTTCTTTAAAGAGAAACAATATCTCTTGAACTTGAGGCTCTTGCACAAAGGGAGGTGATATCCCATTATTTTATGTGGAGAGTGCTCTTGGTTTGTAAAGGTTTTTAGCTGCACCTGATTTAAAAGCTAGTTATTGAGTGAAAACCCTTGGTGTTTGACCTTGGGGACTGGACGTAGGCCACAGGGTATTTAGTGGCCGAACCAGGATAAATCTGCGGCTCTCTCTCTATCCTTTCATTATTGTCTTCTACCTTACAGCAATTTAATTTATCGCATTTATTTTATTGCAATTTAATTTATCGCAATTTATTTTATTGCTATTTACTTTCTAGAATTTATTATTCAAGCAATTTACTTTATAGCGCTTCTAATTTCAGTCATTTATCTTCAAGCACCGTAATTGCAAAAAGTTTTTCAAAAACACATATCACACAAAATTCACCCCCCTCTTGTGTTTGAAGTCACTTGTCATCAACGTTTTGTTTAGTTCTCTTGGAGAACAAGATTGTCATGATGAGTTTATGCTTTGGTATGTTGTAGTGTGCTTTAGCATATGTTGATAATGAGATGATTGAATGAAAATCTCTTTTCATGTATGTTGAAAAACCTACGTTGATCACTAGATCAAGTATGAACTTTTATGCTTGATTATGAGACCATGATGTGTGATGGACTTGGATGTTTGATTATGATGTAGTAATGTGTATTGTGGTTTATCATAATTGTGTGAGCTTTTGAGCTACATTTGCTTTGTTGGTGAAGCTAAGTCTCCATTTTTCATTGGAGTAGGCTCGTGGCCTTAGTAAGAGGAAAATATAAGAACATGTGTTGTTCTTGTTTTGGCAAGGATTTGATGCAACAAAACATGATTTCATAACCTATGTTTTCAAAGAGAAACAAAAGTGATTTTGATCAAAAGATCAAATGAAGTTTTAACCTTGAAAGTGTGTCACCAAAGTGGGAAAATGTCTTTTCTTTAGCCATAGGTCTTTTAATCAAACTAAGTGTTTCAAAAGAAGAATTAATGAAGGAGTTAGGGAAAATGAAAAATAGGGCACTTGCCCAGCGAACCCCGTCTCGCCCCGCGAGACAGAGGGCAGACAAGGCATTTGCCAAGCTAACCTCGCCTCGCCTCGCGAGACAGTGGACTAGCCCGAGCAGCAAAGATGCAGCTTCTCGGCCTCGCGACGCGATGTTGTCTCGCCTCGCGAACCGCCTAAGTAGCAAAGATGCAGCTTCTGTGCCTCGCGTCATGATATAATCCTCACCTCGCAAAGCAGAAAGACTATCTAAACAGTAAGACAACTTCTTAGCCTCGCGTCGCGATATAGACCTTCGCCTTGCGAGAAATGGTTTGTTTATAAAGAGTGTTTTTCAACTCAAACTGTAAAGTTTTACGCTTTAAAACCTAAGTTAAGTAATTAACTTAGAGTTGAAGACAAGGGATAATTAAGTATAATATGTGGTGAAACAAGACCATATACTATACCATTGATGACTTAGTACATCAATGACTTCATAAGACATAAACACAAACATGAAACGTTTTGGGTTTTGAAACAGTAGTTCGATGACGGACCTGTGATTCGAATCCCGATCAGTCGTTCAATTCTTTCAGTTTTGTGATGACTCAATCCCGGAGGGATCACGAGATTTATCCTGTGGATAAAAGGTTTTGTTTTTCAAAGACACGTATAGTTCCTGAGGAAGAGAACCTTAGTAGACTTCGAGGTTTATCCGGGGGATAGACATTGCTTGATCGCATTTGCTTTGTGTAAGCATTGGCATTTCATTTGCATAGTCGTAAGGCCTTGAGCCTAGGAGTTGAGCTTACACCTTGATGCGGGTACGAATCTTACGGTGACGATCTTCAATGGTCTTTTTGGAGGTATCAGGGTTGGAAGGGCTTACATGTGACCAGTTGGTAGCTCTTCTGTGTCGTGGCGAATCCGTGCAATACACTGATATCCTCTACTAGATGCCATACTTTTCATGTTTGGTCGAGAGTGTTTCCATAAAAGCCAGATACGTGCACGTTACGAATGTTGTAACATCTTGCCCAAGGCTGGCGCGCACGGAACATGTCCTTCCATTCACTCTCTTCGACGTTTTGTTAGCTCCATGGAGTAGGGGTCAGAGTAATACCCAGTGGCATTGACATTGAGTCATATACATTGCATTGCATTGCGTGGCTATTGATGTTTACTGTTATACATCGCTGTATTGTTTAAGAATGCCTTATATTATGCTGTTAAATGTTTAGCATGATATTATGTTGTTGACTGCTTAAAATGATTTATATTGAAAACCTTTTTAAGCATGTTGGGTACGCTGTTACCCGGTGAGTCGTCCCGTTTTTATTACTGCTGTTTTGTTGTGTTGATGAATGGGAATCTCACCCATATCTGTATGTTTTCTGCTGGTACTTGCTGTTGCTGCTTGAACAGATGGACGTGATGATGATTCTGTCCAGTAGTCTCCTTGAGCCCGGAGGCGGACTCTTTTTGTTGTTTTAGTTTTGTTGTCGGCCAGACTATGTCAATTTTTGTAGTTCCTTTTGGGAGCTACGACTCCTAGTACCTATTGTATTTCTTATATCAGTTATACATTAGACCTATGTCTGTATATAGTATTATTTCTATTTTTGTTCCGTGTTTATTATACAGCATGTTCTAGAAATGCATGGCGAACCTAAGTTCGTTTATTAGTATTATTTACCTTTACTAATCCCATTACATCTTGTGAAAAGAAAAAAAAAAAAAGAAAATCATATTTTCCTCATTAAATAATATTTTTGGCCTTGTAAACGTTCGGGAATGTGACACTCGGGAAAGGGTGTTGTATTATTTGGTATCAGAGCTGGCCGAGTCTTTTTGCGGTTGTAGGTTATGGTATGTCTTGTTTGTGTTGTGTTCTCTATGTGTTTCTCTGTTGTTTGCTTTAGTTTTGTTGTGGTTTCTTAAGTTTGACAGTTTTGGTTTTGAATGTAGCAATGGCTGCTCAAAACCTGACTGTTGCTGTGAACGCCATATGGGAAATGGCTGCTGCTATGGTTCAACGTGACGAAAGAGCTGCCGGAGGTAGAGGACTGGATGAATTTCTTCGTCAGAATCCACCTCAATTCAAAGGTGAATTCAATCCTGAGTTAGCTGAACACTGGATCCAAACGCTGGAAAAGATCTTTGGAGCGATGAGATGTACTGAGAATGACAAGGTTGTTTATGCGACCTATATGCTGGTGGAGGATGCTGAATACTGGTGGGAAGGAGCCCGTCAGATGCTGGTGCATGATCAACAAGCTGTGGATTGGAATGCGTTTAAAGGAAAATTCCTGGAGAAGTATTTTCCTGCGAGTGCAAGGCACGAGAAAGAGATGGAGTTCCTCCAGCTGAGACAAGGGGGAATGACCGTAGCTGAATACGGGGCCAAGTTTGAAAGTCTAGCAAAGTTCTCAAATTACTTTCTGGACAACCCAAGAGAGGAGTGGAAGTGCAGAAAATTCGAAGGAGGTCTGAGGATCGACTTGAAGAGAGCTGTAGTTCCATTGGAAATTTCTGTTTTTCCGAGGCTAATGGAGAAGTGTCGTCTGATCGAGAGCTTGGAGCCCAAGGACAAGCGGGTACAGAGTTCTGGACCGAGCAAGTTCCAGAGAGGAAGCGGTGGTCGAGACAACAAATCTTGATGGAAGTCGTATGCAAAGCAAGAAGATCGACAACAACGCTCTGCGGGAGGAAGCAGTGGGAGTTTCAGTCAGTCTGGAAACGCCCCAACCAAGTGCATGAAGTGTGGGAAGAGCAACCACATCACCAGAGACTGTTCGATCAAAGGGATTATCTGCTTCAAGTGTGGGAAGCCAGGACATATCTCACGTGAATGCATGCAACCAAAAATGGAACATTCTGTCAACAATGTCCAAGCTGCAAGGCCTAAGGTGAAAGGCAGAGTCTAGACTATGGGTGGTGATGAAGCTTCTCAAAATGAAGACTTGATCATGGGAGGTAAAACCTTAACTGTACTGTTTGATTCAGGCGCAACGCATTCCTTTATTGCCTATGACTGTGTGGATCTGTTTGGATTACCTGTGTCTTCTTTACCTTTTGATTTGGTAATTTCTACGCCTACTGCAAAGCCTGTTGCAACTGCAAAAGTTTGTTTGAATTGTTCTATTTCCGTTAAAGATAGAATATTTTTGATTGATTTGATCTGTTTGCCTCTTTCACAAATGGATGTAATCTTAGGAATGGATTGGTTATCTTCTAATCATATCCTGTTAGACTGTGCAAATAAAACCTTAGTTTTCCCTAGTTGTGAGAATTCTGGATTTTTGACTGCCAACCAAGTAAATGCTTCTTTGAGAGAAGGAGCTCAAGGATACATGTTATTATCTTCTTTGGAGGTCAAGAGCGAGCTAGTCTTAGAGCGCATACCTGTCGTGAACGAGTTTCCGGAAGTCTTTCCGGAAGACGTACCAGGTTTGCTGCCAGTTCGGGACATCGAGTTTGCAATCGATCTTGTGCCAGGAACAGGACCAATGTCTATGGCACCTGCTGAGTTGGAAACTTTGAAGGAACAGTTGGTAGACTTATTGGGGAAGCAGTTTGTTAGACCCAGTGTGTCACTGTGGGGAGCACCTGTGCTATTGGTGAAAAAGAAAGATGGAACATCTCGCCTATGCATGGATTATCGCAAGTTGAATAAAGTTACTATTAAGAACAAGTATCCACTTCTGAGGATAGATGACTTGATGGATCAATTGAGGGGAGTGGCAGTTTTCTCCAAGATTGATTTACGATCGGGTTATCACCAGATTCGTGTGAAGTCAGAAGATGTACCGAAGACAGCGTTTCGAACACGCTATGGGCACTACGAGTATCTTGTGATGCCGTTTGGTGTGACGAATACTCCAGCTATATTCATGGACTATATGAATTGGATCTTTCGTCCATACCTGGATAAGTTTGTCGTTGTCTTCATAGATGACATACTTATCTATTCGCAAGACCAGGAAGACCACGCTGAACATCTTAGTGTAGTTCTTCAAGTTCTGAAGGAGAAACAGTTGTATGCCAAGTTGTCCAAGTGTGAGTTTTGGCTCGATGAAATGCAGTTTTTGGGTCATGTAATTTCAAAGGAAGGAATTGCTGTAGATCTGTCGAAAGTTGGAGCAGTTCTTGAGTGGGAAAGACCAACCACAGTGACTGAGATACGCAGTTTTGTGGGTTTGGCTAGGTATTATCGGAGGTTCATCGAGGGATTTTCTAAGATTGTATTACCTCTTACCCAATTGATGAGGAAGGACAAAGCGTTTGAATGGACTGAAGCCTATGAACAGAGTTTTCAGGAGCTGAAAGAGAGGCTGACTACATCACCAGTGTTGATATTGCCAGATCCAAGCGAACCTTTTGAAGTGTACTATGACGCTTCATACCAAGGATTAGGTTGTGTTCTGATGCAGAATCGGAAGGTGGTAGCGTATGCCTCGAGACAGTTGAAAGTGCACGAGAAGAATTACCCAACTCATGATCTGGAGTTAGCAGCGGTAGTTTTTGCGTTGAAGATTTGGAGGCACTACTTGTATGGTTCGACGTTCAATGTCTTCAGTGACCATAAGAGCTTGAAGTACCTGTTCGATCAGAAAGAGCTCAATATGAGACAAAGACGGTGGCTGGAATTTTTGAAGGACTATGACTTCCAGTTGCAGTATCATCCGGGAAAAGCTAATATGGTAGCGGATGCCCTGAGTAGAAAAGTCTGTCATGTGTCTGCCATGATGGTTAAGGAACACGAGCTGTTGGAACAGTTCAGGGATATGCATCTGTCCATGGTTAGTATGCCAGGAAGACTATGTGCGGGTATGGTTACAATATCTTGTGATCTGATCCAGAAACAAGTATACGACCAGTACCTGGAAAAAGAGCGAAGGAATCTAAAGAAAGGGATGACGTCTGAATACAAAGAAGGAGCAGATGGAATCCTAAGACGAGGAGAACGGGTTTGTGTGCCAAACAACCCCGAGATAAGAAGGTTAATTCTGGACGAAGCTCATAGAAGCAAGTTGAGTATGCATCCAGGGTCAACCAAGATGTACCAAGACCTGAAGCGATTGTTTTGGTGGCAAGGGATGAAAAGAGATGTAGCTGATTATGTGGCATCTTGCTTAGTATGTCAAAAAGCAAAGGTTGAACATCAGAGGCCAGCTGGAATGTTACTTCGGTTGGATATCCCAGAGTGGAAATGGGACAGCATAGCAATGGATTTCGTTACGTGTTTGCCAAGGACACTTAAAGGACACGATTCCATTTGGGTTATAATTGATAGGCTTACGAAATCAGCTCATTTTCTACCGATTAATCTCAAGTATTCTATGGAAAAGCTTACTCAGATTTATATCAGTGAGATTGTGAGATTGCATGGAGTACCTTCAAGTATCATATCGGATAGAGACCCGCGATTTACTTCGCGATTTTGGCAAAGTTTACATGAAGCGTTAGGAACAAAGTAACGGTTAAGTTCGGCTTACCATCCTCAAACTGATGGACAATCGGAAAGGACGATTCAGTCTTTAGAGGATCTGTTGAGGGCGTGTGTGTTGGAACATGCCGATAGTTGGGAGAATTTCCTACCGTTGATAGAGTTCACCTACAACAACAGTTATCATTCGAGTATAGGGATGGCACCCTACGAAGCTTTATACGGACGACGTTGCAGAACACCTTTGTGTTGGTACCAAGATGGAGAAAGTGCTTCATTAGGACCTGAACTAGTGCAACAAACAACTGAGAAGGTGAAACTGATTCAAGAAAAGATGAGGATAACTCAGAGCCGACAGAAGAGTTATGCGGATAAAAGACGTAGGCCACTTGAGTTCGAGGAAGGGGATCATGTGTTTTTGAGAGTCACTCCGATGACTGGGGTGGGCAGGGTCCTGAAGTCCAGAAAACTCACTCCAAAATTCATTGGACCTTATCAAATTCTTCGTCGGATAGGTCCAGTAGCTTACCAAATAGCTTTGCCGCCTTTTCTATCCAACCTTCATAATGTTTTTCATGTTTCGCAATTGCGAAAGTATATTCCTGATCCCAGTCACGTCATAGAGTCTGATTCAGTACAGCTAAAGGATAACCTAACCTATGAGACATTGCCGGCTAAGATCGAGGATAGAAGGATAAAGAAACTGCGAGGGAAGGAGATAGCTTTGGTCAAAGTTATCTGGAACGAGACTACAGGTGATGCTACCTGGGAAAGAGAAGAGGACATGCAACAACAGGATCCGAGTTTGTTTTAAGAGGTACGTATATTTTCGAGGACGAAATTCTTTTAAGAGGGGTAGGAATGTAACGCCCCGATTTTCACGTTTTCTATTTCTGTAGTATTTTAACGTCTTTATTTTATTCGAGGTCTCAGGAATGGAAATAAAATATTCCGGGACCATAGTCATGCTCGACGATATCGTAGGAAGCTACGATTAAGTTTTGAGTCGAAAACTCAAATGGAGTCTGGTCTGCGTTTTTACACTGACAGTATGATTTTACTGCTCAGAAGACCTCAGATGGACCCGTGAACGAGACAGTAAGTCTTAGAATTCGATTATCTACGTTTTGGTTAAATTTCACAAAAATTTTAGAAAAATCACTTCCTGACCTTCATTCGGGCGGAATCCTCAATCGGGTGACGAACGGAGCCACATATGGATTTACCGGGACTCGCCAACGAATAATCTTGATATCACATCATCCCAGGACACTTGGGAGAGTATGCCAGAGTCTTCATGACGTTCGGAAATATCTGGGCACAAAATGACCAAAATGTCCCTAACCTTAGTCTTTTACACTTTTACCATTTTACCCTTTTGGCAAATGACCTTTTTACCCTTAAGTGAGCTCTTAAGAGGCTGAATACAGCCCCTCACTCTCTCATTTTCGCACAGCCCCTCACTCTTTAGAGCTCCATAGTTGTTCTTGAGAGAAAACACCATTGTTGGTCTTGAAGCTCCTTGATTTCTTGTTGGAATCACTTGATTCCTTGAGCAATCTTCCTTCATTTCAAGGTAAAATCACTTCTATGATCTCTTAGCTTCTTGAATCTTTCTTTATTTCAAGATCAATCTTCATTTTCATGAAAAGAATTTCTTAGATCCAAAACTTTGAAAATCCATAGGAAATTGTAGAAAAATCCTTTTGAGGTAAGACCAAGTTCTTTGAACGCACAACATCAATCTCTACCTAAACCCAAGAGCTTATGATTCAACTCTCGTCATAGCTCAAAAAGCACTTTTTGGTCGAACCCTACTTGATGATGATGAATAGTGTTTTCATCAATTTTTGATTTTTAACACTTAATTTCATCCTTAGCTTTCCTAATGCCTTTGAATCCACGAAATGGGAAACCAAGATCAATTCCTAACCTTTTTACCCTAGGGTGGCAGAAATCCTCTTTGTTATAATAGTTGAGATTGGCTTTGATTGTTGTTTAATGTTTGATTGTTATGTTGTTGTAGTTGTTGACAATTGCTAGGACGTTCACAAACCGATCAACTGACTTTGATCCGGGAATCCGCTCATCAACAGGTATGGGGGGTGAACCTCATCACACCAAGATGGTGGTAGTGAAGATGGTTGTTTAAGTTGAAGTGTGGGTGAAGCCCTTTAGTTTGGGTTCACTTTTATGTGTTAAGTTTTGTTTAGTTCTCTTGGAGAATAAGATTGTCATGATGAGTTTATGCTTTGGTATGTTGTAGTGTGCTTTAGCATATGTTGATAATGAGATGATTGAATGAAAATCTCTTTTCATGTATGTTGAAAACCCTACTTTGATCACTAGATCAAGTATGGACTTTTATGCTTGATTATGAGACCATGATGTGTGACGTACTTGGATGTTTGATTATGATGTAGTAATGTGTATTGTGGTTTATCATAATTGTGTGAGCTTTTGAGCTACATTTGCTTTGTTGGTGAAGCAAAGTCTCCATTTTTCATTGGAGTAGGCTTGTGGCCTTAGTAAGAGGAAAATATAAGAACATTTGTTGTTCTTGTTTTGGCAAGGATCTGATGCAACAAAACATGATTTCATAACCTATGTTTTCAAAGAGAAACAAAAGTGATTTTGATCCAAAGATCAAATGAAGTTTTAACCTTGAAAGTGTGTCACCAAAGTGGGAAAATGTCTTTTCTTTAGCCATAGGTCTTTTAATCAAACTAAGTGTTTTAAAAGAAGAATTAATGAAGGAGTTAGGGAAAATGAAAAACAAGGCACTCGCCCAGCGAACCCCGTCTCGTCCCGCGAGACAGAGGGAAGACAAGGCATTCGCCAGGCTAACCTTGCCTCGCCTCGTGAGACAGTGGACTAGCCCGAGCAGCAAAGATGCAGCTTCTTGGCCTCGCGAACCGCCTAAGTAGCAAAGATGCAGCTTCTCGGCCTCGCGTAGCGAAGCAGTTCTCGCCCCGCGAACCGCCTAACTAGTGAAGATGCAATTTCTCTGCCTCGCGTCGCGATATAATCCTCGCCTCGCGAAGCAGAAAGACTGTCTAAACAGTAAGACAACTTCTCAGCCTCACGTCGCGATATAGACCTTCGCCTCGCGAGAAATGGTTTGTTTATAAAGAGTGTTTTTCAACTCAAACTGTAAAGTTTTACGCTTTAAAACCTAAGTTAAGTAATTAACTTAGAGTTGAAGACAAGGGATAATTAAGTATAATATGTGGTGAAACAAGACCATATACTATACCATTAATGACTTAGTACATCAATGACTTCATAAGACATAAACACAAACACGAAACATTTTGGGTTTTGAAACAGTAGTTCGATGACGGACCGGTGATTCGGATCCCGATCAGTCGTTCAATTCTTTCAGTCTTGTGATGACTCGATCCCGGAGGGATCACGAGATTTATCTTATGGATAAAAGGTTTTGTTTTTCAAAGACACGTATAGTTCCTAAGGAAAAGAACCTTAGTAGACTTCGAGGTATATCCGGGGGATAGACATTGCTTGATCGCATTTGCTTTGTGTAAGCATTGGCATTTCATTTGCATAGTCGTAAGGCCTTGAGCCTAGGAGTTGAGCTTACACCTTGATGCGGGTGCGAATCTTACGGTGACGATCTTCAATGGTCTTTTTGGAGGTATCAGGGTTGTAAGGGCTTACATGGACTAGTTGGTAGCTCTTCTGTGTCGTCGCGAATCCATGCAAGACACTGATATCCTCTACTAGATGTCGTACTTTTCATGTTTGGTCGAGAGTGTTTTCGTAAAAGCCAGATACGTGCACGTTACGAATGTTGTAGCATCTTGCCCAAGGCTGGCGCGCACGGAACATGTCTTCCCATTCACTCTCTCCGACATTTTGTTAGCTCCATGGAGTAGAGGTCAGAGTAGTACTCAGTGGCATTGACATTGAGTCATATACATTGCATTGCATTGCGTGGCTATTGATGTTTACATTTACTGTTATACATCATTGTATTGTTTAAGAATGCCTTATATTATGCTGTTAAATGTTTAGCATGATATTATGTTGTTGACTGCTTAACATGATTTATATTGAAAACCTTTTTAAGCATGTTGGGTACGCTGTTACCCGGCGAGTCGTCCCATTTTTCTTACTGCTGTTTTGTTGTGTTGATGAACGGGAATCTCACCCATATCTGTATGTTTTCTGCTGGTACTTGCTGTTGCTGCTTGAACAGATGGACGTGATGATGGTTCTGTCCAGTAGTCTCCTTGAGCCCGGAGGCGGACTCTTTTTGCTGTTTTAGTTTTGTTGTCGGCCAGACTATGTCAGTTTTTGTAGTACCTTTTGGGAGCTACGACTCCTAGTACTTATTGTATTTCTTATATCAGTTATACATTAGACCTATGTCTGTATATAGTATTATTTCTGTTTTTGTTCCGTGTTTATTATACAGCATGTTCTAGAAATGCATGGCGAACCTAAGTTCGTTTATTAGTATTATTTACCTTTACTAATCCCATTACATCTTGTGAAAAGAAAAAAAATCGTATTTTCCGCATTAAATAATATTTTCGACCTTGTAAATGTTCGGGAATGTGACACTCGGGAAAGGGTGTTGCATGCATACTTATGTACAGCGCCCTACTGATGGGGCTACGTTATGCATGTCTTCGTATATATATATATATATATATATAGTTGTTGTTTATTTGCGCTTTACTCTGATGGTTTTCTATGCTTGCCGTAATTGTTTACCTGTTTTATCGTTTTGTTCCGTAACGTTGTTTGAATACCACGTTATCGCTTTAATACGATTAAGCATAGTTAATAATAGGAGTTTGGGACTAATGGGATTATCCTTCTAAGAAAGGAAGGTCATCTCATTTTGGTGATTTCAAAGCAGTTTGGTTCTATAAAGGGGTTGTGGAAGTCCGGAACCGTAACTGCGAATCTAGGAAGTGTATTGGCTTTAACAGTTGATACCCGGGTCATATCAATTGAGTCTGGTATTGGGTAGAGTGTCCAATGCACTAGTTATCGAAGTGTGATAACTGTTTTCATTTATAAGGCATATGATATGTTTAACTGTTAAGTGCTATTATATGTCTTATGAATTGGAACTGATAGCTCCTTTTTACAGGAAGCTAAATGGCTCGGGGATGAGGTAGAGGAGGAAGGCCGGTTGCAACCGGAGGCAACGATAACAACAACAACAATGGTGACCACTCAGGTACAGGAAGTGATGGTGACACCTCTGAGGCAATGAAGGCCATGAGGGATCTCGCTACGGTAATTTTGCAGCAAACTCAGTCGACTGCCCAGTACATGCAGAGGCAGGAAGAGAGGGAAGCAAGGCAGGACCAGTTACAAGCTGTCAGAGGAGACGAGACCGTGGATACGGGTCTCAATGCATTCATGAAAGGGAATCCTCCTCAGTTCCACGGAGAGTACAATCCTGAAGCTGTAGAGATATGGTTACAGAAGATCGAGAAAGTCTTTATAGCCATGCATTGTCGGGAGGATCGGAAGGTTACTTATGCTGCTTTCATGCTAGTTGGAGCAGCGGAAGCTTGGTGGAGGACCAAGGCCGGGCTGTTAGAGGCCAGAGGAAGAGTTATGACCTGGCAATTATTTCGGGAGAGCTTCTTAGAGAAGTATTTTCCAAGAAGCATCAGGCAAGAAAAGGAGAAGGAGTTCCTGTGTCTGAGACAGCAACATATGTTCGTCTGTGAGTATGCAATGAGGTTCGAGGCACTCCTCAAATTTTCCCAGTTCTATCAGGTTCATCCGGATGAAGAATGGGTGTGCCGAAGGTTTGAAGACGGACTAAGACCAGAGTTGAAGCGGACAATGTTGCCATTGGGCATCAGTTCTTTTCTTGAGTTGGTAGAGAAATGCACAGTAGTGGAAGGGCATGACCGAGTGGGGACAACCCAACAACAAGTGAGAAGCGGTGGACCTATTCGGAGCACACATAGAGGCAAGGGAGGAAGGTTCCAGCAGAGGGCGAGGCCTTGCGATCGCCCAACTCAGGTCACTGTCAATCATGGAGGGAGTGGCTCCAACTAAGGACCATAGGAGATCAAGACCTGTTTTCGATGCGGGGGACAGCATCTATTCAAGAACTGTCCAAGGACCCAACACATCAGGTGCTTCAACTGTAACCAGTTGAGTCATTATGCATTGGATTGCAAACCGGGGGTTAGCAGAAGAGCCCAGTGGGAGAGCTCAGAGTGGCGGAGAAGAATCAGCTGTAGCAAGTCAGTAGAGTAGGCCACAAACGACTGGAAGAGTGTTTGCCGTGAAGGGTTTTGAAGCCTCTCGAAGCCCTGACCTGATACAAGGTAAATGCTTAGTCTCTGGTAAACTTTTATCAGTTTTATTTGATTCGGGAACTACTTATTCTTTCATATCGATAGAGTGTATGGATCATTTAGGGTTGCCTGTTTCTTCATTACCCTATGATTTGACTATCTCGATGCCTACTGGCGATTCTTTGACTTCCTTATCTGTATGCCTTAAATGTCCTATCACAATAAAGAACCGTCATTTTCTTGTTGACCTTATCTGGTTGCCTATGCAACAGATAGATGTCATCCTAGGCATGGATTGGCTTTCGGCTAACCATGTTGTGTTAGACTGTTTAAACAAAACTCTTCGTTTCTCAAAACAATCTGGATTGATGCCTGTCGACGAGAGTGATCCGACGGGTGGACGATCGAAGGGGTGCGCGGTGTTGTTCTCTTTGGAAGCAAAGGAGACTCCTAGTGTCGGAGCTTTACCTATCGTGCGAGAGTTTCCGGAAGTGTTTCCCAATGATGTTCCCAGACTGCCACCGAAGAGGGAGGTGGAGTTTACTATAGACCTAGTTTCGGGGACTGGGCTTATTTCGATAACGCCGTATCGGATGTCTCCAGTGGAGCTAACGGAGCTGAAGAAGCAGCTGGATGAGATGCTAGGCAAAGAGTTCATTAGACCTAGTGCATATCCATGGGGAGCGCCAATGCTGTTTGTGAAAAAGAAGGAAGGAAGCTCGAGGCTATGCGTAGACTATCCTCAGCTGAACAAAGTGAAGATAAAGAACAAGTATCTGTTGCCACGGATAGATGATTTGATGGATCAGCTGAAGGGAGCGGCTGTGTTTTCTAAGATCGATCTGCGATGTAGATACCATCAGATCCGGGTTAAGAAGGAGGATGTGCCAAAGACTGCTTTTCGGAGTTGGTATGGTCACTATGAATATATCTTTATGCCTTTCGGTGTGACTAATGCTCTGGCTGTGTTCATAGACTATATGAACAGGATCTTCCGATCGTTCCTTGACAAGTTTATTGTTGTGTTTATCGATGAAATCCCTGTATACTCTTCGAGTAGAGAGGAACACCAAGAGCATCTAAGGGCGATGTTGCAAGCGCTAAAGGACCGACAATTGTATGCTAAACTGTCTAAGTGCCAGTTCTGGTTAAAGGAAGTCCAGTTTTTTGGCCATGTGATCTGTAAAGTTGGAATCGCAGTGGATTCTGCGAAATTTGAGGCCGTAGTGAGTTGGGAAAGCCCTAAGTCTGTAAGCGAGGTGAGAAGCTTTCTTGGTTTAGCGGGTTACTATCATCGGTTCATCGAAGGATTCTCTAAAATTGCGTTACCTATGACGCATTTGATGAGGAAGGGGAAAGCGTTCGAGTGGTCATAGGCTTGCGAGCAAAGTTTCCAGGAGCTGAAGAGAAGACTGCCCACACGACAGGGCATTTTAAGCAGACAAAAAAGGTAGTTAGAGAATCACCCAGTCAATTCATATGGTAAAGATGAAACTGGAAAATTAAAATGATTCATACATGCTAGTGATATAAAAGAATGTGTAGCCCCCGAATCAAATAAAACAGATAAGAGTCTACCAGCTACAAGGCACTTACCTTGTATTAGATCGGGACATCGAGAGGCTTCAGATCCTCTCACAGCGAACACTCTTTCCGTTGTCTGTGGTCTGCTCTGCTGGCTCACCACTTGTTATCCTGTTCCAGCACTCAGAGTCCTTCCACCTTGTTTGACGACTGACTCCTCCTATCACTTCCCTGCCTACAGTTGCTAGCATAGTAGTCCACATTGCCACATCAAAAGTAGTTGACATTAGGTGCTTGCGTACAATCCCTGATCAAATGCAGTCCCCCGCATCGAAAACATGTCGCGAACCCCGGTTGTCCTTGACTGTTGCTTCCTCCTCCAGAACTTGTTCTTTGTTGATTAGGGGTGACTGTAAGGCTTCGCCCTCGGTTGGAACTTTCCTCCGTGACCCCTCTAGTCAAAGCTCCTGACAAGTCCACCACCTCTTGCTTGTGGTTGTACAACTGTAACCTGATCGTGCCCTTCCAGTACAATACACTTCTCTATCAATTCCGGGAACGATCTGATCCTCAACGGTAGAATAGCCCTCTTCAGGTCGGGCCTCAGTCTGTCCTCATACCTCCTACACACCCAATCCTCGTTTGGGTGCACCTGATAAAACTGTGAGAATTTCAGCAACGCCTCGAACCTTATGGCGTATTCTCCAACTGGCATTTGTCCCTGTTTCAAATTCAGGAACTCCTTCTCTATCGCCCGACGGACACTCCTTGGGAAATACTGCTCCAAGAAGCTCTCGCTGAACACATCCCAACTTAGCAGTCTTTCTTCAATCTCTAATAGCCTCTGCTTGTTCCTCCACTAGACCTCTGTTGCTCCAACTAACATGAAACCAGCATAGGTAACTCTTATGTCTTCCCTGCAGTGGATGGCGACAAGCCCATACACATGAAGTCATCCCATTAGCCTCAGAACATTCTCAATGCTCTTATACCACCAAATGAGATGACCCGTTGTCCAATTAAAGAACCTAAGATATTAACTAATCTTAAGCCGTAGTATAAACGTTAGCGCACTTTATTAACCAAACGAAGCGAAGCGAAAAGGATACAAGCAGAAACAAAAGTAAACTAAAGCACGCAACATCTTAGAGTCAGCACAACTAAGAAACATAAAGGAAAATATATACATGCATCAGTACAAAACTGGGTAGACATGGAAAGGTGCTTCCATGATAGGTTTTATAAACCTCAGCCTGAAGTTATAGCAGCCGACCTGATAAATTTGAAACAACAAGAGGATGAGACGGCTGCTGACTTCATAGAAAGATTCAGGAAGCTGAGCAACAAATGCCCAATACAGTTTCCAGAAGCTGAATATACTGTCATAGTTGTGGATAACATGCTTCCACATGTGAAAGAATAATTGCTTGCCCATGAATTTTCAGACTTGAGTTCACTGACAACCAAAGCTTCTATGATTGAACGCTTCATTCTAGAGAAGCAACAAGATAGATCTAACTTGGAAATAGTCCCTATTGATGATTATGATGTGTCTGAAGATGCAGCCGATTATCATAGTGATTAGGTAGCTAATGTCATGGCAGCTGAAATCTTGAGGAAAATGTTGTCCCAAGGGCTTTGAAGGGTGAAAGATCCAAGTTAGCTGAGAAAGGTGTAGCTGAAATCATGGCTGATACAAATTTATTCCCAACTGCATTCACTAACACGGTTTTAATGTCTGGCTTAGTATTTCTTACATCAAAAGGCAAATGGAAATAGCCAAGGCATAAGCAATGGAAACGGAAGGGTATAACAATTGAACAAAGCAAAGTGGGAGGACATTTACTTATGTGCCGAATCGGCAATATAAGACTACTATCTGCAAACCCAATGTCTTTATAATATTGGAGTCTCCTAGATCAACTGGATCCTATGAAGCTGGGGGCATTTAGCAGTGTCATTTTGGCATTGTAAGTCTACTATCTGCAAACCTAGTTGTTCCATAAGATTAAGTTTTCATACGCAACAAAGTCATATTAGTCGAGAGTCAGGGCAGCGGGAAGAAAAAAGTTCGGCTGACATAATACATCTTTCAACTTCCCCTAATTGTCGTCAGCTAAAAGTTGCATGGGGGCAATTGTTATCACCAAAAAATAATTATTGATAGACGAATACAGTTGATAGCCGATTAGCCGTTATGATCCGCCGAGATAAAATGATAAACGAATTTGGGTTAGTTAATATCGGCTGAACCATAGGCGATTTAAATGAGTCAAATGAAGGTTTGTTGTTTAGCCAAAAAATTAATGGTTTTGCTTGCTGATACTGATTTCCGGGAATCATGGGAACAGATGTAGACACGATCATATCTTCAAATAAGCATAAAGAGAAGAAGTGACCAACGGAAGCCTTGAAGGATGCCTAGAAGATAGGAAGATGGGGTGGTGCTAGGTAGCCGTTATGGTGATAATGGATTTAGTTGGGTAATTACTTGTAAGAAAACGTGCTAATGGTAGTTGCTTGTTTTTAGGAATTTTAGCCTGTGGGATAGCTATGGTGGAATTTGTTTATGCTTATAAATACTTCTTGTACAGATGGAAAAGACATGAAGACACACTCAATCAAACTCAAGCATTTACATTTATTTTTATCTTTCCTTTATCACTTTTTATCCTTTACCTTTCATTCAATCTTAGTTTAGTAGTTCAACCTTCTACACTAGACGCTCTTTGGAGTAGTCTAAGAACCCACAGCTGAGAAACAGAGTCCCTTTCTCAGCGTAATAGCCTGAACACAAAGGGGAATCAACTATGCGAATTAGTCAACCAAACGGCTAAACACCAAATTTCGCACAAAGATAACAAATGGCACACCCAGTGGGACCGAGAAGGTGAACACACAAGGAAGTTTACCTCTCTGGTCAGATTACATTGTTTTAGCATGGAACCGTCTTAATTTACTACCAAGAAGATTGACAACCGTAAAACAGTTGAACCTTCAACTTCAATTGCCTTAGGCATGCCATCATCTTAACCATTAGTGACAACTACACCAACTCAATATGTCAAAGCATCAATCTCTACTGCATAGGTGTTAATTGCTGGTGGACATTCAACAGTAGCAACTAATACGACTTATCAAAATCAGCCAATTATGATGACGCCTTCGTTTATCCGCCAGCAAATAAATATGGAGGTACATGAGATTATGTACCATATGTCTAAGCAGCTGGAAGAAATTGTCAAACCAATGGTGCATAACAATGTGCATCAGATGAGGTAGCAAGAAAAACAACAATTGAATTATGGAGAGAACTCGACTATTTCTTCTGTTATTGGGTAACCAGGAAAGCTGAATCCTATGCAACAAATCTCAAATGGTGTTATCCAACAAATACGGTCGAGTCTAAACCAACATGTTAAGGCAGGACCATCTCACCTGGGCCAGCCGAACATGATTCAACATATCCCTCAACCTAGTCCCGTCTCACAGGCACCAACTAATCTTAGTGCTACTAAACTTAGGGGGCAAACAGTTGTGAATGACATTGTATCTCAACCGGTATTACAGTATAGACAGGTTCAATTGGCCAAAAGGCCATCAAATACGTCATGCCAGCTTGGTATGCCATGTTTCATATCAAACGCTTCGGCTATTGGTGCAAACTCACAGGTGACTATACATGGGGTTATAACGTATCCTACCACGGGCTATGGGGCAATTCAGACAAAGTTACCTGGAGATTATGCTAGGGAGCAGCCATGGATCATGATTTCACCTACCTCGGCTGATATGCCAGTTTATCAGCTGACCCCAGAACAGCCGCCTTATGTTCAGATAGGCTCAATTCCTCCTCGAGGAATTTTCTATAGGGAACCTGATAATTATGTTGGGGAGTAGCAATGGAATGCAATTCCACCTACCTCAGCTAATCAATTATTTGTCCATGGGATTCAACATTGGAATCCTGGTGATTATGCAGCAGAGCAACAATGAATTCCAATTCCACCCACTGCTGCTAATCAAACAACAATTCCAATTACGCCAGAGCCGATATACCCAAATGCCAGCAAGACAGTCAGGTTTATCTCCAACCCCAATACCAAATTTTACCCAACTGATAATGGTTGAGAGTAGGCCGGTTGTCCCTCAGTTAATTGATCCCAACGTGATAGTTGAGACTATAAGAAGGTACTTTGGCGTGCAACTAAGGCTTTTAGATAGGCATGTGTATAGAAAGTCATATCCTTAATGGGTGGATAAAATGATGTCATTGCCAAAAGGGTTTAAGACCTCAGATTTCACAACTTTCTCAAGAGAAGATGGCATGTCTACCATGGAGCATATTGGCAGATTTATTGCCCAGTGTGGAAAGGCTAATCAGAATGAGTACTACAAGTTGCAACTATTTCCTTTGTCATTGACATGAGTAGCCTTCATTTGGTATTCTTCATTGCCTCCTAATTCTGTACAAAACTAGGCAGACATGGAAAGGTGCTTCCATGATAGGTTTTACAAACCTCAGCCTAAAGTTACAGCAGCCGACCTGATAAATTTGAAACAACAAGAGGATGAGACGGCTGCTGACTTCATAGAAAGATTCAAGAAGCTGAGTAACAAATGCATGATATAGTTTTCAGAAGCTGAATATACTGCCATAGTGGTGGGTAACATGCTTCCACATATGAAAGAAGAATTGCTTGCCCATGAATTTTTCAGACTTGAGTCAACTGACAACCAAAGCTTCCATGATTGAATGCTTCATTCTAGAGAAGCAACAAGACAGATCTAACTTGGAAATAGTCCTTATTGATGATTATGATGTGTCTGAAGATGCAGCCGATTATCATAGTGATTAGGCAGCTAATGTCATGGCAGCCGAAATCTTGAGGAAAATGTTGTCCAAAGGGCTTTGAAGGATGAAAGATCCAAGTTAGCTGAGAAAGTTGTAGCTGAAATCATGGCTGATACAAATTTATTCCCAGCTGCATTCACTAACATGGTTTCAATGTCTGGCTTACTATTTCTTACATCAAAAGGCAAATGGAAATAGCCGAGGCATAAGCAATGGAAATGGAAGGGTATAACAATTGAATAAGGCAAAGTGGGAGGACATTTAGCTATGTGCCGAATCGGCAACATAAGACTACAAACCCAATGTCTTTATAATATTGGAGTCTCCTAGATCAGCTGGATCCTATGAAGCAGGGGGCATCTAGCAGTGTCATTTTGGCATTGTAAGTCTACTATCTGCAAACCTAGTTGTTCCAGAAGATTAAGTTTTTATATGCAACAAAGTCATATTAGTCGAGAGTCAGGGCAGCGGGAAGAAAGAAGTTCAACTGACATAATACATCTTTCAACTTTCTCTTATTGTTGTCAGCTAAAAGATGTAGGGGGCAATTGTTATCACCAAAAAATAATTATTGATAGCCGAATACGGTTGATAGTTGATTAGCCATTATGATCAGCCAAGATAAAATTGTAGCCGAACTTGGGTTAGTTAATATCGGCTGAACGACAGGCGATTTAAATGAGTAGAATGAAGATTTGTTGTTTAGCCAAAAATTTAATGGTTTTGCTTTCTGATACTGATTTCCGGGAATCATGGGAATAGTTGTAGACACGATCATATCTTCAAATAAGCATAAAGAGAAGAAGTGACCAACAGAAACCTTGAAGGACGCCTAGAAGCTAGGAAGATGGGGTGGTGCTAGGTAGCCGTTATGGTGATAATGAATTTAGTTGGGTAATTACTTGTAAGCAAATGTGCTGAGGGTAGTTGCTTGTTTTTAGGAATTTTAGCCTTTAGGGATGGCTATGGTGGAATTTGTTTATGCTTATAAATACTTCTTGTATAGATGGAAAAGACATGAAGACACACTCAATCAAACTCAAGCATTTACATTTATTTTTATCTTTCTTTTATTGTTTTCCTTTATCGCTTTTTATCCTTTACCTTTCATGCAACCCTAGTTTAGTAGTTCAACCTTCTATACTAGACGCTCTTTGGAGTAATCTAGGAACCCACGGCTGAGAAACAAAGTCTCTTTCTCAGCATAATCGCCTGAACACAAAGGGGAATCAACTGTGCGGATTAATCGACCGAACGGCTAAACACCAAATTTCGCACAAAGATAGCACACCCTTAAAAGAAAATTCTAATCAAGTGTATCAAATGCCTTCTTGATGTCAAACTTTAAAGCAAAGTTTCCCCCAAAAGATTTATTATCTAACATATTAACTGCTTCAAAGATGATACAAATATACTCGGATATCTGTCTTCCTTGTATAAATCCTCTTCGATGATCAGAAATCAGATTAGGAAATAACCCCAAAATCAGAAAAAATAACCCCACTTTCTTTAAAAATGAAAGTGATTTAACCCTTTTTTTATTTATAAAGCATCTTGTAGTCTAGATGCTAAAATAGGTTCTCTGTCTACACGCTGGGTTGGATATTGTTTATTTTTAATTAATAAAATCCCAAATTTGTCTTTCAAAATATAGGTACCGTATACATAGTCTCTGAAATTATGAAAACCGACCATGATCTCTAAGGAATCACCAATACACATAATCACCAATACACACAATCACCAGACACATTAGTCCTTAAAAAAATTATGACCCACATTCGTCATTGTTTAGAGACCATTGTTGAGTTTAATCATTCTCGAAACTAATGGGTCCAGTGCCTATATTCTCATGGGCGAAGTTGATAATTTATTCTGAATTTTGATAATATAAATTCAACCGGAAAATTTCCCACTGCATATTGTATTCAAACACAGTAGTTTTTCACCTTTGAATAACCAGACTTGAATACTAAAATGAAATGTAAATCCACGACATTACAATATTACCAGTTAGCTGCCTAGAATGAAATCAATATTCTCCTAAAGTAGAAAACATTAGCAGTGTCACCAATTGTTAGGGGGAAAACCATCAACATCCCCAAAAAACGATTGCAATTGTAACCAAATTCTTGACTCCTAACTGCCTACCGTATCACCTCAGATCAACTAGATTATTTTTGGTATGAAAATCAACTAAATCTAATCCTTTAACAAAAAGAATGTGCAGGGACCATTGCACTCTTTCATTAAGCAGTAGCAGACAAAAGTGATAATTTAATAGCTCCATTATGCTATACAAAAAAAATAGTGCATACCACCCTCCATTGCAAATCGAACCATCTCTCTTCTCCATTACATGAACACTTGTAAGACTATATATATATATATATATATATATATATATATATATATATATATATATACACAAAGAAAATTCATATTCAAGAGCACGTCCAGCAATTAGAAAATGCAGCAAACTGCTAGCAGGGTGTCCATAGGACTTGCTTAAAGCAAACAAGGCAGTACTTGATCTTGATCAAACACCTGGAGTAAAGGAAACAAAATAACTACTATAAATCCAGTTTCAGACAAACAGACAATTGTTAAAGGGGTTAAATTGTATTTTGCAAAAAGAAATATGTAAATTTCATGGGTGCTTCTAAAATTTTTAAAAGTTGAGGGAGTGATTTGATTCTTTCACTCCAAAGACAAAAATCATAGCAGAATTCCAAATAAATATTTACGGAAAAAGTCGATAAAACTACTTGCAGTTAATTTTCCAAATTCAACATGAATCATCTTTCTTCAGAATTAATGTTCCCAAACGACAAAAAGAGCTAGGGAAAAACTGCTGTGCACAAACCTTCTAGATTTTCAGAACTAGTATACACAAATCTAAGTTTCAGTAGATAACTGCTTTCAGCAAAATCATGCAATGATCGATATCCTCGTCCCCCGCCACCATCTTCAAATTTGGCAACATCTTTACTAGGAAATCTTCTACATTTATCAGCATCCTGGTCAAACATCAAGAAATTGAAGCATGAGTAATTATAAAAACTAAAAAACAAAAGTGGCTGTGGAGGAGGACAAAAATATCAATCACAAACATAAATAACAAAGTTACCAAATAACAAGTCATCCAAGGAAACAGGTCATCACATGTTAAACTCATTTCTATGGATGGTGTAATATAGTTGAGGTTATAGAGGGTCACCTGAAAAAATTCTAGCATTTGCTCTTCAATTGTACCGCGCATTGCTAACGTTTCCACGTGAATAGGACGAGAAGCACCCATGCGATGGGCACGACTGATTACTTGCTCCTCCATACTGATAAGGTTTTAGCCAACAAAAACACATTAGAAGATAATAAAATTGGACTAAAGTAGCTATTTGAGGCAAAGTAGGAGTGTAGAGTAAATTAGGAAAACAAAAGATCCATTACCAATCACTTTATTCAACAACAAAGTTCCAGTTTACACATTGACTCTCAAAACATCAACCTTCAGTATTGACAGATGATGCACATTAGGGATCCCTTGCCACAAAATTCTGAATGCCAGAAACATTTATTTTTTTTATGCCAAGAAGTTTGCAGAAAATTTTACTAGATTTACAACTGAAGATGACAGTGGTTGAAAATGTAGGGCAACCTGATGCTATAAAGCTCCTGCTATGCTTAGAGCCCAAGGAAGGGTCGGACCCACTATGTGGGTCTATAGTGCTGCCTTACAATTGCAAGAGGCTTATTCCACGACTCGAATCAATGACCTCTTTGTCACATGGCAACAAGTTTTACCGTTGCACCAAGGCTCCCCTTCAGTGTTTGAAAATGTAAAAATAAAAAATTTCCCAAAAAACAATTTACCCTCAGCCTTAAAAGTGATAAGATCCTAATTGCTTATTATCGTTTGTACATTGATTGGGTTAATGTATTAACCTTCTGTCCCAAATTGGCTCCATTAAAAATACATGTGTAACAAAACTCAAGTCAAGACCCAACGCAGCATTTCCATCCATCACAAGCGCCATACAACTTGAATCGTGCTGGAACACGGCTAATGACTTCTTCTGGAAAAGGGGAAAAGTAAATTACCCAGGTCAGAAACCAAAAGTAAAAATTTAAATTTTCGAAAACAGTGAAGGGGAATTCCATCATTATACCTTGTTGCTGGAATGCATTGGGCTATACATTCCAGTATATTTGATACCAGCAATAGTCAACTGGCAAACAGAAATGCAATTTAATAGTTTAACCATTTCGAAAAGGACTTGCAGATGGCTAAAAAATAAAACAGAACAGGATTCACAAAAATGTCACACCCAAAATGTGGCATAGAAAAAGCACCTGCTGTTCAATGACATGTATATGTTCAAGAAATTGAGAAAATATCAGAACCTTCTCAGGGTTCATATTGGTCCAATTGCTTTTTACAGAACATTCCTGGAATGATTTGGCATCTCTCATATGCAAAGGGAAACTATTCTCAGTATCCATCTCATCATTGACGTGGTCTTTATAGAAACTCTTCTCTTCATTGGTTTCTTGCAAAGCTTTCAACCTCTGGACGAGATAGGATACTTTACTACTAGATGTTGATTGCCAATCAGGATCCCAATTATCCTGTGCATTTAACATTGCATGTTTAGAATTGTTTGGCAAATAAATAAATAAAATAAAGATGCAAATTAAAGTCAACTGAGTTCTAAATTAAACACCCTGCCTGCTTATACGAAGGTTGTAGCTCAATAAGATCTTTGGGTACAGGCCACTTTGGGTTAGGATTTTCTGGTCGGGCTAGTGTATCAGGACTCTGCATCTCATATAATTTAACACAGCCAGGATATGTACACCTCATTTTGTCTATAGAAACACAATCAAGGCACAACAGATGCCGACATGGTGTAATGAGAGGAAGCCGGCACCATTCCTTGCACCTACACAATAAAAATAATTATAAAATAAGAAACAGTTATGACTTGAAGAAAATTAAGGCTTCAGGAAAGATCAAAACCCAAATATTACCTGACACAGTGACCACCATACAGGAGACTATATCTTATGGAGGTATACTCTCCAGAAGTAGGATCTAGACCACTTTGTACTAACATATCCATTGTTTCCTGAATATCTTCTCCAGCATGTGTAACTTTAATATGTCCAGCAACACAGCATGAGAGCCTGACATTTTTTATAGTTGCGCTACGAAATTTCCACTGTTTTGGATTCAATAGACTCTCAACATGCGAAGGATCATTCCAATCAGCCATCAATATATTACGCCGAACTGTAAGTACTAATTCATTGTAACTTCTAGCATGCTCCTCATTAAAATCTAGAAAAACAACTTTCTTGATGCATGGTGGAATGCTTTGCAAATCTACCTTTCTCGCACTAATAATGCATTTGTGAAGTAAATGCAACAGACGAGACCTTCCTTCCTCCATCTCTGCCTCAAATGGCCTCAGGATACCAGCTTCCCATGACTTTTGATTCAGTCCATAAGCTTCTTCATGAAGGAACCTTAGCAATGGTTGTAGATGTGGGACTTGGCTATTAGGAGTGTTCGGTGTTGGAGTTCCTGTAAGTATCCAACGATTTGAAGCCATCAATGAAATAGCCATTTGTAACTTATTTGTTAAGTTCAGGCTTGAGCCAAGAGTGTGCCCTTCATCTAAAATTATCCTAAACCAATGCACTTGCATCAAAACACTCCTTTTACGTGGGCCCCACTCTGCACTCAGACGACTAAATGTAGTGATGACAATATCATAATCCCAAGCCAGACAGTGTGCAGATGGCTTCCGATGATCAACCCAAACATAAACCCGCAATTGATCAGGTCTGACATGCTTTAATATTTGTGTTTTCCAATGATCAACCAAGTTTGCTGGAACAACTACCAGGGTTGCTCTTGACAAGTATAGCCGAACAAAATCTAATGGCTCCCGGAGAGCCATGCCAAGGGCAGCCACATCAAAAGTCAAATTGTTAAGATTTTGTGGGTAGTGCCACCTGCATACACCTTTCTCTACTCTCTTTATGAGGCCAAATGCTTGAAATATTTTGTGGAATGCATTAAAATATCCATTAGACACAGTGCAAGTATTTAAAATAGGACCCCGTATGCCATTTGTTTCCATTCCTGCAAGTTTCTCAGATGAGATTTTAGCCAACCAGGTCAGGGCTTTCTTTGTCTGAGAATTTATCAATGAGTAGTGCTCCTTAAGCACACTAGTGAAGAATGAAACATTTTGTTTCTCACCCCCTGGAGTTCCTTTCAAGTGAAATCCTGGCAAGTAAGTTATCTTGCAGCTATTCTGGAAATATTGTTCTGGGACAGTACAACTCTGATAGAAAGGGTCAGTATTCATACTACAAAACCATGCTGCACTAGAATTAGCCATACTATTGTCTGCAAGCTTTCGCCACTTGTGACAAGCATCACACTGAATCCAAGTATCATTGTACTCCAACAAATCGACTTTAGGTTTCCCAGGCCACTTGTAACTCTTTCCATATCCATATGAAATATCAACTAGCTTGTTTTGAGATACATGTGATGCCACATCAGATGTATGCTTTGTTTTAATTGATCTTTCACCAACTTTTCTTTCCTTGAAAATCAAGGCTTCCTCTTCATATGTGAAATGTAGATTTTTCTTTATGCGACTCAAGCTCCTGGTGCATCGACTTGTAGGCATAGATTCCTCAGAACATGCATCTACAGGTAATTTCTTTTCTTCCCCAGAACATGAACCATGAAGTTTAGTGACTTGCTCAGCAGGATCCATCAATCTGGCCCTTTTGGAGGAGTATTCATGGTTCTCATTATTTCTACTAGCATCATGGCACACATCCCTCTTACCCAACATACTACAACCAGTGATGTTAATACCACAGATCTCATAATAGCCACATTTCTGGTTACCATTATGTTGACACCAGACTACTTTTGCCCCATCTGGTGGGTCTGCCAATGTACCTTGTGTCTTCACCATAAGAGAAAGAGCTGTTACAGTCTTACCCAAGCCAGGCTCGTCACAAAACATTCCTCCACGAAAATCTTTGATGGTGGGAGCTTCCCCAGTGACTATTTCACCAGATACAGTATTTACATGGAAACTAAAGCCATCATCAGTTGAGAGGGCCACATATAAAGGATGTGGCAAGAGTTTAGCATTTCGCTCACGATGCAACATCCACTCAACTGCTGCCTGCTGATGAGGAAACAGATTTAACTTAGTACAAGGCATTACTGAAGCGGCCAAGGATCTAAGATGGTGACATGTTTCAGAAACCCTAGTGAGATCCATTGGGTGCAGGGAAGCTAGAATTTTAGTTAAAATATCGTCAGATATCTCCCAGATCCCAGATCTACAAGTGTTATCCACAGGTATTATCCTGGAACTATTAGACTTCTGCTGGTTTCCTACACCAGGTACTGTCTTAAAAATTTCATGAAGTTCAAATAGTCTTTTCTGTGAAGAATCGCTCACATGGTAATGGAGCTTGCAACCAAGTACATGACAGTCAGAAAGGTTCCAAATGCTCTCATTTGCTCCATAAATCCTCTTACAATAATCTGGATAAAAAAGCATTGAACTTCTCTCATCCCAATCACAGCTGCATAGGCCTTTCACTGTGTTAGCAAACTAGATATTCACGGTTATCAGCTCAGTACATTCATGAAAAATTAATGGAGGCAGTCGATCAGTCGATTTATGTTATTACTACACACTTCTGACAATATAACTGGTGAGTGACTAGCTGGAACACCATTAGTATGACCATGTCAGAGCTGGTATTAAGTTATCGATTGAACGATTAATTATGTAAAAGTGAAACTCCCTAAGAAAGCAAATTTTACTGATGTTTCATACATATTTTCTGGAAACTTCCCTCCAAAACTTTGACTACAAAATAGACATGATCAAAATCAGAATAACAAACTCCGTAAATTTTCAAATGAATGTCAACATTGTCAATATATCATTTGTAAACCTGAATGAAAATTTTAAAACTTCAGATCACAATAATATGAAATTATCATGGTCCATCTGCAGTTGGCCCATCCAACATATGACCATGTTAACACAATTAATTGATAGGATTGATGATGTTTGAATTTTCATGATTTGACCATGGCGCAAAAACATATCCGATAAGTCTAAGTCTCAAGAGTTAAGAAAATCACAAAAAAACCTACAAACCACAAAAATCATAGTACCAAAAACTTCTTATCCTAAACTAGCCTAACAAATCTTTCAAACTTTAAATTTAATATCAGAGACTAAAGGAAAGTAACTCCCACAATAACCTTCATTTAGACATACTCCTAGTGGATCATTACCAACTAGTTAATAACTTCATACAGCTTTCTGAATTTTACAGATCCATGACACAATAAATTCAAGACATTGCATGAAATTCAAACCAATAGTCACTGTGGTTTCTAAACCATAAAACAAAAGTGACAGACACAGAAAAGCATTTTCTAATTTTCCCTGTCATTAAATCCTTAATCATATCACCAATACTAAACAAGTAACAATTAAACACATCCAAAGGTAATTGTAATTGACTTATAAACCAACATATCGCACCAGTCATCCCCATAACTTCTTTCATTAACATTTCAACTTATTTTATACGCCCGGTCCCACCCCACTCAAGTAAGCAATCAGGAATATATTAAAGACAAATTGCACTACCTATACCTACCATTAAAGTTAAACCAACACCAGAGGCATTAACATAACAGTACACGAGATATTCTTAGGCACACCGGATGTAACTTAGTCTCTAAACTAATGATGCCATGTCGGTTATGTATGCCAAAGTTGTCTTTCATTATCTTCACACTGATAATTATTAGCATTAAAAACATTAAATTTTGTTGCATGGCACACAATTAATGTTACATGATAAAAGGAATATCTTACACAAGAAATTATTGCATGCTCCTGTGGCGCCATGCAGGCTCACTCCATTCATATTTTAACATCTCGGTCCCCCACTCACTTTAATTATTAGTTTTAATCAATAATTAATAGCTATAATAGTTATTTAACTCAATAATTAAAGCGAGATGTCAAAATATAAATGAACTGACATAGTGTACCTAAGAATTTCTCACATATAACACATGCAATTGCAAGAACAACATCAAAATCTCAAGTAAAGTCTAAAACAGTCATGGAAGCAGACCTCAGATGGCGAAAAAGAGCACCGGCGACCGACCCCAATCTCGGGAACTGCCAGCCACTCCAGAGCTCAATAGGAAGGTAAACATCAACCAGCACCACTGCCCTGGCCTCCCCACCACACCCTCTGACCTCAACCCACACCACTCTAGCATCAACCTTGAAGCAATTACGGCTAACGAGAGCGTGAATCTGATGAACCACGCTCATGCTCCCATTCACCATCCCAATCTTTCTCATCCTTCTCACCCTCGAGCTCAAACCCGCCCCAGAATCCTCACATTGTTCTGAATCAGCGTTTGGTTTCGGTAAAGCCAAGTCCGCAGGGGCTAAAACGACGCCGTTTTGGGACCGGAATCCGACTTGGGTGTCGTTTCCTTTGAATATTTCGCAGCTTTCTTTAAAGGGTAGAATGGCGGAGGGTTGATGTGGAGTAACTGTGAGAACCGCACAGAGGAAACCGCAGAGCTTGTGGCCGGAGAAGGAATCGTCGGAGGACATTGCAGGAACCTACGAAAACCGAAGGAAATTAAGGAATGGGATACGAAGGTGTTAGGGATTTGCACATGTCATAGAGAGAGAGTGTGTGTGTGTGAGCAAAAGATGGATTTCGTGATGGTGGGTGGAGGAAAAAATTAGGAGTCCAATTCTGCAGAAAGCCAACAGGTTTAGCTTGACGGTTTGAAAAGAAGAATAAAAATAAAAAATTTGAAAAAAATAACAAAACCATCTCCATTGTGTTGCCGTTTGATGTCACTTACACGAAAGGATGAACTACTTTGTGTTACCGGTACTCCTGGTTACTGGTTGCGGGTGGTACCTGGGAGCAGGAGTGTGATGGGATTGGTTTTTTTTTTATGAAAGAGTGTGATGGATAAACAGCTTAATTAAGCACTTATGACATAAGCGCTTATGGCATGAGAGCTTATGTTATAAGCACTTAAATTCAATAAGCTGTTTGCGTTTGGATGCACACTTTGAAAAGCACTTATACAAAATTAAGATGTTTGGATGCATCACTACAAAAGCACTTATAGAAACTTAAAATTAAAAAATTTAACTTTAAAAATGATTAAAAAACTGGATGCATAACCGATGTTAAAAAAACTAACGCTCTTCTAGGGATTTTTTGGAATAATGTTAAAAAACAATATATAAAAAAATTAACAGTAGCATTAAAAAAACTAACCTCTTCTAGGTGGCGTTTGGAAGAGCTTATTTAAGCTCATTTGGGCTTATCTTATGATATAAGCACTTATGCAGAGTGTTTGGCACAGCTTAAAAAAAAACTTATGTTATCCCATAAGCTGTTTTGGGCTTATTTTCATAAGCTAGTGGGAGAAGCTTATGGAATTTTACAAGCAAGAGCTTATGCGGAGACACCCCCGAACATTACCCTCTTCGATACTCATCTCCCCCCTTTCTTCGTTTCTTTTATTGTTTACACATTCTGAGCTTACAACAAATGATTCATCAACCCAGAGTGAAACCTAGCAGCGCCAGAGAGAGAACCCGAGCAGCGCCGAAGCAGTTCGTGCTCTGCCGTCCGCGTTCGTGCCGTGGCCGTGCGTCTTGCTGAAGCAGTTCGCGACCCTAGCAGCGCCAGAGAGAGAACCCGAGCAGCGCCAGAAGCAGTTCGCGTTCTGCCATCCGCGTTCGTGCCATGGCCATGCGTCTTGCTCCTTCCACCGTGCGCCTTCCACCGTGCGTCTTGCTCCTTCCTGTAACGCCCCGATTTTCACGCTTTCTAATTCTTTAGTATTTTAATGTCTTTATTTTATTCGAGGTCTTAGGAATAGAAATAAAATATTCCGAGACCACAGTCATGCTCGACGATATCGTAGGAAGCTACGATTAAGTTTTGAGTCGAAAACTCAAACGGAGTCCGGTCTGCGTTTTTACACTGACAGTATGATTTTACTGCTCAGAAGACCTCAGATGGACCCGTGAACGAGACAGTAAGTCTTAGAATTCGATTCTCTACGTTTTGGTTAAATTTCGTAAAAATTTCAGAAAATAACTTCCTGACCTTCGTTCGGGCGGAATCCTCAATCGGGTGACGAACGGAGCCACATATGGATTTACCGGGACTCGCCAAAAGATAATCTTGATATCACATCATCCCAGGACACTTGGGAGAGTATGCCAGAGTCGTTGTGACGTTCGGAAATATCTGGACGCAAAATGACCAAAATGCCCCTAACCTTAGTCTTTTACACTTTTACCATTATACCCTTTTGGCAAATGACCTTTTTACCCTTAAGTGAACTTTTAAGAGGCTGAACTCAGCCCCTCACTTCATCATTTTCGCACAGCCCCTCATCCTTAGAAGCTCCATAGTTGTTCTTGAGAGAAAACTCCATTTTCACCTAGAAAAGCTTGAGTTTTTGTTGGATTCACTTGATTCCTTGAGCAATCTTTCTTCATTTCAAGGTAAGATCACTTCTATGATCTCTTAGCTTCTTGAATCTTTCTTTATTTCAAGACCAATCTTCATTTTCATGAAAATAATTTCTTAGATCCAAAACTTTGAAAATCCATAGGAAATTGTAGAAAAATCCTTTTGAGGTAAGACCAAGTTCTTTGAACTCACATCATCAATCTCTACCTAAACCTAAGAGCTTATGATTCAACTCTCATCATAGCTCAAAAAGCACTTTTGGCCGAACCCTTTTGGAAGATGATGAATAGTGTTTTCATCAAGTTTTGATTTTTAACACTAGATTTCATCCTTAGCTTTCCTAATGCTTTTGAATCCATGAAATGGAAACCAAAACCAATTTCTAACCTTTTTAACCTAGGGTGGCCGAAACCCTCTTTGTTGTAATAGTTGAGTTTGGCTTTGATTGTTGTTTAATGTTGAATTGTTGTGTTGTGTAGTTGTTGACGATTATCAGGAAGTTCAGAAACCGATCAACCGACTTTGATCCAGGAATCTGCTCATCAAGAGGTATGGGGAGAAGAACCTCATCACACCAAGATGGTGGTAGTGAGAATGGTTGTTTAAATTTATGTGTGGGTGAAACCCTTTAGTTTGGGTTCACTTTTATGTGTTAAGTTTTGTTAAGTTCTCTTGGAGAACAAGATTGTTATGATGTGTTTATGCTTGAGTATGTTGTAGTGTGCTTTAGCATAAGTTGATGATGATATGATTGATGAAAATCATTTTCATGTATGTTGAAAAACCTACTTTGATCACTAGGTCAAGTATGGACTTTTATTGTTGATTATGAGACCATAATGTGTGATGGACTTGGATGTTTGATTATGATGTAGTAATGTGTATTATGGTTATCATGATTGTGTAAGTATTGTGAGCCGTATTTTGTTTGGTTGATGGAGTAAAACTTCACATTGATTCCTAGTTGGCTTTTAGCCATGGCTTTGAGAAAAGGAAGAACATGAGTAGATCTTGATTAAGTCAAGTTTTGATGTAAAGAAAGTGTTTTCAATAACTTGTGTTTTTCAAAGAAAACCCTAAGTGTCTTTGAATGGAAATTAAAGCTCAAAGTGCTTTCACCAAAGTGAAACATATTTTATACCTTATCCTTAGTCCATATAGTTAATCAAGGGACTCAAAATGAGAAAAGAAGTGGTTTCATGAAGAGAATCAAAATGGTTCCCTAAGGTTGATGTCTTGTTTATGGCAACCATTTCGCTAAGCGAATTTTCTCTCGCTACGCGAAAACAGGGGAAAGCCTAAGTTGGGCATCACTGCCTCACTTTCGCTAAGCGAATTCATATTCGCTAAGCCAATCAAACGAGTTTCGCTACGCGAATTACATCTCGCTGAGCGACCCAGAGAAGTCTCCAAAGGAGGTATAACCGCCTCCATTTCGCTAAGCGAAATTATTTTCGCTACGCGAATACAATGCATTTCGCTACGCGAATTCTGTTTCGCCGAGCGATCCAGAGGCATTTACAAAGAGGTTTAACCGTCTGAACTTTCGCTAAGCGAATTCATATTCGCTAAGCGAATACAATACATTTCGCGTTTACAGAGGTTTAACCGTCTGAAATTGCGCTAAGCGAATTCATATTCGCTACGCGAATACAATACCATTCGCTACGCGATTTATGACTCGCCGAGCGATCCAGAGGAGTTCCAAAAGAGGCATTCTTGTTTCAATTTCGCTAAGCGAATGAAATTTCGCTAAGCGAATTACATGTTCAGAAAATGCAAAAAAATAGAGCAAGTAAGTGTTTCAAAGATTGTTTCAAATCAAATGAGTTTTCAATTGAGAAGTTGTTCTGGTTTACAAATGTTTTGGGTTTTGAGACAGTAGTTCGATGACGGACCGGTGATTCGGACCCCGCTCAGTCGTTCAATTGTTTCAGTCTTGTGATGACTCGATCCCGTAGGAATCACGAGATTTATCCGGTGGATAAAGGTTATGCTTTCAAAAGACGCGTATAGTTCCTAAGGAAGAGAACCTTAGTAGACTTTGAGGTTTATCCGGGGGATAGACATTGCTTGATCGCATCTGCTTTGTGTAAGCATTGGCATATCATTTGCATAGTTGTAAGGCCTTGAGCCTAGGAGTTGAGCTTACACCTTGATGCGGGTGCGAATCTTACGGTGACGATCTTCAATGGTCTTTTGGGAGGTATCAGGGTTGGAAGGGCTGACATGTGACCAGTTGGTAGCTCTTCTGTGTCGTGGCGAATCCGTGCAATACACTGATATCCTCTACTAGATGCCGTACTTTTCATGTTTGGTCGAGAGTGTTTCCGTAAAAGCCAGAAACGTGCACGTTACGAATGTTGTAGCATCTTGCCCAAGGCTGGCGCGCACGGAACATGTCCTCCCATTCACTCTCTCCGACTGTTTTGTGAGCTCCATGGAGTAGGGGTCAGAGTAGTACCCAGTGACATTGACATTGAGTCATATACATTGCATTGCATTGCATGGCTATTGATGTTTACATTTACTGTTATACATCGTTGTACTGTTTAAGAATACCTTATTTTATGATGTTAACTGCTTAACATGATATTATGCTGTCAACTGCTTAATATGTTTGACATTGAGAATTCTTGTAAGCATGTTGGGTACGTGGTTACCCGGTGAGTCGTCCCGTTTTTACTATTGCTGTTTTGCTGTGTTGATGAACGGGAATCTCACCCATATCTGTATGTTTTCTGTTGGTACTTGCTGTTGCTGTTTGAACAGATGGACGTGATGATGGTTCAGTCCAGTAGTTCCTTTGAGCCAGAGGAGGACCTTCTTTTTGTGGTCTAGTTTTGTTGTCGGCCAGACTATGTCGTTTTTGTAGTACTTTTGGGAGCTACGACCTATGTCTGTATTTCTTATTGTATTAGTTATACATTAGACCTATGTCTGTATATAATAATGTTGACGTTTCCATTTCTGTTTCTGTTCTGTGGTATGTTCTAGAAATGCATGGCGAACCTAAGTTCGTTTATTAGTATTATGACCTTTCCATTGCATCTTGTGAAAAGAAAAAAAAAAGAAAACCGTATTTTCCGCATTAAGAAATATTTTCGACCCTATAAACGTTCGGGAATGTGGCACTCGGGAAAGGGTGTTGCACTTCCTCCCTCCGCCGTCGGCTCAGCACCATCTCCAATCAGGTTTTTTTCTTTTTTGTGTTTTTCTGTTCAGTTCATATCATTTGAATCACTTGATTTATGGGTTGAAATTTGTATGAGGTTTTGTGGGTTTTTTGCAATAGTTTACTGATTAGAATGTTATACATGATTTTCAAATTCTGCTTCTTTGAAACTAGATTGGGCCCTAGAATGTAAAGTCCATTTCTCACTTCAGTGTGTCCAATCATGTATGACACAATTGGAATTGTGAAAAGTTAGTTAACGATGAAGTGTATCTGTGAGTTTATGCAGTGAAATCAAGTTAAAATGGAAATAAGGTATGTGCAAAACATTATGCAAATGAAAATGAGGAGAAGAAGTAACAATGCCAGAATAATGTGCCAAAACAGTGGAACTATTTTTTGGAGGTGTACCAACGTTGAACTAAGGATACGAGATTATTTTATTTTCTGGACTGAAACTCAGAATTGAACCCTTCTGGTTTACTTGTGGTGAGGAGTCATAATCAACTAATGCAGCAGCAGCATCAATGATGGAAGAGAGTGTTAAAAGAAGTTGTGTTGCTTCGAAATTTATAACATGGTGGAAATCCATGCTTGTAGTAGCATGTATCCACAATGTGCCTTAATCCTCCACGAAAGATGCGTACTTTGTTATTACTCTTTGTCCTCTTTCCTAAAATCTGCCATGACGAAATCTCCCTTTTGTGATTTTTTCCAACCATTGGGTGCTGCTAGTTCAGTAGCAGTCATCAGCAATTTTGGTTTCCCCAAAATATTGCTATTGATTTGTCTTTCTTGCTGAAGCACTAATGAAAACACTTTTTTCTATAGGAGGCAATGGTTCCATGAAAAATACCTATGTTCTTACCATAAGAATCACTAAGTCCCTTAAGCAAGCAAATGACATATTCTAACTCTTTGTATGCTATTGATTTACTGATTGTGATTAGAATGTTTGTGATTAGAATGTTTACTGATTATGGGTTAGAGTCAACTGTTGGACCTGCTGAATGTAATGTTTCTTTGTAATTGCAACTGATTGTGGGTTAGAGTGTAATGCTCTTTGTTTGTATTGTTAGAATGGCCTCTAAAATGACTTCAAACCCAGTTGAAGGGACTGGAAATGGTAGTGGTAGTGGAAAACGACCAAAGGCTGATTGGAATGATAAAAATTCTGATATATTTCTTAAGTGTTGTATTGAGCAAGTACGTGCTGGAAATAGGCCACACGCTCACTTTAACAAAGTTGGGTGGACAAACTTGATCAAGAGTTTTAATGAACAAACAGGGTTATCTTATGAATATAAACAAATGAAAAATAAATGGGATATTTTGAGAAAAGACTGGCAGGCGTGGGCAAAACTAGTTGGAAAGGAGACTGGTCTTGGATGGGATAATAGTAGGCAGACTATTGCGGCAAGTGAAGAGTGGTCGGAGGCCAAGATTAAGGTAATTTCATATCTATGGTATTTGATATATATATATATATATATATATATATATATATATATATATATATATATATATATATATATATATATATATATATATTTATTTGATGTTTAAAGTATTTACTAACTTCAACTTCTTTTATTTTAGGTTTATCCTGAGGTTGCAAAGTTTAAAAAGGAAGGTCCAAGAAATTTGGTTGAGATGGAGATCCTTTTTAAGGATACTGTGGCTACTGGTACTGGTGCATGGGCACCATCTCAAGACCCGCAAGAGGAAGCAGGAAAAAATAGTAACGAAATGTATGCACCAATGACTGAGGAGCGTGGTCTTGAGGATCTAGGTTTGCAAGGGGATGAATATGAGGGGATTGAAGACCTCACAACCGATCCAAGTCCTTCTAGTCAAAGGCAAAAAAGGAAAAGGGGTGGGAGGGATAACAAAAGAGGTAGTGTCGGGCACCTAATGTGTGAGCAATTTGATCGCATAATTGAGAGTTTGAATAGTGAGAATACTGTCACTAGTAGCAATGTAAGTAATGTTCCTACACTTGCTGAATGCTTGGACATGCTTAAACAATTGCCGGGGTTGGAGTATGGCGGTGAGATTCATATAATAGGTATTAGACTGATGAAATCAAAGGCAAATAGGGAGACCTTTGTTCTATTGAATGACCCCGTCCTTCAGCTTAATTGGATCAAGAGCCACACTTTGGCTGATGTATCTCGTCATTGATTTATCAATTATGTTCTGCCTTTGGCTTTGTAGTTGTTTCCTTGTTTGTTAAGTTTCTCTTCATTTTTTTTTTGTTTGGTTGTATTTTGTTAGGTGCTGTTAAGTGAACCTATGTGTGTAAAATTGACTCTTCATTTTATAAAATGTTATTCATCATTTATCTGCATTTCTTTATATGATTATAAAAGTAAATAATGTTATCTTCATATTTGGAAATTGCACAGGATGTCCATACTAGTACAAATGATACTGCTTCTGAGTTAGATAGTGATGATTCGTGTGATAGTAATCATTTATCACAAAGTAAAAGGAAAAAAAAGGTATTGTTGTCGATGGTAATGCATGCTGCAAAATATTTCTTAAACCATGTGGAAAAGAGACCATGTCGGACTTCTGCATTGACAGGTCATGAATGGGTTCAAGAGATTATCGATGGACATAGGAGGCGTTGTTATCAACAATTCAGGATGAGAAAACCTGTGTTTATGCACTTGTGTAATGTTTTGCAGAATTATGGCCTAAAACCAACTAGGGGGGTGGATATTCATGAACAGGTTGGGATTTTCTTATATGTGTTAGGACAACCAGGTTCAATTCGTAACGCGGAGGAGAGATTTCAACATTCTGGAGAGACTATTTCCAGACAGTTCCATAGAGTCTTGAAGGCAGTACTTGCGCTTTCTAGGGATATTGTAAAGCCTATTGACCTTACCTTTAGAGATATTCCTCCTCAGATTAGCAGTGATGAACGATATTATCCTTACTTTAAGGATTGTATTGGTGCTATAGATGGCACTCATGTGAAACTTATAGTCCCTGCTGAACATCAAATTCCTTACACTTGTAGAAAAGGGTATACAACAACTAATGTAATGGTTGCTTGTGATTTCAATATGTGCTTCACGTTTGTGCTAGCGGGATGGGAGGGTTCAGCACATGACACTAGGATCTTTATGGATGCTTTGCGCATGCCTAGATTGCATTTTTCGCATCCTCCTACAGGTTAGTAACTTGTATATATATTTTCTAAATTTTATCTCCAATATAATTCCATATTAAATTCGTCCATGCTTTATTCACAGGTAAACATTATCTTGTTGATGCTGGTTATCCTAACTTTATGGGCTACTTGGGGCCATACAAAACTACTAGGTATCATCTCCCCCATTTTAGACTAGGGCCTAGAGCTAGAGGAAGAAATGAAGTGTTTAATTATTTGCATTCTAGCCTCCGAAGCACAGTCGAACGATCATTTGGGTGTTGCAAAGCTAGATGGAAGATTCTAGGGAACATGCCTCCTTTCCCATTGGAAACCTCGACTCACGTAATTGTTGCTTGTATGGCCTTGCACAACTTCATAAGAAGGAATGACATACGTGATAAAGAATTTCTTTTATTTGACGAGAATGTTGAGTTAGAGTACAATGCCGATGTACCTGAAACTAGCCCTGAAGATGTTACATGGGAAGAACCAAATCAAGAAAGTGTTAGACAAATGGAGCAAGTCAGAGACACTATAAGAAACCAGATGCCGAGAACTATCTAGCCTTATTTTCATGTTTTTATCAATCTATAGAAGTTGTACGTAAAAACTTATAGCTACTTTATGATGGATGAATTTTTTATGAAAGAATATGCTACTGATAAAAATGGTTATTTATATATATGCTAGTGAGAATTTTTATAACTTTATTCGTTATTTATATAAAAATGATTGTTAGTTTTTTTACTAATGCAACCAATATCATTACTAATTGAAAGGGATTGGATTTTGCAAAGTTTTTGTATGAATCTATACTGACCCAATCCGATTAAAGTCTGATTGATACGAATCATATTTTAGATTATCCTCTTTTTTATTTTAATTTAATTTAAATTTTAAAAAGAAAATAGTAAAAAATAAAAAGTATAGAAAAACTAATACACTTACAGCTAAATTAACCTATATAGTAAATTCTCAATACATTAGCAAATTCATAATAAACTTTTGAAGGAGAGTTTTGTCACCCTTGTGGTCCTATCCGACTCAAGGGATTAGTCATTGTAAATGCTCGCGGAGGATACTCTAGAAAACAAAAACAAAAACCATAATACACTAAATATGATTAAATGGAAACATGTATTTATTGAAAACATGTAACGAAACCGAAGTAGATCTCCTCTATAAAACAAGATTTAATTAAAAAAAAAAAGTCATGATCATGTGAATTGCATCACAAAATATAACCATATAATTGACATTAACAAGAGTCGCCTCATTGTTGCGTTGTGAACACACTTAAGGGCGATATACCTTGTCGCAAAAGTAATATAGGACGGAAGTCCAGATATCGTACCCAAGGGATTAATGAGCAATATACAAGTGACAAAGTGAGTACCGGAATAGAGAAATCTTTATGCTATTTAGACTAATCGAAATAATAATAAAAGTAAGATGTAAGCAATAGTAATAGATAAACAAAAGAAGTAAAGAGTTGACAAATCAAGAGTAAAATAGCCTGGAGTCATAGTTTTACTTGTACTTTCGATACCCCCAAATCCTAATTCTATTCAATTTCGCAGTTGTTTTTCGAATATCAATCCCTCTACTAAAACTATTAATTGTTTGTCAGGCAATCAATATTCTTTTCCCCAGATGAACCCAATGTTTGTCAGGCAAAGAGTTTAAATGATTAGAAAGCATAAAGAGAAAAGAGGTTGAATGACTGAAGGGAGTAAATCACGTTTGATCATTCAATAATTTAAACCCTAGTTATCCTATAGATCTACCAATTAATTGCAGTACGACCGCTGATCAACCAATTGATTAAGAGCATGCAAAGGGTACGCAATCCTAGCATGGGATGAAGAACAATAAAATAATATTATTCAAATCGCAACCTTGAAACCAAATAGAATTCGAATTAAAGCTAAGATATAGCAAAAATGGTTTCTACTAATACAAGACCCACCACAACTCTGGTGGTCAAATTAGCTACCCATAATAATAGATAAAACCAAATTCAACAAAGGGAAGCACATCCCGGAAAATTAAGAAGAAGAAATATCTCCAACTTAACCCTCAAGCGCAAATCCTACTCTAAAATTCTAAACACACTACTAAAAGCTATAAACTATGAATAGTATAGAAAGATATTACAAAAGATGATTGCATTTCAAGAGATGTCTTCATAGTGGTGCAGAAGGCCTCTATATATAGGGAAATAGGAGAAAAGACCCCAAAATTAGGTCTTCAGCGCCGCCAGCATGGGCGTGCTCTTCTTTAGCACGGTCGTGCTTCCTTCATGTCAGGTCGTGCTCAATTCTATACGAGCGTACCAACTTCGTAAAACAGCGTCATAGTGCACTGGCTTTAGCACGGGCGTGCTTGACTTCTGCACGGGCGTGCTCCACTTCATGTAAGAGCGTGCTGAAATAAGTCAAGCCTTGCTTCTCTGTGTTAGGCCTTGCTTCACTTTGGCACGGGCGTGTTTCTGTCTGGCACGGCCGCGCTTCATCTTCAGAGATCAACTTTAAGTCTTTTTGCAAGAACATGTTTGGATGGCTGAGCAGAAAGGCTTGCAAGGGCATGCTCTTTTTGTGCAAGGCCATGCTCGAGCTCCAAGCTTCATTATTTTCTTCCTTTTAGCTCAAAAACCTCCATCTTTTATCAAAGGCTCATCAAGCTGCCTCTAAAATGTCAATTCTGTAAAAACTTAAGTAAAATGGTGAAATACAATAATATTCATCATCAAATATATCAAAATTCAACCTAATTACCCCTTATAAATGTACAGAATTGAGGTTTATCAAACTTCCCACACTTGAGAACACTTAAAAGAGTTTTAAAAACTAATTTTCAAATTTAAATCAGGGGAACCCAAAATAAACAGAATTTTCAGAATTGCGAGGATAGTCAAACAAGTATATTTTCCAAAAGGAGTCAAGAGATTATCTAATTAGAAACTTTAAATTCCTTAAAATCAATATTTCCAAAAAACCATAGGTCACTCCACTCACAATCTATCAGTGTATTGGGCAAAGATATTTAAGCGCTCAAGATTCTCAAAGTAAATATATTACCATAGGCTTGTCCATTGACCAAATCTCCACAATATGATTCACATGCATGCAGAAGAAGGAATGAGTCTTTCATGGGTTGAAACGGGGCCAAGGCTTTGATGTTAGGTGTGATAGAGAAAGAAAATGGATATTCAAAGGGTTAAACCAAAAAAATAAAATAATAACCTCTTGAAGCATAAAAGAGCATAAAGTGCAATTGACACTTTTTCACAAATTTTTCAATAACCTACTACTTTTTCCTCAACCTTTCCTTTCCTTCCTTTCCTTTGCCATAGGTTCTCTTTTTCTTTTCTTTTTCTTGCTTCTTCTCTAACTTTATTTTCACCATTTTTTTTTGTTTTCTTTTTCTTTTTGAATAGAGAGAGAGAGAGAACCCTTTTACTTTACTTGCCAGCCTATTTTTAACACTTTATTTTCGGAAAGGGATTCACAATAACACACTCCTACTATTGCTGCAACACCCTTTCCCAAGTGTCACATTTCCGAACGATTATAAGGCCAAAAATAATATTAATGCGGAAAATACGATTTTCTTTTCTTTTTTTTCTTTTTGCAATGATATAATGGGATTAATAAAGGTAGGTAATAATATATGAAATTAGATTCACCATACATTTTTAGAAGTCATACAGGATTACATGCAGAATAGAAACAATACTGTATACAGACATAGGTCCAAGCCTAACTGATAAAAGTATATAATTACGTACGAGGAGTCACAACTCCCCAAAAGGTACAACTGACACTTGACATAGCCTGACCAAAACTAAACAGCAAAGGGAGTCCCCCTCTGGACTTAAAGTATATGCTTAACTGAACCGTCGTCACGCCCATCTTCTTAAGCAGAAACAGCAATACCAGCAGAGAAGATATA
Organism: Ammopiptanthus mongolicus; assembly: GCA_039655645.1. NCBI lineage: Eukaryota > Viridiplantae > Streptophyta > Magnoliopsida > Fabales > Fabaceae > Ammopiptanthus > Ammopiptanthus mongolicus. The sequence continues at coordinate 47,293,903 of CM077351.1, read as the reverse complement.
CAGATATGGGTCAGATTCCCAATCATCAACAAAATAGCAGAAGTAAAAACTGGACGACACACTAAGTAATAACATACTTATCATGCATACCATAAATCTCAAGATATCATGTTAATCAATTAGCAGCATAATATAAGGCATCCTCGAAAACAGAATAGTGATGTACAACAAGTAAATGTAATCATCAACAGCCATGCAATGCAATGCAATGTACATGACTCAATGCCATATGCCACAAGGGTAAAACTCTGACCCCTACTCCATGGAGCTAACAAGTGTCGGAGAGAGTGAATGGGAGGACATGTTCCGGTTAATGCAAGCTATGAGCAAGATGCTACAACAAATGTAACGTGCACGTATTTGGCTTTACGGACACACTCTCGACCAAACATGAAAAGTACGGTAGCTAGTCAAAGATGTCACAGTAGTGCACGGAATACCACGAAACAGAAGAATCACCAACTGGTCACTTGTGGAATCTCCAACCCTGACATCTCTCAAGACCATTTAAGATCGTCACCGTAAGATTCGCACCGGCATCTAGGTGTAAGCTCAACTCCTAGGCTCAAGGGCTTACAACTTATGTAATGAAATGCCAATGCTTACACAAAGCAGATGCAATAAAGAAATATCTATCCACCGGATAAACCTCAAGGTTCACTAAGGTTCTCTTCCTTAGGAACTATACGTGTCTTTGTATTACAAAACTTTTATCCACCAGATAAATCTCATGATCCCTCCGAGATCGAGTCATCACAAGACTGAAACAATTGAACGATTGACCTGGATCCAAATCACCGATCCGTCATCGAACTACTGTTTCAAAATCCAAAACGTTTCATATTTGTGTTCGTGTCTTATGATTTACATCTCAAGTCCTAAGTATTATGAAGAAGGATTGAGAATCCTCTTAGATAAGTCTTTGATCCTTTCTAAGATATTAATTCCTTGAGTTTCGAATAATGAAATAAGTATTGGTTCACTTAAGTCTTATGAAATCATTGATGAACTAAATCATCAATGGTATAGTGCATGGTCTTGTTCCACCATATTCTATACTTAATTATCTCTTTTCTTTTGCTCTAAGTTAATTACTTAACTTAGGTTTTCATGCATAAAACTTTACGATTTAGAGTTGAACTCTCTTTGTAAACCAAAACCTTTCTACTTGAAAACTTATTGACTTAAAAGAACTTTGTTACTTGATTAAAGTAAAGCATCTTAACTAATTTGAAAAGGGTGTTTCCTCACTAACTTAGTGTAAAACCATGATCTAAGCTAGTGTAAAATAAAATAGAATTTCATTTAGTTTTCAAACTATGATTCAATTAGTTCAAACTTGAAGACAAGGTCCTCTTTATACTTTGTGGATTGAATGTTAACTTAGTTGAAAATAAAGGTGATGTCCCATTAAAACCTAAGGTAACTTCCTACTACTTTTTCTTCCATGAAAGCACTTAATTAATTGGATAAACTATGACTAAAGTAAAAGTACATTTTCACCTTAGTAAAAACACTTGAAAGTTGAAACTCTATTTGATATTTGGATCAAAACCACTTCTTATTTTGTTTTGAAGTATAAGTTACTAAAATATTTTTCTAACTTTCCAAACACGGTGAATGCTCAAGAACAACTCATGTTCTTCCTTTTTCTTAAGGTCAAGGCCGAATACTCCCACTCATGGGATGTGAAGATTTTGCTTCACTAATTGTCAAGTAATAGCTCAAAAGCTCACAATATAATGATGAACAATAATCATGCATCATTCAATCATAATCAAGTAAAAATCCTTACTTGATCTAGAGATCAAAGTATGGTTTTTAACATACAAAAAATATTTTTCCATCCAAGCATGCATCATCATAAACACATACTAAACATAGAACCATTATTACAATTATGTTCTCAATGAGAACTTCACAAATAAAGTAGTGAACCCAAACAAATGGGTTTCACCCAAACAAACATAAATAACCATTTTCACCTTCCACCAATTTTGGTGTGATGAGGTTCACTCCCCATACCTTTTGGTGAAGTAATCCTCCGGATGAAAGTCGTGTGACTGGTTCGTGAATCTCCCGATTATTCGCCCGAATAGTCAACACCAACTACAATCACACAATCATTCAAACATTAACATCTAACAACACAAATTCTTCCTATTTCCATCAACATAGGATTCGGCTATAGGATTTTAGATTTAGCTAGAGATGTCTAAAATTTCTTATCTCTTGGATGAATGATCCTTAGATATACCTAACACTAAAACAAGTCTCATTACACAAAACTTGAATAAAAAACTCAAGCTTTCCCAACATATGTGATTCGGCCATATATACCCATATGAGTTAGAGAAATCTTTTCGTTACAAGCTCTTGGATTATGAAAGAGAATGATGAAACTAACTCATAGAAATTGGTTCGACATTAAAAGGATTTTTCTACAATTTTCTATGAATTTTTGAAGTTTGAAGTTCAACTTGAACAAAAGCTTGAAAAGCATAGTTTCAATGAAAGAAAATGAAGATTAAGAGACCAAAGAAGAAGTCTATACCTCTTACAGGATGAAGGAGAGCAAGACAATCAACTTTGCTTCTCAAAGTTCTTGAAGTTTCTTAAGGAAAATGGAGAGAGAAAAATGAGAGAGTGTGATGAAGATGATGTTATGAAGAGAAAGTGGTTGGAAGGCCTTCATGATGTGGAATTTTGTGTGCGGTGAACGTGAGGGTAGAAAGGTCCACAAATTTTCACTTAAGGGGCAAAATGGTCTTTTCACACAAGGTTAAATGGTAATTATGGAAAAGGTTACGAGTATTTTGGTCTTTTTATGTCCACATATTTTCAAAATCATCATGACACTTGGCATGCATCCCAAGATGATGTGACCTGATGTGACTTCATGATTATCCGTTGGCGGGTCCCAGTAAATCCATATACAGCTCCGTTTGTCTCTTGGTTCGAGATTTCGTCCAAATAAAGCATAGGAACCTATTTTTTTCAAATTTAACGAAAATATTGAAAATACAATTCTAAAAATAACTGTCTCGTTCACGGGTCAAAATTAGGTCTTTTGAGTAGTAAAATATTATTGTCGGTGAAAAATACAGACCGAGCTCCGTCTGAGTTTTTGACCCAAAATTTAACCGTAACTTCTTACGATAGCGTAGAGCGTGACTATGGTCTTAGTTTATTTTAGTTCACTCTCTAGACCCTCCAATAAAATACAAACACATAAATACTGTTTATTAATATTAGAAAGCTTGAAAAATCGGAGCGTTACAATTGCTCCAATATACTTCCAAGAGGTTACCAAAAACAATTTTCAGTTTTTAGAATAGAGACCAAAGAAAATAATTTTCATAAGGCTCAACTTGGGCAACTTGTGGAAGTGTTTTGCAAAGTAATGTAGGCCATAAAAATACCTAAGAGTGGCCCAACCAGAATTCCACATGCATATAAGTCAAATTCGCCTCAAAATGGTCTCAAGAAAAGTTCTAGAACGTATTTACCTGAGAAATCACACTTATAAAAAAAAAGGGGTTAAAATCAATAAATTTAGCAAGGTAGTTTAACCCCTATAAAAGCCCGAGTGTCACATTTAGAAGCTAAGTCTAATGAAAAATTATCAAACAATGAATTTTCTGCTAATTTTCAGTTTTCAAAAGACAAACTTTTTTCAAATTCACTTATGAGACTATCAAAGCAATTCATCAAAAAAATTTGTAAGGGGTTTCATTAATTTTCATCATAAAAGAATTAAGCCAGTTAATTGTATGCAGCAATATCATGAAAAATATACATTTTTCCTTCCCACACTTACCATATGCAGTGTCCTCAATGCAACACAATTAATCATGAAATACAAGTGGAGAGAAGTGTAACACATTTTCCCGAGTGTCACATTCCCAAACTATTATAAGGCCAAAAATAAAATTAATGCGAAAAATATGGGCTTTTTCTTTTTTTTTTTCTTTTCGTAATGATGAAATGAGATTTGTCAAAAGAGTACTAATAAATAAACTTAGGTTCACTAAGTATTTCTAAATTCATACAAAAGTAAAGTGCAAAAATAGAAAAGTACGAAATACAGACATAGGTCCAAGTCTAACTGGAAAATAAGTACATAAGTAGGTACTAGGAGATGCAGCTCCTCAAAAAGTACGGCTGACAACTGGACACAACTTGGCCAAAACAAAACAACAAGAGGAGTCCCTCCCCGGACTCAAAGTGCACGGTTGAGCTGAGTCGTCGTCGCGCCCATCTTCTCAAGCAAAAAGCAATACAAGCAGAGAAGAGATACAGATATGGGGGAGATTCCCAATCATCAACACATCAAAACAGCAGAAGTAAAAATGGGACGACACACCAGGTAACAGCATACCAATCATGCATACCATATATCTCAATATATCATATTAATCAATTAGCAGCATAAGACATCCCCAAAAACAGTATGATGATGTATAACAGTGAAATGTAATCATCAACAGCCATGCAATGCAATGCGATGTACATGACTCAATGCCATATGCCACAAGGGTAAAACTCTGATCCCTACTCCATGGAGGTAACAAAACGTCGAAGAAAGTGAATGGGAGGACATGTTCCATGTACGCCAGCCTTGGGCAAGATGCTACAACATTCGTAACATGCACGTATCTAGCTTTTACGGAAACACTCTACACTAAACATGAAAAGTATGGTATCTAGTCGAGGATATCAGTGTATTGCTCGGAGTCGCCACGACACAGAAGAACTACCAACTGGTCACATGTCAGCATTTCCAACCCTGATACCTCCAAGACTATTTAAAACGTCACCGCAAGATTCGCACCCGCGTCAAGGTGTATGCTCAACTACTAGGCTCAAGGCCTTACAGACTCATGCAACATAATGCCAATGCTTACACAAAGCAGATGCGATAAAGTAATGTCTATCCACCGGATAAACCTCAAGGTTCACTAAGTTTCTCTTCCTTAGGAACTATACACGTCTTTGTATTATAAAACTCTTATCCACTGGATAAACCTCAAGGTTCACTAAGGTTCTCTTCCTTAGGAACTATACACGTCTTTGTATTATAAAAATTTTATCCACCGAATAAATCTTGTGATCCCTCCGGTATCGAGTCATCACAAGACTGAAACAATTGAACGATTTTCTTGAATCCGAATCATCGATTCGTCATCGAACTACTGTTTCAAACCCCAAAATGTTTCATGTTTGCGTTTGTGTCTTATGAATTACATCTCAAGTCCTAAGTGTTATGAAGAAGGATTGAGAATCCTCTTAGATAAGTCTTTGATACTTTCTAAGGTATTAATTCCTTGAGTTTCAAGTAATGAAATAAGTATTGATTCACTTAAGTCTTATGAAGTAATTGATGAACTAAATCATCAATGGTATAGTGTATGGTCTTGTTCCACCATATGCTATGCTTAATTATCTCTTTTATTTTGCTCTAAGTTAATTACTTAATTTAGGTTTTCAAGCGTTAAACTTTACGATTTGAGTTGAAAACTCTCGATTTAAGACTTTGTAAACCAAAAACCTTTCTAATTTGAAAACTCATTTGATTTAAAAGAACTTATTTACTCGCTTGAAGTAAAATACCTTAACTAATTTGAAAAGGTTTTCCCTCACTAACTTAGTGTAAAACAGTGATCTAAGTTAGCGTAAAAGAAAATGAATTTCATTTAGTTTTCAAACTATAATTCAATTAAATTAAACTTTAGGACAAAGTCCTATTTATACTTTGAAGGTTGAATGTTAACCTATTTTTAAAATGAATGTGACATCCCATTCAACCCAAGGTAACTTCATATTAATTTTACTTTCATGAAATCACTTTCATCATTTTATTTTTAAAATGCTTATTTAATTGAATAAACTAAAGCTAAAGTAAAACACATTTTTCATCTTAGTTAAAACACTTAAGGGCCGAAAACCCTAGTTGATCTTTGGATCAATATCACTTCTTGTTTGTTTTTGAAATACAAGTTACTAAAACACTTATTAGCTTTCTAAACATTGAAGTTCAAAAACAAGCTTATGTTCTTCCTTTTCTGACCAACATGGCCAAATGCTATACATCCAAGGATGGGAAGATTTTGCTGCACTAACTTATTAAGTAATAGCTCAAAACGATCAAAATAATATGATGAAAAATAATCATACATCATTCAACCATAAACAAGCATAAAAATCCTTAATTGTTCTTGAGATCAAAGTATGGTTTTTCAACATACATGAAAACATTTTTCCATCCAAGCATATATCATCATAAACATATACTAAGCATAGAAATATTATTACAACCACGTGCTCAAAGAGAACTTCACCAACAAAGTAGTGAACCCAAGCTAGGGTTTCACCCAAACAAAACATAAACAACCATTTTCATTTTCCACCGATTTTAATGTGATGAGGTTCACTCCCACATAACTTTAGTGAAGAGGTTTAAATGAAAGAAAACTCCAAGCTCTCAAAATAAGGAGGTGGCCGAACCTAGAGGAGAGAAAAGGTGAGATCGTGAACTTGTTTTCATGAAAATGACGACCTAGAAGATGATTACTTAAGGAAATAAGTAAGGAAATGAAAAGAAAAAGGATTTAGAAGCTGACCAACACAAAAGCAACTTCAAGGTTTGGATGATGTTCTTGAGGTTGAAGAACAAACTTCTCCAAATCAAGAAACTTCCTTCACCAAAGTTGATCCTTAGACCAAGACAAGGTGAAGTACGATCTTAGAAATGAAAAAGGAAATTTTGTTAGTGATTTAGGAGTGATGGCCGAATATATGATGAAGAGAGAGGAGATTTTTTAAAAAATTTAAGAAATGGTGGGTTTGATCTGTAGAAGAAGTAAAATGAAAATAGTTGTTGCGTTCAAAACACACTTAAGGGCAATGTACCCTGTCTCAGAAGTAATATAGGACGGAAGTCCAGATATCATACCCAAGACATTAATTTAGATAACTAAGTGATAAAGCAAGTACTGGAATAGGAAAATCATTATGCTATTTAGACTAATCAAGAACTTAGAAAATAAATAAGAATAAAGCAGTAGTAAAAGATAATGTATGAAAAATAAAAGAGTTTAGAAATCAAGAGAAAAGAGCCTAGAGCCATGGTTTTACTAGTGCTTTCGATACCCCCAAATCCTAATTCTATTCAATTTCGCAGTTGCTTTTTGAATATCAAACCCTCTACAAAAACTATATTAATTGTTTGTCAGGCAATTAATATTCTTTTCCCCAAATAAACCCAATGGTTGTCAGGCAAAGAGTTTAAATGATTAGAAAACATAAAGCATAAAGAAGTTGAATGATTGAAAGGAATAAATCACGTTTTCGCAAATCTAGATATTAAACCCCGGTTATCCTATAAGTCTACTGATTTAATTGGGCTTGATAGCCAAAATATCAATCAATTGATTAAGAGTAAGCAAAGGGTAGCTAATCCTAAACATGGGATGAAGAACAACAGAATAACACTATTCAAATTGCAACCTTGAAACCAAGTAGAATTGAATTAAAGCTAAGACATAGAGAAAAAGGGTTTCTACTAACATAAGATTCACCACAACTCTAGTGGTGAATTTAGATACTCATAGTAATAGAGAAAACCAAAATCAATAATGGAAAACGCATCCTGGATGATTGAAGAGGGAGACGTTGTCTCCAACTTAATCTCCAAGTGCCAAATCCTACTCTAGAAATCAAAACTACCAAGATTATAAACTATAAATCCTATAACTAAGAATAAAAGATGAAAAGAATGTACCAGAGGCAAGTAAGCCAAAGGAGTCAAAGATGTCTCTTAAGTGGCACATAGGGCCTCTATTTATAACAAAATATGCGGACCGGGCCTTGAATTAGATCTTCTATGCCATCAGCACGGTCGTGCTCTTCACTTGGCACGTCCGTGCTCTTCAATCAGCACGGTTGTGCTCAATTGTGTCAGGGCTTGCTAACTTCGTAAAACAACGTCTGAAGGCACGGGCTACAGCACGATCGTGCTCTTCATTTGGCATGGTCGTGCTCTTTGCAATTAGGGCTATGCTTGCTTCTGTTAGGCCTTGTTTCTCTGAGTCAGCCCTTTCTTTAATGTGGCACGGCCGTGCTCTCGCATGGCACGACTGTGCTCTCGCATGGTGTGACACTCGCTACCCCGCATACGATAATATTAAAATAAATCATATAAATAAAATCCATACATTAAAACCAAAGGGGTAACAAGTACCACATGATCCAAAAACGTTTAAACATAAGTAACAATTGCGGAAAACATAAGCATAAAATAAAACCCAAATCACGATGTCACATATCAGAGCTGATAAGCACTACTGATAATACATCGGAAAAACAACTAACATAAACTAAACTAATACTATGAGTAAGCAATCTCCTCGGGATCACTCCTCAGCTGGTTGCTCACCATCCTCTGCATAACCAAAGGTACATGCAAAACAACAACAACAACAGATAGGGAGTAAGGAACTGTACGTATAAACATAAGCGATAATAGAGCAGTCAGCAAGATGATCATGCAGCATATAAAACATCATAATATAACATACATATTATAACGCATACCATCATATCACAATATAAGCATGCTATGCGATGCATAACTACTCCACTACTCCATATGCAATGTGGATCTAATAACTAACTCAGGAAGACGGTTTCAGAGTTACATATCTACATTGGCCAATAAGCACCAACGCCGGCAGTTCACCAAACTCACGGGTGAACCCCTTGGATAGCCGATCCACCATACTCTCGGATAGAGCACCACGGATGCGCTTGATTCACCTAACTCTCGGATGAATCAACGCAGACGGCCAGTTCACCATACTCTGAAACGAACTCCCCAGTCACCATAACTTCCCCCAAACTAACAACACCGTGTCATGATGCATGCAATGCTAACATACAAACAACATGGCAACCACCTCCATCAACACCATTAAAAAGCTATCAACTTTGACCAATATATAAGCATCAAAGTGATTTATCAACATCAATCTTGACCATTAAGTATCAAGAATGATTTAACCAACGACATCGGTAATAGTACGTCGTTACTGATAACATCATCTTCTCATTAATTAATCTTTTTATTAAGTCTCCATTATTACACTTTACCATATCATTGTCCTAGTTCATTAACTATCCTCAAGGTCGTATTTTATAATCTCATATATCATATTTTTATTCTAAAAAGGGTATTAGATCTTTTGTTATTTAAAACAGTGAAATTTTCTTAATTCTGACAGTGGCACGGCCTGAGCATGGGCATGCTGGACAACTGGCACAAGCATGCTAAATAGCGTCACTTTTCTAGTTTTTCCGACACGGGCGTGCTACTAAGAGCATGGTTGTGCTGGTTTTACTGGGCAAAGAGCACGAACGTGCTGATATTGAGCACGGGCGTGCTCAACGTTGTTACAGCATCTCAGTTCTGGGAACTGAGCAGCTTTTCTAGATTTATAACACTCCAATCAATCCTAAGGTTCTTAACTAATCCGTTGGCAATAATCTCACCCCTCATCAACGTCTTTATGTTTTATTACATCAATTAGACTAATCCTAGTTTTAGGCTTAGCGCTAACATCCCTATGTCTTTTATTAACATAGATTTAACAACAGTTCCAACATACCAATTCATACAAGCATGGCATATCAACAACGTCATTAACAACAACATAAACGTCATGCCAATGTCATATAAATCAATAAAACAATTAACATCATGTATAAACAACCATAATAACTCCATACAACAATTAAGGCATATAGCACACAAATAGGGTCATGGGTTAGCCCTCATCTTACGCTATCCTAGAACCTATATGTTATACTAATCCCTTCTCCCCATACCTGACATGACAATTCCAACCTACGAGCCAACAAGAACGAAGTCCATGCTTGACTCCTTGAATGGGTTCTACAAGTTCAGCAAGCTTTGAACAAGAACGCTAAGGCAAAAAGGATAAGTTAATTCCCCAAACAAGAAAATGAAGGGAATTAACACAAGGGTTATGCACATACCTCGATTAGATCCTTGGGGAACTAATTTGTTAGTTGCCGTTCACAGCACTAGCGCACGAACAACGAAGCCTGGTTTGACAGGGAGAAAATGGTTCAACACTAACTCAAAGGACTCAAGGAAAAAGGACGAGCATGGTTTGTTACTTTACCTCAGAGTAACACTAAGCTAGCAGCTTAACCTCAAACGCAACAGCAAACACCACAGGGATGTGTTCTTGACGAAGAACACCCAACAAGAATTAAAGAACGCTAAAGGATTCAATGGGAACCCAAGAGAAGGCCAAAGACGATTGTTTCTAACTCTAGGAGTGACGGCTATGAGTTTTAGGTCGAGCAAAAGAGGTATAAAAAGGATTGGGACGAAACTGGTTAACCTAAAGCCCAACAAGCGTTTTTTGTGTGCGCGAAGAGCACGGGCGTGCTGAACAACTGGCACGGGCGTGCAACACGAGAGCACGGGCGTGCCGTCCTATCAGGATCACTTATTTCACTTGTTCTAAGGTTAACTACCTTAAAACACGTCTTTAAACATCTAAGAAAGCAAAACAACAGATCATATATATATATATATATATATATATATATATAACAACACATACAAGCATAGAGGTGAAAAGCAGGGTGTTACACATGGCATGGCCGTGTTAAGTCCCCAGAGATCAGTTTTGAGTATTTTTGTAAGGCTTTGTTTGTGACAGATGATTGTACTTATACTTTTACCACGATTTCCAAAAGTTGTGTACTCTGATGTAGTATGATGTTTGTGTTTTATAAGCCCTAATGATGGGGCCATCTATCTTTATGCATGTATATATATATATATATATATGTGTGTGTGTGTGTGTGTGTGTGTGTGTGTGTGTATGTATGTTTAAAGTTTTAAATGCCTTTGTATGTTAATAAGCGCGTTAATAATACGATTAAGGTTAGTTAATTAATTAGGTTTTCTTTAATGGGGCGATGAGACATCTCAGGAGATGGTCGAGCTAAGATAGCGACTCGTTGCTAAAGAGGAGGAAAGTCGTCTGGCAAGGGAGAAGGAGTCATTAATTGACGCTGTAGCACCCTTTCCGGGGGCATCACATAACGAACATTTTATAAAACTATAAGGCCGAAAAACGGGTTAATTAAAATCATTTAAGAAAGATGGGGTAAATTTTCCTTTTCATAAAACATAACTATAAAAACTTGTAACCGTTTATGCATGTAAGGTAAATAGAAACATTTCATAATATAAGTTCATAAGTTCATAAAGGTTTTACATAAAAACCCAACCCGACTAGAGAAATAAAACAGAAAGATACAGACTCAAACATAAAGGATTAGAGACACAACTCCTAAACATAAGATACTTGGAGACGCACCTCCATGAAAGATAAAAGAAAGGTACAGACACTCAGACACCCTACACTGGCCGACAACAGACTAACACGGGAAGACATCCCATGTGATGTCCCCAAAAATTTAACCTTCTTAGATCTGATACCATAACATATAATCAAGCCTTCAATAAATCTGAAGCAATTAAACAAATATTACAACTTGGAAACTTAACATCAGAGCTTCGCCTGGAAGCCATGGCGTAACGCAACAACAATAAGAACAGACGTTCCACTGGCCGTGGTATAACTCTCAAGAGACTCGACGATACCTCCGGGGTCTTTCTCTCTCTACACGACAAGTGTTGACGTCAAACTGGTTGTTCACGACGAAGTTTCACCTCGACTCGGCTTCACCTGCTGCAGCACTTCCGACAACCAACCAGCACCTCCGCCTTTGGATCACAACCCGAACAACGACATACATGTAAAGCATAGGGAAGCATGCACAGGAGGTAAGAAATGCTATAATATCATGCAAAGGGAGATCACATAGCATATAACACATCAACATGCACAACAGTAAGCACAACCAGTAAACACACCCATCTCTCGAGTTCACCACAACAGTCAACCTCCAAGTTATCACAACTAGGGATCACTACTTACTCTACATGCACAACGAAGTCTACATGATTGGCCAATTCTACAACGCACACTCTTATCATGGGAATACTACAGTCAACCTCCAACTGTGGGGAATGAAAATCCAATCTCCAACTGCGAGGGTGGATGTTCAACACGTAATAATGGCCCCTCCAACTGTGAGGAGTCGGACATTCAGGTAACTGCCTCCTGAGTTTTCAAGACAATGCAACAGTGATTCCTCCAACTGCGAGGAGCACTGCCTCCCTGAGCCCCTCCAACTGTGAGAAGACCCGAGAAGTTCTCTAACTGTGAGAAAGCACCTGCATCCCTCCAACTGTGAGTTCAGCCATCTTAGTCGCCCCGAAATGTCTACCTCGAACACCAACCTAGTGCGACAACCACTCAAACTGCTATTGTAATTGTACACACGGCTTTCACCACAAGAATGCAAATGCTATGATTATGTACCCATCATCTCAAAAACATCTTAACCACAACTTAGCCAACGTCTCAAGGTCCGCATTCTCCAACTGTGAGGATGTCGCTCTCCAACTATGAGAGCCACCTTCAACTTAGATCAACTGGCTAACATCATCAACTACGAATCCAACCACTCTATCCTTCTAACAACACACCAACCGTCTCCACATTCAATCAAAATCACATCAATCACAATCACATTAACATATCATAGTATAGCAGCATATCATCATACCAACTAGTAATTAAGCATGTTATCACAACAAGCATCTCATCTAACATGTTATCATGCACGACATCATTTACTCATGTTCTCAGTTACCGCAAATAGCCATACATCCTCAATCAACAGTTCACTAACCTAGGGTTTCCAATCTTAACGGCGATAGCCCAAAGTAAGCTAAATCTAGGGTTTAGGTACTTTATTGGGGCTCAACCACTAGTAAGGTTTGAGGATCCCTACACCTGTCAACAGTTATACACTACGCCTACGATCCCCAAATATATGTGGTTTCTTCCTCCTCACCTGGTAATTCGCTCCTGTACACTCTTGTATCCACGGACAGCCTCGACCCTCGATCTCACGAGCACAGACGCAACCACCACAAGCTTTCCACCACCGCTAGCAACTGCAACTGCTTTACCAATAGGAGCACCACCATGTCCTCGAACTTTTCCCCTTGACGAATTACAAAGGTAAATCGGCAGAATCGAAGTAGATGAAGAGCTGATCACGAATACACCAACAGAATTGCAATCAGACGAACGAACAGATCACAAACTTTTATCAAAGCTCTCAACTCTCTTAATCTCTCTCTCAGCTTCGCTCTCACTGTTTTGGGGAGTAAGAATTCGTGCAAGTTTACAAATGACAACTATTTATAGAAGTTACCCTCGGCTGACAACGCTTAAGCGTTCTGGATCTCAACGCTTTAGTGTTCCAACGCTTGAGCGTTAGCTTTTTCAACGCTTGAGTGTTGATGTTTCCGCACCACCTTTCCAATGCCAGCTGTGACGCGTTTTGACACGTGTCACTTTATGTCCCATCAATGTCAATCAACGGGTCAGAATGACCATGCTTAAGCGTCCCAATGCTCCACGCTAGAGCGTTAGCACGCTTGAGCGTCCTCCTGGCCCACGCTTGAGCGTTCTGCTCTGGATCACTTGTTCTTCATCCTTTTCTTATCCAATTCAAGCTCATCCCTTAACCCACCCTTTAAGCATACTTCCAAGCATAAAACACTCCACAAGCCTAATCACATATACATCCATATATCAATTAAGGTGATGAAAATGAGGATGCTACATTACCACCCCCTTAAAAGAATTTTGTCCTCGAAATTCGACAGTAGATAGATGTACCGAATACACTACTTCATCCAAGATTGAGCAAACGGTACAAACTTCATTAAAACATGCATTTGTTACATCAGTTTGAGATACAGATACAAACAGTGATGCAGTCATTATACTTAGATTTCCAAAACTACTAATGTTCTTTCAGTACATCAAAACAAAAGGTCATCCTGAAGAGGATGTTACAAACTAGCTTCGGAAGTACACTTATATCTTTTACTCAGGGTTGAGAAGTTTTAGCTCCTCGGATCGTAAACACGCGCCCTGTTGTTGGAAATCTCTCAGCCCTAGCTTCTTGTTCGCCACCAACATTAGGCCCTGCTGCTGCTTTCTGTCTGTACTCCCGAGCTATGTGCCCCGACTTCCCACATCAAAAACATACTGAGTCTCTTGCCCGACAGTCCCTGATCAAGTGTGCTCCTCCACATCTGAAACATCGAAACCTTCTCTGCCCTTCTTCTCCAATCACCAAAGCTTGTGGTTTAGGACGATCATACGGTTTCTGCTCTTACTGAGGTTTCTCCCCTCTTTCCCTCTGATGGTTTCTCATTGGTCCTTTATCCTTCTTCTGTTGACGAGCCTCTATTTGCTTATCAAGGCTTTCCACAGCAGCACATCTTTCAAGCACCTCTGGGAACTTGGAAATCCCTAAAGGTAGCACTGCCCTTTGCAACTCATGTCTCAACCCATCCTCAAACCTTCTACAGATCCAGTCTTCATCCGGATGCACTTGATAAAACTTTGAAAACTTGAGTAAAGACTCAAACTTCATCGCGTACTCACCGACCAACAGGTTCCCTTGCCTCAGGTCAAGGAATTCTTTTTCCTTCTCATGCCGAAGAGTTTCAGGGAAATATTTCTCCATGAAACAGGTTCTTAATAGTTCCCATGTGATTACTCTTCCTTCTGCTTCCAACATTTTCTGTCGATTCTTCCACCAGAATTCTGCACCTCCAACCAGCATGAAAGACACGTAGGTGACCTTCCGATCTTCCCTACAATGCATGGCCAGAAAGATCTTCTCCACCTCTTGGATCCACAGCTCTGCTCCTTCTAGATTATACTCTCCATGAAACTGGGGTGGCTTACCCTTCAGGAATGCGACCAATCCTGCATCCACTATTCCTTTTTCTCTCCCCTGATTCTGTGCCCTTAGCAGAAATTCCTGTTGTAGTTGCATCAGCTGCGTATCCTGTTGTGACTGCTGCAACATAGCTGCCACCATGTCCCTCAAAGTGTTCATAACTTCAGAATCCCCTCCTTCAGCCCTTGGAGGTCCATTGATCTCGACACCAGCATCCTCATCTCAATCACTTCCTTCGCTGCGAGTCCTTTGAACCATCGCTTCCTATTACTAGCAACCATTAACTCATATTCATAAGACGTATAACATAGCCAACATGTAAATACAGATCTTATGAATAGTTGAGATAGTTGTCATTGCTTCTCAACCTAGAAACAATAGACAATTCGCGAATACTTTACCCAACTTCAACTTCAAAACATAGTCAATACCCTGTGCGGGTTCAACTAGAAACGGCCAGTAACAAAACCATAACCTCACAGCCCGGATCCTCACGACTCGCCGATGAGATCGTCGCAGACGAGAACGAGGACGACTCTCTTTCGTTCTCTCTTTTCTTCGACTGTTCTTTTGCCTCCAACCTCTTCGAAAATCGAAAGCCATCACTTTCTAGCTTCGATTAAACGTAGATTTTGTTCGACCTTTCCTTTCCTCTATCTCTCCTTGTTTTCCTTTGTTTATTTGTTTGATTGGTTCTTTTCTTATGGTTTGATTATTAAGGTTTTGTTTGATTTTTGTTTTAGGGTTTGAGATTGAAGTTGAGGCATTATTCTGAAGTTGAGCACCACCCTGATCCTTTGAATCCAGTGACTAGTGCTTACTCATGACCATCAACAAGGTCATCTCTCACACCCATTCTGTAACACCCCGATTTTCGAGTTTTCCTAATTAATCAGTATTTATGAACTTATATTTTATTCGAGGCCTTATAAATGGCAATAAAATATTCTGACCAGATAGGAATGTCCTACACAACCAGAGGAAGCCATGGTTAAGTTTCGGGCGAAAGCTCAAACGGAGCCCGGTCTGCATTTTTCACGGAGAGTGGTCTTTTTCTACTATCGAGACCTAATTCTGACTCGTGAACGAAACAGTTAGGTTTTATATTTTATTTCCAACAATGTTGGTTATTTTGAAAATATTCAAAATAAATAAGTCGTCATACGACTTTCTTGGGCGAAAACCTAAATCAGGTGAAGAACGGAGCTGAATACGAGATTTCAGTGACCCGCTATGGATAAGGTTGAAGTCACAAGGTGTGCTATGACTCATCAGTGACTCATCGGTGTAATGATTACATTTAAAAAATATCTGGACGTGAAATGACTAAAATGACCTTGACCCTTTTCATAATTATCATTTGCCCTTGAATGAAAAGACTGTTTTGCCCTTGAGAATATATGGAATAACCATTCTGACCCTGTGACTCACCATGTCATCATTACCTTTCTAGAAATATCTAGATATTTATAAGGGAAATGACCAAAATGCCCCTAGTCTTTGAAGGAATTACCAAATTACCCTTTCGGTTATTTACAAGTTTGCCATCATATCAATATATATATTTCTCTCTTTCTCTCTCTTGGCCATTTAGGCCACACACTCTCTCCCTTCTTTCTCTCACTTGTTTATCCAAATTCATAGAGTTCTTGAAGTTCTTCATGTGTTCTTCATAAGCTCTTCACAAAAACCCTAGTTTGATCTTCAAAAGTTGAAGTTTTTGAGTGAAAACTTGTTTCTTCTTCACTAATCTTTGATCCTAGGAGGTATGATCCTCATCTTAACTCTCTCAATCTCTCTATTTCATCTCTTGAATCACTTGATTCATTAAGATCCAAGTTTAGATCTAGAACTTTGAAAATCCATAGAAAATTGTAGAAAAATCCTATGATCATGAAACCAATTTCTATGAAACCATCATGATGTGTACTTTGAGTGTCTAGAAGCATGAACCCAAAAGAAATTTTCTCCCTATTCTTCCATGGGAGAGCAGAATCCTAATCATGATGAAAGGATGGGTTTTGTTGCAATTTTTGGCTATACAACACTTGTTCTAGCTTACTTGATGTCTTTGAACCCTAAACCAAGAGCAAAACATCAACCAAAGCTCCTAACCTATTTCTCCTCTTCATGGCCGAAACATATAGGGTGTAGAACCATGAGTTATGTCTCAAATTTTTGGGTCATGAGACTTGATTTAGTGTTAATCATGCTTAAGGACCAACCATCCAAAAGTTTGGAACCAAATGAGATCCCTCGCCTTTTTATCCTTTCATGGCCGAACCCTATACCTTCTTGGGGAAGAAAACTTATGTTATAGATTGATGTTGCTTTGTTGTTTGAATTGAATTGTGTTTGATTGTTTTAGGCGACGCGAACGGAACCGGAGCCGGAACCGAGAACCGATCTAGTTTGGAGTGAACACCTTTATGAGGTAAAGGGAGGTAGTTCATTTTGAGTTTGGTAGCCTCATGGCATATGATTGATTAGTGTGTTATGATTGAATTAAGACTTGATTTATATGTTTACTTATATCCTGGATTGATTGGATGTTAAGTGTTGTGCATAGTTGGTTATTTGATATAATTGTGGCATGGATGCCTTGGATGATATCTTATTGTGATATT
Organism: Ammopiptanthus mongolicus; assembly: GCA_039655645.1. NCBI lineage: Eukaryota > Viridiplantae > Streptophyta > Magnoliopsida > Fabales > Fabaceae > Ammopiptanthus > Ammopiptanthus mongolicus. The sequence goes on along the minus strand of CM077351.1, from coordinate 47,276,333 downwards.
GAACTGTTGATATATATATATATATATATATATATATATATATATATATATATATATATATATATACATATATTTATATCCTGGATGAGCATAGGACTGGCTATGTCTCGATAATTGTTAAAAGACTCGGAATCGAAAACAAAGTTTTGAAAAACCCATTTTGAAATTAAAAGTGGTTTTTGGAAAACGTGTTGCTTTTCAAGAAAAATTAAGTTCCCTTTTGAAAAGTATGTTCTTTTGAAATGTATGTTCTTTTGGAAAAGTATGTTCTTTTGAAATGTATGTTCTTTTGAAAAGTATGTTCTTTTAAAAAGTGGTTTTGTGAAAAGTCGTGCAAAATGTGTTTTATTCTGTAAAGTGTTTAAAAAGGGCGTGAAACCTTAGAAAATGGTTTTGTTTTCAAGAAAGGTGTTTTTCCCGGAAAATGTGGAAATGTTTTATTTCAAGAAAACAAAAGTGTATTTTGTTTTCCAAAATTGTTTTGAGAAAGTTTGATTGAAAAGAAAAATGATGAACCTTTGAGATGAACCCAAACCTAGTGGCCGAGACGTTGGGGCTAGTGTTTTGTGGATTGAGCACTCGGACTTCGTGTCCTGTGTTTTGATTTGAGTGGGCATAATGCCTTTTTGAAACGAGTCGTGGACTTTATGTCTCGACATTTGAAAGAATAAATGCGGATTGAGCACTCGGACTTCGTGTCTTGTGTTTTGATTTGAGTGGGCTTAATGCCTTTTTGAAACGTGTCGTGGACTTTATGTCTCGACATTTGAAAGAATGAACGCAAAGAAAACAGAAAACTTTCTGTGTACATGCATGAACCGGCAGGCGTGCCATTTGAAACCGAGCTACAACTCTAGTAGTTGAGAATGGAACCGGTTAAGACCACTAGGTCTGTAGGGGCATTCTGTATTTCGAGATCCCACAAGTGGTCGGTGGCGTTGCAACCCCGTGCCGTGGTATCGGCTGCCAAACACGAATGAACTCGATCAGGGACTGGACTATTCAGGATATGGTTATGACGTGGTACCCTGGAACAATTGTTGTTCGGACCTAAATAGAGAGGCCGACTCATGAGAACAATTGTGTTACGGGTGTTACTACGGCCTATCGCTCAATGTCGGGAAGTTAGAATCTCCGGAGTACATGAATTAGAAAGATGATATTGAAGTCTCATGCATTATTATAAATCATGATTGTGTTTGAGATATTATATTGTGTTGTATAGATAACTGTTCATATGCTTGGTTTTTGTTGTTTGTCGCCTGTGCGGCTATCGTGATAAACTTATTATATGATTATCTCACCTTTGCCTATACATGTTGGACACCTGGTTGTGTTTTTTGAACACATGTACAAATGTTGATCATAGGTCCCCGCGGAGACATGAGGACTCGGATGATGGAACATTCTGATGAAGTTGACGTTGGGTTGTATCCCAATGGCTACTTTTAGCCGACCAGCTTAGGAGTCTTTTATTTTGAGCAGTCTTATATTATATTACTGTACATAAGTTGAAATTATTTCTAAATCTGTAATATGTTATATATTAGACCAGGTTTTATGTTATGTTTACGTTTTTATGAACAGAGAATATCAATGTGTGATATGAAGCTTATTCCTTCATCTTGAGCTTGTATTGCCTATGCATGCAAAAAAATTTTAGAACCGCGTTTTCGAACGTAGCTACTTAATTAAAGTATTTTCCGAAAGCAACCAGCTTTCTATTTTCTTGATTTATTTCCGCATGAGAGTCCGAGTATGTAGCACCCGCGAGGGGGGTGTTACATTAGTGGTATCAGAGCTGGTCGAGTCTTTCGGGAATCCTTGGGAAGTGAGTCTATTATGTTTGTGTTGTGTGATCTCTGTGTTAACCTTGTTTGAATTGTTTCTATGTTGAAGCAATGAGTGTTGACACACTAGTACACTAGAACACTGTTACTTGACACACTAGCACTTAACGCACGAATTTATGTTTACTTATTAAGGTATGATTGGTTTGCCTTGTGAGGGAAACATGAATCTTAGAGGTGGTCGTGGTGGAGGTTGCGGCACTGCTGACAACAGTGTTGATGACAACAACATCAATCGATCTATCCAGGCAATGGCTGATATGGCGGCTGCTGTTGCTGAACAGACAGCTACGATGGCTCAATAGAGTCAACAGAACCAACAAAGAGCTGATCTTGCTGCTCTTAATCCACCGCAGTTTCATGGGGACTGGAAGTGCGAGAGATTTGAAGGATGTTTGCGCTTCGAGATCAAGGAGTAAGTGTTACCACTGGAGATCCGTACCTTCGGACAAGGAAGGGAGAACAAGAGTACTGTAGGAGGGCCGTCTAGGTCCAGGAACCCAAACCAATACCAAAACCAGAAAGGGAAGAAGTCCCAGACGAAGCCATATTCCCAACCTCAAGGGAATGGTCAGAAACAACAACCTTATCGTTCTGTCGCTTCTACTTACAGTGGAGGAGGTGGAAACGACCAGAACCAAGGCCAAATTTGGAGATGTTTCAAATATGGGAAACACGGACATCAAGCTAACGACTGCGAGCTGGAAGGAGTTCTATGTTTCCGATGCGGGAAGATAGGACATTTCATGAGGGAGTGCCCTACACCAAAAACCAAGCCGTCTGTCAACAATGTTCGAACTGCTAGACCCACAACGAGGGGAAGGGTTTATACCATGACTGGTGTTGATGCTTCCAGATCTGATGATCTCATACAAGGTAGTTACATCATGGCTGGTAATCTCCTAACTGTACTATTTGATTCGGGTGCAACACATTCGTTTATCTCTTTGGACTGTGTGAGGCATTTGGACTTGCCCGTTTCTCCGTTGTCTTTTGATTTGATTGTCACTACTCTAACTGCCAAACCTGTTACTGTCAATACAGTATGTTTGAATTGCCCTGTTACTGTTCATGGTAGGAACTTTCTGGTGGACTTAATATGTTTGCCTTTGACTCAATTGGATGTGATTCTAGGCATGGATTGGTTATCATCCAATCATATCCTTTTAGACTGTGCACATAGAACCTTAGTTTTTCCTGACCCTGAGGTTTCTGGATTTTTAACTGCCAACCAAGTAAGAGATTCTTTGAAAGAAGGAGCTCAGGGATACGTGCTTCTATCCTGCTTAGAAATCGAGAGGGATGTTGTCTTGAGCGATGTGCCGGTTGTGAAAGATTTTCCGGAAGTTTTTCCTGAGGAAGTTCCAGGTTTGCCACCTTTGAGAGAGATCGAGTTTTCGATTGATCTAGTTCCAGGATCTGGTCCAATCTCTATAGCCCCTTATGGGATGTCACCTACGGAGTTAGCCGAGTTGAAGACCCAACTAGAGGATTTGATGTCAAAACGGTTTGTAAGACCAAGTGTGTCCCCGTGGGGAGCACCAGTGTTGTTGGTTCAGAAGAAGGACGGGAGTTCTAGACTCTGTGTGGATTACCGTCAGCTAAACAAGATAACGATCAAGAACAAGTATCCTCTACCCCGCATAGATGATTTGATGGATCAACTTCAGCGACCCTCTGTCTTTTCAAAGATTGACCTAAGATCCGGTTATCACCAGATTAGAGTAAAGAACGAGGATGTACCCAAGACTGCATTCAGGACGCGTTATGGTCACTACGAGTACCTCGTGATGCCTTTCGGAGTGACGAACGCACCTAATATCTTCATGGACTACATGAACCGGATTTTCCGTCCATATCTGGATCAGTTCATTGTCGTGTTTATCAACGATATTCTTATCTATTCGAAAAGTTCCGAGGAGCATGAGGAACATCTACGACAAGTTTTGCAAATCCTTCACAAGGAAAAGCTGTACGCAAAGCTACCCAAGTGCGAGTTTTGGCTGAATGAAGTCAAATTCTTAGGACACGTGATTTCGAAGGCAGGAATTGCAGTCGATCCTACAAAAGTAGAAGCAGTACTTTTATGGGAGAGACCCAAGATTGTGACAGAAATCCGCAGTTTTGTTGGACTAGCTGGTTACTACAGAAGGTTCATCGAAGGATTTTCAAGGATTGTTGCGCCGTTGACTCAGCTAACGAGGAAGGACCAACCGTTTACGTGGACTGACAAATGTGAGGAAAGTTTTCAGACGATGAAGGAACGTTTGACAACCTCACCAGTGTTAGTACTACCTAAGCCAGACGAACCTTACGAAGTGTACTATGATGCTTCGCATCAAGGATTAGGATGTGTGCTTATGCAACATCAGAAGGTGGTAGCGTATGCTTCACGCCAGTTGAAGATTCATGAGAGGAATTACCCGACGCACGACCTTGAGCTAGCTGCTGTGGTTTTTGCTCTGAAGATCTGGAGACACTACTTGTATGGATCAAAGTTTGATGTCTTCAGCGACCACAAAAGTTTGAAGTACCTGTTCGATCAGAAGGAACTTAACATGAGGCAGAGACGTTGGACGGAGTTTCTTAAGGACTACGACTTCACTTTGCTGTACCACCCTGGGAAAGCAAATGTCGTTGCAGATGCTCTGAGTTAAATAGCTAGATTTGATAGAACAGTTTCATGATCTCGATCTGGTTGTGGAAGTGAACCACGAGAGGATTTGTTTGGGAATGATTAAGGTATCTAGTGGACTGATAGAGACAATCCGTGGACAACAAGCAACTGATAAGTACCTCCAAGAGAAAAAGGGAGTTACTAGGGCAAGAGAAAGCTGCAAAGTTCAGTTTGGGAACTGATGACATCTTGAGATACAATGGACGAGTTTGTGTATAGAGCAACCCGGAGATGAGGGAAATGATTCTGGATGAATCTTTGTACTCACACCCCTGCGTATTAGAAATTTGAGTGGATGGGTTTAAAAGTAACCTTTGGCCTAAACTTTTTCATGTCGTTCTATCGAAAGATTTGTTAGGACTATTCCTTGAGTTGTAACACAGACAAATTACTGATACTGAAAGTTTCTTGATGAAACTTAGTCGAATCACTTTTACTATTGGTAACTGTGATCCAGTCTGAAACTTTTGCCAGACAGTTTACATTTCGATTCCCTGGTTTGTTGGAGAATTCTTATGAAAGAAGGGACTTTATTAGAGTCATGGTTGTAAACATGTATTAGCTATGCATTTTTACACTCACGAACCTACTGAAGAATCTTTTTACATACTGGATATTCCTGTATTTGTTTCCGAGAGATAGAATCCTTCTATATACTTTCCTGTGAGAGTAAGATCAAGAAAATTTCTTCTGTCGGAAGACTTCTTCCTTAATCTTCGAGGGCCGAATAGCGACCAAATCCAACTATTTGCCCTTAACTCAAGTGGACGAGCAAGAAGACGTTTCGATTTTTGAAGGACTGGGTGGGAGTAAGTGTATTACTCTAACTACGAACATCCTGTCAGCAGGATAGACGAGAAGAGTTAGGCGTTCTATTAAAGTATGGCGTAGTGGATGAGATGTGGAACCTGGGGGATCAAGAGGGTCTTGTCCAGTTTTGAGTCGCGAAATTTTGAGGACGAAATTTTTTTTAGAAGGGTAGTAATGTAACACCCCAATTTTCGAGTTTTCCTAATTAATCAGTATTTATGAACTTATATTTTATTTGAGGCCTTATAAATGGCAATAAAATATTCTGACCAGATAGGAATGTCCTACACAACCATAGGAACCCATGGTTAAGTTTCGGGCGAAAGCTCAAACGGAGCCCGGTCTGCGTTTTTCACGGAGAGTGGTCTTTTTCTACTATCGAGACCTAATTCTGACTCGTGAACGAAACAGTTAGGTTTTATATTTTATTTCCAACAATGTTGGTTATTTTGAAAATATTCAAAATAAATAAGTCGTCATACGACTTTCTTGGGCGAAAACCTAAATCGGGTGAAGAACGGAGCTGAATACGAGATTTCAGTGACCTGCCACAGATAAGGTTGAAGTCACATGGTGTGCTATGACTCATCAGTGACTCATCAGTGTAATGATTACGTTTAGAAAATATCTAGACGTAAAATGACCAAAATGCCCTTGACCCTTTTCATAATTACCATTTGCCCTTGAATGAAAAGATCGTTTTGCCCTTGAGAATTTATGAAATAACCATTCTGACCCTGTGACTCACCATGTCATCATTACCTTTCTAGAAATATCTAGATATTTATAAGGGAAATGACCAAAATGCCCCTAGTCTTTGAAGGAATTACCAAATTACCCTTTTGGTTATTTACAAGTCTGCCATGACATCAATTATATATATTTCTCTCTTTCTCTCTCTTGGCCATTTCGGCCACACACTCTCTCTCTTATTTCTCTCACTTGTTTATCCAAATTCATAGAGTTCTTGAAGTTCTTCATGTGTTCTTCATAAGCTCTTCACAAAAACCCTAGTTTGATCTTCAAAAGTTGAAGTTTTTGAGTGAAAACTTGTTTCTTCTTCACTAATCTTTGATCCTAGGAGGTATGATCCTCATCTTAACTCTCTCAATCTCTCTATTTCATCTCTTGAATCACTTGATTCATTAAGATCCAAGTTTAGATCTAGAACTTTGAAAATCCATAGAAAATTGTAGAAAAATCCTATGATCATGAAACCAATTTCTATGAAACCATCATGATGTGTACTTTGAGTGTCTAGAAGCATGAACCCAAAAGAAATTTTCTCCCTATTCTTCCATGGGAGAGCAGAATCCTAATCATGATGAAAGGATGGGTTTTGTTGCAATTTTTGGCTATACAACACTTGTTCTAGCTTACTTGATGTCTTTGAACCCTAAACCAAGAGCAAAACATCAACCAAAGCTCCTAACCTATTTCTCCTCTTCATGGCCGAAACATATAGGGTGTAGAACCATGAGTTATGTCTCAAATTTTTGGGTCATGAGACTTGATTTAGTGTTAATCATGCTTAAGGACCAACCATCCAAAAGTTTGGAACCAAATGAGATCCCTCGCCTTTTTATCCTTTCATGGCCGAACCCTATACCTTCTTGGGGAAGAAAACTTATGTTATAGATTGATGTTGCTTTGTTGTTTGAATTGAATTGTGTTTGATTGTTTTAGGCGACGCGAACGGAACCGGAGCCGGAACCGAGAACCGATCTAGTTTGGAGTGAACACCTTTATGAGGTAAAGGGAGGTAGTTCATTTTGAGTTTGGTAGCCTCATGGCATATGATTGATTAGTGTGTTATGATTGAATTAAGACTTGATTTATATGTTTACTTATATCCTGGATTGATTGGATGTTAAGTGTTGTGCATAGTTGGTTATTTGATATAATTGTGGCATGGATGCCTTGGATGATATCTTATTGTGATATTGAACTGTTGATATATATATATATATATATATATATATATATATATATATATATATATATATATATATATATATATATCCTGGATGAGCATAGGACTGGCTATGTCTCGATAATTGTTAAAAGACTCGGAATCGAAAACAAAGTTTTGAAAAATCCATTTTGAAATTAAAAGTGGTTTTTGGAAAACGTGTTGCTTTTCAAGAAAAATTAAGTTCCCTTTTGAAAAGTATGTTCTTTTGAAATGTATGTTCTTTTGAAAAGTATGTTCTTTTAAAAAGTGGTTTTGTGAAAAGTCGTGCAAAATGTGTTTTATTCTGTGAAGTGTTTAAAAAGGGCGTGAAACCTTAGAAAATGGTTTTGTTTTCAAGAAAGGTGTTTTTCCCGGAAAATGTGGAAATGTTTTATTTCAAGAAAACAAAAGTGTATTTTGTTTTCCAAAGTTGTTTTGAGAAAGTTTGACCGAAAAGAAAAATGATGAACCTTTGAGATGAACCCAAACCTAGTGGCCGAGACGTTGGGGCTAGTGTTTTGTGGATTGAGCACTCAGACTTCGTGTCCTGTGTTTTGATTTGAGTGGGCATAATGCCTTTTTGAAACGAGTCGTGGACTTTATGTCTCGACATTTGAAAGAATAAATGTGGATTGAGCACTCGGACTTCGTGTCTTGTGTTTTTGATTGAAGTGGGCTTAATGCCTTTTTGAAACGAGTCGTGGACTTTATGTCTCGACATTTGAAAGAATGAACGCAAAGAAAACAGAAAACTTTCTATGTACATGCATGAACCGGCAGACGTGCCATTTGAAACCGAGCTACAACTCTAGTAGTTGAGAATGGAACCGGTTAAGACCAATAGGTCTGTAGGGGCATTCTATGTTCGAGATCCCACAAGTGGCCGGTGGCGTTGCAACCCCGTGCCGTGGTATCGGCTGCCAAACACGAATGAACTCGATCAGGGACTGGACTATTCAGGATATGGTTATGACGTGGTACCCTGGAACAATTGTTGTTCGGACCTAAATAGAGAGGCCGACTCATGAGAACAATTGTGTTACGGGTGTTACTACGGCCTATCGCTCGATGTTGGGAAGTTAGAATCTCCGGAGTACATGAATTAGAAAGATGATATTGAAGTCTCATGCATTATTATAAATCATGATTGTGTTTGAGATATTATATTGTGTTGTATAGATAACTGTTCATATGCTTGGTTTTTGTTGTTTGTCGCCTGTGCGGCTATCGTGATAAACTTATTATATGAGTATCTCACCTTTGCCTGTACATGTTGGACACCTAGTTGTGTTTTTTGAACACATGTACAGATGTTGATCATAGGTCCCCGCGGAGACGTGAGGACTCGGATGATGGAGCATTCTGATGAAGTTGACGTTGGGTTGTATCCCAATGGCTAATTTTAGCCGACCAGCTTAGGAGTCTTTTATTTTGAGTGGTCTTATATTATATTACTGCACATAAGTTGAAATTATTTCTAAATCTGTAATATGTTATATATTAGATCAGGTTTTATGTTATGTTTACGTTTTTATGAACAGAGAATATCAACGTGTGATATGAAGCTTATTCCTTCATCTTGAGCTTGTATTGCCTATGCATGCAAAAAAATTTTAGAAGCGCGTTTTCGAACGTAGCTACTTAATTAAAGTATTTTCCGAAAGCAACCAGCTTTCTATTTTCTTGATTTATTTCCGCATGAGAGTCCGAGTATGTAGCACCCGCGAGGGGGGTGTTACACATTCAATCTCTTCTCTGTTCTCTGTCTTCAATTTTCTAGGGTATTCTTCAATTTTTTTTGTTTGCTTTTTGAAATCTATTTCCCAAATAACTATTTCTATGTTTTAATCTTCGATTTTCTTGTTATTCTTTCAATATTACTCTGTTTTAATTTGTTTGTTTCTCTTGTGTTCACTGCTTGACAATATAGATCTATGTGATGTTGATATTTTGTTGTTATTCTTTCAATATTGCTCAATGATGTTGATATTTTGTTATTTATTTTTCTGAAAACTTATGGATCACTGCTTGACAATATAACTATGTGATGTTGATATTTTGTTGTTATTCTTTCAATATTGCTCTGTGACCTATTCTATTTTGTTATTTATTTTTCTGAAAACTTATGGACATTCCAGTTCAGAATATTATTCATATTTTATTATTAATTTTGCTTATGTGTTATTTATATTATGTACATGAAATGATACTCTTTTACAGTTTACTTGTTAGGTTTACTTTATTGAGATGAATTTTACTTTGAACAACCCTTTAAGTCTATGCTTAACTAAAATGATACTCTTTTACAGTTGACTTGTTAGGTTTACTTGCTAGATAAGTCTATGCTTAACTCTGTATATAATAAACTCTACATTAATCTATTTAAACTTGAATGAAAGACTTTAAACACTTCACACTTCATGTTTCAGAAATGGAACATTGTAATCAGAATTTGCCTCCTACACCTAATTTAACACAAGAAACAACACCCACTCAACCCACTAACCAGCCAGCAGCTTTAAATGAAGCTGCTAGGGCTGATCCCCCTCCTCTTCCTCCTAAAAATACAAGGAAGAGGAAACCAAATGCTAGTGGTACTCGAAGAACATCAAGTGCATGGGATCACTTCACCATGTTGCCTGAGAGTGAAGCCAAAGACCTAACTGCATCATGTAATTATTGTGGCAAAAGATATCTAGCTGACACCAAGACTCATGGCACATCAAACATGCTTTCTCACCTCAAATCATGTCCTAAATATATATATATATATATATATATATATATATATATATATATATATATATATATATATATATATATATATATATATATATATATATATATATATATATATATATATATATATATATGCTATCAGCAATGATCCCAATCAAACAGTCCTTTCTTTTGCTCCTGGTAGGAGTGGAGAAGGTAGTAATCTGGTTGCAGCAAGCCATAAATTTAATGTTGAGCTTGTAGAAAGGCATTGGCCGTGTTCATCACCTTAGATGAACAACCCTTTAGAGCAGTTGAAGGAGAGGGTTTCAAGCATCTTTGTCGACAATTACAACCACAATTTACACTCCCTTCAAGGCATACTGTGGTTAGGGACTGTTTTAAGCTTTATTTAGATGAAAAGATAAGGTTAAAGAATTTGTTTAGATTTGAATGTAGTAGGGTAGCACTCACCACTGATTGCTGGACATCTGTCCAGAACCTGAGTTATTTAACCCTCACAGCTCATTTTATAGACAAGGAGTGGAAGTATCAAAAAAGGATAATCAGCTTCTCTATAGTTGCCAACCATAGAGGTGAGACCATAGGGAAGAAAGTTGAAGAAGTTTTAAGAGAATGGGAACTTAGAAATGTATCCACAATCACAGTAGATAATGCATCATCAAATGATGTTGCTGTGACACATTTGAAAAAGCGCCTGAAGAACATGAATGGGCTAGTGCTAGATGGAGAGTTCCTCCATATGAGGTGTTGTGCACACATCCTTAACCTAGTAGTTAATGATGGGTTGAAGGATATTCCTACTTCCATTGGAAGCATACGTAATGTTGTTAGGTTTGTGAGGTCTTAACCTCAAAGACTTGCCAAGTTCAAGGAGTGCATAGAGTTTGCTGGAATTTCATCTCAAAAACTTGTGTGTCTTGATGTTCCTACTAGATGGAACTCAACATATATGATGCCGGATGCTGCGGAAAGGTTTCAATTAGCATTTGAAAAGCTTGAATTTGAGGAATCAAGCTATTTGGAATACTTTGGGGCTGCTGGTCCCCCCTCTAGTGTAGCTTGGGAGAAAGCACTGGCCTTTGTGAAATTTCTTAAGATCTTCTATGAGGCCACAAAGATATTTTCATCTTCTTTGCATATGAACATACATTCTGCATTCCACCAATTGGCCTCAATCCATTTTGAACTTATGTAGCCCATCATGAACATTAATTCTGTTTTCAGTGACATGGGAAAAGATATGAAGGAAAAATATGACAAGTATTGGGGAAATATTAAAATATTAATCAAATGATTTATTTTGGTGTCATTCTTGACCCCCGTCATAAGTTTAGGTATGTGGAGTGGTCATTTCAAGACATGTACAAAGATGATCTAAATTTTTCCAATCAATTGACAACTAGTATAAAACATGATTTGCATAAAATGTATGATTGGTATGTTGTAACACACGAGCAACAAAATAGGCCTAGGAAAACCTCTCATGCTCCATCGGAGGGGAGTTCATATGTAGAAACATCTAGTCTTGCTAAAATTTCAGCACATTTGGCAGGGGTTGATGCTTTTAAGAAGCATTTGAAGGAAAAAAATTCCATTGATTAGAAAAATGAGCTTGAGATGTACTTGGCTGAAACATGTGTAGATAGGGATGACACATTCAATTTGCTTGTGTGGTGGAAGCAAAATTCCTCTAGGTTTCCCATATTGTCAAGCATGGCTCGGGATGTTTTGGCCACTCTTGTTTCTACTATGGCTTCAGAAAGTGCTTTTAGTACCAGAGGTAGAATGTTGGACACATTTAGGAGCTCTCTAAACCCCGAAATGGCAGAGGCACTGATATGTGTTTAAAATTGGTTGAGGTCCTCTCTCTACCAATTGAATGACCTCAATTCGATTGAGGAGTTTGAGACATCTGCCAAAATTGTAACAGGTACTTGTTTCTAATTATTTTCTAGAGCTGAATGTTTTTGTGTATATGTCTCTGCATGTAAGTTAACTTGAATGTTTTTTGTCCATGTTTCTAAGAATTTCATCAAGGATCATCACATTTAGGAGGGGTTGGAGCAATTGGAGCTGGAGCTGGAACTGGAACTGCAAATGCAGTTGGAGCTGGTCCGTATTCTCAATCATAACCAATGAATATTGGTTGTGACTGAGAAGTTATTAAGGTACCTGTTCCTTGTACTGCGTTGTCAATTTTTTTTATACTTTATTATGTTAATGTTATTTACTAATTTTGTATTTTATTATCTCTTGATAGTTGTAACACTTTTGGCCATTTTGGAGTCATTTGTGAGACATGATTCATTCACAATCTGCTTGGTATATCAACTATGATTGTTTTGGTAATAGGAGTTCCTTCTATTTTATTTTTTGCTATAACATAGATAACAAATAGCATATTTTGTTCTTTATTTGATTGTTCAACTTTCTGTAACTATAGAGACACAGAAATAGCTGTCACTGTGAGGATTCCAGTTGGGTGGTGGATTGCTTTTGATCCTGATCCTCCAGGACCATTTATTGGAGGAAGTCTTGAAGCATAATGCATTTTAATGGGCTCAGTAGGTTTCACTTTCACTAAATTATCTCAAGATTGTTAGCATAATTGCAACTTTGTTTTTCCTTCTGACTATATGCCTAATTATTATGTTGCATTCGATGGATTTACAGGCTGGCCCACTTCTCCAGATTATATTTCACAATCATTGCATGTTATTGAATTTTTAATTTCTACGTATGTTTTAATTCTTCAAATATAATTTGAGATATTGTCCTTATTATTTTATAAATACTTGCCATTATTTTATCTGCTGAATACACTTGTGAGGATCAGTAAATATATTGAATTCTAGACATATAATGTACCAAATAACTGTTATGCAGTAAGAGAAACAACTTTTAGCATTAAAACCCTGAATTTGATATATAAATGGTGGCCTAGTAGTATCATTCAGCTTTTAGCTTCCTTTAAAATTATTCCCTGTGCTTACTGAACAGAGATTTTCAATTGCAGATAACCAAGACACCCTGCCTTGATGGGAATTGAGCTACTAACTGAACAATCTGCTGCAACAGTTTCATTACATATTTTAACTTCATATTATAAGTAGGGCTACCAAATTGTTTATAAATCTTACTTATTTTGTCCTTGTAATGTTGGGTACTGTTTACTTATATTTAGTACTTGAAATTTAGGTGATCATATCAATATTGGGCTATTGGCCCTCACTGTTGAAAAATAATGCTACAATAGTTTCCCTATTTTTGGGCGTGAACCAATTAGTATTGCAAAATGGGCCAATATAATTATATAGAGATCAAGGCTTGTATTCAACTTAAGTCTTAACTCTTAAAAAATGAACAAAAAAATAAAATAAAAACAGAAACTGGTTAATTTTTTTATTAGGCCCACAAAAATAACACGGCCCAATGATGTATTATACCCGTCCTAACCCACCCAAATAACCCGCCACCCGACCAATCCGCCAGTTCAATTGGGGGAAATGGGCCATTTTTTCACTCAACAGTTTGCTACGGATTGGGCATTTTGGGCCTGAAACCGATCGAAACCGACCGCTGCTCAGCCCTAACATCAGAGCTTCGCCTGGAAGCCATGGCTTAATGCAACAACAATAAGAACAGACGTTCCATTGACCATGATACAACTATCAAGAGACTTGACGATACCTCTGGGGTCTTTCTCTCTCTACACGAGAAGTGTTGACGTCAAACTGGTTGTTCACGATGGAGTTTCACCTCGACTCAGCTTCACCTGCTGCAGCACTTCTGACAACCAACCAGCACCTCCGCCTTCGGATCACAACCCGAACAACGACATACATGTAAAGCATAGGGAAGCATGCACAGAAGGTAAGAAATGCTACAATATCATGCAAAGGGAGATCACGTAGCATATAACACATCAACATGCACAACAGCAAGCACAACCAGCAAACACACCCATCTCTCGAGTTCACCACAACAGTCAACCTCCAAGTTATCACAACTAGGGATCACCGCTTACTCTACATGCACAACGGAGTTTACATGATTGGCCAATTCTACAACGCACACTCTTACCATGGAATACAACAGTCAACCTCCAACTGTGAGGAATGACAATCCATTCTCCAACTGCGAAGGTGGATGTTCACCAAGTAAGAATGGCCCCTCCAACTGCGAGGAGTCGGACGTTCAGGTAACCGCCTCCTGAGTTTCGAAGACAGTGCAACAGTGGTTCCTCCAACTGCGAGGAGCACTATCTCCCCGAGCCCCTCCAACTGTGAGAAGACCCGAGAAATTATCCAACTGCGAGAAAGCACCTACATCCCTCCAACTGTGAGTTCAGCCATCTTAGTCGCCCCGGAGTGTCCACCTCGAACACTAACCTCGTGTGACAACCACTCAAATTGTTGTTGCAGTTGTACACACGGCTTTCACCACAGAAATGCAAATGCTATGATTACGCACCCATCATCTCAACAACGTCTTAACCACAACTTAGCCAACGTCTCAAGGTCCGCATCCTCCAACTGTGAGGATGTCGCTCTCTTACTATGAGAGCCACCTTCAACTTAGATCAACTGGCTTACAACATCAACTACAAATCCAACCACTCTATCCTTCTAACAACACACCAACCGTCTCCACCGTTAATCAAAATCACATCAATCACAATCACATCAACATACCATAGTATAGCAGCATATCATCATTGCAGGCATACCAACTAGTAATTAAGCATGTTATCACAACAAGCATCTCATCTAACATTTTATCATGCACGACATCATTTACTCATGTTCTCGGTTATCACAAATAGCCATACATCCTTAATCAACAGTTCCCTAACCTAGGGTTTCCAATCTTAACGGCGATAGCCCAAAGTAAGCTAAACCTAGGGTTTAGGTACTTTATCGGGGCTCAACCACTAGTAGGGTTTGAGGATCCCTACACCTGTCAACAGTTATACAGTACGCCTACAATTCCCAGATATATGTGGTTTCTTCCTCCTCACCTGGTAATTCGCTCTAGTACACTCTTGTATCCACGGACAGCCTCGACCCTCGATCTCACGAGCATAGCGAGCACAGCCGCGACCACCACGAGCTCTGCACCACCTATAGCAGCTGCGGCTGCTTTACCAACAGGAGCACTACCACGTCCTCGAACTTTTCCCCTTGACGAATTACAAAGGTAAATCGGCAGAATCGAAGTAGATGAAGAGCTAATCATGAACACACTAACAGAATTGTAATTAGACGAACGAACAGGTCATAAACTTGTATCAAAGCTCTCAACTCTCTTAATCTCTCTCTCAGTTTCGTTCTCACTGTTTTGGGGAGTAAGAATTCGTGCAAGTTTACAAATGACAACTATTTATAGAAGTTACCCTCGGCTGACAACGCTTAAGCGTTCTGGATCTCAACGCTCTAGCGTTCCAGCGCTTGAGTGTTAGCTCTCTCATCGCTTGAGCGTTAACGTTTCCGCATCGCCCTTCCAATGCCAGCTGCGATGCGTTTTGACACATGTCACTTTCTGTCCCATCAGTGTCAATCAACGGGTCAGAGTGACCACGCTTAAGCGTCCCAACTCTCTATGCTAGAGCGTTAGCACGCTTGAGCGTCCTCCTGGCCCACGCTTGAGCATTCTGCTCTGGATCACTTGTTCTTCATCCTTCTCTTATCCAATTCAAACCCATCCCTTAACACACCCTCTAAGCATACTTCCAAGCATAAAACACTCCAAGCATACTTCCAAGCATAAAACACTCCACAAGCCTAGTCACATATACATCCATATATCAATTAAGGTGATGAAAATGAGGATGTTACATCCCTCGGATCAACTGTGGGATACTTCTTTTGACTTCTCCTTTACGGAGAGACAAGCGAAAGAAATAGAAAGGTGTGGATAGATCACCCCCTCCTAGTCTCTTCACTCATCACCTTCTAACCAGGACCCATCAAACGAGACCTAATAGGGACTACTGTTGGCGTTCCTATGGAAGACATAGCAGGAGTTGCCTCAGACGCAACTCTACCAACAAGCGGCCTGTCCCCAAGAGAGGGAAGAGGCACTGAACACAATGGTGAAAAGCCCACCTAGCGTTCCACTCACAACCACAGCCTTGACGGCAAATGACATGAAGACAAGCGATGAAGCGGTTAAGAACCCTTCCTCTACGACCCTTACGGATGGTGAGTGTGGCTCTTCACATGTTCGTTGCTAGAAGCCCATTATGACTAGATGTCCGAATGCCATAATCAATGGGAAACTCGGCAGAGAGATGCATCTGAAGCTCCGGATGAAGTCTCGGTATCACAACCTTCTTGGAAGACAACCAGAGAAGTACACAATGATGCAATACAAAGTAATGAGGTGAGATTCCCATTCATCAACACAACACATGGCAGAAGCAAATATGGTACGACACGCAAGATAAAAAAATACTAGTCATGCATATCATACATCTCAATATCTCATATTATTCAATCAACAGAATAAGACATCATCAACACAGGATAATAATGTATCCATCAACAGTCATGCAATGCAATGTGATGCACATGACTCAATGTCATATGCCACAAGGGTAAAACGCTGACCCCTACTCCATGGAGCTAACAAACGTTGGAGAGAGTGAATGGGAGGACAAGTTCCGTGTATGCCAGCCTTTGGCAAGATGCTACAATAATCGTAACGTGCACGTATCTGGCTTTTACGGAAACACTCTACACCAAACGTGAAAAGTACGACATCTAGTCAGAGATGTCACAACAGTGAACGAAATACCACGACACAGAAGAATCACCAACTGGTCATTTATGGAAGTCACCGTAAGATTTGTAACAGCCCACTTTAGGGTCGCGATTATTTAACACAAGACGAACGAAATGCGGAAATATATTAACATATAATGAGCTTACCGAAAATATGGGTTTTCTTTTTTTTTCTTTATACTCAAGTTTCGAAAACAGATAAGGATGCTTGTGCTCATAAGAACAAATACTCGTAATCATAAACAACATTGAAACAAATAAAAGCTTCCCATAATACATATATACAAAACTCACAGTTTTCAACATCTAACTACAAAAGAAAGTAACCAACATAAAGACAACTCAACCTACACTACTTGGAGACGCAGCTCCACAACATAAAGGGGAAGGGGGTACATCCCAAAAATACAGATGCTGGGGAGACACAGGAGACTGGCCCAAAATAGACACTACACTACTCGTCGGAGTAGTACTCCTCTGGATCCTCCTCCTCCTCGTCCTCCAAGGCCTGCATGTCAAACCCACTTATGATCTGTTCCGCATACCAGAGCATCTCCTCATCAGTCCTCATCCACCACGCATCCTGACTCGCGCGGGCAGGGGCTACCTCAGGAACGTCCTCCGTCACATATTCGAGTACTTCCTCTTCCTCCTACTCCTCCATCTCCTCATCGTCAGACGAGAGGATAATGAGGGGAGTAAAAAAGGATACCTTGGTATGAGCCGGTGTGCTCTTGCGAGCAGTCATCCTCCAATTCGCCCGCTGGCGAGGAATCTGAGGATGTAGCTCGGAAGGTACATAGGCAGGCCCTGGGGGTGGGACAACAGAGACAGAAGGGCCAGCAGCAGATACAGGTACGGCAGAAGTAGACGGTGTAGTAGGTGGAGGTGGCATGGAAGCAGGGTCGACGTGCACGTCCCTGGGTTCCTCCCGTTGAACTGCAGGCTGGGTAATAGGCAGTCTCGGACGATCAGCAGGTGGTGGTGGTGGCTGGGTGATCCTTGAGCTACCATCACCACTAATTCGTAAGGTGCAAACTCTCTCGGACAGGCTCGTCATGGAGAAAGGTAACTCCCTCCTACTCGTGAGACTCATAGCTCCAATATAGGTGCGACGTCCATCAGGATGGATCGTCCAAGCCTCCACTCCATCATGAAGTGTCAAGTCGAAGGTCAAACGGGAAGGTGGATTACTCGCCATGTCTATTCACCATAGCAAGATGAAAATCACACGAGCAGGGTAACAACAGAAGTAATGAAGTGAGATTCCGCATATCACACAACCAGAACAGCAGTGATAAAAGTCATGCCTACACACACCCAATCGGCATACAGCGCATGGGCTTTCACAACATAACAATTAATTATATGGCATCACAGTTAATATATCAATCAACAATAATATGGGTCAAATATCAACTTAAGTATGCAATGACACCAATGCAACATGACTCAGACCCCTACTCCATGGAGCTAAACATATCAAAAGTGAGTGATTGGGAGAACATTGTCTGCTTTATCTCAGCCCACTGTGCCACATCTAAAGATTGGAATCATTATACCGGCTCACGCCAGACGTCCTTTACCCAAATCATGATTTGTCCGGTGTCCAGTCAGGATGTCAGCGTTTTTCGATAGGTCACCCATGACACAGAGGAGCTACTTTCTGGCCACATGTGGTCTCCCCAACCTCAACGTCCTCAAGATCTTCACGATCGTCATCTCCAACAATCGAACCGCACAAAGGTGTAAGCTTAACTCTCGGGCACAACGCCCAACTCATGTACAGATGTGTATGCATGTTCAAGAAAATGCCACAACACAGCACGTACTACTCCATCATTGTAGTACCACATTTATCTCTTGATAAACCATAGGGCACCCCTACGGGACCCACTTTCACACGACTTGCCATCAATCACCCATCCTTGGTTCCGTTCCTTGCTATCACGTACCACCTCGTCGTTCGTAACACGATGCTCATGTCTTACGATATATTAGTCCATAACCTAGATGTATTATGGAGGATAGGATCTACAAGGATCCCCCTTATCAATCTTCTCACTTGTCTATCAAAGGAACATTACTTATTCTTTATAAGTAACTCTTAGTTATTACACGTTATGGATTCCTTAGATGACCTAAATCATCAAGGGTGTGGAACATGATTTTGTCATGACCATTTGATGTTAGTACATGTCTTTTACTAAGTCTTCATGAGTCCATTTTGGAGCTCAAATAGATTCTTTTAGGAGATAACGCGCGTTTACGCTATTATGGTAAAAGCTCCAAAGTACTATCCTTTATAGTAAGGTAGTTGATGAAGTTTCCTTTGTTAAGCATAGCATGAAAACTCTACACAATTTCTCATAGGGTATCTAATTAGTGTAAAACTCTTTTTAAGTGGTTTCCTAGTTCTATTACTTAGTGTAAAAGAAAATATACTTCCTACTTGAAATCACCGTTTTCGTTTTCAAATGAACTATAACTTATATAATTTTGGAAAGTTCTAAAAGGTAATACTAGTGTAAAACTCTTTGTTTTTAAAGAAAGGCTTGTAAGGATCCTATCTTCTCAAAGAAGTCTTACAAACCAAAAAAAAAAAAATCCTTGAAAACCATCTTGACTAACTATGAAACTCTTGGTTCTTGAAAATCTTTTCTTCAAAAACAACTTGTTAAAATAAATGGTTGATCGACATCAAACCAACCAATTCTTAAAATAATATTCACATGAGGTCAAAACACTTATTTCACAACACATGGTTCTTTGGAACCAAAACTTGATTTCTTTGGAAACCTCTTCAATTTATATGACTCTTATACTTTAATATGAACTCATTAGACCCCTTAACATTAACATTTTAAGATCCTAACCCTTACTATCTATGTCAAGACCGAATGCCCTATGGAAGTAGGATAGGTTTCATTGTTTTGCTTTGTCTTCTTGGAACCATTTTAAGTTCATTGAACCATTACTTAAACATAGAAACTTTGGCTTCCCTCCTCAACATCATAAGGCCGAACCTTGCATATCCATTTTCAACTAAAATGAAATCATCCAACAACATCCAAAGTAGCTAGAAAATAATATCAACATATAAGCATGTCATCAAGGCAACTTAGAAGATGAACAAGCTCAACATTCTAAAATCTTATCCTTAGGTACTAGCATATACAAACACAATCATCATATCAACACAACAACATAACATAATATGACAACAAAGTAAAGAACTTTATAAGGAAACCCTAGATCTAGGGTTTTACTTCAACAAAACTAGGAGGCCTGTATCACCACCATTTTAGGTGTGACTCCCCCATTACCTTTGTGAAGCTTCCTTGAAGAGAATGAAGGGAAAACTTGGTCACCAACACAAGCCAAAACCGTGGCCTATAGAGAAAAGAACAAGACCATGAACTTTGATTTCTCATCAATATGATCAAGGTAAGACAAAGGTACATTTAAAGAGTAAGAGTGTAGGAGGAACAAGGTTATAAAGTTAATCTTAAGAAAAGTATAAAACAACTTCAAGAAGCTTGAAACCTCCTTGAATGATTCTTGAATAACTTTGAGTAAACAACTTCAAATGAAGAAATTCCAAAGATGAAAGTTATTTAGATAAATGAGATAAACAAGAATATGAAGTCAAAATGATGAAATAAGATGAGTGTGAGCACTCACCAAGATTGGCCGAACCTTAGAGAGAAGTGAGAGAAGAGAGAAAGTCTTGAACTTTGGTGTTTTGAGTGAGAAGTGTAGGAATAAGAGAAATGAAGTGTTTTTGTGCATATCATGCATTAAATGGCCGAATAAACTTTGTAAAAGAGTGGGAAAATTAAATCAAAACTTAAATCAAATGTGTCATAAGAATGGAGGGTTTAGATTACACAAGGACAAATGTTGTCAAGTAATGGTGATATTGGTACAAGATTAACTAGAATTGGTTAAAACACTTTTTTTACAAATGGTTAGTGTCATAACCTTATCTTGAATCAAGGAAAAGGAAGATTTTAACTCTTCCTAAAGATAGATGGCCGAATGGCCTCTTAATGTAACTAGAATAGTTACATTTTTCCATTTAGTTAGGAATAGGGTGATTAGGGTTTTTACCAAAAATGGATAATTGGTTTTTACTACTTTTGGTAAATTTTTGGGTTTTAAGAAAACTAATTCTCTTCATTAGGAATAATCAACAAGGTAATGGAAAAGGTAATTCAATATTACATTCCACTCCATTTCCCGTTTCCCGGTCTCCGGCACGTAAAACGAGAAAATTACTCGATACCGATCAAAATAGAACTTTTATTGATTTTCGTCTCATAACGACAAAATCAAACTTCACCACAACATAACCATGGATATAAAACCATCATATAAACATCCACATATATATATATATATATATATATATATATATATATATATATATATATATATATATATATATATATATATATATATAGTCATACCAAACATAAGTAGCAATCACAATGTAATGGTGATTATAACCGGTTACAAAAAAACGGGGGTGTTACAAGATTCGCACCCGCATCAAGGTGTAAGCTCAACTTCTAGGCTCAAGGCCTTGCTAACTCATGCATAACAATGACAATGCATGCTTACACAAAAGCAGATGCGATAAAATGTCTATCCACTGGATAAACCTCATGATTCTTCAAGAATCTTGCTGTTAGAAGGCTTACACAGATAACATGTGTAACACCCCCCTCGGGTGCTACGTACTTGAACTCAAATGCGGAAAATATCATGAGAATAAAACGTTGGTTGCTTTCAAAAAATAATTTAGCTATGTTCGAAAACGCGATTTCTAAACATTTTCTGTATGCATAGGCAAAACAACTCAAGACGAAGAAATAATTTCATATCACATGCTCATAATTAAGGTGCATAAAACATAAACATAACATAGGTTCAGGTCTGATATATATCCTATTACAGACTTAAGAACGTAAATTCAACATACATGCAGTAGAATATATAAAACTGCTTCAAAATAAAAGACTCCTAAGCTGATTGGCTAGAAGTAGCCATTGGGATATAACCCAAAGTCGGCTCCTTCAAAAGTCTCTGTCATCCGAGTCCTCACGTGCCTGCGGGGACCTATGAACAACATCTGTACATGTGTTCCAAAAACACAACAGGGTGTCCAACATGTACAGGCAAAGGTGAGATACTCATATAAAGTTTATCACGATAACCGCACAAGCGACAAACAACAGTATAAACATCCACAGATAAATACAGTTATAGAAACAGTTATTTATATAACAATATCTCAAACAACATCATGAGTTATAATAATGCATGAGACTTCCATATCATCTTTCTAATTCATGTACTCCGAAGATTCTTACTACCCTTCATCCAGCGATAGGCCGTAGTAACACCCGTAACACAATTGTCCTCATGAGTCGACCTCTCTATTTAGATCCGAACTCCAATTGTTCCAAGGTACCACGTCATAACCATATCCTGAATACTCCAGTCTCTGATTGGGTTCATTCGTGCTTGGCAGCCGATTTACCACGGCACGGGGTTGCTACGCCACCGGCCACTTGTGGGATCTCAGACACAGAATGCCCCTATAGACCCAGCGGTCTTAACTGGTTAAATTCTCAATTGCTTGAGTTGTAGCTCGGTTCCAAATGGCACGTCTGCCGGTTCATGCATGTATACAGAAAGTTTTATGTTTTTCTTTGCGTTCATTCTTTCAAATGTCGAGACATAAAGTCCACGACTCGTTTCAAAAGGCATTAAGCCCACTCAAATCAAAAACACAGGACACAAAGTCCGAGTGCTCAATCCACAAAACACTAGCCCGACGTCTCGGTCACTAGGTTTGGTTTATCTCAAAGGTTCATCATTTTTTTTATTTTGGTTTCATTTTCTCAAAACACTTTGGAAAACAAAACACGCTTCAAGTTTCTTGAAATAAAACATCTTTTTGATCAAAGAAGACATTCTCCGAGGAAAAAGATTTTTTCGTAAACAAAACCGTTTTCTAAAGGTTTTACGCCTTTTTAGAATGTTTTACTGAAACAAAACACGTTTTACACGACTTTCCACAAAACCACTTTTTCTTTTCAAAAGAACATAACTTTTTGAAATAGGAAACTTAACTTTTCTTGAAAAACAACACGTTTTCCAAAAACCACTTTTGGATTTCAAAACGCGTTTTTCAAAACTTTGATTTCGGATTTCGAGACTTTTAATAATTATCGAGACATAGCCAGTCCTATGCTCATCCAGGATATATATATATATATATATATATATATGTATCAACAGTTCAACAATAGCATATACTTAAATCAAGGCATCCATGCCACAGTTATATCAAATAACCAATTATACACAACACTTAACATCCAATCAATCTAGGATATAAGTATACATATACATCAAGTCTTAATTCAATCATAACACACTAATCAATTATATTCCATGAGGCTACCAAACTCAAAATGAACTACCTCCCTTTACCTCCCTAAGATGCTCAACCCAAACTTGAACGATTCTCGGTTCCGGCTCTGGTTTCGTCCGCGTCACCTAAGACAATCAAACACAATACAATTCAAACAACAAATCAACATCAATATGCAACATCAAAACATAAATTTTCCTTCCCCTAAAAGGTTCAAGGTTCGGCCAAGAAAAGATAAAAAGGCTAGGGATCTCCTTTGGTTCCAAACTTTTGGATGGTTGATTCATGAACTTGGTTAACACTAATACAAGTCCTATGACTCAAAAATGTGAAACAAAACTCAAGGTTTTGTCACATGACGGTTTCGGCCATTTTGGGCAAATGAGGTTAGAAATTGATTTGGTTTTCCATCACTTGGATTCAAGTACAATAGGAAAGCTAAGGATGGAATCAAGATTTAGAAATCAAAAATTTGATGAAAAACACTATTCATCACCACTACTAGGGTTTGGCCACTTTGGGGGTTAAGAGCTAGGATGAGAATTGGATCATGAGCTCTTGAGTTTAGTTAGAGAATGATGAAGCGAGTTCAAAGAAATTGGTTTCCCATTAAAAGGATTTTTCTACAATTTCCTATGAATTTTCAAAGATTTGGATCTTAAAAACGATTTTCATGAAAGTGGATTTTGATCACAGGATTGAGAGAGATTCAAGAAGCTAGGAGATCATAGAAGTGATCTTACCTAAGAATGGATGAAGATTGATCAAAGATTCAAGGTTTTTCTTCAAAGTTTCAAGGATTTCTCAAGGATTCAATGGTGGTTTCTCTCAAAGGAAGAAGATGAATTTCTTGGTGTTCTTGGGCTGACTTGGTGCGTGAAAATGGGGCTGATAAGGGCAGTCCATCCTTCTTAACAATTCACTTAAGGGCAAAAAGGTCATTTGGTTCAAGGGTAAAAGGTGAAAAAGGTTAAGTTAGGGGTATTTTGGTAATTTCGCGTCCAGATTTTCCCGAACGTCATGACGACTCTGGCATGCTCTCCCAAGTGATATAACATGATGTGGTATCAAGATTATCCTTTGTCGGGTCCTGGTAAGTCCATACGCAGCTTCGTTCTCCACCCGATTGAAGATTTCGCTCGAACGGAGGTCAGGAAGTGATTTTTTTGTGAAATTTAACCAAAACGTAGAGAATTGAATTCTAAGACTTACTGTCTCGTTCACGGGTCCATCTGAGGTCCCCTGAGCAGTAAAATCATACTGTCAGTTTAAAAACGCATACCGGATTTCGTTTGAGTTTTCGACTCAAAACTTAATCGTAGCTTCCTACGATATCGTTGAGCATGACTGTGGTCTCGGAATATTTTATTTCCATTCCTAAGACCTCGAATAAAATATAAGTTCATAAATACTGATTAATTAGGAAAACTCGAAAATCGGGATGTTACAACATGTGTTAACATTTATTCTCTGAATAAAACTCATAATTTCATAGCAATCTTCTCATATAGATCTTTCACTATTAAAGTATTTTAAACTCTCATCCACAGGATAATCTCGTGATCCCTCTGGGATCGAGTAATCACAAGACTATAAAGGTAGACGATGTTCTCGGGTCCAACTCACTGTCCCGTCATCGAACTACTGTTCCAAACCAAAACGTTTGATGTTTGTGTTTGTGTCTTATGATATATTTCTTGAGTCCTAAATTTCTTATGAAGAAGGATTGAGAATCCTCTAGTTAAGTCTTAGATCCTTTCTAAGTCCGAGGGTACTTGTCTTTCAAGTAATAAAATACATCTTGATTCACTTAAGTCTTATGAATCGATTGATGAATGGATCATCAATGGTATTGCATATGGTCTTGTTTCACCATGTCCTATACTTTCTTTCACTCCAAGTTAATTACTCAACTTAGGGTTTTACACTTAGGAAAATCCTTAGCTTTGAGTTCAAAACTCTTTTGCAAAAAGGTGAGTGCATAACACTTATTTGTTTCATACCTTGGCAAGGTGCCTTAGTACCTTTGATTCAAGTCTTGTACTTTGAAAACATTATTTCAAAAGCTTTGCAGTTTCAATTATACTGAAAGTTGGAA
Organism: Ammopiptanthus mongolicus; assembly: GCA_039655645.1. Lineage (NCBI taxonomy): Eukaryota > Viridiplantae > Streptophyta > Magnoliopsida > Fabales > Fabaceae > Ammopiptanthus > Ammopiptanthus mongolicus. Next base: position 47,250,969 of record CM077351.1, on the reverse strand, counting down.
GTTGGAGTTTAAAACTCTTTTGCATTAACTAAAGAAGAGTAATCTTCTTAAGTCCAAACCTTTTTTAATCTTGAAATCATTTATACTTAAACTTGAAAATAGATATTACATTGAAATCAAATATTGGTTTTACGTTCAAAACCTACTTAGTAACCGAATGTTACATAAGATTTTCTCAAAGTTGTTTGTTATTGAGAACATTTGATTCATTAATTTTCAAACCATCATTTGATTTACTTAAGCCATAACTTAAGATCAAAATACTTTTCCCTTGTTTTAAGAATCTCTTGAATGAATATAAGGTTGTGTTTCATTCAAATAATGTTTCTTTGTTTTGCTTTGGTTCACTGTTCATTGATGCCATTTTTGAATTGTAAAATCATTTAAGTTTGATTGAAGTTGAAAATCCTTTTTATTTATGCTTTGGCCGAATCCTATACTATGTTTAATGTGAAGATTTTTATTCACCAACATCCATCATAAGCAAGATTAATCATTAATGCATCAACATGAATAATAACATAACATCCAAATCCAAAATTCAACACAAAACCCGTACAGAATTTTCAACATTTCGAGCATCAACTTGGGACAAATAATTGATTGATCAAACAAATTCGGATTTCATCAAATGATGACTCATATGAAATCTTAGGATGTCAACGTTTTGGCTATAAAAATTATTTTCACAAAAAGTAACCGACTTAGTAAATTTTAACGAAATAAGTCATTGTAGTCAGAATCCAAGACAGATATTTATGCTTAGATTGAAATAGGTTTTTCAAGGGTCAAATATTCATACAACCACACAAAATTTGTCATCAAAATGAAGCCCAAGATATCTAGTTTCAGGATCAAAAATAATTTTTGAAATCCAAGATCTATTTTGAGAGAAAAACCGAAATGACTCACACAAGGTCAGATCCGAAATCACATTTTCACAAATTTTTTTCAACAAAAAGATGGAGGAACCCTAGGTTAGGGTTTTCCCACACATAAAGGTTATTTTCAACCATTCAAACACATCAATGAACACAAATCAAGCCACAAATAAATATTACAACATTGTTCTCATAGAGAATCAAATAGACAAAGTAGAAAACCTTTGGTTTAGGGTTTTCCCCAAACCAAACTCATAAACCATTTTCACAACCACCAATGTGGTGTGATGTGGTTCACTTCCCCATTACCTTAATGAAGATCTTTAAGATGAGCTATTACAGTCTTGAATTCGTGGACGAAATCTCCTCAAGAAGGAGGGAATGATGTGATCATAGGAGCATAACCTACACAAGGACATAACTTTGGAACATTTGTAATAGAATAGCTTTTTCCAATAAGTTGTATTACATAATCACTTAAATTAGTTTAGGACTTCATAATAAAAGTGCTTTTCCAAATACGCACTTTAAGAGAACTTAGCTACTTGGTGATGACAACCAAATTAGTGGGTTGCCTTGTTGATGATCTTAGGTTGAATTATCAAGCAGAATTGGTTAAACTACCAATGAAACTTAGGAAAACAAGTAGTGTTCAATTCAAGAAAGAAGGAAACAAGAAAATGGATGGAGATGAGAAAGGGGGAGAGGCACCACAAATCCAAGGGGATTTGATAAGCCTAGTGAAGATCGCCACAAAAGTCTTGGACTCTTGATAAGATCAAGGGGCTGACTCAATCAAGAACCTTAGAGAGACAATACCCTCACAATTGGATTCAATCCAAAATCAACTTCTTAGTTACCCTTCATTCATAGAACTCGAATTACATATAGGGGATGGGGCTGGATAGAATATGCATACAAAGGGTCATCACTAGATGACAAAACCCCATTCATGAACATCCCATAAAGTGGTGTAATAAAAGCTTTTACTCATCCACTAAGTGGCTAAATAACTATCCTACTTAAGTGACTAATAAAAAGTGGTTCCACATCTTCTAAAGGAGTTACCTAATCATGCAAGCCAAAGATTGCCCTTCTAGAAGCTTCCCATTTTCATGCATCCTCATGAAGTGGGCTTGGTCATCATACAAACTTAGTGTAGCCCATACTTCATGGACACCAAAGTGAAGTTCCCCCAAAATTGGTTCCACACAAAGTCTTTTACATTTTATTCAACTAGAAATAAAACTAGTAAATGGGCTTTGAAGAAGCTCACGCCCATCAACATCATATGTCTTCAAGATGGATGAGACAAGTAACCAATTTGGGCTCCACTCCATCAAGACTTGGGCTTGTTTCCATCAAGGTTGTCACCAGTTGGTTTAAGACTTCTTGGGCTTTCTTGATCCTTGCCCTTGTCATAGGTCCTCCAAGTTCTTGTAGTGCTCCTTGGTCCAAGTTCCTTCTTTGGGCTCATATCACTTGGGGTTAGGGAGATTGGGCCAATTTGGGCCACAAAATCACAAATGGGCAAGTCAAATCATTTCAAGTCCAAGAAATCAGCTTCACCGTTTTGGATGTAACTTGAGTTTTAGATGTCCGATTGAGGTGCTCTTTAATGCGTTGGAAAGCTTAAAGAGTTATCTACAAATCGTATTGCTGGACTCAAGACCAAGTTCGGCCTCTTGAATTCATAAAACTGGCCTTTACGTTGAGGATGCAGGTCTAGACGGATTTGACTTAATTAGGCTTGTAATTGGGCTTAAGAGTGTTCCAAGCCCATTAGATTAGGAAGGTGCAGCCAAGGCTTAATTAGATGATCTTCCCTCCATTTGCTTTCCTATATAAAGAGTTCATGTACTTCAATTTGGAATTAATGAATCATTTGTGTAGTTTCTCATATTTGAGATTTGTGAGAGTTGAGAGAATCCTCTCTAGCTTGGTTCAAGAGTTGAACCTTTGATTCTTATCTAGAGTTCCAACACTCTAGTGTCGAATCCTCCTCAAGCCTTATCATCCAATCCTCCACCATGGATTGAGCTTGTGGCGCCTTCATCCCTTTCCCCTCCATTTGTGCTTTCTTCTTCCTTTTATGTTAATATAATTGCTTCTCTTCATCTCTTTTTGCTTCATTGAATTCTCACTTGAGATTCAATTTCTATGATGTTCTTCATTGTTTTCAATTGCTAGTTACTTTTATAGATTCAAATTCAAAGAAAGATCCTAAAAACTTCATGATCTATGCTAGATCATATCATGAGCAAAACTCCAAGCTTTGGAATCAAGAGATGGCCGAACCTATAGGTGTAGGAAAAACAAGATTTGAAACTTGTTTTGCAAAAACAATGAACTAGAAGAAGTCCACTCAAGATTTAAAGTAAGGGAATGAAGAGAAGAATGAAGGTCAAGGCTTACCCAAGGAAGAAGACTTTGAAGATCGAGATGGTTTTCTTGAAGGTCAAGAACAAACTTCCTCCAAATGAAGAACTTCCGTCACCAAAGATGATCTAGAGATCCAAACTAGAAGACCTATGGTCTTAGAATTAAAACATGAAATTTGGATGGTGATTTAGAGAGAGATGCCGAATACAGATATAAGAGAGAGAAGAGAAGATTTGAAGAACATAGAGAAAGTGAGCTTTTGATCTTTGAGATATAAAATGATAAGTGTTTTTGGTGCTGTAATAAGGTCTTGGCCGTGTGGCCTATTATCATGGAGTCCAAAAATTAGTTGATGTGTTTATGATTAATGAATTGATTATGTGTAAGCAAATGGATGGCCAAGATCAAACAAGGACAATGTGTTGTTGATCCCACACTTAAAGTAGCTAAGATTAACCAAAAATGGTTAAATTAGCTTTCTCGATAAAAGGAAAGGATGATTGGTTATTAACCAAAGATTAATATGGTTTAGGAAAACATGAAAAATAGTCATGAACTACTCCCGGCTCTGGGCCAGATCAACTTCCCAGCCCCGAGCCAGATTACTCCCCGGCCCTGGTATGCATCCCAAGGTAAAGCGGCCCCGATTAAAATAATAATATTTTTACCGATTCTGACTCAAAACAGCATAACAGGCTCAAAACAATATTTTGTGATTGTTAAGCTCATATTTGAAATTCAAATATGAATTTTCAATCATAAACTATTATTATGATTATGATTAATCAAATTATGTTCTTAGTCAAGTTATTCACACAAACATTTAAAAAAACAGATATATAATTTTTGGGATGTTACAGAGGCAGACAGTGCAGGAAGTGTTGGCGCAACCAGATGCAATGATGTAGACTTTCCTGTAGATCCTCCCACTTAATGAGCTGACCCCTTTCCATACGAATTTAGCGCAGGCCAGCTCCAATCGGCCCAGATGACCCCTGCTGAGGAGTAGCAACAAGAACAACATAACAACCAACAACATCATCCACCTCATGACCCCTCTCACAATTATTCAGAATATTAGGATTTATATTTTTTATAATTTCATTTGTTGAATCTTTTTATACATACATTATTCTTTACATTTAATTAACTTTAAATTTTTTATAGTTTATTTAAATATTTTATTTGGATTTAATTTATTTGAATTTGTTTATATTTTATTTTCACATTTAATTTTTATTTTTTTTATAACCTAATTTTTTTTATTTTTACTTGTTTATAAAAATAATATTTGGACCATTACTTACCAACGATGGGATCATAGGTAATCCGAAAACATATTATTGACGGAAAGGTCGTTGATCGGTAACTTAGACACACCTACAAAATCTTTCAAGAGGATGACGTACGTCCAAACTACCGACGGTCTAAAAAAAATCAGTCGGTAAATATTATCGACGCGTGTCTTGGTAATTGTCACTTACCAACGGCTTTGTCGGTAATTCACTTTTTTATTGTAGTGCGTATTTGATATGAGACTTTATCTCTGGATGACTTCTAAAACTTTGGTCATGAAGCTCAACGGTCATTCTTTCTGAAATTTTCACACCTCAACTTTTGGCCTTTCGTTTATCTTTGTCGAAGATCTTCATTCCAATTGATTCATCTCCGCCCTCGGGATATCGTAGTTCGTGTCAGGATTTTGTGCCGATCAAAATCAATATTTCGTACCAAATAATATAACAACTTCAATAGTTTGTTAACATTTAATCAAAAATAATCAACTTTTACTATTTAATATGACAAATTTATTTGAAGGTAATTTATGTAGAAGATATACTGATAAAGGTTTAGTCAAATGAATATATTGAATTTTATGATTTAATATTTTTAATTATTATCTTACTTATAAATTTTAATTATCTAATATTTAATAATATATAGTAAAAATGCATCTTCACATTTCATAATTAAAAGCAACATTAACTCTCTGTGTATCTGCACATTTGTGTGTCCATTTGATAAATAATATTCAACGGTTATAAATGCTATTATTAATTGTTTTCAAGGCCATTACATCATCTGTACATGTGTGTGTCTATAACTCTATATATAATTCTTATATTGTGATTTTTTAATAATTTTTTGGAAATATATAGTACATTATTTGTTTCTTCACATTTGATAAATAATATTTTATGGATTGCTTTCAATGAAATTTGACCAACACACGAATAATATCTTGTGACATTAATATATTACTTATTTTTAATTTGACCAGTTTGACCATTTACAATTTTATTAAATTTATGACTTATTTTTAATTATATAATCATTCTTTTACATATAAATATATAGTGACTCTGACTGCTTGTCATCACCAGACAGTGATTCTGTGCTTTTGTGGACAAAATTGTCGAGTGATTTCTGATGGCTATGGGACACTTTCAAAGTCATTCAAGCATTTCTAGTACTAGCAGAAATACACACAGAGAAGATGATGAAGAAGCTTTGAAATGGGCAGCACTAGAAAGGCTTCCTACCTATGAAAGAGCACGTAAAGGTCTTCTACATGGAATTGCTGGAGATTTCAAGGAGATTGATCTTCAAAAGCTAGGGTTTCAAGAAAAGAAGGAACTTCTAGAAAATGTGGTTAAACATATCGATCAAAATGAGTCATACTTGAAAAGGCTTAAGAGAAGAATTGATAGGTAATTAATTGCCCTCTCCATTTTCGTTTAATGCGCATGCACTTAAAGTTGAACTCGATCTAAGAGAAGGTGAAATATGATTTTAGATTACGGTTATAATTTTGATTAAAGTTATGTAACAATTCAAAAATTGCAAACAGTTATTGTAAAAACAGTTAATACAATCAAAATTATTTTATTATGGTTGCAAACCTTCAAACCTGTAATATTAAGATTGTGATTACAGTAGCACCGCATGATTTAAAACTATACCCACTTTTTACCACAAGTGAGTGATTACAGTGCTAAAAATGTTCTTTTTTTATTATTGATTTAATTTAATGCTGGGGTTAATTTTGTGTGCTAATTTACTCTTGCATCACATGAACAATCGATCATGAAAATCTGTCATCCAATTTTGGTGTACCACATCTTGTTTCCATGAATAATATTTTATTATATAAGTTGAAATTTCTTGTAATTCAAAAAAGATAGTGATGGGAATAAGGGGTGGTAAACCAAAATGAGATAGCAAATCTCATCCATGCATGAACAACACTTAAGAATCAACTTTCTTTTTCCTACTACCAAATATAACATACTAGATCTACTGTCTTATTATTATTATTTTATTTTTTGGTACAATATTATATATATATATATATATATATATATATATATATATATATATATATATATATTATAAGGATGTCATTTTTTACTTATATTGCACCTCCAACCATTGATTTTATTTTTATCGTATGATGATTGTGATTTTAATAATTTACACCGTTGAATGAAAATAAAATCAATGACCGATCGTGAATATAAGCTTATATATGATTATGTGCTTGGATAATTACTTAATTAACTTTTTTCATAAATATTTAATTATAAGAGTGAGGTTATTGGTAGTCTTACTTAATTCTTTATAAATGACTAACGCAGAGTTTGAATAAATGACTGAGTGTTAGTCTCAATACCCTAATCTATTACCGTACGATGGTTAATAGATAAAAACGTAACTTATCTTTTTATAACCGAGCTAAAATGTATACATTTTTTTGTTCAATCGCTAATATATTTTTAACATAGCAGATGAATTAGAATTCATGCTAATCAAATAAAAAAACACTTCTTAAATAAATTAGCTAGTTAATTTTTTTTGTGAACAGTTTATATTTTATTTGGAATTGTGATAGTGGTTAACAAAAATTATCAGAAAATATTCTTGCCAATTTATAATACTAAATTATTTACTCAATAAAATTAAAATGAATACATAGCACTTTATAATGTTCAACTTTGATTTGACCCCTTTTGACATAGAAAAACATTAACCTCTTTAAAATGTTTCTGTCTTCTCTCATATTACCTGTAGCATCAATTTTTCATAAATTTTACCACCAAAATTTGATTCAATTGATTTCTTGAAATTGTTAGGGTTTCTCTGAATTTACCAACAATTGAAGTTCGATTCGAGAATATAAAAATTGATGCAGAAGCCTACGTGGGTGAAAGAGCTTTACCCTCTATCCTGAATTTCTATCTCAATGTGGTCGAGGTATTTATATGCCTAAACTAAAGGCATATAATTATAGTGAGATAATAAATCACATCAAGTCTTGAATCGTGTCTCATCTCATGGTTCATCATTTGTCTTTTGTGTCACAGACTTTAGGACATCACCTCCATATTCTTCCAAGTAAAAAGAAGAAGTTCTCAGTACTTAGTGATATAAGTGGAATTATCAAACCTGGCAGGTAAATTATCAAACTTGGTTACTCATGTCTTTAGATACGTCATGAAGTTAGCTAACATTTTAAAAAAAAAAAACAGAATGACTTTGCTTTTAGGACCACCAGGCTCTGGGAAAAGCACTTTGTTACGAGCTTTATCAGGAAAGGTTGATTCGACGCTGAAGGTAGATTCTAAATTCTACCACGGTTTTGCATAGTCGTAATTTTGTCTTCTTTTTCTTTTCATTTGCATACTGAAAATTTGAAATGGGATCGTGGGAATATTAGCTTTCAGGGAAAGTTACATACAATGGTCATGAACTGCATGAGTTTGAGTCATCAAGGACCTCAGCTTATATCAGCCAGTATGATGTGCACCTTCCTTTATTAACAGTTAGAGAAACTTTGGCATTCTCTGCAAGATGCCAAGGTGTTGGCTCAGGTTATGGTAAGTTGAAAGCTTGACATCTTTTCATTTAAGAGCATGTTTATATTAACCACAAAAAATAAATGATTTTAATAATCAATTATACATGTAATTGATTATTGTTATAATTAATTATAATACAATTAATTTTAAATTTAGATAAATTTTTTTAAAAGTAATTTCAAGATAATCTATTTTGCATGACATGTTAAGTTTGACAAATTAAAATTTTAATAGCTTTTATCCACATTTTTGACAATTTCTTATCTATCTATATTTTAAAGATATGCTCGTGGAGCTCATCAGTAGGGAGAAGCAGTTAAACATTACTCCAGATCCATATATCGATGCTTTAATGAAGGTATTTAATAATATGTCAGAAGCTCTCTCAGTTTTAAGCAGGGCTTGTAAACATTGCCTAACAAATGTCACAAAATACCTCTTAATGTAGGCATCAATGGTGAGTGGACATAAGGAGGACATTATTACAGCCTACATTCTAAAGGTATCGAAATAAGGGTTACCTTGCTTACATTCTATAAGATTATATAATCACAAAATACCTAACTAATTATCGTTAATACTTCTTCCTTTTTTTTTCCTTTTGCATCAGATTTTAGAATTGGAAATTTGTGCTGATACCATTGTAGGAGATGAGATGACAAGGGGTATATCAGGAGGACAAAAGAAGCGAGTTACGACAGGTACATTGTACAATGTTTTTTTTTTTTTCTGACGAAGTACATTGTACAATGTTAAGTCTTTCAGGAAAATAAAATTCTAATAAGAAAACTAGGAGGCAAGATTTTTATAATTCAAAATTGGAAAACTAAATCTTTATCTTAACTGCTGTGGATTAAAACAGGAGAGATGCTAGTTGGCCCTGTGAATGTACTCTTCATGGACAACATATCTACAGGCCTTGACAGTTCAACCACATTTCAGATAGTTAATTGCATCAGGCAATCCATCCACATTTTTGGGAAGTCTGCTCTCATTTCTCTTCTCCAACCTCCACCAGAAACATTTGAGCTGTTTGATGATGTCATTCTTCTTGCGGAGGGACAAATTGTGTATCAAGGCCCTCGTGAATATATTCTTGAGTTTTTTGAATTCATGGGGTTCAAATGTCCTGAGAGAAAAGCTGTTGCTGACTACCTACAGGAAGTAAGTGAAAAATGACTGTTCGATGCTCTGATGCCATTCCCTATCTTTTTCTGCTGTCTACATTTGTTCTGATGAATTTAAATGTTCTACATAAGATGCAAATGTTCCACTATAACCACACATAGATGTAGGGCAACATTATTTTGCTACTCTGTATGTGCTGCAATACTATTATTTTTCATGATTAGTGTTCCAAATTCCGAGCATAGCCAAAAAAAATTGGAAGCTTTCGGCAGTTTTCTGATACTTTCCTACACAACTAATTACTGTATGCTAAATCATTACCAACTCTATAGTTTGTTTACCTTTTCTTTTTCCTTTGTTTCTATAACAATTTATAGGTCACATCGAAAAAAGATCAAAGTCAATACTGGATTAATAAAGAAAAACCATATCATTATATTTCGGTCAATGAGTTTGCTGAGACCTTCAAGTCATTTCATGTTGGTAGAGACATCCAAAGAGAGCTAGCCACCCCATTTGATAGGTCCAAAAGCCACCCAGCAGCTTTGACTAAATCCAAATACGGAACTAACAAGAAAGAATTGTTCAAGGCTTGTTTTGAAAGAGAATTTACTCTTATGAAAAGGATGGCTTTTGTGCACATCTTCAAGATAATTCAAGTGAGGATTACTGTAACTTTAGTCTTTCAGAAAAAAAAAAAAAAAAAAACATTTCCATTCATAACAATTCCTGGTATTTGATTTCAGTTGCAAATTGTTGGCCTGTTCCTAGCATTAGTCTTTTCACATGTAAGGAATCACCATGACACAGTAGAAGATGGGGGAATCTATTTGGGTGTAATCTTTTTCATCGTCAACACCATTACATTTGCTGGGTTCTTTGAACTTCCATTGTTGATTGAAAAGCTTCCTGTATTTTATAAGCAAAGAGACCATCATTTCTATCCTTCATGGGCATTCTCTTTCCCAGCTTCAGTCCTTGCAATCCCAGGAGCAATCATTGAAGAATTCTTTTGGGTTGCCATAACTTACTATTCATTAGCATTGGAACCTAGTGCTACAAGGTCTGTATCCAATATTGACTTCTCTTACTCTTCATACTCTCTCTGATTACACTTGTCTTACTACATCTGTTCACACTTGTTTTTTCATTTTTTGTTCAGGATGCTGAGGCACTTCTTCATTGTCGTACTAAATGGACAGGTGGCATACTCACTTTTTAGATGCCTATCAGCAATTTCGAGGGATCATATAGTTGCAAATACAGCAGGATCTATTGTAGGATTGTGGCTGTTAGTCTTAGGAGGATTCATTCTATCAAGGGGTAGATATCATACTCTACATGTTTATGCTGATATTTTATTGCATGTGATTCAAATATATTTTACTTGATTTGTTCAGAATTATTTCATAACAATTACTCTTTGACTCCTTCAGATACTATGCCCAAATGGTTAATTTGGGGATACTGGACATCCCCCCTAATGTATTCACAAACTGCACTCTCTACAAATGAATTTCTGGGCAATTCTTGGAATCGGGTAATTATTTGGTTTAGAGAGTGAGAGATGAGAGTAATATATGCAATTTACTTTCCAGTTTTAAATTTTGAGGATGAAAATGTTTAAAGAAGTGAATTGTGGAAACCAATGACAGGTTGTTAACGGATCAACTGAAATTTTGGGGGTAGCAGTTCTGAAACTGCGTGGCATACAAACTGATTCATATTTTTACTGGATTGGTGTTATAGTGTTGGTTATTTACTTCTTCTTATTCAATGGAGTTTGTGCTCTGGCGCTTACCTATCTAGATCGTGAGCATTCTCATCTTAAATGCAAATAGTTATCGATTATAAAATTTTCTTTGCTATTTCAACTGAAATATTTTTATCGTTGGTGTACACGTTTATGCAGAATATGGAAAGTCACAATCAGTTTTTATTCCGCAAGAAACATCAGAAGCCAAGGAGACTAACAGCACATGCAGTGAGGATAATAAATTACTAGAGAATGAAGCAAGCACAAGTAAGACAATTGATTACATGGCCCTTGAAGTATCATCAAGAGTTAGATTTTTTTAACCATCCATTAGATTTAAACACCAATTTGTTGCATGAAATGACAGATCGGAATGCAACTATAAGATGTGGTAGGAAAAGAACTATTCTGCCATTTACACCACTTTGCTTAACATTTGAGAATATCACATATTCAGTTGATCTGCCAAAGGTAAATTTTTAATACTTATTCATGTTGAATGTCTTGAAGCAGCTGATATAGCCAAATAGGTAGAACTAACATTTTTATGATTTATAGGCAATGAAATCTCAAGGTGTGTTAGATGAACGGTTGGAACTTTTGAAGGGAGTGAGTGGAGCATTCAGACCAGGTGTCCTTACAGCTCTAATGGGTGTTAGTGGGGCTGGCAAGACAACTCTTTTAGATGTATTGGCTGGAAGGAAAAATACTGGGTACATAGAGGGAAATATTAATGTTTCAGGTTACCCAAAGAAGCAAAGTACTTTTGCTCGAGTTAGTGGTTACTGTGAGCAGAATGACATTCACTCTGCCCTTGTCACTGTGCATGAGTCCCTTTTATACTCGGCATGGCTTCGCTTACCAGCTGAGGTTGACCCAAAGACTAGAGAGGTCAGTAGTGAATTAAAATCTATATTATGTACTGTGTACATACCCTTGGTTTGCTAGTTTCCTTTATTTTTTCAATTAACTTACAAGACATAAAAAGTGTAGCTTTTTATTGAGGAAGTGATGGAACTCGTTGAGCTTACACCGTTGAGAGATGCACTGGTTGGATTCTCAAATTTGAATGGCCTTGCCATTGAACAGCGGAAAAGGTTGACCATTGCAGTTGAGCTTGTAGCAAATCCCTCAATAATATTTCTGGATGAGCCAACATCTGGTCTAGATGCCAGAGCAGCTGCCATTGTGATGAGGACCGTGAGAAATACTGTGGACACAGGAAGGACGGTTGTATGTACAATTCACCAGCCAAGTATTGACATATTTGAATCATTTGATGAGGTACGATTTGGTGTTGATCCACCACAAGTGTTCCTACTTCCTACATTATCACTTGGATTTTCATACTAATTCTTTCAATCACAGCTTTTTCTACTAACAAGAGGAGGTGAAGAAATATACAATGGTCCTATAGGACGAGAGTCATGCCATTTGATAGATTATTTTCAGGTAGGCTTATTTTGAACTGAAGTACTCAGTTTTCACTCACTGGACAAGTTTTACTACTTCTTGACCCTTCAAATGTTTGGTGTTTTCAGAGAATTTCACAAGTGAGTAGAATTAAGGGTGGTTATAATCCTGCTACCTGGGTATTGGAAGTGACAACAAGGGCACAAGAAGACGTTATTGGTGTTCAATTTGCTGATATATACAAGAATTCAAATCTTTACAAGTTAGCATAATATAGAAAGCACAGTTTTTGATAATAATATAATAATAAACCTTCTCTTGTTGCTTATTGAAGGTTGTTTATGGGTAACAATGCAGGAGAAATAAAGCTTTGATTAGGGAGTTGAGTAATCCTCCTCCAGGTTCACAGGATCTTCATTTCCCATTTAAGTATTCACAGACATACCATAACCAGTTTAAGGCCTGCTTGTGGAAAACTAGCAAGTCTTACTGGAGAAACACATCATACAATGGAGTCCGATTTATAGTTGGAATTGCAATGGGCATCATGTTTGGTATACTATTTTGGCACCAAGGTAGCCTTAGGTAAATGTTTTAAGCAGAATATGAAAAAGAATGTTAAATTTTACACATCAAAAATTGTAGTTGACGGAAGCTTATTGGAGCAATATTCTTGATGTTTCAGGGGATCAAAACAGGAGATTCTCAATGGAGTAGGTTCCATGTACTTGGCTATTATGTTCACAGGAACATATAATGCTACTACTGTGCGGCCAGTCATAATCAATGAGCGAACGGTTTTTTATAGAGAAAGGGCTGCTGGGATGTACTCCAGTTTACCATATGCTATTGCACAGGTTTCAATACTTCCATACTTGGTGACTTGGTTCTTATGAATATTGTGTGAAACTCTTAGTCTAAACAAAGCAAGAAATTTTTTATAGCAAAAAAAAAAAAAAAAAAAGCAAGAAATTTCTAAGTATTTTCCGACCAAATAAGTTTCCCTAATACAAACATTGTTGACTAAATTCATGAAATTACAAGAACATTAACATTTTAAACTAAAACAATTATTTTGTAAAAAAAAAATGATGTAGAATTATTTATTAATTTGATATAAAATTTTGATGTGGACTCAACCTATTCTATATGTGTTTAAGGTTCGTTATGAATAGAAAAATGTTATTTGTCACGAAATATTTGTTAAAAGAAGTACCAATAAATACCTTGAAATTTGTCAAACTTCTTTTTTTTAGTATTTAATTATTTATTGTATTTTGGTTGACGAAACAAAAGAAAGTCAAAAGTGAGTTGTACGGGTAATTCGTGAGTGATTTCGCAGAACTTCCATGACTTATAGACTGATCTTATAATTGTTCTTTCTTTGTTTTTTATTTTACTCCTCTGTTTTTATTTTCTAAACCAAAAAATAGGGCTGGTTACTAATTCGACCAAATCTGGTGCCTTCTAATTAGTCCTTATCAAGGTCCTTAGTTAGTGACTTACTTTATTTTCATCAGGTTGCAATTGAACTCCCTTATACTGCAGTTCAGGTCACTTTATATGGAACCATAGTGTATGCAATGATGGGATTTGAATGGACGGCAGCAAAGTTCTTTCTCAACTTGTTTTTTATGTTCTTTACAGTCCTCTCCTTTATTTACTATGGTATGATGATATTGGCATTAAGTCCCAGTCAAGAAATCGCTAACCTATTAAATGGTATCATCTACACAGTTTGGACTCTCTTTACAGGCTTTCTAATTCCAAAACAGGTAAGTTGACAAACAATGTGTATCAGGCTTTTATGGTGTATATGAAATGAGAGGATTAAATTGACTTATAATTGGGTGCAGAAAATTGCTACATGGTTGCGATGGTTTGCTTGGCTTTGCCCAACTTTATGGAGTCTCTATGGACTGGTTGGGTCACAGTACGCAGACGGGCAGAGTAAGTTAGATTCTGGGGAGACAGTGTCAGAGTTCATGAGGGACTACTTTGGGTTCAGATATGACTTCTTGTGGGTGGTTGCTACGGTGCTAATTGGGTTTACCTTATTGTTTGCATCCGCATATACCTTAGGGACGACAGCTCTAAACTTTCAGCGAAGATGAGAAACTTGTTCTTCTTACTTTTGTCTTTCTAGTAGATAATAGAGTAAAGGCGCAAATTAGTCCCCGACAAAAAACTACAATGACATTTTGATCCTTTGAAAATGAAAATATCAATTTGATTCTCAAGATTGTAAAATGTGGGTCAAATTAATCATTTTTAGGATAATTTTTAGAGACATTTTAATCTCTGTCAGAGATTATTTTGATACATATTTTATATTCTTGAGAAACAAATAGATATTTTCCATTTCTCAGGACCAAAATATCACAGTGATTCTTTGTCGACGATCAGTTTGGGTTTTACTAGATAATAAGGAAGCCAAACTTCTCTTGCGGGGATTTTCTATTTTGTTCTCTTGGATGCTAAAAGTATATTGTTAATCAATGGCACATGCAAATTGTTCAACAAGTTATATTAATATTTATTATTTATTTATAAGTCCTTAATAACAGTTTTTCATTTATATTAATTACCATTGTTTATTTACGTTTATGGTATTTTTTATAACATCCCGATTTTCTGTAACTCTAATTGAGCTGGTTAATCTCGATTAAGGCTTTGGATGCATGTGTGAATTGTTATGTGCTAGTTTAAGGCTTAATTGGAAGCTTAGGAATAGGCTTGAACAAGATTGGAGGTGCCCAAGGTGTTAAACGAGAAACGATGGGAGTCAGAAGTTTGGAAGGTTCTTCCCAGCTGAGCAGCACGCTCAAGCGTTGGTATGTTGCACGCTCAAGCGTGCTTAGTGCGTTTGCCAGCTGGTGTGCTTTTTGACGCGTGTGCAACACGTGTCAGGCCAGGGTGAATGTAACGGCCTGGACTGCTCTTAAGGATTGCCGACTGTCCCCACAAACCAACACGAGTCTCTTCAGCGTGCTTTGTCCTCACTCACACGCTTCCTTGGAAAACTTCCCAGGAGGTCACCCATCCCATAATTACTCTAAGTCAAGCATGCTTAACTATAAAGTACTTATGTTCTAAGTTCCCGAAAAGAAGATAAATCTTGTTGGTATGGGTAGTACCAATCAATTCTTATATGCCTTCCCTTAACTATACAATCCCATACCTGCATAGCCTCAGGATTCCTTCCACTGTACAGTCCCATACCTGCACAGCCTCAGGATCTCTCTCATTTCAGTTATCACAAGACAGAAACAATCGAACGATTAACCTGGATCCGAATCATCGGTCCGTCATCGAACTACTGTTTCGAAAACCAAAACGTTTCGTGTTTGTGTTTACGCCTTATGAATTATGTCTCAAGTCCTAAGCATTATGAATAAGGATTGAGAATCCTCTTAGGTAAGTCTTTAAGCCTTTCTAAGATATTAATCCCTTGTCTTTCAATTAAGGAAACAAGTGTTGATTTCACTTAAGTCTTATGAACTCATTGATGTACTAAGTCATCAATGGTATAGCACATGGTCTTGTTCCACCACATACCATACTTAATTAACCCTTGTTTTCAACTCTAAGTTAATTACTTAACTTAGGTTTTTCACGTATAAAACTCTTACGATTGAGTTAGAAAACTCCTTTTGTAAACCAAACAACTTTTACAATTAAAAACTCATTTGATTTAAAACAACATTTGAACTACTTACTTCATTTCTAGCATTTTCTGAAACATAAAATTCGCTTAGCGGAATTTCATTCGCTTAGCGAAAATGAGGCAGTAATGCCTCCTTTGGAACTCCTCTGGTTCGCTCGGCGAGACACAAATCGCGTAGCGAAATATATTGGATTCGCTTAGCGAATATGAATTCGCTTAGCGCAAGTTCAGACGGTTGCACCTCTTTAGAAACACCTCTGGATCGCTCGGCGAGACAGAATTCGCGTAGCGAAACTTCACTTTATTCGCTTAGCGAGAATGATTTCGCTTAGCGAAAGTTCAGACGGTTACACCTCTATTGGAGACTTCTCTGGATTGCTCAGCGAGATGTAATTCGCGTAGCGAAATTTGCTGGGTTCGCTTAGCGAAAGTGAGGCAGTGATGCCCAACTAAGACTTTCCCTGTTTTTCGCGTAGCGAAAGTAAATTCGCTTAGCGAAAGTTGCCTTAAAACAAGACATCAACCTTAGGGAACCATTTTGATTCTCTTCATGAAACCACTTCTTTTCTCATTTTGAGTCACTTGATTAGCTAGATGAACTAAGGATAAGGTATAAAACATGTTTCACTTTGGTGAAAGCACTTTGAGATTTAATTCCATTTAAAGTCACTTAGGGTTTTTCTTTGAAAAACACAAGTTATTGAAAACACTTTCTTTACAACAAAACTTGACTTGTCCAAGAACTATTCATATCTTTCCTTTCCTCAAGGTCATGGCTAATAGCCAACTAGGAATCAATGTGAAGTTTTTACTTCATCAACCAATCAAAGTATGGCTCACAATACTTACACAATCATGATAACCATAATACACATTACTACATCATAATCAAACATCCAAGTCCATCACACATTATAGTCTCATAATCAACAATAAAAGTCCATACTTGATCTAGTGATCAAAGTAGGTTTTCCCAACATACATGAAAATGGTTTTTCATTCAATCATCTCATCATCAACATATACTAAAGCACACTACAACATACTCAAGCATAAACTCATCATGACAACCTTGTTCTCCAAGAGAACTTAACAAAACATAACAACTAAAAGTGAACCCAAACTAAAGGGTTTCACCCACACATAAAGTAAACAACCATCTTCACCACCACCATCTTGGTGTGATGAGGTTCTTCTCCCCATACCTGTTGAAGAGCAGATTCCCGGATCAAAGTCGGTTGATCGGTTTGTGAACCTCCTGATAGTTGTCACCAACTACAAACAACCAAACAATCAATAATTAAACAACAATCAAACCAAACTCAACAATTCTCACAAATAGGGTTTCGGCCACCCTAAAGAGAATAAAGCTAGGAATTGATCTTGGTTTTCCATTCATGGATTCAAAGGCATTAGGAAAGCTAAGCATGAAATCAAGTGTTAAAAATCAAAACTTGATGAAAACACTATTCATCATCATCAAGAAGGGTTCGGCCCTAATGTGCTTTTTGAGCTATGATGAGAGTTGAATCATAAGCTCTTGGGTTTAGATAGAGAATGATGAGGTGAGTTCAAAGAAATTGGTCTCACATCAAAATGATTTTTCTACAATTTCCTATGGATTTTCAAAGTTTTGGATCTAAGAAATAATTTTCATGAAAATGAAGATTGATCTTGAAATAAAGAGATATTCAAGAAGCTAAGAGATCATAGAAGTGATCTTACCTTGAAATGATGGAAGATTGCTCAAGGAATCAAGTGATTCCAACAAGTGATTCAAGCTTTTCAAGAAGAAAAATGGAGTTTCTCTTCAAGAACAACAATGGTGTTCTTCTTTGGGCAGTAATTTCGTGAATGAGGGGCTGGATGGGCTGAGTTCAGCCTTTAAAACAAGTCACTTAAGGGCAAAATGGTCATTTGCCAAAAGGGTAAAATGGTAAAAGTGCAAAAGACTAAGGTTAGGGGCATTTTGGTCATTTCGCATCTAGATTTTTCTCGATCGTCATGAGGACTCTGGCATACTCTCCCAAGTGTCCTGGGATGTTGTGATATCAAGATTATCTGTTGGCGAGTCTCGGTAAGTCCATATGTGACTCCGTTCGTCACCCGATTGAGAAATCCGCCCGAACGAAGGTCAGGAAGTGATTTTTTCTGAAATTTTTATGAAATTTAACCAAAACGTAGATAATCGAATTCTAAGACTTACTGTCTCGTTCACGGGTCCATCTGAGGTCTTCTGAGCAGTAAAATCATACTGTCAGTGTAAAAACGCAGACCGGACTTCGTTTGAGTTTTTGACTCAAAACTTAATCGTAGCTTCCTACGATATCGTCGAGCATGACTATGGTCTCGGAATATTTTATTTCCATTCCTAAGACCTCGAATAAAATAAAGACATTAAAATACTGAAGAATTAGAAAACGTGAAAATTGGGGCGTTACATTCCTACCCCTCTTAAAAGAATTTCGTCCTCGAAATTCCGTGACTTAAAACTAAACCCACTCGATCGCTGAAGATTAAGGAAAGAAATTTTCAACAAAGGAAATTTTTCTTGGTCTTGGTCTCAAAAGAAGATAACAAAAGAATTTTACCAATCTGGAATGAATATAGGAATATCCAGTATGCAAAAAGACTCTTCAGTAGGTTCGTGAGTGTAAAAATGCATAGCTAATACATGTTTACATCCATGACTCTAATAAAGTTCCTTCTTTCATAAGAACCTTCCAATAACTTTGGAATCAAAAGATAAACAGTCTGGCAAAAATCAGACTGGATCACCTTCACCAAAAGTAAAAGTGATTAGACTAAGTTTCATCAAGAAACTTCCAGTATCGAGAAGTTGTTTATGTTATAACTCAAGAAATGGTAATAACAAAACTTTCAGTGAAGTAATACGAAAATGTCCAGACCAATGGACACCATATTACCAATTCACTCAATTGTCTAATACATTGAGGAATATGTAGGAGTGTGAACACAAATATTCCCTTGAGATCAGGCAGCACTAACACAGGTGAAGCAGTCAACCTTCTCTCTAATCCTTGCAAACTTTCCTCACAGGCTTCAGTCCGTTCAAATGCTTTATCCTTCCTTTGAAATCACGTGACCCAAAAACTTTACTTCGTCGAGCCAAATCTCACACTTGGACAACTTTGCATACAGCTATTTCTCCTTCAGAAACCTGAAGAATCACACTAAGGTATTCAGCGTGTACTTATCTAGGTATGGACGAAAGATCCTATTCATGTAATCCATGAATATAGAGGAGTATTCGTTATACCAAACGGCATTACAAGGTACTCGTAGTGCCCATAGCGTGTTTGAAACGCTGTCTTCGGTATATCAATCTCGGAGAAAACTGCCGCTCTCCTCAACTGATCCATCTAGTCATCTATCCTCAGAAGTGGATACTTGTTCTTAATAGTAACCTTATTCAACTGGCGATAATCCACACATAAACGAGATGTTCCATCTTTCTTTCTCACCAACAGCACAGGCGTTCCCTAAAACGACACACTGGGTCTAACGAACTGTTTTCCCAATAAGTCCACCAATTGTTCCTTCAAGGTTTCCAACTCAGCAGGTGCCATATGATAAGGTGTCATAGACGCTAGTCCTATTCCTGGCACAAGATCGATCACAACTCGATGTCTCGGACTGGCGGTAAACCTGGTACGTCTTCAGGAAAGACTTCCGGAAACTCGTTAATAACATGTATTCGTTGAGCTCCTCCTCTCAAAGAAACGTTTCCTTGGTTGGCAATCCAAATCCAGAATTATCCGAATCAGGGAAAACTAAGGTTTTGTTTGCACCGTCTAATAGGATATAGTTACAAAATAGGATATAGTTACAAGATAACCAATCCATCCCTATGATCAAATCCATTTGTGAAAGAGGCAAACAGATTACGTTCTATCCACTATGGAAAATAGAACAGTTCAAACAGACTTTCGCAGTTATAACAGGCTTGGCAGAAAGTGCAAGAATTACCAAATCTAAGGGTAAGGAAAGATACAGATAAGGTTCTACCTTCCACGACGATCTGACCGTGAATCAAATCTTCCCTTTGAGAAGTCTCAGCATCATCCCCAGTATAAACTCCACTCATTGCCTTAGGCTTCACTGTTTGCACATCGTTGACAGAATGTGTAGCTTTTGATTGCACACAATCGCGTGAAGTATGTCCTGGCTTCCCACACTTGAAGCATATGATTCCCTTGATTAAGCATTCTCTGGTGACATGATTGTTCTTGCCACACTTCATGCATTTCTTTGGGGCGCTTCCAGATTGACTAATACTCCCACTACTTCCCCCTACAGAACGTTGTTGTTGACCTTGCTGTTTTGCATATGGTTTCCATCGAGACCTATCATCACGACCATTGGTGCCTTTATGGAACCTAGTCGGTCCAGAGTTACGTTGCCTTCCTCCACAAGTCTTCATCAGATCTTCAATTACGAAGCATTCATCTACCAACATCGAGAACTCTTTGACCTTAAGAGGTAGCACCTCTCCTCGAATCTCGTCCCTTAAACCTTCTTCGAACTTTGTACACTTCCACTCCTCGTCGGGATGAAGATGGAAATACCTCGAAGATTTCAGCAGGAACTCAAAACGATCAGCATATTCTTTGACAGACATTCCTCCTTGACGTAGCTGCAGGAACTCCATGTCTTTCAACTTGTCTTGCACCCGTCGGAAAACACTCGTTCTGAAGAACTCTGCGAGCGACAACTTACAAGAAAGCAAAAACATTACTACCCTGTCCAATATCATTCCCCTTCAGAAACAATAATGCAGAGAGTAACAAACAATCGTTGTCTTCTTCACAGAAACACAACACAGAGAACAAACAATACAAAAGGATAGACCAAAGTCATCATCCTCTCCAACATTGTTTTCTCTCAGAAACAATAGCACAGAAAGACAATCAGAGAAAACACAACACAAACAAGACAGACCATAACCTACAAACCCCAAAAAGACTCGGCCAGCTCTGATACCATTTGTAACGGCCTGGACTGCTCTTAAGGATTGCCGACTGTCCCCACAAACCAACACGAGTCTCTTCAGCGTGCTTTGTCCTCACTCACACGCTTCCTTGGAAAACTTCCCAGGAGGTCACCCATCCCATAATTACTCTAAGTCAAGCACGCTTAACTATAAAGTACTTATGTTCTAAGTTCCCGAAAAGAAGATAAATCTTGTTGGTATGGGTAGTACCAATCAATTCTTATATGCCTTCCCTTAACTATACAGTCCCATACCTGCATAGCCTCAGGATTCCTTCCACTGTACAGTCCCATACCTGCACAGCCTCAGGATCTCTCTCATTTCAGTTATCACAAGACAGAAACAATTGAACGATTAACCTGGATCCGAATCATCGGTCCGTCATCGAACTACTGTTTCGAAAACCAAAACGTTTCGTGTTTGTGTTTACGTCTTATGAATTATGTCTCAAGTCCTAAGCATTATGAATAAGGATTGAGAATCCTCTTAGGTAAGTCTTTAAGCCTTTCTAAGATATTAATCCCTTGTCTTTCAATTAAGGAAACAAGTGTTGATTTCACTTAAGTCTTATGAACTCATTGATGTACTAAGTCATCAATGGTATAGCACATGGTCTTGTTCCACCACATACCATACTTAATTAACCCTTGTTTTCAACTCTAAGTTAATTACTTAACTTAGGTTTTTCACGTATAAAACTCTTACGATTGAGTTAGAAAACTCCTTTTGTAAACCAAACAACTTTTACAATTAAAAACTCATTTGATTTGAAACAACATTTGAACTACTTACTTCATTTCTAGCATTTTCTGAAACATAAAATTCGCTTAGCGGAATTTCATTCGCTTAGCGAAAATGAGGCAGTAATGCCTCCTTTGGAACTCCTCTGGTTCGCTCGGCGAGACACAAATCGCGTAGCGAAATATATTGGATTCGCTTAGCGAATATGAATTCGCTTAGCGCAAGCTCAGACGGTTGCACCTCTTTAGAAACACCTCTGGATCGCTCGGCGAGACAGAATTCGCGTAGCGAAACTTCACTTTATTCGCTTAGCGAGAATGATTTCGCTTAGCGAAAGTTCAGACGGTTACACCTCTATTGGAGACTTCTCTGGATTGCTCAGCGAGATGTAATTCGCGTAGCGAAATTTGCTGGGTTCGCTTAGCGAAAGTGAGGCAGTGATGCCCAACTAAGACTTTCCCTGTTTTTCGCGTAGCGAAAGTAAATTCGCTTAGCGAAAGTTGCCTTAAAACAAGACATCAACCTTAGGGAACCATTTTGATTCTCTTCATGAAACCACTTCTTTTCTCATTTTGAGTCACTTGATTAGCTAGATGAACTAAGGATAAGGTATAAAACATGTTTCACTTTGGTGAAAGCACTTTGAGATTTAATTCCATTTAAAGTCACTTAGGGTTTTTCTTTGAAAAACACAAGTTATTGAAAACACTTTCTTTACAACAAAACTTGACTTGTCCAAGAACTATTCATATCTTTCCTTTCCTCAAGGTCATGGCTAATAGCCAACTAGGAATCAATGTGAAGTTTTTACTTCATCAACCAATCAAAGTATGGCTCACAATACTTACACAATCATGATAACCATAATACACATTACTACATCATAATCAAACATCCAAGTCCATCACACATTATAGTCTCATAATCAACAATAAAAGTCCATACTTGATCTAGTGATCAAAGTAGGTTTTCCCAACATACATGAAAATGGTTTTTCATTCAATCATCTCATCATCAACATATACTAAAGCACACTACAACATACTCAAGCATAAACTCATCATGACAACCTTGTTCTCCAAGAGAACTTAACAAAACATAACAACTAAAAGTGAACCCAAACTAAAGGGTTTCACCCACACATAAAGTAAACAACCATCTTCACCACCACCATCTTGGTGTGATGAGGTTCTTCTCCCCATACCTGTTGAAGAGCAGATTCCCGGATCAAAGTCGGTTGATCGGTTTGTGAACCTCCTGATAGTTGTCACCAACTACAAACAACCAAACAATCAATAATTAAACAACAATCAAACCAAACTCAACAATTCTCACAAATAGGGTTTCGGCCACCCTAAAGAGAATAAAGCTAGGAATTGATCTTGGTTTTCCATTCATGGATTCAAAGGCATTAGGAAAGCTAAGCATGAAATCAAGTGTTAAAAATCAAAACTTGATGAAAACACTATTCATCATCATCAAGAAGGGTTCGGCCCTAATGTGCTTTTTGAGCTATGATGAGAGTTGAATCATAAGCTCTTGGGTTTAGATAGAGAATGATGAGGTGAGTTCAAAGAAATTGGTCTCACATCAAAATGATTTTTCTACAATTTCCTATGGATTTTCAAAGTTTTGGATCTAAGAAATAATTTTCATGAAAATGAAGATTGATCTTGAAATAAAGAGATATTCAAGAAGCTAGGAGATCATAGAAGTGATCTTACCTTGAAATGATGGAAGATTGCTCAAGGAATCAAGTGATTCCAACAAGTGATTCAAGCTTTTCAAGAAGAAAAATGGAGTTTCTCTTCAAGAACAACAATGGTGTTCTTCTTTGGGCAGTAATTTCGTGAATGAGGGGCTGGATGGGCTGAGTTCAGCCTTTAAAACAAGTCACTTAAGGGCAAAATGGTCATTTGCCAAAAGGGTAAAATGGTAAAAGTGCAAAAGACTAAGGTTAGGGGCATTTTGGTCATTTCGCATCTAGATTTTTCTCGATCGTCATGAGGACTCTGGCATACTCTCCCAAGTGTCCTGGGATGTTGTGATATCAAGATTATCTGTTGGCGAGTCTCGGTAAGTCCATATGTGGCTCCGTTCGTCACCCGATTGAGAAATCCGCCCGAACGAAGGTCAGGAAGTGATTTTTTCTGAAATTTTTACGAAATTCAACCAAAACGTAGATAATCGAATTCTAAGACTTACTGTCTCGTTCACGGGTCCATCTGAGGTCTTCTGAGCAGTAAAATCATACTGTCAGTGTAAAAACGCAGACCGGACTTCGTTTGAGTTTTTGACTCAAAACTTAATCGTAGCTTCCTACGATATCGTCGAGCATGACTATGGTCTCGGAATATTTTATTTCCATTCCTAAGACCTCGAATAAAATAAAGACATTAAAATACTGAAGAATTAGAAAACGTGAAAATTGGGGCGTTACAGTGAAGACGAAGCGGACAAGATTCCACGCTCAAGCGTGGAGAGAACCCCACACTCAAGCGTGATGATGTTCCACGCTTTAGCATTCCCAGCAGATCAAGATTGGTGGAGTTTCCTTTCTTCCTCATTTCTTCCACAAAATATTGGGGATCCCGGAGCTGTTCCTGAGAGTTTAGAGAGAGAAACAATGTTCTTGAGTGAGGAAGCTTAGATTTAAGGTGTACCGAAACGCGATTCCGAGTGCACCGTTGTGATCGCGATCAAGTCTTCGACGACTTTGACGGATTCGTTTCTCGATTCACCAAAGGTAAGCTCAAATCCCTAACATGCGTTCTTCGTGTTCTTGGCATTCTTCGAGTCTTTACCTCTTTCTTCGATCTTTGACCTAGCCCTAGGGCTAACACTATTGCATATGTGTTGTGCTCGTGATTTGGGAAAAGTTTGCGCTCGTGGTTTCTCGCGGATTAGAGCTTGAGGCCGCGGCTGTTGGAGAAGCTAGGGGTTGTTCTTCGTGTTAGAGGCTGAGAGCTTGGTGAGCCGGTGATTCGCGTGGATTTGCGTGTCGAATATTCAGGTGGGGAGAAAGAGTATTGCTGTCGTCGAAAAGGCAAGAGTAGTGTAGTCGTGATTATACCATGTGTAGGGAAGCCCTAACCCTACTAGTGGTTGAGCTCTGACAAAGTATCTAAACCCTAGGTTTAGCATACTTTGGGCTATCACCGTTGAATTTGGAAACCCTAGGTTAGCGAACTGTTGATCGAGGATGATCTGCTTCGTATGATTGCTATGATATGAAATTATGTTGCTGCTTTCTGTCTAAGTGCCTATATGCTACTTGGTATGTGATATGCTGCTATGTGTTGTTGTTGATATTACTGTTGTTGGTATTGATGCTATTATGCTGTTTGTGATAATCGTCGTGTGGTGGCGGAATGCCGTAGAGTTAAGTTTTGCTGTATGCCGTGTTGTTGTCGAGTTGATACCATGGATGGTGCCGTTGCTGTCATGCTGACTGTTCGAGGCTGTGGCCGTGTTGTTGGAGCTGTGGCTCGTGGACGCGTGGCGTTGAGGCTGTGGCCGTGTGGATGCAGTGGCAATGTGTTGTTTCTGATTGAGAGTTTAGGAATGAGATCTGGTATCAAGCCCGTTGAGGATGTTTGTTGCATATCATCAGCTGCCAACTGGCGAGGCCGTATGACAGGTAGTATGGGCTCCAGTGTCATACGAGGTTAGTTGTACCTAAGTGCGGGTACGGAAAGTAGATGGGGCGGTCAAGTGAATGACCTTGGGGATGTTGTCGATCTCAGGAATAGTTTACAGTGACGGATGAGGTAGCTCCTATCCTGTCGTGATGCCCGATCCAGTCCAATTTGCCCGACTAATCCCAGAACTTTCCATTGTTCCAGGCTAACGTTCCGAGGCGATTGAGATACCCCGGTTCCGGTGTGGAAAGGGATGCACACTTATTGGTCATGGTGAGCAGTTTGGTTTCTTGGACAAACTAACTCCGTTCCGACACAGAACCTGTTCCGGTGTGGACTTGTTCGGGTGTGGAACTGTTCCAGTGTGGAATTAGTTTTCGTGAGCTTTCGGCCGACATGCTGCATGGGATTAGTATCCCAGTCTAGAGGATTGATCTGTGTGTGAGACTCATGGAGATGGATGCTTGTTGCATGTGTTGTATTGGGAGACGTATGCTTAAGTGCAGTAACTATCATACTTGTTATACCTGCTACCTGCTATATGATGTTTACTGTACTGCATTACTGTTGTTTTCCGACATTGCTATGCGTGTATTTCTTATCTCCTTACTGTTTTCTCTGTTTGTCTGTTTCTAGGTTCACTTGAAGACGACGAGCCAGTCGATTCACAGGATGGACCCTAGACTTCACCCTTTCATCATGGGGGCACCGCGGATGCCAGTGCTAAGCGACATTGAGATTGTCTACCACGATGAGAGGGGGATGATGGGTGGATCGCTCGACCTTTTTGGTGGTATATACAAGACCCGTCAGCTTGATCTTTCGGAGTGGTACACCACCGTACGTGGATATCATTGGACCCTATCGCTTGTACAAGTTTCTTCTCTTCCCTAGGATGTGGCGACCTCCGAGGTAGAGAGAGCGAGACCACATGTGGATGGCACCCCAGTCCTTAGCAGTATCCAGTAGGAGAGACTACATCTACCGAGGCCAGCGCCGGAGGACGGGGTAGTATTTGAGGACCTATCGTCGGCGTAGGATTGTTGTGTCCAGCTCGTCATCGGAGTATGAGCATTTGGTCCGGTATAGGCATACTCATGGCGAGGGTGCAACACCCTTTCCCGAGTGTCACATTCCCGAATGTTTATAAGGCCGAAGATATTTATTAATGCGGAAAATACGGTTTTTCTTTTTCTTTTCTTTTCATAAAGATATAATGTGATTAGTAAAGGTAAATAATACTAATAAATGAACTTAGGTTCACCATGCATTACTAGATCATACTGTATTATAAATACAGAAACAGAAAACAGAAAACAGAAATAAAAATAATACTGTATACAGACATAAGACTAATGTATAATTGGCATAATAAATAAAATAAGTACTAGGAGTCGTAGCTCCCAAAAGGTACTACAAAAACTGACATAGTCTGGCCGACAACAAAACTAAAACAGCAAAAGAATCCACCTCCGAACTCAAAAGGACTGCTGAACCGAACCATCGTCGCGTCCATCTGTTCAAGCAGCAACAGCAAGTACCAGCAGAAAACATATAGATATGGGTGAGATTCCCGTTCATCAACACAACAAAATAACAGTAGTAAAAATGGGACGACTCACCAGGTAACAACGTACCCAACATGTTAAACAGTTAAACAACATACTAAAACTCTCAAGATAAATCATGTTAAACAGTTAACAGTATAATATAATGCATTCTTGAACAGAACAATGATGTATAACAGTAAATGTAAACATCAACAGGCATGCAATGCAGTGCAATGTACATGACTCAATGCCAATGCCACTGGGTACTACTCTGACCCCTACTCCATGGAGCTAACAAAACATTCGGAGAGAGTGAATGGGAGGACATGTTTCGGTTTCTACCAGCCATGAGCAAGATGCTACAACATTCGTAACGTGCACTTATCTGGCTTTACGATAACACTCTCAACCAAACATGAAAAGTACGGCATCTAGTAGAGGATATCAGTGTATTGCACGGATTCGTCACGACACAGAAGAATCACCAACTGGTCACATGTCAGCCCTTCCAACCCTGATACCTCCAAAAAGACCATTGAAGATTGTCACCGTAAGATTCGCACCCGCATCAAGGTGTAAGCTCAACTCCTAGGCTCAAGGCTTTACAACTATGCACATGAAATGCCAATGCTTACACAAAGCAGATGCAATAAAGTAATGTCTATTCATTGGATAAACCACAAGGTTCACTAAGGTTCTCTTCCTTAGAGACTACACGCGTCTTTGTTTTATAAAACAGTTATCCATCGGATAAATCATTTATCCATCGGATAAATATCTCGTGATTCCTTTGGAATGATCCAGACTGCTTTCAGAATCTCCGACTGTCCCCACAAACCAACACAAGTCTTTTCAGCGTGTTTTTTCCTCAATTACACGCTTTCTAGGAAACTTCCCAGAAGGTCACCCGTCCCATAATTACTCTAAGTCAAGCACGCTTAACCATAAAGTTCTTATGTTCTAAGCTCCCGAAAAGAAGATAAATCTTATTGGTATGGGTAGTACCAATCAATTCTTATATGCCTTCCCTTAACTATACAGTCCCATACTTGCATAGCCTCAGGATTCCTTCCACTATACAGTCCCATACCAGCACAGTCTCAGGATCTCTCGCATTCCAGTTATCGCAAGACGGAAACAATTGAACGATTAACCTGGATCCGAATCATCGGTCCGTCATCGAACTACTGTTTCAAAACCCAAAACGTTTTGTGTTTGTGTTTACGTCTTATGAATTAAGTCTCAAGTCCTAAACATTATGAATGAGGATTGAGAATCCTCTTAGATAAGTCTTTGAGCCTTTCTAAGATATTACTCCTTGATTTTCAATTAAAGAAATAAGTGTTGATTCACTTAAGTCTTTTGAAGTCATTGATGTACTAAGTCATCAATGGTATAGTACATGGTCTTGTTCCACCACATACCATACTTAAATTATTCCTTGTCTTCAACTCTAAGTTAATTACTTAACTTAGGTTTTTACGTGTAAAACTTTTACGATTGAGTTAGAAAACTCCTTTTGTAAACCAAACAACTTTTATAACTGAAAACTCATTTGATTTGAAACAACATTTGAACTACTTACTTTATTTCTAACCTTTTCTGAAACGTGAAAGTCGCTTAGCGAGGGTACATTCGCTTAGCTAAATTAAGGCAGTGATACCCCATTTGAAATTCCTCTCTCGCGGGGCGAACAGAAGTTTCGCGTCGCGAGGCTGAGAGCTGTATTTGCTCCTTATACAGATCCTCTGTATCGCGAGGCGAAGATTGTCTCGCGTCGCGAGGCTGAGAACTATATTTCATACCGACCTTCTGCATCGTGAGGCGATAATTTTCTCGCGTTGCGAGGCAGAGAGCTGTAACTCTTATTGCTCTGTTTAGCCTTCTGTCTCGCGTGGCGAGAATAGTTCCGTCAGGCGAATGCCCTGTTTTTCCCTCTGTCTCGCGTGGCGAGACAGGGTTGGCCAGGCGAGTGCCCTGTTTTCATTTTTCCTTAACTCTTTCATTAATTCTCCTTTTGAAACACATAGTTTGATTAAAGACCTATGGCTAAACAAAAGACATTTTTCACTTTGGTGGCACACTTTAAAGGTTAAAACTTCATTTGATCTTTGGATCAAAATCACTTTTCATAGTTCTTTGAAACATAGGTTATGAAATCATGCTTTTCTTACTCAAGACTTTGGTAGATCAAGAACAAAACATGTTCTTATGTTCCTTCTTAATAAGGCCACAAGCCTAGTAGGAACAAATGTGAAGATTGCTTCACCCTCAAAACAAGTTATAACTCACAATGTTCATCTAATTATGACAAACAACAATTACATATTATTAATCATAATCAAACACAAAGGTCCATCACATATCATGGCCTCATAATCAAGCATAAAAGTCCATACTTGATCTAGTGATCAAAGTAGGTTTTTCAACATACATGGAAATGATTTTCATTCAATCACATCGTCATCAACATATGCTAGAGCACACTACAATACCCTAAAACATAAACTCATCAAGACAACTTTGTTCTTCAAGAGAACTTAACAAAACTTAACAATTAAAAGTGAACCCAAACTAAAGGGTTTCACCCACACATAAACTTAAACAACCATCTTCACCACCACCATTTTGGTGTGATGAGGTTCACCCCCCATACCTGTTGAAGAGCAGATTCCCGGATCAAAGTCGGTTGATCGGTTTGTGAACCTCCTGATAATTGTCACCAACTACAAACAACCAAACAATCAAACATTAAACAACAATCAAACCAAACTCAACAATTCTCACAAAGAGGGTTTTGGCCACCCTAGGGTAAAAAGGTTAGGAATTGATTTTGGTTTTCCATTCCTTGGATTCAAAGGCATAGGAAAGCTAAGGATGAAATCAAGTGTTAGAAATCAAAAATTGATGAAAAACACTATTCATCATCATCACATAGGGTTCGGCCATTTGGGGATTTTGGGCTATGATGAGAATTGAATCATAAGCTCTTGGGTTTAGGTAGAGAATGATGAGGTGAGTTCAAAGAAATTGGTCTTACCTCAAAAGGATTTTTCTATAATTTCCTATGGATTTTCAAAGTTTTGGATCTAAGAAATAATTTTCATGAAATGGATCTTGATCTTGAAATAGAAAGAGATTCAAGAAGCTAAGAGATCATAGAAGTGATCTTACCTTAAAATGAAGGAAGATTGCTCAAGGGATCAAGTGATTCCAACAAGAAACCAAGCTTTTTCAAGAACAACAATGGTGTTTTCTCTCTAAAGTTGAAGATGGTGTTCTTGAGTTATTTGTGAGGGCTGATCTGCGTGAATGAGGGGCTGGAAGGGCTGAGTTCAGCCTTTAAAAAGCTCACTTAAGGGCAAAATGGTCATTTGCCAAAAGGGTAAAATGGTAAAAGTGCAAAAGACTAAGGTTAGGGGCATTTTGGTAATTTCGGGTCTAGACTTTCCCGATCGTCATGACGACTCTGACATACTCTCCCAAGTGTCCTGGGATGATGTGATATCAAGATTATCCGTTGGCGAGTCCCGGTAAATCCATATGTGGCTCCGTTCGTCACCCGATTGAGGATTCCGCTCGAACGGAGGCCAGGAAGTGATTTTTCTGAAGTTTTTGTGAAATTTAACCAAAACGTAGAGAATTGAATTCTAAGACTTACTGTCTCGTTCACGGGTCTATCTGAAATCTCCTGAGCAGTAAAATCATACTGTCAGTGTAAAAATGCAGACAGGACTCCGTTTGAGTTTTCGACTCAAAACTTAATCGTAGCTTCCTACGATATTGTCGATCAGGACTATGGTCTCAGAATATTTTATTTTTATTCCTAAGACCTCGAATAAAATACATACGTTAAAATACCGAAGAATTAGAAAACGTGAAAATCGGGGCGTTACAGAGGGCCAGGGTAGCTCAGGGCATCCTCACCACTGATGGTGAGAGCCTGCCTGTTTGTCCTAGGTTGTGAGCTGAGAGCCTTTCATGTATTTTTTGAGTGGGGACGGGTAGCGCTGGCGAGCTGCGAGAGTGTTCTTTTGCTGTTTTGATGTATTTTCAGTTTCTACTTGTACAGTGTGTATATGTATGTATAGTGCCCTACTGATGGGGCTATGATATGTATGGTATTTGTATAGTTATCTTTATGTTGCGCTTTTACTCTGATGGTTTTTTATGCTTGCCGTTATTGTTTATTTGTTTATTGTTTGTTTTCGTGACGCTGTTTGAATAACACGCTATCGCTTTAAATACAACTAGGCATAGTTAATAATATAAGCTTGAGACTAATGAGATTATCCTTCTAAGAAAGGAGGATCGTCTCATTTTTCATCGTAGTCTTTTAGAAAGTTTTGTCACAATTAGAGGTATCAATTTGAGTTTGGCCCGCTTGACTGACCCAAACGAGTCCGGTTTAGGACTGGGTTGGGCTAGATGAAAGTTGGCCCGAAAGCAACTGGGCCAAATTGGCCCGCGGACTGGCTCGACCTGGCCCGACAGCCCAATTTTTTAATTTTTTTCTACAATTATATTTAATTAGCACTATAATTCAATAACTCATATTACAACTTATGAATAATTGATCTTTCAAATTATTAAAAATAAAGGTTGTTTGAGTTAGTTAGTTAGTCTAATAGTTTGTGACAAAAAAATACGTACTTAATGACTTTTATTTAAGAAATGTTTCTTTAAAACTTTTTTACATCTTTTAAATTGTGATTTATACTATATTTTAGTGTTAATATATATATATATATATATATATATATATATATATATATATATATATATATATATTGTCATGTCCGGACGCCGCAAAAAAGTTGATAATGATTCAGAGGAGTTGTCACCAGTTTTATATTGGACAAATATTGGAAAACCCATTAATTGTAGGAAAATTGGTCTTTAAAAAAAAGGTTGAGTTTGAGGGTCGGTTACGAGTAAGGAAGGTATTAACACCCTACATCGCCTATTCTAAGAATAATACCTCAAGTTAATTATGCAACTTCTTTAATAACTTTGAAACTATTAAATTTACCCCTTTTGAAAATAGAAAATAAAATAAACACAAAACACATGAAAATTTAATTTTGGCTCCTACGTACTCCCCGGTGCGATGAAAAATTTAAAGTCACGTAGTTCTTATAAAATTTGTTTGGTTTGGTTGATTTAAATTATTTTTGAATTAAACTTTGATCGAGAAGTTTCAGGATCACCAAGTTGTCACAACTCTGTTGTCCTAAAACTAAATGGTTAACAAGATGTCACATCTTAGTTTACCCCTTTTATTTAAAAGCTAATTTTTATTTTATTATATTTTTTAAGAGTTTAGGATCACCAAGCAGACACACACTCAGGTATCCTAAGACTAAGAGTTGATAAGATGTCACATCTCAGTGTTCTCTTTTTATTTAAAAGAAATCAATTTAGTTTTTTATTTTTATTTTATTGAGATAGATAATTTTTATTTTAATTAAAAATTGGGATCAAATGACCTAGCCCATTAAAAATTAAGAGCAATAAACCCATCAACTAAAATATATCCCCATTTAAGAAGGTGATTTCAGGAAGTTAAAAAACAGGTTTCCACACCCACACGCTCCCGAGGCCCAAACATTAACCCAAAACAGAAAATTAAAATAAAATAAAATGGACAAAAACAAAAATGGAAAAAAAATAAAGAAAAGGAAAAAAAAAACAAATAAACAAAACCTAACATAGTGTTTGGTTGGAGGTGAATGAAGGGGAGGAGAGGGATTTTTTTAAGGCTTAATTGCACTTTTGGTCCCTCAAAGTATTACGACTGTGCAATTTTAGTTCCTCAGATTTTAGTTGCGTCAATTGGTCCCCCAAGTATCACGATTGTACAATTTTGGTCCCTCGGGTTTCAATTGTGCCAATTGGGTTCCTCAGGTATCACGATGTACAATTTTAGTCCCCAAGTATGACGATAGTTCAATTTTTAATGCATGTAGCTTACATGGCCCACGTGAGACTGATTTGGCACTTAGTGAGGTCAACTTGGTAGCTTACGAGGCATTCTTATGTGGTATTATTGACATCTCACACACTTTAATGGTTAAATGAACATCACTAAGTGACACATAGGAGTGACATATAAGTTGTCAAGTTGGTCTCATTAAGTGCCCAATTAGTCCCACAAGTGCTTCGTAGGTTATTGACGTTAAAAATTGCATAATTATAATACTTGGGGACCAAAATTGCACAATCGTGATAATTGGGGCAATTAGAACTCTGGGGACTAAAATTACACAATCGTGATATCAGAGGAACCAAAAGTGTAATTAAATCTTTTTTTAAACATTTGGATAGTGTTTGATTGGAGGGGAATGAAGGGGAGAGGAGGGGAGGGATTTTTGTAAACATTTGTTATTTGGTTCATTTTTTAGGAGGGAAGGAGAGGAGAATGGAGGGGAGCAAAATCCCTCCTCACCCAATTTTGACTCCCCTCCAAAATTGGGGGAATTTGGAGGGGAGAGGAGGAGATTTAAAACATTTTAAATGGAATGACTAAAATATCCCTCTTTATGTATTTAAAAATCTAAAATTATAAGGGTATAAAAATAAGTTAATTTTAAAATCCCTCCCTTCCCCTTGTGAACCAAACACAAATAGTGTTACTTTCCCCTCTCCATTAAAATCCCTCCTCTCCCCTCCACTCAACCAAACACAATAGCTAATTAAAATCCCACCCCTCCCTTCCCCTCCATTAAAATCTCTCCACTCCCCTCCCCTTATTTGAATCAAACACACCCTTGTCGTTTGGTTCATTTTTTAGGAGGGGAGGAGAATGGAGAGAAGCAAAATCCCTCCTCACCCAGTTTTGGCTTCCCTCCAAAAGTGGGGGGATTTGAAGGGGAGGGGATTTAAAACATTTTGAATGGAATGACTAAAATATCCTTACTTATATATTTTAAAACATAAAATTATAAGGGTATAAAAGTAAGTTAGTTTTAAAATCCCTCCTCTCCCCTTGTGAACCAAACACAAATAGTGTTACTTTCCCTCGCCTCCATTAAAATCCCTCCCCTTCCTTCCCCCCTCCCTTCCCCTCCATTAAAATCCCTCCCCTCCCCTCATTTGAACCAAACACACCTAAAAGAAAGTGATATGATCTAGCATAGATCATGAAGTTTTTAGGATCTTTCTTTGAATTTGAATCTAGAAAACTAACTAGCAATTGAAAACAATGAAGAATATCGTAGAAATTGAATCTCAAATGAGAATTCAATGAACCAAAAAGAGATGAAGAGAAGCAATTATATGAACATTAAGCTAGAAGAAAGCCTGAAAATGGAGGGGAAAGGGATGAAGGCGCCGCAAGCCCAATCCATGGTGGAGGATTGGATGATAAGCCTTGAGGAGGATTCGTCACTAGAGTGTTGGAACTCTAGATAAGAATCAAAGGTTCAACTCTTGAACCAAGCTAGAGAGGATTCTCTCAACTCTCGCAAATCTCAAATATGAGAAACTACACAAATGATTCATTATTTGGAAATTGTAGTACATGAGGTTCTTATATACATGTGAGCCTCACCTAGCTTCATGAAGTGAAGCAACATGCACTAATCACAAGGCTTAGCCGAATAGGCCTTGCTTCCATGGGCCTAGTTGACTCAATGCTTCCTAAGCCCAAACTATGCTATCCTAAAAGTGCTTATTTGGAAAAGTATTTTTATTACAAGTCCTAAAAACTAAGTAATCTTGACTTCTACTAGTGGGAGGTTACAAATGGATTCCTCCTCAACTTGATGCTTCAAAGTCAATTAGTTGATCACAACTCTTTATAATGCCTCTTGGACCTTCCTTTGTCTTGATCGGATTATTGGTCCTTGAATGCCCTCCAAGCTTGGGACTTGTGCTCCCATAATCATATCAGAGAGAGAGAGAAGAATATAACGCTTCTGCTACTGCTGTGCACTCACGGGAAGGAGGCAGAACAAGACGATGGCGGACTGGGCAGTGGTGGTGGCTCGTGCGACGGCGGCGCAGTTGGGCAGCGGTTGAGTTCTGTTATGGCGGAGAGATGCAGCTAGAGAGAAGACGATGACGACGGTGTCCGGCGGCTCATGCAGCAGCGACGCGGCTGAGCAGGGAGGCAATTGCGATGCTGCTCTGCTATGGCAAACTACGAACAAGGATCGGTGCTGACAAGTCTCGTGTGGAGTTACCGTGACAGAACTCGTTCTATAGCTCTATAGATGGAGACTGACACATGGCGGAGCTGCTGGTGGTTTATGCGGCGGCACTGCTGTGATTGTTGGTGGGGGGAATGACTTCACAGTAGGGAGAGGGTAAGAAGACCGTAAAAAGAAAGAAATAAAAAACCAGAGAGGGAAAGAAGAAAAAAAAAAACTGAAGGAGAAAGAAAGGGGTTGAAAGGAATCGGGAAAATTGCTTATGGCTATGGATCTTTTAGAGAAAAAAAATAGAATCTAAAAACCCGTAAAACTTTCTCTCCTTTACAAAAAGTAATAGGTAAAGTCAGCCCCGTTTCAAGAATTTTTATTCCTACTTATAATTACAAGTTAGGTTTTCTAATTAAGGAATTTTATTTCAATTTCAAATCACAACCAATTTGTTTAAATTAGAATCAAATCAATTTGATTGAGTCAATTAATCAGCCCCTTTTTATTTTAAAAATTACATTCTTAGTTTTTCTCAATTATGGAATCAATCCCAATTAAATCAATTTGTTCAAATAAAAAAAAAAATCAAACTTATTTTATTATGATCAAATCAATTCGATGAGGATCAATTTATCAGTTTTTTTGAAAATTATCGTTTTTGGGTAGATAGGAACTCCAATTTTGTCCCAGGGAAATGTGTGTAGGGACCCTCAAATGAAAGGGAATGGGTACGAGGATCCAAAAAAGTTAAAGAGATGGGTACGGTGACCCGAAAAAGGTGATGGATACAAGGATCCGATAATTAAAGGCAACGGCTACGGGAACCCACAAACTTTAAGGCAATGTGTGTGGGGACCCAAAAAGTTAAAGTGATGGGTACAGGGACCTGAAAAAGCAATGGGTGCGGGGACTCAGAAAATGGGTACGGGGATCCGGAAAAGCAATGGGTACAGGGACCCACGAATTAAAGGCAATGAGTGCGGGAACCCGGAAAATTAAAGGCAATAGGTAATGGGACCCAAAAACAAAGCAAGGTGTTTGAGGCCTTATGCAAACTATGAAGGAACCTGTTTAAAACACAAGAAGGGGTTGAATTGTGTTTCTTAAGTTTTTGAAAATTTTTCACAAGCAATTATTTTTTTTCGTAATATGTTGGACACAAAAAGAATAAATAAAACAAAGAGCATATAAGCTTGAAGCTTGGACGCACGCTAAAACGTTTTTGTAAGAATGAACAAGAAAATAATTTCAATCCATAACGTTAATTATAAATAAATTAAAAACAAGAAGAGTAAGGGAGAGAAGATAACACAAAATATTATCCTGGTTCACTCTTAACCCAAGATCAACGTCTAATTTCCTCTATGTGAAAGTTTTATCCACTATAACAAAATCCTTGTTACAACAAGTATTCTACACCTCTTCAGGCACAAGTATTCAAGATCACTTCAGGTAAAACCCAAGTATTCTTTACAGATAAGCCTCTTCAGGCTTAACTAGGACTAGTTTGAAAAAAGTTTAAGAAAAATCTAACTCATTATGTGTGAGGATATAAAACTGAAGATCAAACTCAGAAAGAATAACTCTACGTAGAGATTGATATGAAAGTGTAAGATCTGAGATAGCTTGTGAGCTTTTTGTTTTTCTTTGCTTTCTTGATTGCTTGTAAGCTTGTATGAAATTTGTTCAAGTTCGGTCACTTTGCTTCTTCAAGGTTGATGGTATTTATAGCCTTCAAATCTTGAGCAATCTTTGATTTCTTCAATGGTTGGCAATAGAGCCGTTTTGATGAGCATTAAATGCAAAAACCTGTTGAGTCTGATAGCTTGTGAAGAGCTTCTGAAAAGCAGAACATGCTATCAGATACATAGTTGAAAGTAGCACTTACAACTTTTCCTTGTACCTGAAGGTTGCCTTTTGTCGTCCATAACAAAACGATGGACGATGCGATGATGCTCACGGTCTGATAAGTTTGTAGACTATTAAATCCTGCACACTTAAGATAAACTTGTTAGACCATTACATATCTTGTTTACCTAATTTAGTTCTTTGTTAACATCAAAATTTTAAGGAGTTATGGACCATAACCACTTTGGTTCCAATAATCTCCCCCTTTTCGATAATGGCAAAATACACTAAATTTGATTGAACAAAGTTTTTCTAAAGAGCCAGAGGCTCCCCCTAAGAAAAAACTTCTATCAAAGATAACATTTATCAGCATTCAAGGTATTAGATCATATAGTATATATCAGAATAATATCAAGTATGTAAAAACGTAGAATGCATCAGATATAAACAAAGAAACATAGATAAAAAAAGATGCAAACAGTAATTGTGTAACATTCCGACTTTCCTGTAACTCTAATCAAGTTGGTTAATCTCGATTAAGGCTTTGATTGCTTGTATGAATTGTTTTGTGTTAGCTTAAGGCCTAGTTGGATGCTTAGGAATAGGCTTGAATACTGTTGGAAGTGCCTAGGGTGTAACACGAGAAACTGGGGAAGTCAGAAGTTTGGAAGGCTCTTCCTAGCTGAACAGCACGCTCAAGTGTGGGAAGGGAGCACGCCCTAGCATGCCAATGCTCAAACGTTGGCATGTTGCACGCTCAAGCATGCTAAGTGCATTTGCCAGTTGCTGTGTTTTCTGACGTGTGTACGACACGTGTGTACGCCCTAGCATGAATTGTTTTGTGTTAGCTTAAGGCCTAGTTGGATGCTTAGGAATAGGCTTGAATACTGTTGGAAGTGCCTAGGGTGTAACACGAGAAACTGGGGAAGTCAGAAGTTTGGAAGGCTCTTCCTAGCTGAACAGCACGCTCAAGTGTTGCACGCCCTAGCATGCCAACGCTCAAACGTTGGCATGTTGCACGCTCAAACATGCTAAGTGCGTTTGCTAGTTGCTGTGTTTTCTGACGTGTGTACGACACGTGTCAGGCCAGGGCGAAGGCAGAGTGGACAAGGTTCCACGCTAAAGCATGGAAGAAATCCCACTCTCAAGCGTGGGCATGCTCAAGCGTGCAGATGTGCCACGCTTAAGCGTGGACAACTGATCAAGTTGGGTGAGTTTCCTCTTCTCCTCATTTGTTGCACGAAAATCTTGTATTTTCCAGAATTCTCTACAACTAGAGAGATAGGCAGTGGAATCCTAGTGAGAGAGAAAGCAAGGTTTTGAGGCGATCGAAGTATCAGAACGCGATTCTGACTACACGAGTGTGATCACAACGAAGTTTTCTACTACTTCGGCGGATTAATTTCTCGATTTGCCTAAGGTAAACTCGAATCCCTAACACATGTTCTTTGCGTTTCTACCTTTTCTCTTGAGTTTTGGGATTGCCCTAGGGCTAACACTATTGTATATGTGTTGCGCTCGTGATTAGGGCAAAGTTCGCGCTCGTGATTGCTCGTGGATTAGAGCTAGAGGCCGTAGCTGTTGGAGGAGTTTGGTGGCTGTTCTTCATGTTCTTGCATGCGTAGGAGAGCGTGCCGGTTTCGTGTTGAGATTTGTGCCAAATGTTCAAGTGGGGAGAAAGAGTATTGCTGTCGTCGGGAAGGCAAGAGTAGCGTAGTTGTTTTTTTAGCATACTTTGGGCTATCACCGCTAAGTTTGAACACTAGGTTAGATAATTGTTGATCGAGGATGAATTGTTTCGTATGACTGGTATGATGGCGTGATGTGTTGCCTGTTATCTATATACGTGCCTACATGCTACTTGGTATATGATATGCCTGTTATGATGTTGATATTGATGTTATTGTTGTTGCTGTTATGATTATGCATCGGTTGTTGTGTTATGGCAGTTGTGCCTAAGTTTAGTTACTAAGTGGCTGTGAGCTGTGTTGTACAAGATGATAACGTGGACGGATTGCTACTGTGATGTGATGTGTTGAGCAAGTGGGAGCTGTGGCTCGTGTTGATGCATGGCATCGTGTGCTATTTGCTGTTGAGCGCTTAGGCGTGAGGGTCCGGTATCATGCTCGCTGAGGTTGTTTGTTGCATATCATCAGTTGCCAAGTGGCAAGGCTGTGTGACAGGTAGTATGGGCTGCCTACGTCATACGAGGTTAGTGGTACCTGAGTGCGGGTACAGAGAGTGGAAGCAGCAGCCAAGTGAGTGGCCTTGGGGATGTTGCCAGTCTGGGGAATACTTTACACTGACGGATGAGGTAGCTCCTATCCTATCGTGACACCCGATCCAGTTTAGTTTGCCTAACTAATCCTTGAGCTTTCCACGTTCCAGGCTAACGTTCCGAAGCGACCAAGACACCCTGGTTCTGGGTATTGGAAGGGGGTTGCACTCTAATTGGTCACGGAGAGTGGTTCGGTTTATTAGACAAGCTAACTCCAGTTCTGGTGTGTAACCAGTGTTGTGAGATTCGCCGACATGCTGCATGGGATTAGTATCCCGATCTAGAGGATTGATCTGAGGGTGAGATTTTATGGAGATGGATGCTGTTTGCATGGGTTGTCTCGAGAGATGTTAGGATGTGTGTAGTATCTGTTATACTTGTGCTATATGCTACTTGCTCTATTTGTTTACTGCACTACTGTTGTCGTTCCGATTTTATGCACTATATTCTTATCTCCCTTCTGTTCTCTTGTTGTTTGTTTTTCTCTTGGCTCGCATGAAGACGAGGAGCCAGCTGCTATAGACAATGGACTCGAATCACGTTAGTATCGAGGATGTCGATATTGGGGCTGATTGAGATCATGTATCACGATGATAGAGGGTGGCGTGTGGACCCTTCTACCTTCTTTACAGTCTATATGGGGTTGGTCAACATTCTTTTTTTTTCGAGGAGGGGCATCGCACCGGGAGGATATTTTGGGACCCTTTAGAGTCGTCTAGTTCCTACCCTTCATACGGATGTAGCAGTTGTCGAGGCGTCATGAGCGGGACTACACCTGGGCTGAGCCAGCGACATCTCATGTGTCCAGCCTGAGAGGTTTTGTGTATAGAGGTCAGTGGTGGAGGACGGAGCAGTACCTGAGGACCTACCGTAGGCATAGGGTCATGGTGTCCAGCTCGTCGTCTGAGTATGAGCCTCTGGTGACTTATAGGCATACTCATGGCGAGGGCTAGGGTAGTTCAGGGCATCCTCACCACTGATGGTTGGAGCCTGCCAGTGCGTCTAGGTTGTTAGCTGAGCGCTTATCATGTATTTTTGAGAGATGGGCAAGTAGTGCTGGCGAGCTGTGAGGGCCGTTCTTTTGTTCCTTTGATGTATTTATCTATCCTTACAATTTTTGATGTACAGTCGGTTTTTATGTATATAGTTTTACAGCGCCCTACTGACGGGGCTATGGTTATGCCTGGTTTAAGTATATAGTTTTCATACCTACGTTTACTTTGATGATCTATGTTTTTCCGTATACCTGTATGTTTTATTGCGCTTGTTTCTGCTATGTTTCTTGAATAACTTACGCTTGGGACTAATGGGATTATCCTAGGTAAGTGGAGTCGTCTCATTTTGGTGGTATCAGAGCATTGAGAATGTTCTGAGGTTAATAAGGCGACTTCATATATGTGGGGTTGTCTCAAATTGAGTAAGCATAACTGAAAAGATGAAGTGAGGACAATCAAATTCCCTTTCCTTTCTCCCCCTTTTTGTCATCAGACAAAAGGTGAAGTAAGAACATCATTGTCTTTAAAAAATGAAATTAAGAAGAGGGAGGAGGTGGAGGGGGATAAGAAGGTTTTTGGAAGAAGTTTTGCATCATGGCAGTTATCTGTGCCAGCAATACATCGTTATTGTCTTGGATGGACTTCTGAATAAAGTCTTGAACTTCTGGAGGGATGGTTGAGACAGAACTTTCAGTAGTGGCCTTTGTTGCGTTAGCACTAGCATTGCCCGGAATTACACTCAAGGCCATAGACGGAGAGGGATCAACCGGATGGACGACTGAAATAGGATGAGACTGAGAGCTTGGACGATCAGAGGCAAGGTGCTCAGACTCTCCTATTTGCTCTTGAACAGCAGATGGTTCATCATCCTCAGGCTCTTTAAAACTTTCTTGAGCAACTTCTTGAATAGGCTCTTGAACAGGCTGTTGAGTAGGTAGTTCAATCCAAGGTATATCATGGTCCTCCTCAATATTTGTACAGTATAGAGGGATCCCAAAGATATCGTCTAGAGTCATAAAAGTAACATCTGTGATTTTGTACGCTCAGTGGACGGTGGGAATCTCAGACTTTTCTTCCTCAGACTATCCAGATGATGAAGCTTCAGCGATGTATCTCCAGACATGTGTTTCCTAGAGGATGGTAGCATTCTATCATCACACTCCTAAGCATTTTTCTTCAAATGATTTGCAAAGACAACACTATCTTTTTGCTTCCTTTTCCAGAACATAGGAGCAAAGGAGATGGGGAAGTGATGACAACCAAATGGTGTGGTTGCCTTTTAAAGATCTTATGGTTGAATTCTAATCTTATGAATTTCGTGCTCTTCTTAAGAAACAAATTGTAGCAACATAAAAGTGAAAAAAATAAGAAAAATGGAAAGAAAGAGATGATGAGGCGCCACAAACAAGAAGATTTGTTAAGCCAAGTGATGTTCGCCACAAGAATCTTGGATTCTTGATAAGAACTAAGCTTGGTTCAGCCAAGAACCTAGGAGAAACAATTCTCACAAATGGATTCAATCCAAATTAACATCAAAGTTGTATTATCCATATGGTTAGGCGCATACAAATAGATGTGGACATCCAAACTTTTGGCATCCAAAAACAAAGCATAACCTCCACTTGAATGGCCTAATTATGTCACTAATGGCTCACTTTAAGACCTATTCTACTCAGCCCCCATTTGAGTTTTACGCCCCACACATGGAATCCTAGGACAAACTAAAACTCCCACATTATTAGCTTGATTGATGACACTAAAGACCAACTTAAAACCTAACTTAAATAGCCACCAA
Source organism: Ammopiptanthus mongolicus (assembly GCA_039655645.1). Classification (NCBI taxonomy): domain Eukaryota; kingdom Viridiplantae; phylum Streptophyta; class Magnoliopsida; order Fabales; family Fabaceae; genus Ammopiptanthus; species Ammopiptanthus mongolicus. Next base: position 47,208,877 of record CM077351.1, on the reverse strand, counting down.
ATAATTGAAGGCAGCCAACAAGACACTAATTATTCGCCTACCATCTCATCTTTATGGGTGGTTACACTTGCTTCTCAAATTAAAAGTGTAACCCCCATAACTTACAATATTTATTCACACAACTTAATGAGGAGTTTCTTATAGCATGCAAGCTAAAGATTCCCTCCTCTAAGACTTTAAACAAATCGTGTAAGACTATGAAGAAATCCAATTGTAACATTTAAACAAATTCGACCCACTTACATGTATTGAAAAATAAGAGAAAACCACTAAAAAATGAAATCTTCTTCATGTCATGCGCCCCACATTATGAGTCTTCTAGTTGGATGATGCAAGATACCAACTTGGGCTCAATATCTTCTTGACTTGCACTTGGGCTCGTGTCCATCAAAGTACTCACCAATTGTTCTAGAATTGCTTGGGCTTTCTTAGCTCTTGATCTTGTCATAGGCCCACCAAGTCTTTGTAGTACTTCTTGGTCCATGTTCCTTAGTGGGCTCATATCAGGAAGGGTTTGATCTCCTTGGACCTTCTTTTCTTCGCATCTTTGTCCTTATTCATATCCAGCATCGGGATTTGAGGACTTGAACGGGGAGGAACAACTCCCAATCTTGTAGCTGCAGTCTTCTTCCAGAAGCTTTTGGGAAGGTTGTGAGCAATCTTCTCTTCTTTGGACATTTCAAGTTCTTTCTTGCAAGTATAATAGAGAAAAGAAATCCCTGACATCAGAGTACTCTTTCCAGGATGAAGGATGACTAGGGATGAACTTGACATCACGATCCAGAATGAATTTGGGTAGTCCAAAGGTTTGTGACCTTAGCTCATCAGTGGGCTACCAACCTCTTTTTTGCTCGTGAGGTGGAATGACATGACGTCTCACGTTGTACTGGCACCATTTGAAGGCTTTATCCATAATGAGGTTTCGATAAATCTTCTTTGGTGGAAATCTTTTATGTTCCAAGTGGACTAGCATTGGTCCATTGGAAGTGAAATGTTCACTGGGAAGGGCTTCACCAGACGGTTGAAAAGGATGGGGGTGTAACAGCTGATAAGGGTAGGAAGTGTTTGGGGCTCATACTCATCTTCAAGTAAGGGATAATGGGGTCGAGGGGTTGGACAAAGAGTAGGATGTCTCATGAACTTAACATGCTAGGTTCTTATAACATCAGCGAGGGTTTCAGTTTGGCTTTCTATGATGGGGTGGGGTCAACGTATGGAAAGGTTTGGCATGGATATCTGATGGTGGGGTAAATTGCACCATAGGGTCTGAAGAGTTGATCTCCCCAAGGTGTGAACCAGTCTTGAGGTTCAAACATTAAAGGTAAGGGTTATGACGTTATGTCAAGGTGTTGTTCTGGTGAGGATAGATTTATGGGGTCCATTTGATGAAGGTGAGTTGTAAGATGAGGTTTGTGGTGAGGGATAAGGTGTGTTTTTTGGTGATTGATGAGGGGAAGGTTGTGGTAAGGTTTGTTGTAAGGTTTCTGCTTTGGGAAGTAGTGAAGAGCCCAGTGATTTTCTATATGCAGCCATAATTGTGTCAACCACAGCTGGTTAATCAACAACGGGAATAATTACTGATCCAGAAGGAGTCAGAAGTTTAATATTACCTTTACAAGAGAGAGCAGAGATTTTAGGTCTTGAAAACCTTGGCCTCTTCAAAGGTAACTTAGGCCTTGGTGCATCAGCTGAAGCTTGGTTCTTCTGTCCCTTGATCACCTTAGCAATAGGTTGATCATCATCGTCCTCTTCTTCTTGGACTGTCTGCAGAACCAACTTCCTCTTTCTTCTGGATTGGATAGTAGGAACATATGGTTGATCAGACAATTTGGCTTCAACAGATGGACGAGCTTGCTTAGCTTTGCGTCCACTGACCAACGGACAGTCATCAGACTATTCTCCAGTTTCATTCTCTTTTGCCTTCTTTTCTCCCAAGAAGTCAGACACCGTATCCAACTTCATCTTCATTAAGCTTAATTTACCAAACAAGGGTTGAACCAGACATTCAACCCAATGAACTCCAAAGTATTTTAAATTTCTTTATGAGGAAAGCGTCGTCAAGTCGTTCTAGACCAAATGCTTCTCAAAGATCTTGGAAAGAAGTGTTGGTGTAAGCCCTAGAGGCCATTAGTCTTCTTTCAGATTTACATTTGTATCATGACTTTGATTCACATATATTTATATATGAGGCATTTTAGTTTATACTATTAATTGTTTAAACGAAGTAAAGTTCTTAGAATAGTTATTTGAGTTCAATAGAACATCAAGTACATGACTTGATCGTGAGACCCTATTGAACATTTTAAATACTATTCCTAAAGTATCCGTAGTCAAGTATTATTGTTAATTTGGACGACAATAATACATTGAGTCTATTACGTGGGTAGATTGATGACCACATCTCACGGGTCATGGATATGAGATATCAAGTCTTCACATAGGTATAAATATTAGAGTAATATTTATACTAGATTGACCCATAATAGTTATGTAAGTGTCATGAGCGCTTTTCATGGTAACCAAAGTGAAGTAGTCCTTCGACTTGAAGTCACTACGATTCTTGCATGAGGAGTTGTAGGCTTTAATGCTACCAAACGTTATCCGTAACAGAATGATCATAAAGATAGTTATTGGGCCTACAATGAATCATGTTGAGGGATGTGAGTGATGTAGATAGGATTCGTCCCTCCTACATAACAGGAGTAATGTCATAGGCCTCTCAATAGAGTGAGACGTGAAAGTGCATGACCATGCTGTAAGGGGCCAATATGAGATATTGGGCCCATTTTTGATTGCACGTCTACTCGGGAATTGAGAAACAAATAATTGAACTTAACAAAGATGACACACTTATGCCTTGTGTTCAATTAAGACATATGGACGAAGGGACATTTACTACACGGTTATTTTGGTTACCGTAAGGTATATATCGTATAACTGATATTCTCACTAATTGGATAACAATGATGTATTGCTAGATGCCGCTCATTGTTTATAATATTAAATGTGATTTAATATTATTGCCAATTTATTGAGAACCTATATGGTCATACACAGAGAGCAAATAGTCGGTGAATGAATTAATTTATTAAATATGATTTAATAATATTAATTATAAGATTAGGCCTGTAGCGTACAAGCCCAATGAGATTAGGTTAAGTGGGTGACAGCTAATAATGCTGAGCACGTCACTTAAGCGCTAAGGAGAGCTTATTGTGCATAACCTAGTGGCCGTCACACCACCTTGGTAGGCGCCCCCCCTCACCCTTGCCGTCAGCTAGCACGACATTTTCTCCGGCGGTGTTTTGTTCGCGTGGACTACGTAGAGGTGCTGCTCCATTGCGGTACTGGTGATAGCATTGTTCGTAGTGCTCATGATCGATTGAGAAGGACTGTTCTTCCTTTGCAGTGATCGCGGTAAAGTTACGCTACAAGAGGTAAACACTACATCATGAGTCATGACCATTCGCATGGATCCTTTTTATTGGGAATTTTTTCGCTACGTTTTTCTTTTTTAATACGCAAATTCCCAACAGTGGTATCAGAGCCATTTCCGAAACCATGATTCTCTTGTGTGTTTATTTATTATAACATGTTTTGTTTTTGAAAGATATGATCTTTAAAATGTTATGTTTGAAAATCGTAAAAGTGTTTTGCGAAAAACGTTTTTTCTAAAATCCTTGTTTTGATTTACGACGACAGCAAGTGTTGCTGTCATGCGCACCTTACATCCAGACGCGTCATAATCGATTATGTAATTGATTATGAGGGCTCAAGTGTTGATCCCTAATCATCGTGGAAGCAAGGTAATTCTGGTCAGAACCTCAATAATCGATTATGTAATCGATTATATAATCGATTATGCAAAGAGTTTGCATGAATGTTCGTATAACAGATTACATAATGGATTTTGTAATTGATTATGTGACAGATTATGGTAGTACAATAATCGATTATGGTGGTACAGTAATCGATTATGATAGTACAATAATCATTTTTCTGAGAAGTCAGAATAGCAGTAATCGATTATGTTATTTTCTGAGGAGTCAGAATAGCAGTAATTGATTATGGTAATCGATTATGAGGATATCAGAAGCGTTGTTTTGAGTGGTTTGTGAAATCACTTAAAAATAATAATTAATAATAATAAATAATAATAAATATTTTATTATTAATTTTTATTATGTATTTGGTTGTATATGGTGAATCGTTATGGCCTTAGTCCTTTTTCTTCTTTCTTTGGTTATTTTGAAATACGGCCTCCGTGTCGTGCCTTTCTCTTAAATTCCATATGTATATTCTTTTCTCATCTTATTCCCCTCGAATGTAAAAGAGGTTTCTTTCAATTGTAATGTTATGGTGGAGACAAGAAGACGACTTTAGAAGAGGATGACTCGGTAGGTGATCATGCTTGGTGAAGCTTGTACGCTACTAGGGTTTTAGATTAGATTCTCTCATTGGCTTGGGAGAATCAATGTGTTAGGGGCCATAACCATGTCACATTTGTTATATGCTATATATGTATGAGATGCATGTTAGTATATAGTAAGTTAAACAGTTTAACTTATGGTGAAATCAAATTTATAAATATATCCCTCAAAAGGAAATATTAAGTCGCGTTTAAATGTGCCTTCCGATGCATGACACTTGTCAAGACTAATATCGATTGAGCGTAGGTCTGCCAAAGCAGAGTACCTTTGTCTATACTAGTAAGACGCGATTGGATAAATGTAATATCCAATTGTCAACCATTGGGTCTGACTTAACTAAGCCAACTTCAATAGGATTGAAAAGGGCTTAGAGGCATGGAGTTGGGCATTAATCCATAAGATGGATTAGAATAAGAGTTATTGCAACACCCTTTCCCGAGTGTCACATTCCCGAACATTTATAAGGCCGAAAATATTTATTAATGCGGAAAATACGATTTTTCTTTTTCTTTTCTTTTCATAAAGATGTACTGGGATTAGTAAAGGTAATAAATATTACTAATAAGTGAACTTAGGTTCACCATGCATTACTAGGATATACATACAGTATTATAATACAGAAAACAGAAAACAGAAACAGAAACATCAACATTACTATATATAGACATAAGTCTAATGTATGACTGACATAAGAAAAATACAATAAGTACTAGGAGTCATAGCTCCCAAAAGGTACTACAAAAACTGACATAGTCTGGCCGACAACAAAATTAAAACAGCAAAAGAGTCCACCTCCGAACTCAAAGGGACTGCGGAACGGAACCATCGTCGCGTCCATCTGTTCAAGCAGCAACAACAAGTACCAGCAGAAAACATACAGATATGGGTGAGATTCCCGTTCATTAACACAACAAAACAGCAGTAGTAAAAACGGGACGACTCACCGGGTAACAGCGTACCCAACATGCTTACAAAGGTTCTCAGTATAAATCATGTTAAGCAGTTAACAACATAATAGCATGCTAAACATTTAACAGCATAATATAAGGCATCCTTAAACAACACAGCGATGTATAACAGTAAACGTAAACATCAATAGCCATAAACATCAATAGCCATGCAATGCAATGCAATGTATATGACTCAATGTCAATGTCACTGGGTACTACTCTGACCCCTACTCCATGGAGCTAACAAAACATTCGGAGAGAGTGAATAGGAGGACATGTTCCGGTTTCTGCCAGCCATGAGCAAGATGCTACAACATTCGTAACGTGCACGTATCTGGCTTTACGGTAACACTCTCGACCAAACATGAAAAGTACGGCATCTAGTAGAGGATATCAGTGTATTGCACGGATTCGCCACGACACAGAAGAATCACCAACTGGTCACATGTCAGCCCTTCCAACCCTGATACCTCCAAAAAGACCATTGAAGATCGTCACCGTAAGATTCGCACCCGCATCAAGGTGTAAGCTCAACTCCTAGGCTCAAGGCCTTACAACTATGCACATGAAATGCCAATGCTTACACAAAGCAGATGCGATAAAGCAATGTCTATCCATTGGATAAACCTCAAGGTTCACTAAGGTTCTCTTCCTTAGGAACTACACACATCTTTGTTTTATAAAACATTTATCCATCGGATAAACCATTTATCCATCGGATAAATATCTCGTGATTCCTTTGGAATGATCCAGACTGCTTTCAGAATCGCCGACTGTCCCCACAAACCAACACAAGTCTTTTCAGCGTGTTTTGTCCTCACTCACACGCTTTCTAGGAAACTTCCCAGAAGGTCACCCATCCCATAATTACTATAAGTCAAGCACGCTTAACTATAAAGTTCTTATGTTCTAAGCTCCCGAAAAGAAGATAAATCTTGTTGGTATGGGTAGTACCAATCAATTCTTATATGCTTTCCCTTAACTATACAGTCCCATACCTGCATAGCCTCAGGATTCCTTCCACTGTACAGTCCCATACCTGCACAATCTCAGGATCTCTCTCATTCCAGTTATCACAAGACAGAAACAATTGAATGATTAACCTAGATCCGAATCATTGGTCCGTCATCGAACTACTGTTTCGAAAACCAAAACGTTTCGTGTTTGTGTTTACGTCTTATGAATTATGTCTCAAGTCCTAAGCATTATGAATAAGGATTGAGAATCCTCTTAGATAAGTCTTTGAGCCTTTCTAAGATATTAATCCCTTGTTTTTCAATTAAGGAAACAAGTGTTGATTTCACTTAAGTCTTATGAAGTCGTTGATGTACTAAGTCACCAATGGTATAGCACATGGTCTTGTTCCACCACATACCATACTTAATTAACCCTTGTTTTCAACTCTAAGTTAATTATTTAACTTAGGTTTTTCACGCGTAAAACTTTAAGATTGAGTTAGAAAACTCCTTTTGTAAACCAAACAACTTTTACAGTTGAAAACTCATTTGATTTAAAACAACATTTGAACTACTTACTTCATTTCTAGCATTTTCTGAAACATGAAATTCGCTGAGCGGAATTTCATTCGCTTAGCGAAAATGAGGCAGTAATGCCTCCTTTGGAACTCCTCTGGTTCGCTCGGCGAGACATAAATCGCGTAGCGAAATATATTGTATTCGCTTAGCGAATATGAATTCGCTTAGCGCAAGTTCAGACGGTTGCACCTCTTTAGAAACACCTCTGGATCGCTCGGCGAGACAGAATTCGCGTAGCGAAACTTCACTTTATTCGCTTAGCGAGAATGATTTCGCTTAGCAAAAGTTCAGACGGTTACACCTCTTTTGGAGACTTCTCTGGATTGCTCAGCGAGACAGAATTCGCGTAGCGAAACTCGCTGGGTTCGCTTAGCGAATATGAATTCGCTTAGCGAAAGTGAGGCAGTGATGCCCAACTTAGACTTTCCCTGTTTTCGCGTAGCGAAAGTAAATTCGCTTAGCGAAAAGTTGCCTTCAAACAAGGCACCAACCTTAGGGAACCATTTTGATTCTCTTCATGAAACCACTTCTTTTCTCATTTTGAGTCACTTGATTAGCTAGATGAACTAAGGATAAGGTATAAAACATATTTCACTTTGGTAAGCTCTTTGAGATTTAATTCCATTTAAAGTCACTTAGGGTTTTTCTTTGAAAAACACAAGTTATTGAAAACACTTTCTTTACATCAAAACTTGACTTGTCCAAGAACTATTCATATCCTTCCCTTCCTCAAGGTCATGGCTAATAGCCAACTAGGAATCAATGTGAGGTTTTACTTCATCAACCAATCAAAGTATGGCTCACAACACTTACACAATCATGATAACCATAATACACATTACTACATCATAATCAAACATCCAAGTCCATCACACATTATGGTCTCATAATCAACAATAAAAAGTCCATACTTGATCTAGTGATCAAAGTAGGTTTTCCAACATACATGAAAATGGTTTTTCATTCAATCATCTCATCATCAACATATGCTAAAACACAACACAACATACCAAAGCATAAACTCATCATGACATTCTTGTTCTCCATGAGAACTTAACAAAACATAACAACTAAAAGTGAACCCAAACTAAAGGGTTTCACCCACACATAAAGTAAACAACCATCTTCACCACCACCATCTTGGTGTGATGAGGTTCTTCTCCCCATACCTGTTGAAGAGTAGATTCCCAGATCAAAGTCGGTTGATCGGTTTGTGAACCTCCTGATAGTTGTCACCAACTACAAACAACCAAACAATCAATAATTAAACAACAATCAAACCAAACTCAACAATTCTCACAAAGAGGGTTTCGGCCACCCTAAAGAGAATAAAGCTAGGAATTGATCTTGGTTTTCCATTTCATGGATTCAAAGGCATTAGGAAAGCTAAGCATGAAATCAAGTGTTAAAAATCAAAAATTGATGAAAACACTATTCATCATCATCAAGAAGGGTTCGGCCCTAATGTGATTTTTGAGCTATGATGAGAGTTGAATCATAAGCTCTTGGGTTTAGGTAGAGATTGATGATGTGAGTTCAAAGAACTTGGTCTTACCTCAAAAGGATTTTTCTACAATTTCCTATGGATTTTCAAAGTTTTGGATCTAAGAAATTCTTTTCATGAAAATGAATCTTGATCTTGAAATAAAGAGATATTCAAGAAGCTAAGAGATCATAGAAGTGATCTTACCTTGAAATGATGGAAGATTGCTCAAGGAATCAAGTGAATCCAACAAGAACTCAAGCTTTTTCAAGAACAACAATGGTGCTTCTTCAAGAGTAACTATGGTGTTCTTCTCTTTTTGAGAGGGCTGTGCGAAAATGAGAGTGTGAGGGGCTGAGTTCAGCTTTAAAACAAGTCACTTAAGGGCAAAAAGGTCATTTGCCAAAAGGGTAAAATGGTAAAAGTGCAAAAGACTAAGGTTAGGGGCATTTTGGTCATTTTGCGTCTAGATTTTCCCCATCATCATGACGACTCTGGCATACTCTCCCAAGTGTCCTGGGATGTTGTGATATCAAGATTATCCGTTGGCAAGTCTCGGTAAGTCCATATGTGGCTCCGTTCGTCACCCGATTGAGAATTCCGCCCGAACGAAGGTCAGGAAATGATTTTTCTGAAATTTTTACGAAATTTAACCAAAACGTAGATAATCGAATTCTAAGACTTACTGTCTCGTTCACGGGTCCATCTGAGGTCTTCTGAGCAATAAAATCATACTGTCAGTGTAAAAACGCAGACCGGACTCCGTTTGAGTTTTCGACTCAAAACTTAATCGTAGCTTCCTACGATATCGTCGAGAATGACTATGGTCTCGGAATATTTTATTTCTATTCCTACGACCTCGAATAAAATAAAGACATTAAAATACTGAAGAATTAGAAAACGTGAAAATCGGGGCGTTACATTCCTACCCCTCTTAAAAGAATTTCGTCCTCGAAATTCCGTGACTTAAAACTAAACCCACTCGATCGCTGAAGATTAAGGAAAGAAATTTTCAACAAAGGAAATTTTTCCTGGTCTTGGTCTCAGAAGAGAGTAAGAACGTATACAAAAGAATTTTTTCCAATCTGGAATGAATACAGGAATATCCAGTATGCAAAAAGACTCTTCAGTAGGTTCGTGAGTGTAAAAATGCATAGCTAATACATGTTTACATCCATGATTCTAATAAAGTTCCTTCTTTCATAAGAACCTTCCAATAAATTTGGGAATCAAAAGATAAACAGTCTGGCAAAAATCAGACTGGATCACCTTCACCAAAAGTAAAAGTGATTAGACTAAGTTTCATCAAGAAACTTCCAGTATCGAGAAGTTGTTTATGTTATAACTCAAGAAATAGTCATAAATAGTCATAACAAAACTTTCAGTGAAATAATACGAAAATGTCCAGACCAATGGACACCATATTACCAATTCACTCAATTATCTAATACATTGAGGAATATGTAGGAAGTGTGAACACAAATGTTCCCTTGAGATCAGGCAGCACTAACACAGGTGAAGTAGTCAACCTTCTCCCTAATCCTTGCAAACTTTCCTCACAGGCTTCAGTCCATTCAAATGCTTTATCCTTCCTTTGAAATCACATAACCCAAAAACTTTACTTCGTCGAGCCAAAACTAACACTTGGACAACTTTGCATACAGCTGTTTCTCCTTCAGAACCTGAAGAATCACACTAAGATATTCAGTGTGTACTTCCTGGTTTCGCGAATAGATGAGTATGTCGTCTGTGAAACAACGACAAACTTATCTAGGTATGGATGAAAGATCCTATTCATGTAATCCATGAATATAGCTGGAGCATTCGTCACACCAAACGGCATCACAAGATACTTGTAGTGCCCATAGCATGTTCGAAACGCTGTCTTCGGTATATCTTCTGTCTTCACACGAATCTGGTTATAACCCGATCGCAAATCAATCTCGGAGAAAACTGTCGCTCTCCTCAACTGATCCATCAAGCCATTTATCCTCGGAAGATGATACTTGTTCTGAATGGTAACTTTGTTCAACTGGCGCTAATCCACACATAAGCAAGATGTTTCGTCTTTCTTTCTCACCAACAGCACAGGCGTTCCCTACGGCGACACACTGGGTCTAACGAACTATTTTTCCCTATAAGTCTACCAACTGTTCCTTCAAGGTTTCCAACTCAGCAGGTGCCATATGATAAGGTGTCATAGACGCTGGTCCTATTCCTGGCACAAGATCGATCACGACTCGATGTCTCGAACTGGCGGTACACCTGGTACGTCTTCAAGAAAGACTTCCAGAAACTCGTTAGTAACATGTATTCGTTGAGCTCCTCCTCTCAAAGAAACGTTTTCTTGGTTGGCAATCCAAATCCAGAATTATCCGAATCAGGGAAAACTAAGGTTTCGTTTGCACCGTCCAATAGGATATAGTTACAAGATAACCAATCCATCCTTATGATCACATCCATTTGCGAAAGAGGCAAATAGATTAAATCAATCAAAAACGTTCTATCCATTACAGAAAATAGAACAGTTCAAACAGACTTTCGCAGTTATAACGGGCTTTGCAGAAAGTGCAAAAATTACCAAATCTAAGGGTAAGGAAAGATACAGATAAGGTTCTACCTTCCACAACGATCTGACCGTGAATCAAATCTTCCCTTTGAGAAGTCTCAGCATCATCCCCAGTATAAACTCTACTCATTGCCTTAGGCTTCACTGTTTGCACATCATTGACAGAATGTCTAGCTTTTGAATGCACACAATCGCGTGAAGTATGTCCTGGCTTCCCACACTTGAAGCATATGATCCCCTTGATTAAGCATCCTCTGGTGACATGATTGTTCTTGCCACACTTCATGCACTTCTTTGGGGCGCTTCCAGATTGACTAATACTCCCACTACTTCCCCCTACAGAACGTTGTTGTTGACCTTGCTGTTTCGAATATGGTTTCCATCGAGACCTATTATCACGACCATCGGTGCCTTTATGGAACCTAGTCGGTCCAGAGTTACGTTGCTTTCCTCCACAAGTCTTCATCAGATCTTCAATTACGAAGCATTCATCTACCAACACCGAGAACTCTTTGACCTTAAGAGGTAGCACCTCTCCTCGAATCTCGTCCCTTAAACCTTCTTCGAACTTTGTGCACTTCCACTCCTCATCGGGATGAAGATGGAAATACCTTGAAGACTTCAGCAGGGACTCAAAACGATTAGCATATTCTTTGACAGACATTCCTCCTTGACGTAGCTGCAGGAACTCCATGTCTTTCAACTCGTTTTGCACCCGTCGGAAAACACTCGTTCTGAAGAACTCTGCTAGCGACAAATTACAATAAATTAAAAACATTACTCTCCTACCCAATACCATTCCCTTTCAGAAACAATAATGCAGAGAGTAACAAACAATCGTTGTCTTCTTCACAGAAACACAACACAGAGAACAAACAATACAAAAGGATAGACCAAAGTCATCATCCTCTCCAACATTGTTTTCTCTCAGAAACAATAACACAGAAAACAATCAGAGAAAACACAACACAAACAAGACAGACCATAACCTACAAACCCCAAAAAGACTCGGCCAGCTCTGATACCAAATAATGCAACACCCTTTCCCGAGTGTCACATTCCCGAACATTTATAAGGCCGAAAATATTTATTAATGCGGAAAATACGATTTTTCTTTTTCTTTTCTTTTCATAAAGATGTACTGGGATTAGTAAAGGTAATAAATATTACTAATAAGTGAACTTAGGTTCACCATGCATTACTAGGATATACATACAGTATTATAATACAGAAAACAGAAAACAGAAACAGAAACATCAACATTACTATATATAGACATAAGTCTAATGTATGACTGACATAAGAAAAATACAATAAGTACTAGGAGTCATAGCTCCCAAAAGGTACTACAAAAACTGACATAGTCTGGCCGACAACAAAATTAAAACAGCAAAAGAGTCCACCTCCGAACTCAAAGGGACTGCGGAACGGAACCATCGTCGCGTCCATCTGTTCAAGCAGCAACAACAAGTACCAGCAGAAAACATACAGATATGGGTGAGATTCCCGTTCATTAACACAACAAAACAGCAGTAGTAAAAACGGGACGACTCACCGGGTAACAGCGTACCCAACATGCTTACAAAGGTTCTCAGTATAAATCATGTTAAGCAGTTAACAACATAATAGCATGCTAAACATTTAACAGCATAATATAAGGCATCCTTAAACAACACAGCGATGTATAACAGTAAACGTAAACATCAATAGCCATAAACATCAATAGCCATGCAATGCAATGCAATGTATATGACTCAATGTCAATGTCACTGGGTACTACTCTGACCCCTACTCCATGGAGCTAACAAAACATTCGGAGAGAGTGAATAGGAGGACATGTTCCGGTTTCTGCCAGCCATGAGCAAGATGCTACAACATTCGTAACGTGCACGTATCTGGCTTTACGGTAACACTCTCGACCAAACATGAAAAGTACGGCATCTAGTAGAGGATATCAGTGTATTGCACGGATTCGCCACGACACAGAAGAATCACCAACTGGTCACATGTCAGCCCTTCCAACCCTGATACCTCCAAAAAGACCATTGAAGATCGTCACCGTAAGATTCGCACCCGCATCAAGGTGTAAGCTCAACTCCTAGGCTCAAGGCCTTACAACTATGCACATGAAATGCCAATGCTTACACAAAGCAGATGCGATAAAGCAATGTCTATCCATTGGATAAACCTCAAGGTTCACTAAGGTTCTCTTCCTTAGGAACTACACACATCTTTGTTTTATAAAACATTTATCCATCGGATAAACCATTTATCCATCGGATAAATATCTCGTGATTCCTTTGGAATGATCCAGACTGCTTTCAGAATCGCCGACTGTCCCCACAAACCAACACAAGTCTTTTCAGCGTGTTTTGTCCTCACTCACACGCTTTCTAGGAAACTTCCCAGAAGGTCACCCATCCCATAATTACTATAAGTCAAGCACGCTTAACTATAAAGTTCTTATGTTCTAAGCTCCCGAAAAGAAGATAAATCTTGTTGGTATGGGTAGTACCAATCAATTCTTATATGCTTTCCCTTAACTATACAGTCCCATACCTGCATAGCCTCAGGATTCCTTCCACTGTACAGTCCCATACCTGCACAATCTCAGGATCTCTCTCATTCCAGTTATCACAAGACAGAAACAATTGAATGATTAACCTAGATCCGAATCATTGGTCCGTCATCGAACTACTGTTTCGAAAACCAAAACGTTTCGTGTTTGTGTTTACGTCTTATGAATTATGTCTCAAGTCCTAAGCATTATGAATAAGGATTGAGAATCCTCTTAGATAAGTCTTTGAGCCTTTCTAAGATATTAATCCCTTGTTTTTCAATTAAGGAAACAAGTGTTGATTTCACTTAAGTCTTATGAAGTCGTTGATGTACTAAGTCACCAATGGTATAGCACATGGTCTTGTTCCACCACATACCATACTTAATTAACCCTTGTTTTCAACTCTAAGTTAATTATTTAACTTAGGTTTTTCACGCGTAAAACTTTAAGATTGAGTTAGAAAACTCCTTTTGTAAACCAAACAACTTTTACAGTTGAAAACTCATTTGATTTAAAACAACATTTGAACTACTTACTTCATTTCTAGCATTTTCTGAAACATGAAATTCGCTGAGCGGAATTTCATTCGCTTAGCGAAAATGAGGCAGTAATGCCTCCTTTGGAACTCCTCTGGTTCGCTCGGCGAGACATAAATCGCGTAGCGAAATATATTGTATTCGCTTAGCGAATATGAATTCGCTTAGCGCAAGTTCAGACGGTTGCACCTCTTTAGAAACACCTCTGGATCGCTCGGCGAGACAGAATTCGCGTAGCGAAACTTCACTTTATTCGCTTAGCGAGAATGATTTCGCTTAGCAAAAGTTCAGACGGTTACACCTCTTTTGGAGACTTCTCTGGATTGCTCAGCGAGACAGAATTCGCGTAGCGAAACTCGCTGGGTTCGCTTAGCGAATATGAATTCGCTTAGCGAAAGTGAGGCAGTGATGCCCAACTTAGACTTTCCCTGTTTTCGCGTAGCGAAAGTAAATTCGCTTAGCGAAAAGTTGCCTTCAAACAAGGCACCAACCTTAGGGAACCATTTTGATTCTCTTCATGAAACCACTTCTTTTCTCATTTTGAGTCACTTGATTAGCTAGATGAACTAAGGATAAGGTATAAAACATATTTCACTTTGGTAAGCTCTTTGAGATTTAATTCCATTTAAAGTCACTTAGGGTTTTTCTTTGAAAAACACAAGTTATTGAAAACACTTTCTTTACATCAAAACTTGACTTGTCCAAGAACTATTCATATCCTTCCCTTCCTCAAGGTCATGGCTAATAGCCAACTAGGAATCAATGTGAGGTTTTACTTCATCAACCAATCAAAGTATGGCTCACAACACTTACACAATCATGATAACCATAATACACATTACTACATCATAATCAAACATCCAAGTCCATCACACATTATGGTCTCATAATCAACAATAAAAAGTCCATACTTGATCTAGTGATCAAAGTAGGTTTTCCAACATACATGAAAATGGTTTTTCATTCAATCATCTCATCATCAACATATGCTAAAACACAACACAACATACCAAAGCATAAACTCATCATGACATTCTTGTTCTCCATGAGAACTTAACAAAACATAACAACTAAAAGTGAACCCAAACTAAAGGGTTTCACCCACACATAAAGTAAACAACCATCTTCACCACCACCATCTTGGTGTGATGAGGTTCTTCTCCCCATACCTGTTGAAGAGTAGATTCCCAGATCAAAGTCGGTTGATCGGTTTGTGAACCTCCTGATAGTTGTCACCAACTACAAACAACCAAACAATCAATAATTAAACAACAATCAAACCAAACTCAACAATTCTCACAAAGAGGGTTTCGGCCACCCTAAAGAGAATAAAGCTAGGAATTGATCTTGGTTTTCCATTTCATGGATTCAAAGGCATTAGGAAAGCTAAGCATGAAATCAAGTGTTAAAAATCAAAAATTGATGAAAACACTATTCATCATCATCAAGAAGGGTTCGGCCCTAATGTGATTTTTGAGCTATGATGAGAGTTGAATCATAAGCTCTTGGGTTTAGGTAGAGATTGATGATGTGAGTTCAAAGAACTTGGTCTTACCTCAAAAGGATTTTTCTACAATTTCCTATGGATTTTCAAAGTTTTGGATCTAAGAAATTCTTTTCATGAAAATGAATCTTGATCTTGAAATAAAGAGATATTCAAGAAGCTAAGAGATCATAGAAGTGATCTTACCTTGAAATGATGGAAGATTGCTCAAGGAATCAAGTGAATCCAACAAGAACTCAAGCTTTTTCAAGAACAACAATGGTGCTTCTTCAAGAGTAACTATGGTGTTCTTCTCTTTTTGAGAGGGCTGTGCGAAAATGAGAGTGTGAGGGGCTGAGTTCAGCTTTAAAACAAGTCACTTAAGGGCAAAAAGGTCATTTGCCAAAAGGGTAAAATGGTAAAAGTGCAAAAGACTAAGGTTAGGGGCATTTTGGTCATTTTGCGTCTAGATTTTCCCCATCATCAAGACGACTCTGGCATACTCTCCCAAGTGTCCTGGGATGTTGTGATATCAAGATTATCTGTTGGCAAGTCTCGGTAAGTCCATATGTGGCTCCGTTCGTCACCCGATTGAGAATTCCGCCCGAACGAAGGTCAGGAAATGATTTTTCTGAAATTTTTACGAAATTTAACCAAAACGTAGATAATCGAATTCTAAGACTTACTGTCTCGTTCACGGGTCCATCTGAGGTCTTCTGAGCAATAAAATCATACTGTCAGTGTAAAAACGCAGACCGGACTCCGTTTGAGTTTTTGACTCAAAACTTAATCGTAGCTTCCTACGATATCGTCGAGAATGACTATGGTCTCGGAATATTTTATTTCTATTCCTACGACCTCGAATAAAATAAAGACATTAAAATACTGAAGAATTAGAAAACGTGAAAATCGGGGCGTTACAGTTATTCACCCAACTGATCCAAGAATTACATGAGATGTAATTATAAAGAGTTTCCTACCTAAATAGACCAGTTCTGGGCGATCAACCAAAGCTGACTCAGGATGAAGTGAAATATGGATCTTGGTCCCACTAGAAAATCTTTCCACGGGATTTTCCGAGTCAATGGTGAGGGTCATTGATTTGAGTAAAATAGTGGGAGGCGTATTTAATAAAAGACCTTATTAAATATGTTTATGCATGATACTTATATTCTGTATATTTCTGTTGTAGATAACCATGTCTGCAAACCACACATCAAATAACCTATCACTGCGATTTGTCCTTGAGAAGGACAAGCTATCCGAAACGAATTTCCTGGACTGGTACAGAAACCTGGGGATTGTCGTCAGGGATGAAAAGAAGCTGTATGTTCTTGAAGAACAAATCCCTGAGGAGCCACCGGTGCTAATGCTTTTAAGGCTGATAAGGATGCTTATAAGAAGCATTAGGATGATGCCTTAGACGTCAGCTGCCTCATGCTTGCTACCATGACCTCTAAGCTTTAGAAGCAACATGAGACCATGGAGGCGTACAATATGATCGTGCACCTCAAAATGCTCTATCAAGGGCAGGCAAGGCATGAGCAGTTCGTGGTTTCTAGAACCCTTTTCAATTCTAAACTGGCAGAGGGAAGCCCTATAAGTCCTCATGTACTTCAATTAATTGGGTACATTGAGAATCTTGAAAGGTTGGGTTTTCCTTTAGGCCAAGACTTGGCCACTGACATAGTTCTGCAATCATTGCCTTAGAGCTATAGTCAGTTTGTCAGGAACTACAATATGCATGATCTTGACAAACCATTGCCAGAATTGTTGAGCATGTTGAGAACTGCTGAACAAAATATTAATAAAGGAAAAGGGAAGGCCATCATGATGGTTCAAGCTAGAGAGGGCAAGAAGCAGCATAAGAAACCCATGGATAAGCATAAGGGCAAAGGCAAGGGCTTCCATAAGTCCAAACCTGGCACTTCTGGCTTAAAGCCTACGGGTGGAGTTGCTAAAGAGGGCACTTGCTTCCACTGCGGTCAGACCGGACATTGGAAGAGGAACTGCCCCAAATACTTGGAAAAGAGCAAGAAAAAGGGAAGTGAGACTTCCACCTTAGGTATATATTTTATAGAAGTCAATTTATCTACTTCTGCATCATGGGTATTAGATACTGGATGTGGATCTCATATTTGTACAAATATGCAGGATCTAAAAAGGAGTAGACCATTGGCAAAAGGCGAAGTTGACCTACGAGTTGGCAATGGAGTGAAAGTTGCAAGTGATCCCGGTGAAAGGGCAAGTGATCTTTTGGGTCTTATACATCGTATGCTTCAAGCATAACGAGTAGGTACCAGTCTGATCCTGATGAAAGTCACTGGACTGCTGTCAAGAATATCCTCAAGTACTTGAGAAGAACTAAGGATACATTCTTGATCTATGGAGGTGAATAAGATCTCGTTGTAAAGGGTTACACCGATGCTAGCTTCCAAACCGATAAGGATGATTCCAGACTGCAGTCTGATTTTGTGTTTTGCCTGAATGGTGGCGCTGTGAGCTGGAAGAATTCAAAGCAGGAGTCAGTTGCTGATTCTGCCACAGAGGCTGAGTATATTGCTGCCTCCAATGCAGCAAAGTAGGCCGTTTGGATCAGGAAGTTCATTACTGAACTTGGTATTGTTCCTAGCATTGTGGATGCCATTGATCTCTATTGTGATAACAATGGAGCCATTGCACAAGCCAAGAAACCTAGATCTCACCAACGATCCGAATATATACTTAGGCGCTTCCATCTTATTCGAGAGATTTTCGATAGAGGAGATGTGAAGATATGCAAAGTACCAACACTTGACAATGTTGCTGACCCACTTACGAAACCTCTTGCTCAACAGAAGCATGATGGTCACACTAGGTCAATGGGTATTAGATTTATGCCTAATTGGCTCTAGAGCTAATGGGAGATTGTTGGTGTAAGCCCTAGAGGCCATTAGTCTTCTTTCAGATTTACATTTGTATCATGACTTTGATTCACATATATTTATATATGAGGCATTTCAGTTTATACTATTAATTGTTTAAATGAAGTAAAGTCCTTAGAATAGTTATATCAGTTCAATAGAACATCAAGTACATGACTTGATCGTGAAACCCTATTGAACATTTTAAATACTATTCTTAAAGTATCCGTAGTTAAGTATTATTGTTAATTTGGATGACAATAATACATCGAGACTATTATGTGGGTAGACTGATGACCACATCTCACGAGTCATGGATATGAGATATCAAGTCTTCACATAGGTATAAATATTAGAGTAATATTTATACTGGATTGACCCACTATGAGAACGCTGCATAATAGTTATGTAAGTGTCATGAGCGCTTCTCATGGTAACCAAAGTGAAGTAGTCCTTCGACTTGAAGTCACTACGATTCCTACATGAGGAGTTGTAGGCTTTAATGCTACCAAACGTTATCCGTAACAGGATGATCATAAAGATAGTTATTGGGCCTACAATGAATCATGTTGAGGGATGTAAGTGATGTAGACAGGATTCGTCCATCTTACATAACAGGAGTAATGTTATGGGCCTCTCAATAGAGTGAGACGTGAAAGTGCATGGCCATGTTGTAATGGGCCAATATGATATATTGGGCCCATTTGTGATTGCACGTCTACTCGGGAATTGAGAAACAAATAATTGAACTTAATAAGGATGACACACTTATGCCTTGTGTTCAATTAAGACATATGGACGAAGGAACATTTATTACACGGTTATTTTGGTTACCGTAAGGTATATATCGTATCACCAATATTCTCACTAATTGGGTAACAATGATGTATTGCTAGATGCCACTCATTGTTTATAATATTAAATGCGATTTAATATTATTGCCAATTTATTGAGAACCTATAGGGTCACACGCATATAGCAAATAGTCGGAGAATGAATTAATTTATTAAATATGATTTAATAATATTAATTATAAGATTGTGCCTGTAGCGTACAAGCCCAATGAGGTTAAGTTAAGTGGGTGACAGCTTATAATGCTGAGAATGTCACTTAAGTGCTAAGGAGAGCTTACTGCGCATAACCTAATGGCCTTCACACCACCTTGGTAGGCGCGCCCCCTCACCCTTGCCGTCAGCTAGGACGACTTTTTCTCCGGCGGTGTTTTGTTCACGTGGACTACGTAGAGGTGCTGCTCCATTGCGGTACTGGTGATAGATTGTTTGTAGTGCTCGTGATCGATTGAGAATGACTGTTCTTCCCTTGCAATGATCGCGGTAAAGCTACGCTACAAGAGGTAAAAACTACATCATGAGTCATGACCATTCACATGGATCCTTTTTATTGGGAATTTTTCCGCTGCGTTTTTTGTTTTTAATCCTCAAATTCCCAACAAGAAGAGCAACATAAGGCATGGATGTGTTCTTTGTAAATCCTTGAATATTGGCCTTAAAGCATCCAAATAGAAGATGGGGAAGGTTAACTTGCCAATCCAGCAATAGATGAACTACGCAGAATTGATGATTTTTGCAGACAGAGTCCTTAGAGCTTGCCTTGTGAATGATTGATTTATTGATAATCTGGTGAAGAACCCTAGTTTTGTCAGTCATCTTGGACCCGATAAGCTTGTTAGTGATGTTCTTCAGCAAACATCCTTTGATGGCTTCTATTCCTCCCAAATATTTTTCCTACTCATCCTCATAGATTAGACCAGACTGAGCGCAACCAATAGCAATAGAGATGGTTGCCTATAATACTATCATCTCGCGGTGATGGTAGGGTTTTTCCAGAACTCCCTTATCAAAGCTGGGTAAATTGTAACATCCTTTTTTCTTGATTAGTGTGTGGAGCATAAGTAAGCATATATTAAGGGCTTAATTATGTTCTCTAAGGGTTGATGAAGTTATGGTCCAAATTTGAGACGATTTGGCCTTGGAATGAGCTCAGATAGTGCAAAAACGTGGAAGAACGGGTCCAGAACGCGAAGAAACGCTAATCAAGCGATTAATTGATTAATTAATTAATGGAGGGTTAACATATTAAAATTAGACGGGGATTTGAGTATAATAAGATTTTAGGGATAGCCTACAAATAATAAAGAAAATATTCTGTCAGTGGGTTACGGGGGGAAATGCTGAAGAAAACACCTGGCTGTGCTGAAGGGGCAACATCAAGGAGGACACATGTCACTAATTGGACATATGTCATGAACAAGGTCACCACCTAATTTAAAACAAGACACCTAATATAACTAACACCTAACCATTCTAAACTAGTGACACCTAATTAACAGAAGTAAGACACTAAAGAAAAGAAAAGAAAAACCCGTCGAACCAAAAGACCAAAAGCAACAAAACTCACCTCCATCTTCATACTTTGGTGCGCTGATCAGAAGCAGGAGAAGTGAAGAAATTCGCTTCCAAAAAGGCATTCTTGAAACTTTGAAGCTTGGGTTACGGTGGTTTCTGTCATCAGAATTTTTAACCGATCGCTTATTCAGGTTTGTAGCTGCAACACCTTCGCACTACTGTCATTGCATGTGAGTTTCCTCGAGAGAAGTCAGGACGTTGTAATGTTGACCTTTGTTCCTTTTAATCTCTTTAAGTTCGTTCTACTCTCATTCTTTGAGACGACCCTCCTTACTTAGAAGGATAATCCCATTAGTCCCAACCTCCTATTATATTATTATTAACTATGCCTGACCATATTAAAGCGATAGCATGGTATTCAAATAGCGTAGCGGAAAACAAGCGCCAAAACAAACATACAACATCCAGAAAGCAGAGCCAAACAAGAGCCAAAACAAACATACAACATCAAAGTAAAGCACGCGTAAAAGTAACCACACATAACCGCACATAAGTGTTGCCCCATCAGTAGGGCACTGTACATATATATACAAATTATATGAACAAAAACTGAAAGACTGAACATACATCCAAAAGGAAAAGAAGGAAGAACACTCAGAGCTCACCAACACTCCCCAACCTACACTCAAAAGTACATCAAAACCTCGCCACTCAGCCCTAGAGACGCATTGGCAGGCACTCACCATCAGTGATGAGGATGCCCTGAGCTGCCCTGTCCCTCCCCGTGAGTACGCCTATAAACCCGCATAAGCTCATACTCGGAAGAGGAACTTGATACAACAATACAACGCCTCTTATACGTCCACAGGTACTGCTCAGTACGCCTCCTCTGACCTCTGTAGAAGAAACCTCGCCTACTAGATGCCACTGATGACTGCGCCGCCACCCAAAGATAGTCCTGCTCCCTCTGCCTCGGGGGGTGCCAGATTCTTGGGAAAGGGAAGAAACTGAACAACTCTGAACAGTCCTATCAGATCCTCCAAGTGCGATGCCCCTCCTCTGAAAAGAACGCTAACCGGCCCTGTGTAGACCTTCAAATAGGTAGAAGGGTCCACATGCCACCCTCTCTCGTCATGGTAGACGATCTCGATCAGCCCCAGTACCAGTATCCTTGGTACTGACATGAAAAAAGGGTGTACCCTCGGGTCCATCAGCTGGCTCCTCGTCTTCACGTGAATCAAGAACAGAGCAGAAATACAAGAAACAGTAGGGAGATAAGAAATACAACATACGCATAGTTGGAATAACAATAGCAGTGCATTAAAATAATAGCATGTAATAATTAGCAGGTATGGCATACATATAACAGTTACTACACTCAAACAAACGTCTCCCGAGACAACACATACAACAACATCCATTCCATGGTCTCACACTCTTATCAATCCTCTAGTCCGAGATACTAATCCCATGCAGTTTGTCGGCCGAAAGCTCATGAAACTGGTTCCACACCTGAACAAGTCCACATCGGAACAGGTTCTGTGTCGGAACTGAGTTAGTTTGTCCAAGAAATCGAACCGCTCTCCATGACCAATAAGAGTGCATCCCCCTTCAACACCGGAACCGGGGTGCCTTGGTCGCCTCGGAATGTTAGCCTGAAACGTGGAAAGCTCAAGGATTAGTCGGGCAAACCGGGTTGGATCGGGCATCACGACATGATAGGAGCTACCTTCCCGAAACAGGCAACATCCCCAAGGTCACTCACTTGACCGCCCCTTCTACTTCCCGTACTCGCACTCGGGTAAAACTAACCTCGTATGACGCTGGCAACCCATACTACCTGTCATACGGCCTTGCCACTTGACAGCTGATGATATACAACAAACATCCTCAACGGGCTCAATACCGGATCTCACGCCTAAACACTCAATCAGAATAGCACGATGCCACCGCATCCACACGGCCACAACCTTGACGCCACGCATCCACGAGCCATAGCTCAAACAACACGGCTACATCCTCAAGTCAGTCAGCGTAACAGCAATGACACTATCCACGGTATCAACCCGATAACAAACACGGCACACAATCAAACTTAACTCTAACCGGCATTCCGCCATAACACAACCTCACAACATACAGCATAACATCAACAACAATAATATCAACGCTAACACATAACATGCATATCATATACCAAGTAGCACATCGACACGTATACAGATAGCACAACAACAATCATTACCATATAGTCATACGAAGTAGATCATCCTCAATCAACAAATCTCTGACTTAGGGTTTCCAAACTTAACGGTGATAGCCCAAAGTATACTAAACCTAGGGTTTAGGTAATTTATCGGGGCTCAACCACTAGTAGGGTTAGGGCTCCCCTACACATAGCAGAAAGCACAACTACACTACTCTTGCCTTCCCGACGGCAGCAATACTCTTTCTCCCCATCTGAACAGTCGACACGTAAATCAACAGGAATAGTGGCACGTCCTCCCACGTACCCATGAACACGAAGAACAACCACAAACAACTCTCTAGCCGCGGCCTCAAGCTCCAATGCACGAGCAATCACGAGCACAAACATTGCCCTAAACACGAGCACAACACATATTCCATAGTGTTATCCCTAGTGCAAGCTCCAAGATCGAAGAAGAAGGTAAAGACTCGAAGAACCACGAAGAACACGTGTTAGGGATTCGAGCTTACCTTTGGCGAATCGAGAAAGTAATCCGTCAAAGTCGTAGAAAACCTTACCGCGATCACATCTATGTAGTCAAAATCGCATTCCGGTACTTTGATTGCCTCGAAACTGAGCTTTATCACTCAAGAACCTCTGTTTCTCTCTCCAGCAGCACTGGAACGCTCTGGAGTTCCCAAGTTTTCATGGAAGAAATGAGGAAGAAAGGAAACTTCACCAACGTGAGTTGCTGATAACGCTAAAGCGTGGACCATCAGCACGTATGAGCGTGGGATTCCCTCCACGCTTGAGCGTGGAGCCTCGTCCACTCCGCCTTCACCCTGGCCTGACACGTGACACACACGCGTCAAAAAGCTCACCAGTTGGCAAACGCACTCAGCACGCTTGAGCGTGCAACATTCCAACCCTTGAGTGTTGGCACACTAGGGGCATGCTCCCTTCCCATGCTTGAGTGTGCTGCTCAGATGGGAACAATCTTCCAAACTTCCGACTTCCCCAGTTTCTCGTTTAATACCGTAGGCACTTCCAACCTTGTTCAAGCCTATTCTTGAGCTTCCAAATAGGTCTTAAACTAACACAAAAAAATTCACTCAAGCAACCAAAGCCCTAATCAAGATTAACCAACTCAATTAGAGTTACATAAAAATCGGGATGTCACATTACCACCCCCTTTAAAGAAATTTTTGTCCTCGAAATTTTCGTCGTATACCTGAGAGCAGATAAGGTTGAATCGGGCGCATCTCAGCTTCACGCTCCCACGTTGAATCACCAGTCACCGAGTCCCACTCCACTCTGACTAACGGAATGTGCTTGCCGCGCAGTTCCTTGATCCTTCTATCCACGATCCGAACAGTTGAAGCCTCGTACTCAAGGTTCTCCTTCAGTTGGATTGAATCGAGCTCTAACACGTGTGATGGATCAGGGTGGTACTTTTTGAGTTGAGAGACGTGAATGACGTCGTGGAGATTTGACAGATTTGGTGGTAAGGCGATCTGATAAGCTACAGGACCGATTCGTCGAAGAATCTGAAACGGTCCTATGAATTTAGGTGTTAGCTTTCTGGATTTGATTGCTTTGCCCACTCCATCTCTTGGGGTAACTCTCATGAAGACATGATCACCTTCTTGAAATTCCAAGGGTCTTCTCCTCTTGTCGGCATAGCTTTTCTGCCTATCCCTTGCGACCTTCATCTTTTCCCTTCTCTTACGGACTTGCTCCGTCGTTTGCTGTACTAGCTCCAGACCTAATAGCTGACTTTCTCCCATCTCAAACCAGCGCGGAGTCCTGCACTTTCGTGCATACAGCACTTCGTACGACGCCATGCCAAAACTTAAATAGAAACTATTATTATAAGTAAACTCAATCAATGGAAGGAACGCATCCCAATTTCCTGTGTTCTCCAACACGTATGCTCATAAGAGATCCTCCAAAGATTGAGTTGTTTGTTCAGACTGACCATCCGTTTGAGGATGATAAACAGAACTTATACATAGCTTAGTTCCCATAGCACTGTGCAAGCTTCTCCAAAACCTTGAGGTAAACCTTGGATCACGATCCGAAACGATGCTTGAAGGTACCCCGTGTAGCCTTACAACCTCCTTGATGTAAATCTGAGTTAATCGCTCCAGAGAGTAACTCTAGTTGATAGGTGAGAAGTTAGCACACTTCGTCAAACTGTCAATGATTACCTAGACTGCATCACCCCTTTTTTGAGTTGTCGGCAACCCAGAAACAAAGTCTATGGCAATGCTATCCCACTTCCATTCTGGGACATCCAGCGATTGCAACAACCCTGCTGGCTTCTGGTGTTCAATCTTAGCTTTCTAACACACCAAGCAAATTAGGACATACGCCGCCACATCTTTCTTCATCCGCGGTCACCAGAACAACTTTTTCAAGTCCGGATACATCTTGGTAACCCCTGGATGAAAACTCAGCTTGCTCTTGTGTGCTTCCTCCAAGATCATATTCTTAACTTCGCTATCCGCTGGCACACAAACCCGATCACCATACCTAAGCAGACCATCAGTAGCTCTTCTAAATTCCGAAGTCTTAACTTCTTCTATTAACCGATTCACACTCTCGAGGTACTTATCCTCAGCTTGCTTTTTCCATAAGAGATTCAGGAAATCGCTAGTTGCTCTAACAATCCCAAGATTCAACTTATCCTCGACGATTTCCGCTTCCAGATTCAGATCCCTAAACGCCTCTAACAATTCGAGCTCCTTTACCATCATTGCAGACACGTGTAGGGACTTCCTACCGAGCGCATCCGCCTTACCTGGATGTATTGCAGTTCGAATTCATAGTCCTTTATAAATTCCATCCACCTTCGCTGCTTCATGTTCAACTCTCTCTGGTCGAACAAATACTTCAAGCTCTTATGGTCACTAAATACACTGAATTTAGCACCATACAGAT
Organism: Ammopiptanthus mongolicus; assembly: GCA_039655645.1. Lineage (NCBI taxonomy): Eukaryota > Viridiplantae > Streptophyta > Magnoliopsida > Fabales > Fabaceae > Ammopiptanthus > Ammopiptanthus mongolicus. The sequence goes on along the minus strand of CM077351.1, from coordinate 47,182,931 downwards.
AGTGTCTCCATATAGATAGTGTCTCCATATCTTCAATGCAAACACGATCGCAACCAATTCCAGATCATGCGTCGGGTAGGTTCGCTCATGTACTCTTAACTTCCTGGAGGCATACGCCACCACTTTTCCTTCTTGCATTAGCACACATCCCAAGCCTTGATAAGATGCATCACAGTATACATCAAATCATCCTAAAGGATCTGGTAGCACCAACACAGGTGATGTGTTCAGTCTTTTCTTCAGGTTCTGGAAGCTTTGCTCGCAAGCCTCTGACCAATCGAACGCCTTCCCCTTTCTCGTCAACTGCGTCATAGGTTACGCAATCTTAGAGAATCCCTCGATGAATCGCCGATAGTAGCTCGCTAAACCAAGAAAGCTTCTCACCTCGCTTACAGACTTAGGGCTTTTCTAATTTACTACGGCCTCGACTTTCGCAGGATCCACTGTGATTCCGTCCTTGCAGATCACATGGCCTAGAAACTAAACCTCCTTTAACCAAAACTCGTACTTCGACAATTTAGCATACAACTGTCGGCCCTTTAGAACTTGCAACACCGACCTTAGGTGCTCTTGGTGTTCCTCTCTACTCGAAGAGTATACAATGATGTCGTCGATAAACACAACAACAAACTTGTCAAGGAACGGTCGGAAGATCATGTTCATATAGTCCATGAACACAGCTGGAGCATTAGTCACACCGAAAGGCATAACTAAGTATTCATAGTGACCATATCGACTCCGAAAAGCAGTCTTTGGCACATCCTCCTTCTTAACCCGGATCGAATGGTATCCAGATCGCAGATCAATCTTAGAAAAAACAGACGCTCCTTTCAGCTGATCCATCAAATCATCTATCTGGGGTAATGGAAACTTTTTCTTTATCGTCACTTTGTTCAGTTGACGATAGTCTACACATAGCCTCGAGCTTCTGTCTTTCTTCTTCACAAACATTATCGACACTCCCCACGGAGATGCACTAGGTCTAATGAACTCTTTGCCTAGCATCTTATCTAATTGTTTCTTCAACTCCGCCAGCTCCACTGGAGACATCCGATATGGCGCTATCAATATAGGCCTAGCCCCCGGTACAAGATCTATAGCAAACTCCACCTCCCTCTCTGGCGGCAGTCTGGGAACATCATCGGAAAACACATCCGAAAACTCTCGCACGATAAGTAAAGCTCCGACACTAGGAGTCTCCTTTGCTTCCAAAGAGAACAACATCACACATCTGTTTGATCGTCCACTTGTCAGAATAATGTTGTCGGCAGGCATCAATCCAGATCACTCGGAAAAACTGAGGGTTTTGTTCGAACAGTCTAACATCACATGGTTGGCCGAAAGCCAATCCATGCCTAGGATTACATCTATCTGTTGCATAGGCCAAATAAGGTCAACAAGGAAATGACGATTCTCTATCGTGATAGGACATTTAAGGCATACAGATAGGGTAGTCAGAGAATTGCCAGTAGGTGTTGAAACGGTTAAATCATAAGGTAATAATGAAACAGGCAACCCTAAATGATCCATGCATTCTAACGATATGAAAGAATGAGTTGCCCCCGAATCAAATAAAATTGATGAAAGTTTACCAGAGACTAAGCATTTACCTTGTATTAGGTTAGGGCTTCGAGAGGCTTCTGAACCCCTCACAGCAAACACCTTTCCGGTCGTTTGTGGCCTACTCTGCTGAATTGCTATAGCTGATCTTGCTCCATCACTCTTAGCTCTCCTTCTTGGTTATTGAAACTGAGCTCTTCTGCTAACCCTCGGTTTTCAATCTGAGGCATCATGACCCATCTGGTCACAATTGAAGCACCTAATGTGCTAGGTCCTTGGGCAGTTCTTGACTAGATACGGTCCCCCGCATCGAAAACAGGTCTTGATCTCCTGTTGTCCCTGACTGGAGGTGCTCCCTCCGTGATTAACATTAAATTGAGCTGGGCGATTGTACGAACTCGCCCTCTGTTGGAACCTACCACCTCTACCCTTCTGGCCGCTGCTTCGCACTGGTCCTCCACTCCTAACTTGTTGCTGGATTGTCCCTGTCCTGTCATGACATTCCAGCATAGTGCACTTCTCCACCAACTCTGGAAATAATCTGATGCCAGAGGGTAGCATTGCTCGCTTCAATTCGGGCCTTAACTCGTCTTCAAATCTTTTACCGACCCATTCTTCGTCTGGATGGACCTGATAGAGATGTGAGAACTTGAGTAACGCTTTGAACCTCATTGCGTACTCACTAACTGACAATTGCTCCTGTTTCAGACACAGGAACTCTTTCTCTTTCTCTTGCCTGACGCTTCTCGGGAAGTACTTCTCCAGAAAGCACTCCCGGAACAAACCCCAAGTAACCACTCTGCCCTCTTTTTCTAACAGTCTGGACTTATTCCTCCACCAAGCTTATGCTGTGCCTACCAGCATGAACGCAACATACGTCACTTTCATGTCCTCTTTGCAATGTATGGCCATGAATAACTTCTCGATCTCTTGCAGCCATATCTCTGCAGCTTCAGGGTTGTACTCTCCGTGGAACTGAGGAGGATTCCCTTTTATGAAAGTGTTGAGGCCTATGTCCACGGTCTCATCTCCTCTCACAACGTGTAACTGATCCTGTCTTGCTTCCCTCTCTGCCTGCCTCTGCTTATACTGGGCAGCCTGCTGGGTTTGCTGCATCATCGTGGTAGCCAAATCCTGTATAGCCCGCATCGCTTCGGAGGTGTCACCACCATTTCCTATCCCTAAGTGGTCACCATTGTTATTATCGTTACCTCTATCCGCTGCCGGCCTTCCTCCTCCACCTTGTCCACGAGCGATTTAGCTTCCTGTAAAAAGGAGCTATCAGTTCCAATTCATAAGACATATAATAGCACTTAACATTTAAACATATCATATGCCTTATGAATGAAAACAGTTATCACACTTCGATAACTGGCGCATCAGACACTCTACCCATAACCAAACTCAATTGATACAACTCGGGTATCAACCGCTAAAGCCAGTACACTTGTTAGACTCATAGTTATGGTTCCGAACCTCCACAGTCTGTTGCAGAACCAAACTGCACTGATACCACCAAAATGAGACGACCCTCCATACTTAGAAGGATAATCCCATTAGTCACAAGCTCCTATTATATTATTATTAACTATGTATGACCGTATTAATGCGATAGCGTGGTACTCAAACTGCGTAGCAGAAAACAAGCGCAGAAACAAACATACAACATCCGGAAAGCATAGCCAAGCATATCAAAGTAAAGCATAAGTAAAAGTAACCACACATAACCGCACATAAGCGTTGCCCCATCAGTAGGGCGCTGTACATATATATACAAACTATATGAAAAAACTAAAAAACTGAAGATACATCCAAAAGCAAAAGAAGAAAGAACCCTCAGAGCTTGCCATCACTCCCCAACCCACACTCAAAAGTACATCAAAACCTTGCCACTCAGCCCTAGAGACGCTTTGGCAGGCACTCGCCATCAGTGATGAGGAAGCCCTGAGCTGCCCTGTCCCTCCCCGTGAGTACGCCTATAAACCCGCATAGGCTCATACACGGAAGAGGAACTCGATACAACAATACGATGCCTCCTATACAGCCACCGGTACTGCTCGGTACGCCTCCTCTGACCTTTGCAGACGAAACCTCGCCTACTGGATGCCACTGATGACTGCGGTGCCGCCCAAAGATTGTCCTGCTCTCTTTGCCTCGGGGGGTGCCAGATTCCTGGGAAATGGAAGAAACCTAACAACTCTGAACGGTCCTACCAGATCCACCACATGCGATGCCCTTCCTCTAAAAAGAATGCTAACCGGCCCCGTGTAGACCTTCAAATAGGTTGGGGGTCCACATGCCACCCTCTCTCGTCATGATAGACGTGTTGGTGTAAGCCCTAGTGGCCAATCTATTTGGAATAGATCATCATTTGCATCATGACTTTGATCATATATTTGATATATGAATAAGGCATTAATTTATTATGTTATTGGTATTTAGCATAATAAAGTCCTTAGAATAGGTAGTTCGTTTAATGAAACATCAAATGTGACTTGATCGTGAGATCCTATTAAACTATAGAAAATGTCCGTAGTCGAGACCCACTATGAGAACGCTGCATAATAGTTATGTAAGTGTTATAAGCGCTTCTCGTGGCGACTATAGTGAAGTAGTCCTTCGACTTGAAGCACTACGATTCCTACTTGTGGAGTTGTAGGCTTTAAAGCTATCAAACGTCATTCGTAACAGGATGATCGTAAAGGTAGTTATTGGGCCTGCAATGAAACATGTTGAGGGATGTGAGTGATATAGATAGGATTCATCCCTCCTACATAACAAGAGTAATGTCATGGGCCTCTTGATAGAGTAAGACGTGAAATATGCGTGGCCAAGCGGAAATGGGCCAATATGTGATATTGGGCTCATTTGTGATTACACGTCTACTCGGGAATTGAGAAATAAATAATTGAACTTATCAAGGATGACACATTTATGCCTTGTGTTCAATTAAGACATATGGACGAAGAGCCATTTACTATACGGTTATTTTGGTTACCATAAGGTATATATCATAACACCGACATTCTCACTAATTGGGTAATAATGATGTATTGCTAGATGCTGTTGACAAGTGACTCCAAACACAAGAGGGGGGTGAATTGTGTGTAATGTGTATTTTTAAAACTTTTTGCAAATAAAGCTCTTTAATAATAAATCGCAGAAAGAAAAAGGCAATAATGTAAATTGTGATATTTAAATTGCGATAATTAAATAACTGATTTTAAAGTGCGATAAATAATTGCGATATTAAAAGGATAGGGAAAAGGGAAGGAACACACAAATTTATCCTGGTTCGGCTACCAACTACCCCAGTAGCCTACGTCCAGTCCCCAAGGTCAACCACCAAGGGTTTTCACTCAATAACTAACTTTTAAATCAGGTTCAGCTAGAAACCTTTACAACCAAGAGCATTTCTCACAGACCAGGGATATCACCTCCCCCAGTGAAAAAGCCTCAACCAAGTTTAACAGGTGCTGGTAACCTCCCGAGCACTCCTCACAGACCAGGGATATAACCTTCCCCAGTGAAAGAGTCTCAGCCTAGCTTAACAAGTGCTGGTAACCTTGAGAGCACTCCTCACAGACCAGGGATATAACCTCCCCCAATGAAAGAGCCTCAAACAACCCAAGAGATATCACCTCTCTTGTCAGTTGGTAACCAACAGATGGTTTGAGTCGTTTGACTCTTACCACAATATAGCACTCTTAATAGTGCAAATTAAAAACAAATTGAAGCACAATACAATTCAAACTATATGGAGTAAAAGCTGTAGCACCCCCCTCGCGGGTGCTGCGTACTCAGACTCTACTGCGGAATAAATCAAGAGAATAAAGCGCTGGTTATTTTCGGAAAATACTTTAATTAAGTAGCTACATTCGAAAACGTGGTTTCTAAAATTTTTTTATATGCATAGACAAAACAACTCAAGACGAAGAAATAAATTTCATATCACACATTGATATTCACTGTTCATAAAAACATAAACATAACGTAAAACCTGGTCTAATATATAACATATTAAAGATTTAGAAATAATATCAACATACGTGCATTAATATAATATAAGACTGCTCAAAAAAAGACTCCTAAGCTGGTCGGCTAAAAGTAGCCATTGGGGTATAACCCAACGTCAACTGCATCAGGACGCTCTGTCATCCGAGTCCTCACGTCTCCGCGGGGACCTGTACAGGCAAAGGTGAGATACTCATATAAAGTTATCACGATAGCCGCATAAGCGACAAACAGCAGTATAAACATCCACAGATAAATACAGTTATATGAACAGTTATTTATATAATACAGTACAACATCCCAAACACTATCATCAGTTATAATAATGCATGAGACTTCAATACCATCTTTCTAATTCATGTACTCCGGAGATTCCTACTACCCAACATCGAGCGATAGGCCGTAGTAGCACCCGTAACACAATTGTTCTCATGAGTCGGCCTCTCTATTTAGGTCCGAACTCCAATTGTTCCAGGGTACCACGTCATAACCATATCCTGAATATGCCAGTCTCAAATCGAGTTCATTCGTGTTTGGCAGCCAATTTACCACGGCACGGGGTTGCTACGCCACAGGCCACTTGTGGGATCTCGAACACAGAATGCCCCGATAGACCTAGTGGTCTTGACTGATTAAATTCTCAACTACTAGAGTTGTAGCTCGGTTTCAAATGACACGTCTTCCGGTTTATGCATGTACACAGAAAGTTTTCTGTTTTCTTTGCGTTCATTCTTTCAAATGTCGAGACATAAAGTCCACGACTCGTTTTTCAAAAAGGCATTAAGCCCACTCAAATCAAAACACAGAACACGAAGTCCGAGTGCTCAATCCACAAAACACTAGCCCTGACGTCTCGGCCACTAGGTTCGGGTTCGTCTTAAAGGTTCATCATTTTTCCTTTTCGATCAAACTTTCTCAAAATAACCTTGGGAAAACAAAATACACTTTTGTTTTCTTGAAATAAAACATCCTCTTTGATCAAGAGAACGTTTTTCCGTGAAAAACACCTTTCTTGAAAACAAAAACCGTTTTCTAAGATTTCACGTCTTTTTAAAACACTTTACTGAAATAAAATACGTTTTTCACGGCTTTTCACAAAACCACTTTTTAATTTCAAGGAACATACTTTTCAAAAAGGAAACTTCACTTTTTTTTTGAAAAGCAACACGTTTTCCAAAAATCATTTTTTAATTTCAAACACGGTTTTCAAAACATAGATTTAGGATTTCGAGTCTTTTAATAAATTATCGAGACATAGCCAGTCCTATGCTCATTCAGGATATATATATATATATATATATAGGGAGTGTATCATGTGAGAACTCTCTCTATTGTGAGAAATAAGAACTACTAATAAAAGTCAATGGATCAAATTAAAAACAATTGACGGATCAGATTATACAATCACATTAAAAAGTCACGTGACCTCAATCTCCTCTCCATCCTCGTCTCCCGCCCTTTCCTCCTTTGCCACCGCCCAGCCAGCGGAACACAACCATTTCTCAGGTTTGTTTCCTCTCTCTCTTTCTCACTCTCTCCCTCTCTGTTTTTATCAATGGTTTCCTTTCTTCTCATCATTTTTGTTTTTTCTTGTTAGAGAAACCACCACCGCACCCCCTACTTCTCCATTCTCTGATTATAACAACAAAACTCTGTTTTTTGCACATTAGAAAATGGCACCAGTTTTTCGATTGGTACAGGCTAAAGCTAGTACAATTTATTCTGTTGTCCACTTGTTTGCTTTAAACTTCAGCTAATACTATTTCTTCTCCACTACATACCATGTTTTTATTGCCAGAAGGAGCTTAGACTTTCAATGGGACAAGTGTTAAAGCATCAACCAAAATTGTGCATGATCTGCTTGATGAAATGTTTGACATAGTTTCTAGTCATATTCGACCATATTTGTGATGTCTCATATAGAACTTTTGGCACACTTCCTTTGTACCTTTATATAAAACGATGATCCATGCAGTCTGTGCAAGTATTTTTTATACTTATGCTAATGAATTTGGATGATCTTATTATGTTCTGTTTTGGTAAAATTCAAATGTACTGCTTTTCATCTTTTTTCACCTATCATTTTCTTCATTGTTATTCTTGGACTTGGTACACCAAGTTGGTTAAGGGTTTGTCTGCCTTCTGGGTGTTAGGATTGCAACTGTCACAGATTTGCAGCTTAATGCTCTTGGTTATTTCTTATCTTTGCTAGTGGTTATTAGCACATGTGTTGCTCAGATTGTGTATCCTTAAAAATATTTCCAATTTTATTAGCACCTAATTTTTTAGCATATTCGTGAGATAGCTTTCATGCTTGGAGACTAAAATTTTTGAACCTGTCACTTCCACTGTGGCATATATTATATGCATTATTTTAAACCATCTAAGATGGTTCTTGAAAATAATTATGCTGCTAACTATATGGAAGAAATGCTTTTTTGTACATGGGGCATAACCTTCTGCTCTGAGGTACATGGAGCATTCCAAGCAGCAACCCTATTAATCTGAAGTCCATTTTTGGATAGACCTTTGACCAACCAAAATGTATTTGCCTTCAAGTATACAACACATTTGGGATGTTCTTGTTTTAGACTAGTAAGTTGTCACGCCCTCTTCATTTTGCTGTTGGCATGTTCTTGTTTTTTTGCATTTGGGAAGTGGTCTTGGCATTAGGAAGCCACAAATTGATTGTGGCTTAGTTGTTTGGAGATGCTACTATTTATGGATATATGGTGTCTTTGGTTTGCTGCTGTCACGGCTTCTTCATGTTTGCTGCTGCTATGCTTTTGTTTTTGGCATTTGGGATGTGTTTTTGGGATTAGGAAGCCACTAACTGATTCTGAGGCTTAGTTGTTTTGTTTATTGGGAACTATGACCATTGCTATTTTAAAATTAATTATGATTTAATCATGTGGTGCTAATGTTTTCTGGTTTAGTTTCTTTTTTGTATGGTAAAGTTTTCCATTGCTGGTTGGTGGAGTCCAATATTGCAATAGTTGCAATCCTGCTATATGTACTTTATAAGTATGACAGTACCTTTCAAGTTGAGCACATCTTGTGCTTCAATTTGGTTCCTATATTAATGAATCTTTTAGGCAAACTTTTTAACCTCTTTTTGGTTCTTTTTATGCAGATTATTACTGTATGCAGTGTTACTTGTTACCCCCTTTATTAATGAGCACTTCTTGGACAACTGCAAGCCGTATTACCCAAACCATCACAAAACCAACAAGACCAAGGAAAGCCAACATGTGCAGCCAGACCACAATTGTTAAAATGCTCACAATAACACTATATACATGGCCTACCGCTGTAAAATTGACTAAAGACACCATCCCCCAGACAATGAACCATTGCTGTAGTGCTTCTATTTTATGCAGATTAAAGAAGATGTTGCTAGTGTTGCTGCTGCTGTTAATTAGAGATGCCAATTAGATGCATCTAGGATAGACACAAAATTGCACCAAATTATTGTACACCAACTTCTATTGTATTGTGACCTATTATCTTTTATGTACATTTTACTTGAAATATGTGTATTGGCTGAACTTATACTCAATGAATAAAGCTCATGCACACTATATTTATATTGTCTTCTTATTTTCTTTTACCTTTTTATGTAGCAATACATGGAGCTGGAAAAAAGAATGCTTTTTTTTTGTTTAGCATATACATGGTACAGAAACAAATTCAAAATTAAAAGAACTCTGCAAAGACTGAAAATGCTCAAGAAAAAGAAAACCAATCGTTGCATAACTCTCCACTGATTTAAATACCTTCTGAAAATTTATAAGACAAACTAAATGTGTTTTAAAATGAAAAAAATAAATATATGTTCTAAACTGAATTAGGCACTTGTAGATCAATAATTGCAATAAGTAGCAAAGCAAATTATCGTTTAAAACTCAAAACCATTTCCAGAATAGGTTCTTCATTGAGCTCAGTCTTCTTCCATTTCCTGCAAATATTTATCCAAGATCAGGGAGATGGTAATAATTTACAATGATAAAATCATAATAATCAATTATATATAAGAGAAGGAGATTTTTTACCCAGGGAGTTAACTTTTTGGGACAATTACAGCTGTCATGATTTGCATATTGGCCACATGCTTTACAAAGTCTAGTTCTTTTCTGTTGTTGTTCAATAGCCTTCTCTTTTCCTCCTTTGATTCGTTTACCACTTCCTTTTGTCTTCGAAAACCGCGGTGGATGAATTTCCACTTCTTTAGGAAGATTGACTCCAATGAAAGACTCTAATTCTTTTGTCTTGGTTTGTATAGAATCACCTTTAAATTCTATCAATTATTTTCTAATGTTAACAACTCCATTTATTACATGAAGCAATCTTTCCTTGCTTTGTCCAGCCTCATGCATGCACGCAAATATATGATCCCATGCCTCTGATATGAGCTGATTCTCTTTTTTTGATTGAGAACACCCTTCCAAGACCATGCCATCTACATCAAAAATAGGCTTGCTAGTTGCCAACTTAGTCCACCTATTCAAAATGTAATTACTTGGTATTTCACTTAAGCCTTTCCCCTTTAAAACACAAAGTACGTGCCTACATGGTATGCCTTGAGATTGAAACATTTTGCATGAACAATTTGCACTACAATTAGAAGCATTATAGATCACTTCTCGTACTTTACCTTTGGTTTCACTATTATCAGATATATGTAATATTTCGATTCCATCTTTCTCTTGCTTATTTTCAACTCCACAATCTACACATGCAGACCATAACTCTTCTTGAAATATGTAAAAATTCTCATGAGTATAAACTTCTCTAGCATGCTTCTCCATACCTCGATTCAATTTTAGTATAGGTAAAGAATGGAGTGAATTGTTATCAGCAAGCAACTCCTTATACCTTTGTGCTTCTATTGCAGACTCAAACCTCATCCAAAATTCAACCAAGCCAATATTAGAATTCAAAAAACTACCATAGAATGAATTTTCACTTTCTGATCTTGAGGTTGTTCTCAATATTCCACCCATAAATATGTCTTTAAAGTATGCCGGGATCCACATACTTCGAATGTCATACATATGTGAAAGCCAATCATTCTTTTGCAACTCAAATTCAATCATGATGGATTTCCATATTGCTTCAAATTCATCGGGAGTCTCTGAACCCCAAACACATGATTTGAATTTGTTATTGAACTCAATATTAGTATTCAAGGAAACACCCACCTTTTCAGAAACTTTTTTCATAATGTGCCATATACAAAATCTATGTGAAGAAGAATAAAAAATCTTCTCTATGGCAATTTTCATGGCCGGATCTTGATCTGTTATAATAAGATTTGGTTTATGTCCTCCCATGGCCGCCAGAAATTTTTCAAACAACCAAATAAACGAATCGACCTTCTCATTTGCTAAGAAAGCAGCCCCAAAGGTAACACATTGTCTATGGTGGTTCACTCCAGTAAATGGTGCAAAAATCATTGAATATTTATTTGTTTCATAGGTAGTGTCGAATGAAACCACATCCCCAAACAATGAGTAATTTTTCCTACAAATACCATCTGCCCAGAAAACGTATTTCAGTCGATCTTCAACATCTACCTCATATGCAAAATAAAATGATGAATTTACTTCCTGCTTCCTCTTAAAGTTATCAATAAACACATATGCATCAGAATCTTTGATCAAGTACTTTAGATCTCTCATATAATTTTGTAGATCCCTTTGGGTGCACCCAACATTTTGATAATCACCAACTTGTTCTTTCAGTAAGTGGTATGTTTTTGAAGGCCCAATATTTGCTTTATTACATACATACAATAAACTCTTATGAACAGGATTCACTTTTCTTGCTGATCTAATAAATTGTCTTTTACTAGGTGAGGCAAGTGCATGTGTACGACTTTCATGAAATCGAGTAAGCTCATATTTACCTCCCTCTGATAGTTTGAAGGCAACCTTTGCATTACATCCTTCTCTAGTAAGGCTCCTTCTTCTAGTTTTAATTGTTGATTCACCTTGTTCCATCTTTTTTGCTTTATTTGGCTTGTAACCTTCTTTTGAGCAAACAAAATACTTCCAACGCGTCACTCCATCTTTATTTTTATTTTCCGATGAGCAACGTACACTAAATCCGACACTATGCGCGTATCGTTTGTAAAACTTTTCACTATCTTCTAGTGTATCAAATAGCTGTCCCACCTTAGGCTTTAATTCTTCTTCACAATATGGCACCCCTTCATTTACCTGTAAGAAAACAAGATATATTGTTAACATATATTCATTAAATATAACAAATAAAAAAAGTATAACAAGATAGATTAATGCAAATCTTGACAGATTACTTGAAATGGTTGTGGCATAGGAGTGTCTTCTGTGATATCAAGTCCAAGTTCATCGTTTTCATCATGACCCAAACTATATTTAAGAGAGTAAAAAATAATATAAACATCAAAATTGATACCTAAACAATAAACATTGAGAGTTGTTATAAACTAAATAGATAAGAAACCACATACTTCCTCATATTGTTTTACACAATATCCGACATGGATGTCATCAAGGAGAGGGATGTTCTGATAGAGTTAGCGGCGAGTGCGACAAGTGATGCAGCACTAGAAACATATTTTTTAGAACTAGTTAATAGTTTTCAGCAACTATAATAATAATTTAACTTGAGGAAAAGGCAAAAAACAAGTGCAAATAGAAAACTCTAAACCAAGAAAAATGTCAGAAATAAGAATGCAACCAACAAGAATGCATTCAGAATATACTATTAAGATTCAGGCATCTAATTTATATGAATTATATAAAGTGTAACTAAACCTGAGAAAACCACCCACAAGATAAAGAATGACTCATAGCTACTACTAAGAGGTAGGAAAAAAAAACAGAGGACAATACCCATAAAACAGAGCATGGTTCGGACTTCAACACTGAGCATAAAATTTCGTATTGCAATCTATTTCAGCATGCAGATATATAACTGATAAACCAAGTACTCAAGATGACTATATCCATTGGGTATGTGTTGGAATGAATGGTAGCTTTATAAGCATTAATTGCAGTGACTCGTTTGACCTTCTTAATAGGATTAACTTCATCCAAAAATGAGTATTGGTTTCTATCCTTGCACAAGTCCTGATTAGAGACACATAACCCACTTAATCCCCCACTATGCTAACCACTTATAAAACCCTGTAACAAGACTATCCACGCCAATGGTCAAAATCTGGTTTTGAATTTTCATTTATTTATAGAACAAGAATTATAGAAGAGAGGAAGAACAACAAGAATGTGCCCAAAAAACATCAAGAATTTGGTCACAAGCACAACAAGACTATAGAAGAGACAAAGAACAATAAGAAAGCACCCAAAAAACAAGAATTCTAGAACAAATATGAAAAAGCAATAGAGGCAAGGGATTTACATGCACAAAGATTTTCTGAAACAAATTAAGAGTAGGGAGAAGCGCTGAAAGCAAATAGAGGAAGGCAACAAGGTTTCGTACACAAAGAGGAAGGCTATGGTTTATACGTGAACGGCGAGGTACGTGAACAAAAGTGTTATTTTCACTTTTCATTATAACTCTCCCTACACGTGACTTTTTAAGCCTCCTATATAATCTGATCCCTTAATTTCTTTTAATTATGATCTAACGGCTCTAATTGGTAGTTTCTATTTCTCACAATAAGTATTAGTTCTCACATGATACACTCCCTATATATATATATATATATATATATATATATATATATATATATATATATATACATGAACAATCCATATTTATCATCATAACATCAACTAAGGCATCCATGCCACAAATTATCAACAAGTGTGCAAATATGTTTCATTAAGTAAAACAACTTCAACTATCATTCAACACATCTCTAAATCATCAATCAAAACATCATAACACATATATCAAACATGCACTATGAAGCGACCAACTTAAATGACTACCTCCCTTTATCTCACAAAGGAAGTTCAAAGCAAACTCGATCGGTTCTCGGCTCCGGCTCCAGTTCCGTTCGCGTCGCCTAAAACAATCAAACACAATTCAATTCAAACAACAAATCAACATCAATCTATAACATAAGAACACAAATTTTCCGTCCCCTAAAAGGTATAGGGTTCGGTCATAAAAGGTAAAAAGGGTTAGGGATCTCATTTGGTTCCAAACTTTTGGATGGTTGGTTCATGAACTTAGTTAACACCATTTCAAGTCCTATGACTCAAAAATGTGAAACAAAACTCATGGATTTTTCCCATGAAGCTCTCGGCCATATAGGGTAATTTAGGCTAGGAATTGATTTGGTTTTCCATCACTTGGATTCAAGGACACTAGGAAAGCTAAGGATGAAATCAAGAGTTAGAAATCAAAAATTTGATGAAAAACACTATTCATCATCACTCTTAGGTTTCGGCCACTTTGGGGTTTTAGAGCTAGGATAAGACTTGGATCATGAGCTCTTGGGTTTAGATAGAGGGTGATGAGGTGAGTTCAAAGAACTTGGTTTCACATCCAAAGGATTTTCCTACATTTTCCTATGGATTTTCAAAGTTTTGGATCTAAGAATGAGTTTCATGAAAATGGAGTTTTGATCTTGATATTGAAAGAGACTCAAGAAGATATGAGACCATAGAAGTGATCTTACCTTAAAATGGAGGAAGATTGGTCAAGAAATCAAGTGATTTCTTCAAGTGAATCAAGGTTTTCAAGAAGAAATGAATTTTTTCTTCAAGAACAGCTATGGAGTTCTTCTTGGTGAGGGATGGCTGCGTGAATGGGGCTGAGAGGGGCTGTGTTCAGCCTTCTAAAGAGTTCATTAAGGGTAAAAAGGTCATTTGGTTCAAAGGATAAAATGGTAAAAGGTGAAAAGGCTTAAGTTAGGGGTATTTTGGTAATTTCGCGTCCCAAAATTCCCGATCGTCATGATGACTCTGGAATGCTCTCCCAAGTGATTTGACATGATGTGATATCAATATTATTCGTTGTCGGGTCCTGGTAAGTCCATACGCGGCTCCGTTCTCCACCCGATTGAAGATTTCGCTCGAACGGAGGTCAGGAAATGATTTTTTTGAAATTTTTGCGAAATTTAACCAAAACGTAGAGAATCGAATTCTAAGACTTACTGTCTCATTCACGGGTCCATCTGAGGTCTTCTGAGCAGTAAAATCATACTATCAGTGTAAAAACGCAGACCGGACTCCGTTTGAATTTTCGACTCAAAACTTAATCGTAGCTTCCTACGATATCGCTGAGCATGACTATGGCCTCAGAATATTTTATTTCCATTCCTAAGACCTTGAATAAAATATAAGTTTATAAATACTGATTAATTAGGAAAACTCGAAAATCGGGGTGTTACAAAAGCTCTCTCTTAATATAAGTATAATCAAAGTGTAGTAGTTGTGAGAGTGATAAAAAGATTTGATAGAGTTTTAGCGCAATAGGATTAGCGAGTCTTGTATGGATGGCTGCCTCAACATCCCTATTTATAGAAAAGCATTTAAGCCCATAGGAATTAGGTTAAGCCCACTTTCAGCATATGTGTTTCGCGCACAATAATCGATTATTTTAATTTAATAATCGGTTATTCCCTTTTTGACCAAAACGCGCTGAGAGACAGTAGCATCATAATCGATTATGGGTTCTCTGTTTTAGAGTTCACTCACACGCATTAGAGCATAATCGATTATTCAATCGATTATGTCTAAAATCGATTTTTCAATCGATTATGTATATAATCGATTATGTTAATCGATTCTTCACTGTTATGAGAAACGCTTTTCAGATATATGATAATCGATTATTAGAAATCTATAATCGATTATTATCATTAAAAACCATCTGATTTTAAACTTAACGGCTATTAATTGATTTTATCCAATTAGATCGCTTGAAGCCTATTAAGTTTATTTTATGTGTTTGTGTGATTGATTTTAGATTTGAGAGCTTTACTGCCACTTACAACATGATCTAAACAGACAATACAAATAATGAAAATTCCTTTAACCCCATCTTGAAAGACTTGATCTTCATCAAATTCTTTTCCGCTTTTTGCAGTCTAGTCCTTCTGGGATTTCTTTTTGTCTATCATTATGTTCATATTCTCCTTGACTTCTTTTGTCATTCATGTCCTTCGAGGAAACCTTTTGTCAACCATCAAAACTAAATAAATCCTGTCAAGGCATATATTCACAGATGCCACTCATTGTTTATAATATTAAATATGATTTAATATTATTGCTAATTTATTGAGAACCTATAAGGTCATACGCATAGAGCAAATAGTCGGAGAATGAATTAATTTATTAAATATGATTTAATAATATTAATTATAAATTGGGCTTGTAGCGTACAAGCCCATTGGGGTTAGGGTAAGTGGGTGACAGCTTATAAGGCTGTGCACCTCACTTAAGTAGCTAGAGATTGCTATGCATAACCTAGCGGCCATCACACCACCTCCTTGGTAGGCGTGCCCCTTTCCCCTTCCGTCAGCTAGCACGACGCTTTCTCCGATGGTGATTTGTTCGCGTGGACTACGTAGAGGTGCTACTCCATTGCGGTACTGGTGGTAGCATTCATCCTCCTCTTCAGAGCAGTGTTCGTAGTGCTCGTGATCAATTCAGAAGAAATGTTCTTCCCTTGCAGTGATCGTGGTAAAGCTTCGCTACAAGAGATAGACACTACAATCATGAGTCTTGACCATTCGCATGGATCTTTTGGTGGGAATTTTTCCGCTGCGTTTTTGTTTTTAAATACGCAAATTCCCAACAGTGGTATCAAAGACATTTGCGAAAACATGATTCTCTTGTGTGTTTATATGTTATAGCATGTTTAGTTTTGAAAAGATATGATCTTTAACATGTTATATTTGAAAATCGTAAAAGTGTTTTGCGAAAAACATTTTTCTTAAATCCTTGTTTTGATTTGCGACGACAGCAAGTGTTGCTGTCATGCGCACCTTATGTCTAGACGCTCCATAATCAATTATGATAGAACAATAATCGATTATGAGGGATCAAATGTTGATGCCCTAATCGTCGTGGAAGCAAGGCAAATTCTGGTCAGAACCACAATAATCGATTATGTAATCGATTATGGTAGTACAATAATCGATTATGGTGGTACAGTAATCGATTATGATAGTACAATAGTCATTTTCTGAGGAGTCAGAATAGCAATAATCGATTATGATAGAACAATAGTCACTTTCCGAGGAGTCAGAATAGCAGTAATTGATTATGGTAATCGATTATGAGGATATCAGAAGCGTTGTTTTGAGTGGTTTTTGAAATCACTTAAAATAATAATAATATAATAATAATAATAATAATAATAATAATAATAATAATAAATATTATGGTATTTTATTATTAAATTGTTATTATGTATTTGGTTGTGTATGGTGAATGGTTATGGCCCTAGTCCTTTTTCTTCTTTCTTTGGTTATTTTGAAATACGGCCTGTGTGTCGTGCCTTTCTCTTAATTTCCATATGTACAGTCTTTTCTCACCTTATTCCCCTTGAATGTAAAAGAGGTTTCTTCCTATTGTAATGTTATGGTGGAGACAAGAAGACGACTTCAGAAGAGGATGACTTGGTAGGTGATCATGCTTAGTGAAGCTTATATGCTACTAGAGTTTTAGCTTAGATTCTCTCATTGGCTTGGGAGAATCAATGCGTTAAGGGCCATAACCATGTCACATTTGTTGTATGCTACATATGTATGAGATGTGTAACATCCCGGTTTTTCTGTGAACTTTGATCGAGTTGGTTAATCACGATTGGAGCTTTAGATGATTGTGTGAATTGTTGTGTGTTAATTTAGACCTAGTTTGAAGCTTAGGAATAGGGTTGAACAAGGTTAGAGGTGCCTAAAGCGTTAAACGAGTAACTGTGGAAACTAGATGTTTGGAAGGCTTTTCCCAGCTAAGCGCAACGCTCAAGTGTGGGAGGTTAGCACGCCTAAGCGTTCTAATGCTCAAGCGTTAGTAACGTGAGCGTTAGTAACGCAGACGCTCAAGCGTTCTGAGTTCGTTTGCCAGCTGGAGTGTTTTTGACGCGTGTGCTACACGTGTCAAACCAGGGTCGAGGTGGAGCGGACAAGGTTCCATGCTCAGGCGTGGATAGGACTTCACGCTCAAACGTAGGCACGCTCAAGCGTGGAAATTCTGCACACTTTAGCATTCTCAGCAGGATGCCCCAAGTGAAGTTTTCTCTCCATTTTCACTTAGCTCATTTTCTCAACTCATCTTCAAGCTCGAGACTGAGTGTAGAGAGAGGAGCTCTTGTTTTCTAGAGAGAGAAAGCTTGGTTTGAAGGAGATCGAATTACCGGAACGCGATTCCGACTGCACCATTGTGATCGTGGCGAGGTTGACTTCGACTTTGACTGATTGATTTCCCGATTCGTCCAAGGTAAACTCGAATCCCTAACACGCGTTCTTCATGTTCTTGGCATTCTTCGAGTCTTTACCTTCTCTTTGATCTTTTGGGCTTGCCCTAGGGCTAACACTATTGTGCAGGTGTTATGCTCGTGATTAGGGCAAAGTTCGTGCTTGTGGTGGTGCGAGGCTTGGAGCTGAGGCCGCGGTTGAGGGGCTGTTTAGAGCTGCCATAGGAGGGTTGCTGCGAGCTTGAGGAAAGAGGAGCGAGCCGGTGATCGCCTAGATTCACGTGACGACAGTTCAGGTGGGGAGAAAGAGTACTGCTACCGTCGGGAAGGCAAGAGTAGTGTAGTATTCTTCTGCTATTTGTAGGGAAGCCCTAACCCTACTAGTGGTTGAGCCCTGATAAAGTACCTAAACCGTAGGTTTAGCTTACTTTGGGTTATCGTCGTTAAGTTTGGAAACCCTAGGCTAGCGAACTGCTAATTGAGGATGGTTGGTTTCGTATGACTGTATGCTGCTGCTTGTTGTTATTGCTATCTGTCTAAGTGCCTATAAGATGCTTGGTGTGTGATATGCTGCTATATACTATAGTTGATGTCATTACTGTTGTTAGTATGTTGTATGTTGTAATGTTGAGCGTTGTGGCGGAATGCCGTACAATTAAGTTTGGCTGTGTACCGTGTTGCTGTCGGGTTGATACCATGGATGGTGCCGTTGCTGTTATGCTGACTTCTTGAGGTTGTGGCCGTGTTTGTTTGAGCTGTGGCTTGTGGACGCGTGGCGTCGAGACTGTGGTCGTGTGGATGCAGTGGCATAATGTTGTTTCTGATTGAGAGCTTAGGCATGAGATCCGGTATCAAGTCCGTTGAGTATGTTTGCTGTATTTCATCATCAACTGCCACGTGGCAAGGCCGTATGACAGGTAGTACGGGCTGCCAGCGTCATACGAGGTTAGCGGTACCTGAGTGCGGATACGAAAAGTAGATGGGGCGGTCAAGTGAGTGGCCTTGGGGATGTCGCCGGTCTCGGGAATAGTTTACAGTGACGGATGAGGTAGCTCCCATCCTGTCTTGACGCCCGATCCAGTCCTGTTTTCCTGACTAATCCCAGCGCTTTCCAGTTGTTCCAGGCTAACGTTTGGAGGCGACCGAGATACCCCGGTTCCGGTGTGGAAGGGGGATGCACTCTTATTGGTCACGGCGAACGGTTCGGTTTCTTGGACAAGCTAACGCCGTTCCGACACAGAACCTGTTCGGGTGTGGACTTGTTCGGGTGTGGAACCGTTCCAGTTGGGAACATGCAGAAGTGCGTTTTTCGGCCGACATGCGGATGGGATTAGTATCCCGGTCTAGAGGATTGATCTGAGTGTGAGACTCAAGGGATGGATGTCTGTTGCATATGTTCTCTCGAGAGATGTGTGATGGAATGCAGTAAATGTTATAAATGTGATATCTGTTATATGCTACCTGTTATGTGTTTACTGCATTACTACTGTTTTCTGACTTTATGATGCGTTGTATTTCTTATCTCCCTTCTGTTCTTCTTTGTTGTCTATTATGGGATCGCTTGAAGACGATGACCCAGCAGAGATTCAGCATGGACCCGAGACTTCACCCGTTCATCACGGGGGCATCGCTGATGCCAGTGCTGGGTGATATTAAGATCGTGTACCACGATGAGAGGGGATGGCGGGTTGATGACAACCAAAACAGGGGGTTGCCTTGTTGATATCTTAGGTTGAATTATCAAGCACAATTGGTGAGACTTCCATAGAAACTTAAGAATACATGTATTGTTCAAATCAAGAAAAGAAACAGAAAATGGACAAAGATGAGGAAGGGGAGAGGCGCCACAAATCCAAGGGGATTTGATAAGCCTAGTGAAGATCGCCACAAAAGTCTCGGACTCTTGATAAGATCAAAGGGGTGGCTCAATGAAGAACCTAAGAGAGACAAAACCCTCACAATTGGATTCAATCCAAAATCAACTTCTTAGTTATCTTCCATTGATAGAACTCGAATTACATATAGGCTTTAGGGGCTGCATGAAGATGCAAGTTAAAAGTCACCATGAAGTGTCATAACCCCTCACTAAAGCTAGTAACTATTCCACTAAGTGGCTAATTAAAACAACTCTTCATCTTTCTTAGGAGTTACCTAGGCATGCAAGCCAAAGGTTGCCCTTCTAGAAGCTTACAAGCTTCAGCCACATCCTTGAAGTGGGCTTGGTCATCATACACAAGTAGTGTAGCCCATACTTCAAGATAACAAAGTGAAGTAACCAAAATTTGGGTCCACACATGGTCTTTTACACTTTATTCAACTAGAAATAAAAACTAGTAAATGGGCTTTGAAGAAGCTAACGCCCCTCATCATCATATGTCTTCAAGTTGGATAAGACAAGTAACCAATTTGGGCTCCACTCCATCAAGACTTAAATTTGGGCTTGCTTCCATCAAGGTTGTCACCACTTGGTTTAAGACTTCTTGGGCTTTCTTGATCCTAGCTCTTGTCATAGGTCCACCAAGTCCTTGTAGTGCTCCTTGGTCCAAACTCCTTAGTGGGCTCACATCATCCCCTCCTTCTTTAAGTGAATTCGACCTCGAATTGAAATTTTCATCACCTACATCAAAAAGAGATAAATCAGCCACATTGAAAGTTGCACTAATTCCACCGTACTCACTCGGAAGATCTATCTTATAAGCATTATCATTGATCTTGGACAACACTTAATGTGGACCATCTCCTCTTGGTTGAAGCTTGGGTTTCCTTTGTGAAGGAAACCTCTCTTTTCTCATGCGCACCCAAACCCAATCACCAGGTTCAAATACCATCTTCCTTCTCCCTTTGTTGGCTTGTCTCCCATAACTTTGGGTCTTCTTCTCACTTTGATCCTTCACTTGCTTGTGTATTTCTTTATTCTTTTGAGGATTACTCCTATAGGCTGGCCTATTGGGTAATGATGCACCCGGAATGAGATCAATTCGGTGTTCAATCCCTTTTAAAGGAGGTAGACCATGTGGCACTTCCTTTGGAGACACATCACCAAATTCCTGCAAAAGAGTTTCAACATTACTAGGCAAAGAGAGTTCATTAGAAGCATTAGCATTCAAACAATATTCTTCGCAATAAAGCATGTATAGGGGCTGCCTTGAAATCAAAGCCCTCTTTACCTTACTTTTTGTTGCCAAATAACACTTTTTCTTCTCACTATTTTTCTCACTCCTTTTCTCTTCTTTTTGATCTTTGTTCATTCGGCCATCACTCTTTTGTTCACTCTCTTTTTCCTTTTCCTCTTGCATTTTTCTCTCTCTCAATTTAAGTGGATCCTCACTTACTTCTCTTGGAGACAATTGTGTAAAAGTAACCTTGCGGTCTTGGTGCATAAAAGAGAACTTGTTTGTATATCCATCATGGTTGGCCTTTTTATCAAATTGCCAAGGCCTCCCAAGCAACATATGACTTGCCTCCATGGGTACCACATCACATAGAACATTATCATGATACTTTCCAACGGAGAAACAAACTTCAACTTGTTTGTTCACGGTCATCTCACCAACTTCACTAAGCCATTGGAGTTTATATGGCCGTGGGTGTGGTTTACTCACAAGATTCAATTTAGAAACCATTCTAGCACTAGCAACATTAGCACAACTCCCACCATCAATAATTAAAGAACATACCTTCCCATGGATCATGCACCTTGTATGGAAGATATTTTCTCTTTGGCTTTCATCATGCTCTTTGACTTGGCTTCCCAAAAGTCTCCTCACCATGAGCAAATCTCCTTTTGGTACTATTTCTCCTTCACTTTCTTCTTCACTAGAGGCCTTGAATTGTGTTAAAACTTCATCATTCCTCAATATCATCACCTTTTTACTTGGACATTGAGATGCAATATGTCCATGACCTAAACAATTGAAGCATTTCACATCACGGTTTCTAGGTGTAGAAGAGGCTTCCATAGGTTTCTTTCCATGTGTACTAGTCACGACCTCCTTAGAAGTTGAGGTGCCCTCCTTCTTTGATTTGTCCTTCCAACTTGAAGATGTAAACTTAGAAGAAGAAGAAGAAGAAGAAGAAGAAGAAGAAAATTTGGACTTCTTCCTCTTGTGTTGTTGTTCCACCTTGATAGCTTGTTGGACCAAATCCTCAATCTCCACATAGTTTTGAAGCTCCACTATGTCTTGAATCTCTTGATTTAAACCATGTAAGAACCGAGCCATAGTAGCCTCCCTCTCTTCATTAATGTTGTACCTAATCAAGGCCAACTCCATCTCTTTGTGGTACTCATCAACACTCTTGGATCCTTGGGTCAATCTTTACAATTTGTTGTGAAGTTCTCTATGGTAATGAGATGGCACAAATCTTCTCCTCATAACTTGTTTCATTTCAGCCCAAGTTTCAATTGGCTCCTCCTCATACCTTCTTCTTTCTTTTTGCAATTGATCCCACCAAACAAGTGCATAGTCTTTAAATTCAAGGGCGGCTACCTTCACTCTCTTCCTTTCATTGTAATTATTGCAATCAAACACTTGCTCCATCTTCATCTCCCATTCCAAGTAGGCTTCGGGATCATTCTTCCCATGAAAAGTAGGAACTTTGATCTTAACCCCTTCAATTCTATCCTCTCTATCACGCCTCCTTCCTCTATGTCCTCCTCCTCTAGGTCTTCCTCTTTCACTTTCATATCCACTTGACTCATCACGGGTTTGAAGGTTGGCAAGTTGTCTATCATAATTTGCTTGCATTGCCTCCATCTGCCTTGTAAGGGTTCGGATTTGAGTAGTCATCCTAGCTTGAAGAACCGCAGACCTTGGAGAAAGAGGTGGACTATCATCTGCCATCACTTGAAACACAAGATAAAAAAATAACAAGAAATTTTAAAATACTCACCACACTCCCTCACATGTTTCACTCAAAATTGTGATACACTCAATTAGGCTTTTTCTACACAATATGTAATTTTGCACTCTTGCATTTTTCCTCTCAACATGTCCTATTGTAGTTCTTAAAGGAGTCAACCTCCAATCCACACAAAAATGTCCAAAACCAAAAAGCAATATTCAACAAGACTTATCAAGAACAAAGGAAAAGCAAAACAAGGAAAAGCTTTCACAAGAATACAAACAAGAATGAAGGGAAACTTTGTCAAGAACATAATTTGGCCAAATACGGGTTTTTTTTTTTAAATAATCGATTATTGTAATCGATTTTGGGTTCTCTGACTTGAATAATTGATTATTGTAATTGATTATGAGGTCTCTGACTTGAAAAATCTATTAATGTAATCGATTATGGTGTAACTGATGTTTTTTTTTTATACTTCAATGAAGAGAAACACACTTGCAAACTTATTTTGGGGCAGAAACATAAAAGCAACGAAAATTCCCTTCAAACAGAATCAAAGTAATATTTGGATAGAAAAGAAGAAAGGTTGAAAATGAAGAACAAGGAGAAAATTGAAGAACAAAACACAAAAATAATTCAACCAAACCTGAGCTTTGATGCCACTTGATGATAACCGAAACAGGGGGTTGCCTTGTTGATGATCTTAGGTTGAATTATCAAGCACAATTGGTGAGACTTCCATAGAAACTTAAGAATACATGTATTGTTCAAATCAAGAAAAGAAACAGAAAATGGATGAAGATGAGGAAGGGGAGAGGCGCCACAAATCCAAGGGGATTTGATAAGCCTAGTGAAGATCGCCACAAAAGTCTTGGACTCTTGATAAGATCAAAGGGGTGGCTCAACGAAGAACCTAAGAGAGACAAAACCCTCACAATTGGATTCAACCCAAAATCAACTTCTTAGTTATCTTCCATTGATAGAACTCGAATTACATAGAAGCTTTAGGGGCTGCATGAAGATGCAAGTTAAGAGTCACCATGAAGTGTCATAACCCCTCACTAAAGCTAGTAACTATTCCACTAAGTTCCACTAAGTGGCTAATTAAAACAACTCTTCATCTTTCTTAGGAGTTACCTAGGCATGCAAGCCAAAGGTTGCCCTGCTAGAAGCGTATAAGCTTCAGCCACATCCTTGAAGTGGGCTTGGTCATCATACACAAGTAGTGTAGCCCATACTTCAAGATAACAAAGTGAAGTGACCAAAATTTGGGTCCACACATAGTCTTTTACACTTTATTCAACTAGAAATAAAAACTAGTAAATGGGCTTTGAAGAAGCTCATGCCCCTCATCATCATATGTCTTCAAGTTGGATAAGACAAGTAACCAATTTGGGCTCCACGCCATCAAGACTTAAATTTGGGCTTGCTTCCATCAAGGTTGTCACCACTTGGTATAAGACTTCTTGGGCTTTCTTGATCCTAGCTCTTGTCATAGGTCCACCAAGTCCTTGTAGTGCTCCTTGGTCCAAACTCCTTAGTGGGCTCACATCACGGGTAGACCCCTCTACCTTTTTGGTGGTGTACACAGGACCCGTTAGTTTGATCTTTCGGAGCGGCACGCCTCCTTATGTGGATATCATCGGCCCCTACCGCATGTACCAGTTTCTTCCTTTCCCGAGGATGTGGAGACCTCCAAGTCAAACGGAGCGTGACTACATGTATGTAGCACCCCAGTCTTCGATCGTGACCAGCAGGATAGGTTACGTCTACCGAGGTCAGCAGAGGAGGACTGAGCAGTACCTGAGGACCTACCGTAGGCAAAGGATCGTGGTATCCAGCTCTTCGTCAGAGTACGAGCCTATTGTGCGGTACAGGCGTACTCATGGCGAGGGTCAGGGTAGCTCAGGGCATCCTCACCACTGATGGTGAGAGCCTGCTAGTGCGTCCTAGGGAGTAAGCCGAGAGTTTTTGATGTATCTTTTGAGAGGGGACAGGGTTTTGCTGGTGAGCTCCGAGAGTTTTATTTGCTTTTGATGTATTTTGGTTTTACCTTCAGGATGTATAGGTATGTACAGTGCCCTACTGATGGAGCTAAGTTATGTATGTTATCATACTGTCATGTTATATTGCGCTTTTACTCTGATCACTTTTCTATGCTTGACGTTTTGTTTGCTTTCTTCCATATCGCTGTTTGTTTACCACGCTATCGCTTTATATACGGCTAGGCATAGATAATAATAATAATAATAATAAGAGGTTGGGACTAATGGGAAGGCTTCATACGTATGGGTTCGTCTCAAGATGCATGTTAGTATATAGTAGGTTAAACAGTTTAACTTATGGTGAGATCAAATTTATAAATAAATCCCTCAAAAGGAAATATTAAGTCACGTTTGAAAATGCCTTCCGATGCGTGGCACTCGTCAAGGCTAGAATCGAATAAGTGTGGATCTGCCAAAGCAGGGCACCTTAATATATTTTGGTGAGGCGCGATGGGATAATTGTAATATCCAATTGCCAACCATTGGGTTTGACTTAACTAAGAGAATTCAATAGGATTGAAATGGCTTAGAGGCAAAGAAGTTGGGCATCAATTTATTAGATAAGTTGGAATTAGGAGTTATTCACCCAACTGATCCAAGAGTTGCATGAGATGCAATTGGAAAGGAGTTTCCTACCTAAATAGCCAAGTTCTGGGTGATCAGCCAGCTGACTCAGAATGAAGTGAAATATGGATCTTGGTCCTACTAGAAAATCTTCCAACGGGATTTTCCGAGTCAATGGTGAGGGTCATTGATTTGAGAAAAATAGTGGGAGGCATATTTAATAAAAGGCCTTATTAAATATGTTTTATCATGATACAAATCTTCTTCATGTTTCTGTATTTAGAATTACCATGGTATTACACTGAATTAACTGCGAAATGTCCGAAGGACAAGATATCCATAGTTAAATTTCTAGATTGGTACAGGAATTTGAGGATTGTCCTCAAGTACGAGAAAAAGTTGTATGTTCTTGAGCAAATGATTCCTGAGCAACCACTTTCTACTAGGATCGAAAAGGATGCTTACGAGAAGCATCAAATCGATATCCTGGATGTAGGATGCCTCATGCTTGCTACCATGGAGGCGCGTGATATGATCATGCACCTCATGATGCTCTATTGAGAGCATGCAATGCACAAGAACATCAAGGCTTCCCGACCCCTTTTCAGTTGTGAACTGGCAGAAGGGAAATCCAGACAGTTATCATGTGCTTCATACTATTGAGTACATTGAGAATTGGGTAAACTAGGCTTTCCTTTAGGCCAAATGTTAGCCAGTGATTTGATCAAGCAATTGTTGCCAGATAATTATAGTCAATTCATTATGAATGATTCTAACAAACCTCTGTCAGAGATTGAAGGTAACTAGAGAATTGTCGAGCAGAGTCTCTACAGTAGAAAAGGGTAGACTATAGTGATAGTCTATAAAAGGAAAGTCTTAAAACTTCTAAACAAGGAGAAGAACCAGGGCAAGAACGAGTTCAAAGCCCATTACTTCTGTCTTGAAGTTGATAAGCAGGGTTGCAAGGAAGACAATCATTTTTCATTGCGGTTTGACAAAACATTGGAAAACTGCCAAAGGTACAAGAAAGAGTATAAGAAGAAGAAAGGAAGTATGACTTCCTCTTGGAGCATTGTGTTGTAGAAGTCAACCTACTTCAAAATCATGGGTATTTAATACCACATGTGGAACTCACATTAATGTGAAGGATCAAAGGGAGTAGGACGTTGACTAAAGGCAAAGGTCGACATATGAGTGGAAATGGAGCAAAAGTTGCTACATTGACTCTATGAGTTTGAATTTTCCATATGGACCTTGATGGAAGCAAATAATTGTTATTTAGTTCCAGCTGGTAATAGAAACATCACTTCCATTTCTTGTATAGACAAGAGAGGATTTTGAGTTGTAATAAAAGAACAATTATTGTTCCATTTATTCAACTGATGTTTTCTATACTAGTGTTCAAATGAGATATGGACTTGGTGTCCTTGATCTCGATATGCCCATCTATAACATAAATGTGAATAGGGTCAAACCAAGTGATTTGGACCCTCTATGCCTTTAGCAATATCTTTTAGACCAAATAAGTAAGAATCGCATTTCCAAGCTCCACTAAAATGGACTCTTGGACTCATCCGATTATGAATCGTTTGAGATATGTAAATCTTCCTTATTGGGAAATATGACTAAGCTCCATTCACCAATAAGGTGAGAGGGCTGGTGATATTATGGCATGATGCATCTTGATGTATGAGGGTCACTAAACAAGTTTTCTAAAAGGTAGGTGACCATACTTCATCGCATTTACTAATGACTTGCATAGACATGAATTTGTGTATGACACAAGTCGGAAATCTTTGAAAGGTTCAAAGAATTCAAGAATGAAGCGGGGAATAAACCAGGCAAGAGTATTAAGGTCATATGATCAGATCGTAATGATGAATACTAAGGCCACGAGCTTGATGACTATCTTAGTCGTGCCCTGCTAGTCATGGTCCGATCTATGATGAGTCATTCAGAACTCTATCACTATTTCTGAAGATATGCTTTACTTACAACTGTTTCTTACCATTAACTGTGTTCCATCTAAAGCGGTTGAAATGACACCTTATATGATATAGGTGGCCCGAAGGACCAGTATGTCATTTATGAGGATTTGGCTTGTCAGGTTTATTTGATTTCAGATAAACTTGGACCTAAATCAGATAAATGTACTTTTGTGGGATATCCTAAGGAAACCAAATGATATTATTTATACAACCCTTTCAAGGACAAAGTGTTTGTCGCTAGGATTGGTGTGTTCCTTGAGAAGGAATACATCTCCAAAGGAGACAGTGGGAGGAATGTAGAACATGGAGAAATCCAAATGCCACAAACTACTGATCCGCCTGCAATGGAACAAGAATTGGTTCTATAAGATGTTGTAGTTCAATCAACAGTTCAAGTAACATAAGAATTGCGTAGGTCTAAAAGGTCACGTCACCAACTTGAGAGATACGGACTTCTCCTGACTCAGGAAGGTGATGTGCTACTCATGGATCACGATGAGCTTGTAACCTACCAGGAGGCCGTAATTGGCCCAGAATTTGATAAGTGGCTTGAGGCCATGGGATCTGACATGGAATCCATGTACACTAACCAGGTTTAGACCTTGTTTGAGCCACCTGAAGGGATAAAACCTATAGGGTGCAAGTGGGTCTTCAAGAAGAAGACTGACATGGATGGTAAGGTGAATACCTTTAAGGCGCGACTGGTCGCGAAAGGTTTCAAACAAATTTATGGTGTAAACTATGAAGAGACCTTCTCCCTAGTTGCAATGCTTAAATCCGTTCGGATTCTACTTGCTATTGTTGTATATTACGACTATTAAATCTGGCAAATGGATGTCAAGACTGCATTCCTTAATGGGAAACTTCTCGAGGATGTGTACATGACACAACCCGAGGTTTTTATCGATCCAAAGGATGCTGGAAAGGTGTGTAAATTGCAGATATCCATTTATGGATTAAAGCAAGTTTTCAGAAGCTGAAATCTTCGTTTTGATGAAGCTGTAAGACAGTTTGGATTCATCAAGAACGGGGATGAACCTTGTGTGTACAAGAAGGTTAGTGGGATTGAGATTGTATTTCTCGTATTGTATGTGGATGACATACTGCTATCGGAAATGATATCCTTACACTACAAAATGTTAAAAAAAAAAAAAAAAACATGGTTAGGGAAATGTTTCTCGGTGAAGGACCAAGGCAAGACCTCCTAAGTGTTAGGACTCAAGATCTATAGAGATAGATCACTGAGGATGCTCAACCTTATTCCGAATACATATGCTGACAAAGTGCTCAGGCAACTTAAATAAGCATGATTCTATTTATGATATGATCCAAAAAGGAATCATCAAGATTTAGGATCTATCCTTGAACTTGTTTAGGATTATTTGCAAAGAACAAAGAAGAAGATGAAACGTTCTTTGGAACCCGAAATATAAAAGGTCAAATAACAAAAGACACTATCAATATGATAAGATGAAGATCAAAGTAACTATAAAGGAAATAACAAGATAAGGAAAAAAGCCTATAAATGGGCGTGGGGAATTAAGCATAAAGGAAATAAGAAAAGATGAAAATGGAAGAGATAGGAGATGGAAAGAAGGCGCCACAATAATCCAATGGACTTAGAAGATTGATAAGCCAAATGAGGATTCGCTACAAAGAGATGGAACTCTTTGATAAGAATCAAGCAAGTTCTAATCCAAGAACTTGAAGAGGAGCCATATTGCTCAACTCACACTCAAAAATGAGCAAATTCTCTAAACTTTCATTTATCCAAAATGTTTCCTTACATGGGTATATATAGGCTTCAAGTGAGGATCTAGATCATTCCTACACTAAGCTTCTTCCTCTTCAAGAGAACATACTAGAACATAAGTACTAGGTGCACCCCCACAATAGAAAGCCCAAAATACAAGCCCAAATATTGGTTAGAAACAAATGACTAATTTTCGTCCAAAATCACGTCCTAAACTTCCAGACCTGTTTTCACCATGATAGAGGCTGAATCTGGTCATGAGGCTACAAATATGATGTGTAGATAAGGATCTAAGCTTTTCAACGCATCATAGAGCACTTCCATAGGATATCCAGAACTCAAGATAACCCCAAAATGAGGAAGACAAGTCACTTGGACTTGGATGGTTTGACTTGGACTTGAATGCGTTGAACTCTTGTTGAAAGTTGACTTGGCCCCTTTGGCCTCCATCATACCCTCCTTCTTTAAGAAAATTCGCCCTCGAATTTAGTATCTCCATACCAACATCAAGAGAAAGAACTAAATTTAGGCAAATTGAAAGTAAATCATGCTTTGGATTTCCTTCAGTGGGAAACCTTCTATTTGGTAATGGTGACATACCCAACCCTCCGGGGTCAAACACAATTTAAAGAACTCATCACATGTGACCATTATGTGAGTGTACTTTGCATCATGTACACCCAAATTCTTAAGATTGGTGAAATCAAGCAATTGAACTTCAAAGGGAATAGGCAAGATATACCTTGGAGAGATTGTATTGACCACCATTTTTACCTCTCTATGCTTGGGCATGATGACATATGAGAAGTACTCTTTTCGTGCCAAATGTTTCAACTCATTAGCATATGTTGAAGTCTCAAATTTTGGTCCATTATACTTCTCATCAGCATAAGAAATGGTTTGTTCTTGGGGAAGTAAAACAGCCTCCATGTTCTTATAATGTGCTTCATTTTCAAGTTTAGAAGAAGAACGAAAAATAAGTAAAGCATGGATGGATGCATTGTTGAGTCTTTCAAACAATTCTTTATGCAATCTTTGAAAACTAGTTGAAAATCCAAAAAGAGTAACATGATATGTGCATGAGAGATAAGGGTCCGAATTAGCATCCAAATTTTCATTCCTCGTATCATGCTTTATGACTTTGGGAAGGTGCACTCGATTTTCAAAATGATTTGCATAAGTCAAGAGCTTAGTAATACATGCTTCAACACATATGCCGAAGAAATGTTTCTTCAAAACGAATGTAGAAAGATGATGAAAGTTATGAAATTCATGATGCGTGCAAGCAAAACTAGTGAGTGTAGGAGAAGAGCAAGTCCCAAGCAATTTATCAAAGAAGCTCTCAAACATAAAGTTAGAATGTCTATGTTTTTTAGTACTCATGCAAGGCAAACCGGGGTTTGCTTCCTTTGTGTGCACAAACTTAAGTATCTCACTTTCTTTTGTCTCTTTTTCATTCACCTCCTTTCCAAGGCTTCTCTCAACTTGGACCTCACTCTCTTGTTTTTCTTTCACCTCACCTCCTTTTGCAAAGAAACTCACTTCTTTTCTCTCAATTTTTTCTCACTCTCTTTGTTTTTTTGTCTTTCCTCTTTCTCTTGAATTTTTGGTTTAGACATTTTCTCCCAATATGCATCAAAATTAACAATCTTTCTTTTCATTTTCTCCTCTTTTGTCACCCTTTTTTCATACTCCATAATATCCTTACAAACTTCTCTTCGCAATATTTTCTTTTCATTTGGGCATTGATAATCCAAATGCCCCCATCCAAAAGACACTAGGCACTTCATATCGCTACTTCTAGTCTTAAGAGTTGGAGTAGAAAGGTTATTGCTAGATCTTTTGCTATTAGTGCTCACAGCCTCTTTGACCCTTGAATAGGAACCCTCCTTCTTTTTATTAACCTTTGTTCTTTCATATCTCTCATTTTCTATCCTTTTCTCTTTGTGGTACTCATCCACAGTCTTGGTTCCTTGTGTCAATCTTTGCAATTTGTTGTGAAGATCTCTATGGTAATGGGATGGTGCATATCTCCTTCTCATGAACCTCTTCATTTCTGCCCAAGTCTCAATTGGTTCCTCTCCATACCTCCTTCGATCCTTTTGGAATTGATCCCACCAAACTAGTGCATAATCAACAAACCTAAGAGATGATATCTTCATCTTCGTTTGTTCATTATAGTAGTGACAAGAGAAGATTTGCTCTATTTTCATCTCCCATTTTAAGTAGGTTTCGAGGTCATTTCTTCCTTGGAAAGTAGGTGTTTTAATTTTCACTCCCTCAATCCTATCTAAAGGTCTCAACATTTTTCTCACTAAGTGTTTCACTCAAATTGCCTTTTTCCACGCCATTGGTTTGTTTTGCACTCTTGCTTTTTCCCACTCAAAGTCCTCTTTCAATATCCTTGGAAAATAACTATACTAATTCAAGAATGTAAACAAGTACCAAATCTTTGTGAAAATCCACACAAGGCATCAATCAAGAATTTCAAAAAGAAGAAAACTGCAAAGACAAAACTAAGAGTATTCATAAGGCAAACAAGAAAAGCACACTATAATTGGAATTTATGTGACAAGACTCTAGGAAAAGTGTTTAAGAATAGAATTTGAGCCAAAAATATGTCCAAAACATCAAGTTAATACCATTTCAAGGCTAGCATATCAACAACTAAGTTTGTGGCCTAATTTAAAATTCTGCGAATTTTTTAAAACCTTTTTTAGAATTGCAGAATGGTCCCTCTGTATTTTACTGTATTTGCACGATTTTTTTTTTGCAGATTGGGACCTTTACTTTTGTTTAATTCTACTTTGGCCACAAAACTTTCAGAAAATTGCAAAAACACCCCAAACAAATTTGAAAGGTGTCACAAAGATCAAATAGCCTTTTGAAGCATGAACATGATGAACAAAAAAGGTATTGGAAACCGTGACCTTGGATTTTGTATCAAGTAGTTCTTAATCAATTCATGCTTCTTGAAGAAAACAATGGTATAACTTGAATCCACTTAAAAAGATCTTTCAATCAAGATGTTGGTTAACAATCTAACATCATTTCATGAAATTCATCAAGATAAAAGTGGGTAAAATCCCAAAAAGATGAGACAAATTCGTATGAAGGCTCAAGAACACAAAAACTAGACTTTTCATAATCCCAAACGAAATGAAAAATAAGTTCTAGGATCCTTGGCTCTAGATACCACATGATATGATCCAGAAAGAAATCATCAAGATTTAGGATCTATCCTTGAACTTGTTTAGGATTATTTGCAAAGAACAAAGAAGAAGATGAAAAGGTTCTTTGGAACCCAAAATATAAAAGGTCAAATAACATAAGACAACTATCAATAGGATAAGATGAAGATCAAAGTAACTATAAAGGAAATAACAAGATAAGGAAAAAAAGAATATAAATGGGCGTGGGGAATTAAGCATAAGGGAAATAAGAAAAGATGAAAATGGAAGAGATAGGAGATGGAAAGAAGGCGCCACAATAATCCAATGGACTTGGAAGATTGATAAGCCAAATGAGGATTCGCCACAAAGAGATGGAACTCTTTGATAAGAATCAAGCAAGTTCTAATCCAAGAACTTCAAGGGGAGCCATATTGCTCAACTCACACTCAAAAATGAGCAAATTCTCTAAACTTTCATTGATCCAAAATGTTTCCTTACATGGGTATATATAGGCTTCAAGTGAGGATCTAGATCATGCCTACACTAAGCCTCTTCCTCTTCAAGAGAATATACTAGAACATAAGTACTAGGTGCACCCCCACAATAGAAAGCCCAAAATACAAGCCCAAATATTGGTTAGAAACAAATGACTAATTTTCGTCCAAAATCACGTCCTAAACTTCTAGCCCAGTTTTCACCATGATAGAGGCTGAATCTGGTCATGAGGCTAGAAATACGATGTGTGGATATGGATCTAAGCTTTCCAACGCATCATAGAGCACTTCCATCGGATATTCAAAACTCAATATAACCCCAAAACGAGGAAGACAGGTCACTTGGACTTGGATGGTTTGACTTGGACTTGAATGGATTGAACTCCTCTTGTTACAAAGCTGACTTGAGGCCTTTGGCCTCCATCATACCCTAGTTGGATATCTAGAAGTACTAGGTGCATCCCAACAATAGAAAGCCCAAAATACAAGCCCAAATATTGGTTAGAAACAAATGACTAATTTTTGTCCAAAGTCACGTCCTATACTTACAACCCTGTTTTCACCATGATAGACGTCGAATCTGTAACATCCTAAAAAAATAAAATAAATAGAGATTATAATATGAGGATTATTATAGAGTTTCTGAGAGGTTTAGTGTAACATCCCAAGAATTAAATAAAAGTATAAGAGACTTAAACCTTAGCAAATAAAAATTAATAAAGTGTTAGGGAGGCCTAGAATAGTTGACTTTGAACTTTAAGGGTAGTAAGTTGACCAAAAAAAGAAAAGAGAGAAGTTTTATGTTGAAATCTGTCACAGTAGAGTTGGCACGCCCGTGCTCACATTCGGCACGCCGGTGCTGAATAGAGCATGGTCTGAGCCGCGCCGTGCTACCTGTTAGCACAGCCGTGTCGGAAAATGGCCCGTGCCAAAAGGGAGCACGATCTGAGCCGCACCATGCTACTTGTTAGCACGCCCGCGTCAGGAACCTCGCAAAACTTTGACGCTGATTGGCACAGACGTGCCAATCAAGAGCACGCCCGTGCTCTCTGTCAGATTCGTTAAAAAATAGGATTTTAAACAGAGAACAGTGCAACATTATATATATACACTAATATAACACCCTAGTGCGGCTAGGAACCCTATTTGCAACCTAAAACACCTTAGTAATGGCTGTGGAGCATCTTCATTCTTGGGAGATGGGGTTGCAACAAGCAATGAGTTTGGAAGGAGAACAACAACAACAACCAGAGGAAGAAGAAGAAGATGAAGAAGAAGGAGAAGGAGAAGGGGATTCAAGACTGAGGAAGGCGACATCTAGGATTCGCCATAGGGTACGCTTGGAGATTCTCGGAGGTCTTCAAGAGGTGAGTAGAAATACTCTTTCTCACCCTTTCCATGGTGCAAATCGTCTTGGGGTTTGGGTTATGCTTTCAAAATACGTTTTTTGGAAAATAATCCTGGTTTGGTCAAATCCTGATTTTACAAATTTGGGAGTTTTACTTCTAAGGTGTTTCTGCTGTCAATTAAATGTTTATTATTGAGATTGGTGCTATGATATATATGATACATATGTGATTTGGTTGAATTGACATGCTATATGTTAGCATTTGGCTTAGTCAACAATTAACTACCTACCTCTCAGTTAGTTAAGTTTGTTACTTGACAGTTATTTTCGGTTGTGGTTATTATTTGGCTATAACCGAATGTGAGTAGGTGGAAGAGCTAGTATATATAGCTGTGAGTAGTTTCTGTTTTTAATTCCAGAACTTATTTTCTCCTTGTATTCTTTGTGAGTAAAATCTGTATTCAGAGAGTGTGTGTGGATTGATCACATTGTAAAGAGAATCATATAAATAAGAGTGGCTGCCCGTGGATGTAAGCTTGAAGCACATTGCTTCAAGAAGAACCACGTAAATCTTGGTGTTGTTTTTCTTTTATCTTTCTGCATTCTGTTCTTCAAATTGGTGATCATTGAATCAGTCTTTGATTCAGTGTTACTCGTTTTGTGGTGTTCAATTTCTGTTTTTCACAACAAATTGGTGCGGTGAGCATGGATTTCAAGATTTCAGTCATGGCTTCAACAAAGTATGAAGTGGAGAAATTCACTGGACAGAACGATTTTGGGTTATGGAGACTGAAGGTGTGGGCTCTCTTGGTTCAACAAGGTTTGTTGGAGGCTCTTCAAGGGGAGGCAAAATTGGATAAGTCTATGTCTGATAAGGATAAGAAAGTGCTGATGGAGAAGGCTCACAGCGCGATTATTCTGAGCCTTGGTGATAAGGTTCTGAGGCAAGTCTCAAAGGAGGATACCGCGGCAGGGGTCTGGACAAAGCTTGTAGGGCTGTACATGACCAAATCCCTGGTAAATCGTCTTTATCTCAAGCAAGCTTTGTATTCTTTTAAAATGCAAGCTGATAAATCCATAGAAGAACAAATGGATTCGTTTAACAAATTGATTCTTGATCTTGAAAGTATTGATGTTAGTATTGATGATGAAGATCAAGCTTTATTACTGCTCTGTTCTTTACCTAAATCTCATGCACATTTCAAAGAAACTATGCTGTTTGGAAGGGAATTCGTGTCTCTGAATGATGTGCAGGTTGCACTGACTTCGAAAGAATTAAATGAAAGAAAGGAAACCAAAGTTACAGTTAATGGTGATCGTTTAACAGTAAGGGGAAGAACTTCAAAGAAAGAGGGAAAATCAGATAGAAAAAGGTCTAAGTCACAACATAAAATTGGTGGAGGTAATGTACCAAACATTAGATGCTATCATTGTAGAAAAGAGGGTCACACTAGAAAATATTGCCCTGACAGACAGAAGGGCAATCCCAGTGCCGAGAAATCTAAGGATTCAGGAAATGCTGCGATTGTTGAAGATGGTTATGAGTCATCTGAGGCTTTGGTTGTGACCAGTGATAAAACAGAAACTGAGTGGATAATGGATTCAGGTTGTTCTTTTCATATGACTCCCAACAAGTCTTTGTTTGAGGAGTTTAGTGATCAAGCTGCTGGTGCTGTTCTTTTGGGAGATAATAAGTCCTGCAAGATTCTTGGAATTGGATCAATTAGATTCAAGTTTCATGATGGAATCAAAAGACTTATTACTGAGGTCAGATTTGTGCCTGATCTAAAGAGAAATTTGATTTCTAGCTCTTGGTGAACTTGACAAGAAAGGTTATGTGTTCAAAGGTGAGAAGGGGCTGCTGAGGGTTATCAAAGGTTCATTGGTGGTCATGAGAGGAATCAAGAAGAATGGTTTGTATTCTCTGGATGCTGAAATTGTAACAGGTTCTGCAACTACTGTGTCAGAGAAGTTGCTGTCAAAAACTGAATTGTGGCATAAGAGATTGGGCCATGTGAGTGAAAGAGGGCTTATTGAATTGAGTAAACAGGATTTTGCTATGTGGTGACAAGATGGAGAAATTAAAATTTTGTGAACATTGTGTCTATGGTAAAGCTTGTAAGGTGAAATTCAATGTTGGTCAGCAAAGGACTAAGGGAACACTTGATTATGTTCATGCTGATTTGTGGGGGCCATCTAGGACTGCATCTCATTCGGGTGGAAGATACTTCATGACTATTGTTGATGATTACTCAAGAAAATTGTGGGTTTACATTCAGAAAAACAAAGATGAGGCCTTTGAAAACTTCAAGAATTGGAAGGTACTTACTGAGAATCAAACTGAAAGGAAAATCAAGAGGTTTCGCATTGATAACGGTCTAGAGTTTTGCTCAGAAGCTTTCAATGAATTCTGCAAACAGAATGGTATAGCCAGGCACAAGACTATAGCAGGTACTCCACAACAAAATGGACTTGCAGAGAGGTTTAATAGGACCATACTTGAAAGGGTAAGGTGTATGTTGCTTAGTGCAGGATTGCCTAAAGTTCTTTGGGCAGAGGCAGTAGTTACAGCAGTGTTTCTGATCAACAAATGTCCCTCTACTACTTTTGAAATGAAAACACCTGAAGAGGTTTGGTCTGGTCACCCTCCTAGTCTTGAGAGACTAAGAGTGTTCGGTTGTGTTGCCTATGCTCACATTAGGCAAGACAAGTTGGAGCCTAGAGCATTGAAATGCATGTTTATAGGCTATCCTGAAGGAGTAAAGGGCTACAAACTTTGGTGTTTGGAACCTGGTCATAGGAAGTGCATTGTGAGCCGTGATGTTGTGTTTAATGAAGGTGAAATGGCCTACAAGACCAAAGCTGCAGTGACACAAGCAGATTCAGATCAAAGCAGAATTGATGATGCTCAGAAAATGAATTTTGAGGTGGAGTCCAAGGACGAACCTGAACAAGTGCAGAATCAAAATTGGTTACTTGATGAAGAAGAAATTGATGAAGTCCAACCTGATTTAGATGACTATTTACTTGCCCGAGACAGACCTAGAAGGGAGACTAAAGCACCTGAAAGGTATGGGTTTGCAGAGTTGATTGCTTTTGCACTTGCGTCAGCAAGCAAGGTACTTGAAGAAGAACCAAAAAGCTTCAAAGCTGCTATTTCTGGCAGAGATAAAAACAAATGGCTTGAGGCCATGAATGAAGGGATCAAGTCACTTCATGATAACAATACCTGGAAATTGATCAAGAGACCTACTGGTTCAAGGGTTGTTAGTAGTAAATGGGTTTTCAAAAGAAATGAAGGTATCCCAGGCATTGAACAAGGCAGATTTAAGGCAAGACTAGTAGCTAGAGGTTTCACTCAGCAAGAGGGAATTGACTACAATGATGTGTTTTCTCCTGTTGTCAAGCATAGATCCATCAGAATTCTTTTGGCTATGGTAGCTGCACTTGACCTTGAACTTGAATTGATGGATGTTAAGACAGCATTCTTGTATGGTGAACTTGAAGAAACAATTCTGATGAAACAGCCCGAGGGTTTTGAAGTCAGAGGTAAAGAAGACCATGTGTGCAAGTTGAACAAGTCACTTTATGGCTTGAAGCAATCCCCCAGGCAGTGGAACAAGAGATTTGATGACTTTATGTCTCATCTAAGGTTTCAAAGGAGTAGGTATGATAATTGTGTTTATTTCAAGTTTCTTCCTGATACTGTTTTTGTTATTTTACTGTTGTATGTTGATGATATCTTGATAACAAGTAACAACAAGTGTGAAGTAGCAAGAGTTAAAGCTGAATTGAAAGGGGAATTTGAGATGAAGGATTTGGGGGAGGCAAGAAGGATTCTGGGTATAGATATCAGTAGGGACAGGAAGAATAAAATTCTGCATTTGTCTCAAGAGCAGTATCTCAGAAAGGTCCTTGATAAGTTTGGTATGGCAAACTCAAAACCAGTGGTTACTCCTATGTCTCAGCAGTACAAGCAGAGTGTTACTCAGGCACCAAAAACTGCTGAAGATAAGTGCTACATGGCAAGCATTCCTTATGCAAATGCTGTGGGATCACTGATGTATGCTATGGTTTGTACACGACCAGATTTAGCACACGCTGTGAGTTTGGTGAGCAGGTTTATGGCTAATCCTGGAAGAGCTCATTGGCAGGCACTCAAGTGGATTCTTAGATACATTAAGGGTTCACTTGGTAGAGTTCTAGTTTATGGTGGAGTTGAAGATAAAAACAGATCTGCAGTAATTGAAGGTTTTGTAGATTCTGATTTTCCTGGTTGCTTGGACACTAGAAAGTCTCTCACAGGCTATGTCTTCACAGCTTATGGGACTGCAATTAGTTGGAAAGCAAGTCTGCAGAAAGTAGTGGCTTTATCGACCACTGAAGCTGAATACATTACCTTAACCGAAGTTGTTAAAGAAGCTCTCTGGCTCAAAGGGATTGCTGAGGAATTAAGGCTGCAGGATCAAGTGATGACAGTTCATTGTGATAATCAGAGTGCAATTCACTTGTCAAAGAATCAAGTTTATCATGAGAGAACAAAGCATGTTGATGTTAAACTGCATTTTGTAAGGCAAGTGATAGCTCAAGGTTTAGTTACTGTGAAGAAGGTGTCTACTGATCATAACCCTTCTGATATGTTAACTAAAGTGCTTCCAAGCAGTAAATTCTTCCACTGCTTGGATCTCATTCAGCTTAAGGGAGACTAAGCCTCTCGGGACTGTTCTGGCAGTCACTTCTGGAGTTGTTACTGAACCAAGGTGGAGAATTGTTAGCATTTGGCTCAGTCAACAATTAATTACCTACCTCTCAGTTAGTTAAGTTTGTTACTTGACAGTTATTTTCGGTTGTGGTTGTTATTTGGCTATAACCGAATATGAGTAGGTGGAAGAGCTAGTATATATAGCTGTGAGTAGTTTCTGTTTTTAATTCCAGAACTTATTTTCTCCTTGTATTCCTTGTGAGTAAAATCTGCATTCAGAGAGTGTTTGTGGATTGATCACATTGTAAAGAGAATCATATAAATAGGAGTGGCTGCCCGTGGATGTAAGCTTGAAGCACATTGCTTCAAGAAGAACCACGTAAATCTTGGTGTTGTTTTTCTTTTATCTTTCTGCATTCTGTTCTTCAAATTGGTGATCATTGAATCAGTCTTTGATTCAGTGTTACTCGTTTTGTGGTGTTCAATTTCTGTTTTTCACAACACTATATATGCACTATTTGATGATATTTGTAATATTGGCATGATTCAATAACTGTTAATATGTTGAAAGTTATTTGCTGCAATACCGCCTATGATAGGGGTATCGAAAGTAACACTGCCAATGATTTGGGGTGTCGAAATATGAAATACCGCCATAATGGGGTATCGAAAGTAACATCGCCACACGTTTGGATGTCGAAATGAGTAATACCACCAGTGTACAATGGTTGGTATCAAAATGAGTAATGTCACTGAAGAGAAGGTGACATCGAAATACCTTCATGAGTAAGGTAGGCAATGGGACGACATTGTTATGTGCAGTTTGAAAGTCATATGAAATATAAGGATGTTCAGATTATTTGATATATGAGATTTTGTCAAACTTGAATTATGTTGTGTTGATGATGATTGATTATTGCCAATAATAATTTATATTATTATTATTATTATCATATTATACATTATTTTGAAAATGGTGGGCTCCATGGGCAATTTTTCCGATTACCGCACCGACTGAGAATAATGTTTTTGAGAAAACCTTTTAAACTGTATTTTTGTTCACTGGGATTTTATATCTCATTAGTAGTATTGTTTTTAGAGCCTGAGGACATCTCTGTTGAGCAGCCAGACATTTTGAAGACCATCTCTTTAGTTTTAGAGCTTGGTTAGTATTGTATGACTTATGCCAGGAGGACCTTTATTATCTTTTAGTTATTTTCTTATGCGAGATGTTATAGACGCCCTGTTTTGAGGTTTTGAAACTGATTATGTTATTTCGGTTTTGAATTAATGTAAACAATTATTTTGGATTAATATTATATTAAGTTTTTATTCAGTATTTATTTAAGAAAAATTTTATTTTCCTGGTTTTATTTAAATTATTAATTTGGGTTACTAATATAACGAAGGGCGTTACAAAATCTGGTCACGAGGCTAGAAATACGATGTGCAGATAAGGATCTAAGCTTTCCAACGCATCATAGAACACTTCCATCGGATATCCAGAACACAAGATAAACCCAAAACGAGGAAGACAGGTCACTTGGACTTGGATGGTTTGATTTGGACTTGAATCGGTTGAACTCCTCTTGTTGCAAAGTTGACTTGCCCCCTTTGGCCTCCATCATACCTTCCTTCTTTAATAAAATTCGCCCTCGAATTTATTATCTCCATACTTACATCAAGAAAAAGAACTAAATTTTGGCAAATTGAAAGTAAATCATGCTTTGAATTTCCTTCAGTGGGAAACCTTTTATTTGGTAATAGTGACATACCCAACCCTCTGGGGTCAAACACAAATATAAAGAATTCATCACATGTGACCATTATGTGAGTGTACTTTGCATCATGCACACAAATTCTTAAGATTGGTGAAATCAAGCGATTGAACTTCAAAGCGAATAGGCAAGATATACCTTGGAGAGATTGTATTGACTACCATTTTTACCTCTCTATGCTTGGGCAAGATGACATATGAGAAGCACTCTTTTCTTGCCAAATGTGTCAACTCATTAACATATGTTGAAATCTCAAATTTTGGTCCATTATACTTCTCATCAACATAAGAAATGGTTTGTTCTTGGGGAAGTAAAACAACCTCCATGTTCTTATAATGTGCCTCACTTTCAAGTTTAGAAGAAGAACGAAAAATAGTAAAGCATGGATGGATGCATTGTTGAGTCTTTCAAACAATTCTTTGTGCAATCTTTGAAAACTAGTTGAAAATCCAAAAAGAGTAACATGATATGTGCATGAGGGATAAGGGTTCGAATTAGCATACAAATTTTCATTCCTCATATCATGCTTTATGACTTTGGGAAGGTGCACTTGATTTTCAAAATGATATGCATAAGTCAAGGGCTTAGTAATACTTGCTTCAACACATATGCCCATGATATGTTTCTTCAAAACAAATGTAGAAAGATGATTAAAGTTATGAAATTCATGATGCATGCAAACTTTGAGGTGATAGCAGCAGTGTTTCTCGGATCTGCTGTTCTGTAGCTATGTAGATCAAGTTGCCATTCACACCGTAGCAGTGTTCGTGACTTAACAGTGCTGCTGACGTGCTCATAGTGTTCATGGTAAAGCTATGCTTCAAGAGCTAAACACAATATCCTTGTGATTCATGTGTGATACGTGGTCCTTTAGTAAAGGGGTTTCTCCGCTCAAGAGGTTTTTATAAATTGTTTTTAAAAATTATCCCTCATTAAACCCCAACAGTGGTATCAGAGCGCCTAGTCGTAGTTTCCCATGTATCCTAGGATTGTTTGCCATTGTATGATAACATGTTTATTGCATTTAAATATTATTTGTATGTTTAGAAGCATGTTTGTATGATTTGCATGTGATATAAATCTTTTTGAACATGTTTTGTGTGCTTGGTTGTGCTCCTGACATAAACAAGGATTCACATCTATAATCTTGCTGCACCATTTGGCATGGCCATGCTCCTTGTAGCACGGTCGTGCACGTTTGAGTTAGCGTTTGTGAACGTGTAGCACGGCCATGCGCCGTTTGGCACGACGGTGCAACTTTTGAACAGCGTCAGCGAGTTTTCAACACGGCTGTGCGCCGTTTGGCATGGCCATGCACATGTTGAACAGCGTCAGCAAGTCTTCAGCATGGTCATGCGCCGTTTGGCACGGCCATGCTAATGGGCAGAATGTGATTTTGTTCCCTTTTGCATATTTATAAATTGTTTATTAAATGTGCTGTATATGGTTATGGCCCTAGTTTGAGTGTTTAATTTTATTTGGTAAATACGGCCTGCGTGTCGTGATTTATTGTATTTATTTTATAAATACAGTCTGCGTGTTGTGACATTTACTTTATTTATTTTATTTTAAATTTTGAAAATTGATCGGTTGACATGGAGGCAACACCAAATCATGATGCCAGTGGGAGGAACTTTGGAACTTTGCTCGAGGGTCAAAGATTGTAATAATTAGTTTTAATTATTGCACATTAGGAGGCCATAATCATAATACCTTTTATATGTCTTGTATGTTTATGTATATGATG
Organism: Ammopiptanthus mongolicus; assembly: GCA_039655645.1. Lineage (NCBI taxonomy): Eukaryota > Viridiplantae > Streptophyta > Magnoliopsida > Fabales > Fabaceae > Ammopiptanthus > Ammopiptanthus mongolicus. The sequence continues at coordinate 47,140,539 of CM077351.1, read as the reverse complement.
CATGAAATGTATGAGATGTATGATTTAAATTTGGAATTTAAATTGTATGATAGCATGTATGTCATTGTATGCTTAATATGTTTTGAATGTATGCAAGCTAGTATGTCATGTATGCTATGAGAGACGTTTATATGATAAACAACCCAGTGAGATCACTTAATTATTAAATTCCCTCAATAAATTAAGTTATTAAATGCCTCCTAATGCGTGGCACTCGTTAAGGCCAAAATCATTTAAGTGTGGGTCATACTATAGCTGAGCACCTTAATATATTCCGGTGAAACGCGAAAGGTGAAATAACGTACTGTCAACCATTAGATTGAACTTAACTAAGTGTATTCAATAGAATTGAAACGGGTTAGAGGCATGGAGTTGGGCATTAATCCATATGATGAATTAGAATAAGGAGTTATTCACTCAATTGGTCCAAGAATTACATTGGATGTAATTGGAAAGGAGTTTCCTACCTAAATAGCTGAGTTCTGGGCGATCAGTCACAGCTAACTCAGAATGAGGTGAAATATGGATCTTGGTCTCACTAGAAAATCTTTCAACGGGATTTTACGAGTCAATGATGAGGGTCATTGATTTTAGTAAAATAGTGGGAGAGTATTTAATAAAAGACCTATTAAATATGTTTTAATCATGATACTTATATTCTGTATGTTTCTGTATTAAATAACCATGGCTACAAACACAATTATAATTTTATTGTTGTGATACATCCTTGAGAAGGATGAGTCATCTAGAAATTTTCTGGATTGGTACAAATTTTGAGGATTGTTCTCAAGTACGAGAAAAGGAATTCTATGTTCTCAAGCAACTAATTCTCAACCAATTTGTTGCTAATACCATAAGGATCAAAAGGGATGCTTAATAGAAGCATCAAGTCGATGTCATTGGTGTACGATGTCTCATGCTTGCAATCATAAAGACATGTGATATGATCATACACCTTATGATACTCTAACAAGAGCTAGCAAGGCATAAGAGGTACTAGAAAGAGTAGAAAGACAAGAAAGGAAGTATGACTTCCTATTCAGGCATATTTGTTATAAAGGTCAACATACGTACTCCAACATTATGGGTATTGGATACCGCATATGGATCTCAAATTAATGTGAAGGATAAAAGAGAGTAGTGAAGGAACCTGTTTGAAACACAAGAAGGGGGTTGAATTGTGTTATAGGCGATTTTAAATTCTTTTCGTAAGCAGATAATGGTTTTCGCAAGATTGGACGCTAAAACAATTAAAAGCAAAGAAAGCTCTTCCAAACACCAAGTTGGACGCTAACTAAGTTTGACTAAGATAAGAAGACAGCGTAATAAAAGGCAATTCAATCCCAGTTAGTTAGTTGGATAATAAACTAAAGTAAGAGTAAGGGAGAGAAAAGAACACAAAAATGTTATCCTGGTTCACTCTTCACCAAAGAGCTACGTCCAGTCCTCTCTACTTGAGAGCTTTATCCACTGTAACAAAACCTTTTGCTACAAAGTATTCAACACCTCTTCAAGCAGTATTCTCAACCTCTTCAGGTTCTCTAAGTATTCTTTTATAGACAAGCCTCTTCAGGCTCAACCAAACTATGTTTTTGAAAAAGGTTGTTCTACTAACTCACTAAATGTGAGAATTCGAAACTGAACCTTAGACTCTTAAAAACAACTCTACACAGAGAGCAATATGAAAGTGAGGATCAGAGTAGCTTTTCTAGCTTTGCAAGCTTGAGATTTTCTCTTTTATCTCTTGACCTAATATTTGCTTGTATCTCTTGAAGGATTTTAAAATGCTAAGTGTTGCTTCACTTGTATTTTGCTCAAGTTCAATCTTGTTGATCTTTTTCTTTTTTTTAGTTTTTGGTAACTTGCACTTTCAAAAGATGAAGGTATATATAGCCTCTTTTCTTTGAGCAGTCTTCAGTCTTTAACGGATGGAAAAAGATCCGTTCTGATGAGCATTGAATGCATTTGATCCGTTGAGTCTGATAGCTTCTGAAGTTTCTGATCAGCAGAATAGACTATCAGGGTGATAGCTAAAAGTGGTGCTGACATATCCTCTGAGTAGAATGAAAGTTGCCTTTTGTTTATCCAAAACAAGAAGGTCAACTTCTTTAGGTGACAGAGACATTCTGGCTTATGCTTTACTTTTGTACGAATATTACAAACAATGTTTTGTCCCACGGGTATAAGCCTTTTACAGGGAATAATAAATTCAAATGCTTTTACAGGATATTCGCGCTTGAAATTTAAAAGCATTTATTGGACTAGCTATTACAGAAGGTAACCGAAAGAGTCTTTGGACTCAAGGTTCTATAAATTACCGTCCAGTCGTAAACCAAGAATAAGTGTTGGACGAGATAAAGTCTTTGGACTATGTTGGACGAGATAACGTCTTTGGACTATGCTGGACGAGATAAAGTCTTTGGACTATGGATAGTCTTTGGACTCAATTTAGATTTGTCCTGCACACTTAATATAAAACGTTAGTCCATAACAAATCTTTGTTCATCTTAAATTAGCTCTTTGTTAACATCAAAACTTAAGGGATTATCTGGACCATGACCACTTTGGTTCCAACAATCTCCCCCTTTTTGATGATGACAAAACATACTAATTTTGATTGAACAAAGAGTCCTAAAGAGCTGAAGGGCTCCCCCTAATACAAACATTCTGATCATTTAAAGCATTTAAACATTTAAAGCATATAAGACAGATATAAGCACATGTATCATTTAAAGATTCAATCACCCCATTTAACTTTAAATATTCAATCAACCTTAAATATTAAATATTCAATCAATCCATTTTCTCCCCCTTTTTGTCATCAGACAAAAGAGTGAGAAACACATCATAGTCAGTTTATTTGAAAACAAAGAGAACAAAATTTTTAAGAAGAGGGAGGAGGTTTTGGAATGAAATCTTTGAACATGGCCGCAATCTGCTGAAGGAGCACCGCATTGTTGGCTTCTATGGTCCATTGAACGAACTCTTGAAACTCAGGAGGAATAACCGAGGCGGAACTCTCAGCAGTGGCCCGGGTTGCGTCCACACCTCTTTGATCAGGAATAACCCTGAGAGCCTGAGAGGGAGATGGATCAACAGGATGAACCATTGAGAGAGGGATAGGTTGAGACTTGGACTGACCTGAGTCTGCAACTTGTTCCACTTCGTCATCATGAGTTTCAGAGGAGGGTTCCTCATAGATGATTTCGGTGTCCCCAGTCTCTTCAGGAATAACCGGCTTAGGAGGAAGAGGAGGAGGAACATTAGGATCAATGATAGGTTTTGGTGGAGGTGGCAGCACTTCAAGTATGATACCAGCATCATCATACTTGTTTTCCCTCCATCTGATAGTAGGCATAGGCAAAACATCTCTAGGATAAAGAGGTATGCCAAAGATATCATCGATGATCATGAAGTTAGCTTCACGAATTCGATATTATCTCGGGTAGACGCGAATCTCTGCTTTCTCCTCAACTGATAATCCAGATGATGATGCTTCTTGGGAGCATCTCCAGATGTGGTTTTCCCAATAGATCCTAGCATCTGGGTCAAATCTGAATCGAGGATCTTTCTTCCAAATACTTTCGAGAGCCCCAGAGTCATCTCGATGTTTTGTCCAAAACAGGGGATCAAAAGCATTTTTGTAAGGCAGCGTCCATGACTCAAGCCTTTAGCGAAGGTCCTTATCCTTGGTGGGATCTAGGATAGAGAGCCTTGGACAAGCTCGAGGAGGAACAACTCCTACTCTTGTGCGAGAAGACTTTGACCAAAATCTCTTTGGAAGGTTGTGATGGATCTTAGCTTCTCGAGACATGTCACACTCCTTCCGCACAGCATAGTAAGGAAGAAAGTCCCGGACATCAGAATACTCCTTCCAAGTTGATGGATAGCTTGGAATGAAAGAGAGGTCGGGATCAAGGATGAAGTTGCATAAGCCAAACGTCCTTGCCCTTCTTTCATACTCCGTTTGGTAACCTCTCTTGTCTTCATGACGAAGAACAACGTGCCTCTTTATATTGTAGTGGCACCATTGGAATGCCTTGTCCTTGATGAGGTTGGGATAGACTTTCCTTGGAGGAAACGTCTTCTTCTCAAGGCAGGTAACCAAGGGTCCATGGGCAGTGTATGTTTCAGAGGGCAGAGGTTTAGTTGAAGTGTATGGGATGGGGTGATAGCCAAGTTTAGGGGGTAAGGTGTATGATGTGGGGGGTTGTTCAAATTCATACTCAGGTAAAGGAAGAGGGCTTTTGGGGTGAGGTTCAGTAATGGGGGGTGTGTGTTTAAGGAATAGAACAGGAAATTTGCGTTTGACATCAGCCCAAATTGAGCATTTGTTATTGTAGTCTACTCCAGGGAGGCGTCTATAATTGCTTTTGGGAAAGATCCGTCTGGGGTAGGGAGCACCATAGGGTTGGAAGGGGTGATCTCCCCAGGGTGTGAACCAATCTTCGGGTTCATTTGGTGAGGTTAGAGTTTGAGTTTGTGTTAGGTTAGTGGGTGAGAGTGGTAGGGAAGGTTCAAAGGTTAAGTCTTCTATCTCAGACGATTGGACGATAGGAGAAGTAATAACTGAACTGGAGATAGGTTCAGTATTACCTTTCGTCTTTGCTCGAGACGACCTTGCCCTTGTTGACAAAGGTTTAGGCAGAGGTGCAGCAGACGAGGTTTCCAATCTTGGCCCTTTAACTGCCCTGGAGATGGGTAGATTGTCCTCATCATCCTCATCGGTGGGAGCTAGAACCAGCTTCCTTTTTCTGGTTGGTTGGACAATGAGCTTTGGACGAGAAGAAGAAGTCTTAGCTATTGGACGAGCTCGTTCAGCAGAGCGTCCAGCAGTGACACATTGTTCAGACGCTTCTTCTGAGCCTTGCGTCTGAGCTCCTTTTTGTTTTCCTTCAAGTTTGGACTTTTTGAGGCAATCCAACTGCATCATCACCAAACTCTGCCTGCTAAACTCAGGCTAATGCACACGTTCAATGCCATGAACTCCGTAGTATTTGAACTTTCTTTCTGGAGCCAAGTTCTTTAGGTCATCGTAGACCATATGCTTTTCGAATATTTTTGAGAGAAGAGCACCATAGATGATTGTAGTATTCTTCCCAGAGCCTTCAATGGCATATTTGAAGAAGGAAAAGAGTAGGTGGGGAAGGTTTATTTGCCTTTCAAGAATCAAATGAACCAGGGAAAATTGATGAGCCTTTGAAACATTATCCTTTGACCCAACCTTATGAAGGATAGCCTTGTTCAAGATTTGGTGAAGAACCCTAGCCTTGTTAGTCATTTTTGAGGCTATGAGTTTGTCACCCGAGTTTTTCAACAAGCAATCTCTGATGGTGGAAGCATCACCAATCTCTTCTTCCCAATCATCTTCAACAGTTATACCTGATTGGGCGCACCCAGTCGCATTCGAGATGGTTGCTTCAGATACTATTACATCAGTATCAAGCACTTTGTTGCGAATCTCCCTTGCAGAGACAATGGGGTTTGTCCAGAACTCCCTAACTAGAGCAGGGTAGATTACCGGAGAACCTTCAAAGAAGCTTGACCATCCAGCAGCATGGATGTTAGAGAAAATGTCAATCCCGTTATCAGCCAGGAATTGTAGGTTAAACTTGTACTCGACCATGACATTAGCAGTCTGAGTGTTAAAGGTTTTTCCTTTACCCTTAGAGCCAGCAGCAGAAGAGGTTGCCATAGTTTCAGAGAGGATGTTTAGAAAAAGAAAGAGTTTTTTTTTTTTTTTAGAAGAGGTTTTCCTTTTGCAAGAAGAAAGGTTAAAGCTTTTTGTAAAGGTTTGATTTTTAACAACACTAAGGTTTTAAAGAAAGGAGAAGAGAGAACGAAAACCTTTCGTATTTTCAAAGAGAGAGAGAGAGAGAGCAAAACGACGTGCATTAAATGCCTGACACACGTTCAGACTTTGAAATCGTAAAAAGCATTTTTGGCAAATAAAGAAAACAAAAACTGACTCAGTTAAGGGAATGAAGGGTAATTGTTCAATGTTCATTCGACAAAGATTGAGTTCCATTAATGCATTAGACGAACATTCAGAAAGAACAATGGACGAGCATATATTGGACCCATGCATTGGACTCTCAGTCAATCAATGAAATGCATGTTCAGATATTTTCTTATAAATATAAAACTATCTTCGGCTAATGGTTTAGTGAAGATATCTGCCCATTGATGGTCAGTATCAACAAATTGAATATCTATTGTTCCTTTTTGCACATAGTCCCTAATAAAATGATGTTTTATTTCTATATGCTTTGCTCTAGAATGCAGTATGGGGTTCTTTGACAAATTAATAGCAGCAGTGTTATCACACATGATAGGGATGTTGCTTACAAACACGTTGTAGTCTTCCAACTGATGTTTGATCCAAAGCAGTTGTGAACAGCAACTGGCTGTAGCAATGTACTCAGCTTCAGTAGTTGATAGAGCAATTGTGCTTTGCCTTTTGCTTGACCATGAGACAAGATTAGCACCAATGAAGTGACACCCTCCACTTGTGCTTTTCCTTTCTATTCTGTCTCCAGCATAGTCAGCATCACAGAATCCAACTAATCTGTATTCATCAATTTTCTTATACAGAAGACCCAGATTAGTAAAACCTTTTAGGTATCTAAAGATTCTTTTTAGTGCTGAGAGATGAGACTCTCTTGGATCAGATTGAAAACGAGCACATAAGCAAACACTAAACATGATATCAGGTCTGGACGCAGATAGATATAAGAGGGAACCAATCATACCTCTATATACCTTTTGGTCTACCTTTTTATCTTTATCATCTTTGTTTAGCACGGACGTTGGATGCATTGGTGTATTCATAGGTTTACAATCGTCCAACTTGAAGCGTTTTAGAAGCTCCTTCGTGTACTTCGTCTGATGAATGTACACTCCGTCTGAAGTTTGCTTTACTTGAAGTCCGAGGAAGAATTTTAGTTCTCCCATCATGCTCATTTCAAACTCCCTTTGCATTAATTCAGAAAACTCTTGGCAAAGAGATTCATCAGTTGCACCAAATATTATATCATCAACGTAAATTTGAGCAACAATAAATTCCTTTTTATTTACTTTTCTAAAAAGAGTTGTGTCCACTTTTCCTCTCGAGAAGCCATTCTCCATTAAGAAAGAGCTGAGTCTCTCATACCAAGCTCTAGGAGCTTGCTTGAGTCCATATAAAGCTTTCTTAAGCTTATATACATGCTCAGGACGGTTCTGATCTTCAAAACCGGGTGGTTGAAGAACATATACTTCTTCATTAATTACACCATTTAGGACGGCACTTTTTACATCCATTTGATAAAGCATGATGTTATGATGTGCAGCATACGAGAGTAAGATGCGTATAGCTTCTAATCTAGCTACTGGAGCAAAGGTTTCAGTATAATCAATACCTTCCTCTTGTGAGTAGACTTGGGCAACTAGCCTTGCTTTATTCCTTACAACCTTGCCATCCTCGTCCAGCTTGTTGTGATAGACCCACTTGGTTCCAATTACAGACTTCTCCTTAGGCAGGGAGACCAGCATCCAAACGTCACTTCGTTGAAACTGTTTGAGCTCCTCTTGCATAGCGAGGATCTAGCAATCGTCCAATAAGGCTTCGTCCACAAACTTTGGTTCCATCTCAGAGATGAAGGCTGAGTCAGCTTGCTCTCTGAAAGTTGACCTTGTCCGGACGCTATCATTAGGTTTGCCAATGATTTGATCCTCAGGATGATAAGTTCTGAATTGCCATGAACGAGGGGTATTAACAACTTGCTGAGACGATGATGCGTCCTGCGTAGCGTCTGACGCCTCGTCTTTGTTGGTTGTTGGACGAGCATCTGAATCATTGAGATTCATATCTGCAAAAGAATCATCTAGCTCTGATAATCTCTTATCAGGCTGTTTGTCATCAAATTTAACATGGATGGATTCTTCAACAATCAAAGTTCTAGAGTTATAGACTCTAAAAGCTTTGGACGTTTCAGAGAATCCTAATAATATTCCATTATCTACTTTGGCATCAAACTTTCCTAGTTGATCCTTAGTATTTAAAATAAAACATTGCCATCCAAAGGGGTGGAAATAAGAAATGTTGGGTTTGCGTCCTTTCCACAATTCATAAGGAGTCTTATTCAAGATTGGTCTTATGTATATTCTGTTTTGAATATAGCAGGCAGTATTTACAGCTTCAGCCCAGAAGTGCTTAGGGACAGAATTATCACTGAGCATTGCCCTAGCCATCTCTTGAAGAGATCGGTTCTTCCTCTCAACAACACCGTTTTGTTGTGGAGTTCTAGGGGCAGAGAAATTGTGATGAATACCACTTTCATCACAGAACCTTTGAAAAAGCTCATTTTCAAATTCGCCTCCATGATCACTTCTGATCGAGCTGATGAATATGCCTTTTTCATTCTGAACTCGCTTACAGAATATAGAAAAGACCTTGATAGACTCATCCTTGTGAGCAAGGAACTTAACCCATGTCCATCTAGTATAGTCATCTACTATGACAAGTCCATATTTCTTACCACTGACAGAGGCCGTCCTTATTGGACCAAACAAATCAATATGCAACAATTCCAGTGGTCTAGAAGTACTAACAATGTTCTTGGACTCAAACGAGTTCTTAACTTGTTTTCCTTTTTGACATGCGTCACAGGGAGCGTCTGATCTAAACATAATCTTTGGTAAACCTCTTACAAGGTTATGCTTGTTTAGTTTAGAGATTAATCTCATACTAGCATGACCAAGTCTTTTGTGCCAGATCCATCGCTCATCTTCGACAGACACTAGACATGATACACTTTGAGTTGAAAGTTCCCCCAAATTAATCTTGTACAGATTATTTTGCCTTTTGGCAGTGAATAAGATGGACCCATCAAGGTTCTTGACCATACATTCACCTTTATTGAAGGAAACAACAGACCCACTGTCACATAATTGACTTATGCTAAGCAAGTTGTGTTTTAATCCTTCAACCAGAAGAACATTATCAATAGAGGGAAGAGGATGCTTACCAATCTTACCTATTCCGACTATCTTTCCCTTCTGGTTGCCTCCAAAGGTGACCCATCCACTAGACTTCTCAAGGATTTCTTGGAACATACACCTTTCTCCCGTCATGTGACGTGAGCAACCACTGTCCAAGTACCAGGACTGGGGTCTTTTTTGTGTTGCTAAGCAGATCTGCAACAGGTATTATCATACTCTTAGGTACCCAGATAGACTTGGGTCCTTTTGGGTTAGTTGGTGGTCTTCGACCATGCATTTTGTTTTTGTGTTTGTAAATGCATTTTGAAGAGGTGTGACCACTCTTTCCACAAATCTTACAGTAAGTTCTGGATGCATGCAATTTATTTTCTTTTTGCTTTCCATAGGAATGAAAAGCCTTGTGATTTTTGTTGGACCCTGATATTTTCTGAGACACATTTTGTTTCTCAGAGTCATAGCCTAGGCCAGACTTATCATGAGGTGATCTAGTGTACCTCAATATCAGGTCTAGCTTCTTTGATCCTCCAACAAGCTTAGTTACGCTTTTGGTGCGATCAGATACCTCTTGTTTTAGTCTAGTTACCTCATGAGGTTCACTGGACTCAGAGGTGAGTTTGTCTGTTAGACTCACATTCTCAGCTTTAAGCTTATTATTCTCTTCAACAAGCTGCTTATTTAGTTTGTTGGACGCTTCCAACTCCTTATTTACTTTTGACAATTTTCTCTTAAGCTCGATGTATTGATGATGCAATATAGAAGAATCATTTAGCAGTTCATCTTATGCTTCTTGAAGAGAGTCAGAAATGGATACTTCGTCATCTTCTGATTCAGCGTCCGAAGAGCTTTTGGCCATCAGGCAGAGATTTGAGGTAGACGAGCTCCTTGGCCTGAACAGATGTTCCAGAGCGTCCAGCTTCTCCTTAGCTGTTTGGAATTGCGAGACCATGTCCAGTCTTGGACGATCAAGGGCGTTGACAAGACACCAGTTAGCATAGGCATTTTGAGAACATCGTCCGATATCATCACTCGTCCAGTCTGTTTCATGTTTGGATGATGTTGAACCGTCCTCAAGGGTAATCGTTGGACGATAATCTCCGTTAGTGAAGATGTCCCACAACTCATAGTTTTGAGCTTGGACGTATAGTTGGAAAATTGATTTCCAATAAGTATAGTATGTTCCCTTGAAGATGGGTGGAACATTCACATTCCATCCTCTTCCAGAGGTAGACTCCTGACTTCTTTCTCCGGGAACAACAAATTGTTCATCGTCCGAAGAGTCTTCATCTTGCTTGTTGGACCAGAGGCATCGATTAGCCTCTTTATTTGTTTCTTCTTCTTCTTCTTCAGAAGAGTTCAAGTCCTCCCAAGTTGCCATGAAGTTCTTTTTCTTCTTTTTGAAGAACTTCTTCTTGTCCTTTAGCGTAGGGCAATCAGCTTTGAAGTGTCCTGGTTTGTTACATTCAAAACAGACCAGCTGACTTTTATCCTTGGGTTCAGCATGATCCTTGAAGCTTTTCTTTTGGAATGGCCTTCTCTTCATTCCATTTTTCTTTCTCCACATATTCTGAATCTTTCTGGAGATAAAGGATAGCTCGTCATCGTCTGATACATCATCATCAGACTGATCAGCTTCATCACTGCACTCATCAGCTTTTAAGGCTTTTGAGTTGTTGGACCTATGACCTTTCAGGGCAATTCCCTTGTTCTTCTTTCCGGGATTGTCAAGATCAAGCTCCTGCTCATCAACTTGAAGCGTCCCTACAAGATCATCCAGAGTCAAAGTGGAGAGATCTTTGGCCTGGGTGATTGCAGTGACCAGAGGTCTCCATTTCTTAGGCAGACTCCTAAGAATCCTGGTGACATTCTCCTTGGTAGTGTAGACCTTTCCAAGGGATTTCAGATTGTTGATGATCGCCTGAAAGCGACCCATCATGTCAAGGATGGACTCTCCTTCAGCCATGGTGAACATTTCATACTGGCCAACCAGCATGATGATTTTAGAGTCCTTCACCTTGGTTGTCACTTCATGGAGATTAGACAAGGTGTCCCATATTTGTTTGGCTGATTCACATGCGTGAATCTTCTGAAATTCGTCAGGACTGAGGGCACACATTAACGCATATCTTGCTTTATGATTCAGTTCCATTCTAGCTCTTTCAGCATCAGTCCAGTCGTCCTCTGCTTTTTCTGTCCCGTCAGAGTTGAGACAAACGTTAGGATCTTTTGTGATTCTGGTCCAAAGAACTGAGTTTGTACTGAGGATGAACCCTTTGAATCTTTCCTTCCAGTACAGGTAGTGAGTATCGTTGAAGAACGGCGGTCTGGTGATGGAAGTACCTTCCATAACAGGTTGACTCCCGCTTGGCATACCTGGTCCAGACAAATCTGCAGTAGGATCTTTTTCCTCTACACGGCAAAGTGCTCAACCCAGAGGCTGAGCTCTGATACCAATTGAAGGAACCTGTTTGAAACACAAGAAGGGGGGTTGAATTGTGTTATAGGCGATTTTAAATTCTTTTCGTAAGCAGATAATGGTTTTCGCAAGATTGGACGCTAAAACGATTAAAAGCAAAGAAAGCTCTTCCAAACACCAAGTTGGACGCTAACTAAGTTTGACTAAGATAAGAAGACAGCTTAATAAAAGGCAATTCAATCCCAGTTAGTTAGTTGGATAATAAACTAAAGTAAGAGTAAGGCAGAGAAAAGAACACAAAGATGTTATCCTGGTTCACTCTTCACCAAAGAGCTACGTCCAGTCCTCTCTACTTGAGAGCTTTATCCACTATAACAAAACCTTTTGTTACAAAGTATTCAACACCTCTTCAGGCAGTATTCTCAACCTCTTCAGGTTCTCTAAGTATTCTTTTACAGACAAGCCTCTTCAGGCTCAACCAAACTATGTTTTTGAAAAAGGTTGTTCTACTAACTCACTAAATGTGAGAATTCGAAACTGAAGCTTAGACTCTTAAAAACAACTCTACACAGAGAGCAATATGAAAGTGAGGATCAGAGTAGCTTTTCTAGCTGTGCAAGCTTGAGATTTTCTCTTTTATCTCTTGAGCTAATATTTGCTTATATCTCTTGAAGGATTTTGAAATGCTAAGTGTTGCTTCACTTGTATTTTGCTCAAGTTCAATCTTGTTGATCTTTTTCTTTTTTTAGTTTTTGGTAACTTGCACTTTCAAAAAATGAAGGCATATATAGCCTCTTTTCTTTGAGCAGTCTTCAGTCTTCAACGGATGGAAAAGGATCCGTTCTGATGAGCATTGAATGCATTTGATCCGTTGAGTCTGATAGCTTCTGAAGTTTCTGATCAGCAGAATAGACTATCAGGGTGATAGCTAAAAGTGGTGCTGACATATCCTCTGAGTAGAACGAAAGTTGCCTTTTGTTTATCCAAAGCAAGAAGGTCAACTTCTTTAGGTGACAGAGACATTCTGGCTTATGCTTTACTTTCTTACGAGTATTACAAAGAATGTTTTGTCCCACGGGTATAAGCCTTTTACAGGGAATAATAAATTCAAATGCTTTTACAGGATATTCGCGCTTGAAATTTAAAAGCATTTATTGGACTAGCTATTACAGAAGGTAACCGAAAGAGTCTTTGGACTCAAGGTTCTATAAATTACCGTCCAATCGTAAACCAAGAATAAGTGTTGGACGAGATAAAGTCTTTGGACTATGTTGGACGAGATAACGTCTTTGGACTATGTTGGACGAGATAAAGTCTTTGGACTATGGATAGTCTTTGGACTCAATTTAGATTTGTCCTGCACACTTAATATAAAATGTTAGTCCATAACAAATCTTTGTTCATCTTAAATTAGCTCTTTGTTAACATCAAAACTTAAGGGATTATCTGGACCATGACCACTTTGGTTCCAACAAGTAGGACAATTACTAAAAGGTAAAGGTCTACCCTATGAGTGAAAATGAAGCAAAAGTTGCTACATTGACTATAGGAGTTTGAGTTTACCATTAGGTAAAGGTCTACCCTATAAGTGGAGATGAAGCAAAAGTTGCTACATTGATTATAGGAGTTTGAATTTACCATTAGGTAAAGTTCTACTCTATGAGTGGAAATGGAGCAAAAGTTGCTACATTAACTATAAGAGTTTGAATTTGCCTTATGGGCATTAATGGAAGTAAATAACTGTTATTTTATTCCAGTTGATAATAGAAACATCATTTCTATAATAAACAAGAATGAATTTTAAGTTGCAATAAATGGACAATTGTTGTTCCATTTATTCAACGTATGTCTTCTATGCTAGTATTCATATGAGATATGGACTTTGTGTCCTTGATCTCGATATGCCCATCTATAACATAAATGCGAATAGGGTCAAACCAAGTGATTTGGACCCTCTATATCTTTAGCAATATCTTTAGACCATAGAAGTAAGAAACACATTTCCAAGCTCCACTAATATGTACTCTTGGACTCATCCAATTATGAATTGTTTGAGGTCTGCGATTCTTACTTGTTTGGAAAGATGACTAAGCTCCATTCACTAGTAAGGTGGAAGGGCTGGTAATCTTTTGGCATGATACATTGTGATGTATGAGAGCCTTTAAACAAGTTTGCTAGAACACAATTTTCCGTATTTCGTCTCATTTACTGACGACTTCAGTAAAGATGGATTTGTGTATGACACAAGTCAGAAATCTTTGAAATGTTCAAAGAATTCAAGAACGAAATGGAGAACTAATTTTGGAAGAGTATTAAGATCATACGATCAGATCGTGATGGTAAGTATTTAAGCCAATTGTTTGATGACTGTATGAAAGAGTGTGAGATTATATCTCAACTCACTCCTCCTAGAACACCATAATGGAATGGTATGTCCGAGAGGAGAAAATCGAACCTTGTTCGACATGGTACGATCGATGATGAGTCAATCAGAATTCTTTGACTCTTTCACGGGATATGCTTTACATACAACAGCTTTCACACCTAATCGTGTTCCATCTAGGACAGCTAAACGACACCATATGAGATATGGACTGGTATGCGACCAAGTATGTCTTTTATTAAGATTTGAGGTGACAAGTTTATTGAAGCATTTAGTCTCAGATAAACTTTGACGCAAGTCTGACAAATGTATCTTTGTGGGGTGTCCTAAAGAAACAAACGGTCGCTATTTCTACAACACCTCCGAGGACAAAATGCTTGTCGCTAGGACTGGAGTGTTCCTTGAGAAGGAACACATCTCCAAGGGAGACAGTGGGACGAATGTAGAACTTGGAGAAATCCAAGCGCCATAGAGTACGGACCCGCCTGCAATGGAAAAAGAATTGGTTCCACAAGATGTTGGGGTCCAACCACCAGTTCAAGTAACACATGACTCGGGTAAGCCAAATAGGACACGTCATCAACCTGGGAGATATGGAATACTCCTAACTCAAGAAGGTAATGAACCGCTCATGGATCATGATGAGCCTGTGATTTACCAGGAGGCCATCATGGGCCTAGATTTTGAGAAGTGGCTAGGAGCCATGGGATCCGAAGTAGAATCATGTACATCAACCGGGTATGGACATTGGTTGAGTCACCTGAAAAGGGTAAAACCCATAAGGTGCAAGTGGGTCTTCAACAAGAGGACTAACAAGGATGGGAAGGTGAATACCTTCAAGGCGCAACTGATTGTGAAAGGTTTCAAGCAAATTCATAGTATGACTATGATGAGACCTTTTGTCCAGTTGCATTGATTCAGATCACAGTTGCTATTGCTTCATAGTATGACTATGAGATCAGGCAAATGAATGTCAAAACAGCATTCCTTGACAGGAATCTTCTCGAGGACGTGTACATGACACAACCTGAGATTTTTGTCTATTCAGAGAATGCTAGAAAGGTTTTGCAAGTTGCAAACATCCATTTATGGATTAAAGCAAACTTCCAGAAGTTGGAATCTTTGTTTTGATGTAAACTGTAAGACAGTTTGGATCCATCAAAGAATGAGGATGGACCTTGTGTGTACAAGAAGGTTAGTGGGAGCATAATTATTTTTCTCCTATTGTATGTGTATGACATACTACTTATGGAAACAATATTCCTACACCACAAAATGTGAAAACATGGTTAAGGAATTATTTTCCAATGAAGGACTTAAGTGAAACGTCCTATGTATTAGGAATCAAGATTTATGGAGATAGATCGCTGAAATTGTTAGGCCTTAGTCAAAGGTACATAAATTGGCAAAGTGTTTGGGTGCTTTAAATATGCATGATTCCGAAAGGGTATCTTGCCTATGTCACGTGGCATATACCTGTCCAAGAGACAATCCCTGTTACATCAGATGTAGAGGGAACACATAAATAAGATTCTATATGCTTCGACAATTGAATATATTATGTATGCCATGATATGTACTCGAACAGATGTCTCGTATGCTTTGAGCATGATGAGAAGGTAACAATCCAATCCCAGTGAAGGTCACTGGACCGAAGTCAAGAATATCCTTAAGTACTTGAGAAGAACTAAGGATTCATTCTTGATCTGAAATGGTGAGGAAGAGCACATTGTAATGGGTTACATTGATGCTAGCTTCCAAACCAATAAGGATAACTTTAGATCGCAGTCTGGTTTTGTGTTTTGCCTTAATGGTGGCAATGTGAGCTTGAAAAGGTTTCAAGCTTGAGATAGCTGTTGATTTTATTATAGGGGCCGAGTATATAGTTGCCTTAAATACAGATTTAGAGACCATTTGGATTAGAAAGTTCATTTATGAACTAATCAAAGTTCCTAACTTAGCGAACTCCATTGATCTCGTTGCGATGATGATGGAGTATTCACCTAAGCTAAGGAAACTTGATCTCACCAGTGATCCGAACATATACTTATGTGCTTCCATCTCATTCAATGGATTATTAATAGAGGAGATGTAAAGATGTGCAAAAGCTACAGATGTAGTTGCCTTAAATACAGATTTAAAGGTCATTTGGATCAGGAAGTTCATTTATGAACTAATCGAAGTTCCTAACTTTGCGAACTCCATTGATCTCGTTGCGATGATGATGGAGTAATCGCCTAAGCTAAGGAAACTTGATCTCACCAGTGATCCGAACATATACTTGAGTGCTTCCCTCTCATTCGATAGATGATCGATAGAGAAGGTATGAAGATCTGCAGAATGACAACACTAAACAATCCACTATTGAAGTCTCTTGCTCGATGGTAGCATGACACTCACACTAAACCGATGGGTGTTATATTGATCCCCGATTGGCCCTAGTGCTAGTGGGAGATTGTTGGGGTAAGCCCTAACGGCCAATCTATTTTGAATAGATTGTCATTTGTATCATGACTTTGATCATATATTTGATACATGTATAAGGCATTTATTTATTATGCTATATTTGATGATCATATTTATAGCATAATAAAGTCCTTAGAATAGGTAGGTCATTTAATGGAACGTCAAGTGTGACTTGACCGTTAGATGCCATTAAATTATAGAACACTATTCTTAAATATCCGTAGTTAAGTATTATTATTAATAAGTACAATAATAATACATTGAGACTATTATGTGAGTGTACTGATGACCACATCTCAGGGGTCATAGATATAAGATATCAAGTCTTCACATAGGTATAAATATTAGTGGAATATTTATACTGGAGTGTCCCGCTATGAGAACGCTGCATAATAGTTATGTAAGTGTCACAAGCGATTCCCATGGTGACCATAGTGAAGTAGTCCTTCGACTTGAAGTCACTACGATTCCTAACATATATAGTTGTAGGCTTTAATACTATTAAACGTTTTCTGTAATAGGACAACTATAAAGATAGTTATTGGGCCTGCAATGAAATATGTTGAGGAATGTGAGTGATGTAGATAGGATTTGTCCTTCCTACATAATAAGGGTAATGTCTATAGGCCTCTTGATGGTATGCGATGTAGAAACGCATGACCATGCTAAGGTGGACAATATGAGATATTGGGCCCACATGATCATACATCAATTACTAGATCAAGAAATAAATAATTGAACTTAACAAGGATGACATATTTATGCCTTGTGTTCAATTAAGACATTGAGACGAAAGGACGTTGACTGCACATTATATATGGTTACAATAAGGTTTTAATTGTATCATCAATATTCTAATTAATTGGGTAGTAATGATGTAATGCTATATGTCGTTCATTGTTTATAATATTAATTGATTATTAATATGATTAATAATAATTAATATTATTGTCAATTAATTGAGAACCTATAGAGTCACACGCATAGAGCAAATGTTCAGAGAATTAATTTAATTGATTAATTAAATATGATTTAATTAGTAATTAAACATTGGGCCTGTAGCGTACAGTAGCCCAACTGGGTTAGGTTAAGTGAGTGACAGCTATTAGTAAGTTGTGCATGTCACATAAGGTACAAACAACACAGAGTACTCATAGGACTGAGTAGAGGTATTGCTACTTTGTAATACTGGTGATAGAGAAGAACCCCCCTTTGTGGTGATAGCAGCAGTGTTCCTCGGATCTGCTGCTCTGTAGCTGTGTAGATCAAGTTACCATTCACACCGTAGTAGTGTTCGTGACTTACCAGTGCTGCTGACGTGATCACAATGTTCGTGGTAAAGCTACGCTTCAAGAGGTAAACACAATATCCTTGTGATTCATGTGTGATACATGTTCCTTTAGTAAAGGGGTTTTTCCGCTCAAGAGGTTTTTATAAATTGTTTTTTATAAATTATCCCTCTTGAAACCCCAACACATTCATGTTGGAGAACACGGGAAGTTGGGACGAGTTCCTTTCATTGATTGGGTTTACTTACAACAATAGCTTTCATTCAAGTATTGGCATGGCGCCATACGAGAAACTGTGTGGACGAAAGTGCAGGACTCCATTATGTTGGTTTGAGACTGGAGAAAGCCAGCTTTTAGGTCCAGAGTTGGTACAGTAAACAACGGAACAAGTCCGTGTGATCAGGGAAAAGATGACGACCGCAAAGGATAGGCAGAAAAGCTATGCCGACAAGAGGAGAAGACCCTTAGAGTTCCAAGAAGTAGACCATGTCTTCATGAGAGTTACCTCAAGAGCTAGAGTAGGCAGGGCAATCAAATCCAAAAAGCTAACACCCAAATTCGTAGGACCATTTCAAATTCTTCGACGAATCGGCCCTGTAGCCTATTAGATAGCCTTACCACCAAATCTTTCAAACTTACATGATGTCTTTAACGTCTCTCAATTCAGAAAATACCACCCTGATCAATCACACGTGTTAGAGCCCGAATCAGTCCGACTAAAAGAGAACCTGGAGGTCGAGGCTTTATCGATACGGTTAGTGGATAGAAGGATCAAGGAATTGCGCGACAAGCATATTCCTCTAGTGAGAGTGGAGTGGAACTCACTAACTGGTGATTCGACATGGGAATGTGAAGATGAGATGCATCAGAGTTATATGTTTCTGTTTACAGGTATGCTCCGGAAATTTCGAGGACATAAGGTACAAACAACACAGAGCACTCATAGGACTGAGTAGAGGTATTGCTACTTCGCAATACTGGTGATAGAGAAAAACCCCCCTTGGTGATAACAGCAGTGTTCCTCGGATCTACTGCTCTGTAGCTGTGTAGATCAAGTTACCATTCACACCGTCGTAGTGTTCGTGACTTACCAGTGCTGCTGACGTGATCACAGTGTTCGTGGTAAAGCTATGCTTCAAGAGGTAAACACAATATCCTTGTGATTCATGTGTGATACGTGTTCCTTTAGTAAAGGGGTTTTTCCGCTCAAGAGGTTTTTATAAAAAAAAATTATAAATTATCCCTCTTGAAACCCCAACACATTCATGTTAGAGAACACGGGAAGTTGGGACGAGTTCCTTTCATTGATCGGGTTTACTTACAACAACAGCTTTCATTCAAGTATTAGCATGGCGCCATACGAGAAACTGTGTGGACGAAAGTGCAGGACTCCATTGTGTTGGTTTGAGACTGGAGAAAGCCAGCTTTTAAGTCCAGAGTTGGTACAGCAAACAACGGAACAAGTCCGTGTGATCAGGGAAAAGATGACGACCGCAAAGGATAGGCAGAAAAGCTATGCCGACAAGAGGAGAAGACCCTTAGAGTTCCAAGAAGTAGACCATGTCTTCATGAGAGTTACCTCAAGAGCTAGAGTAGGCGGGCAATCAAATCCAAAAAGCTAACACCCAAATTCGTAGGACCATTTCAAATTCTTCGACGAATCGACCCTGTAGCCTATTAGATAGCCTTACCACCAAATCTTTCAAACTTACATGATGTCTTTAACGTCTCTCAATTCAGAAAATACCACCCTGATCCATCACACGTGTTAGAGCCCGAATCAATCCAACTAAAACAGAACCTGGAGGTCGAGGCTTTATCGGTACGGTTAGTGGATAGAAGGATCAAGGAATTGCGCGACAAGCATATTCCTCTGGTGAGAGTGGAGTGGAACTCACTAACTGGTGATTCGACATGGGAACATGAAGATGAGATGCATCAGAGTTATATGTTTCTGTTTATAGCTATGCGCCGAAAATTTCGAGGACGATATTTTCTTTAAGGGGGTGGTAATGTAACATCCTGATTTTCTGTAACTCTAATCGAGTTGGCTAACCTCGATTAGGGCTTTGATTTTTTGAGTGAATTGTTTTGTGTTAGTTTAAGGCCTAGTTGGAAGCTTAGGAATAGGCTTGAATACTGTTGCAAGTGCCTAAAGTGTTAAACGAGAAACTGGGGAAATCAGAAGTTTGGAAGGCTCTTCCCAGCTGAACAGCACACTCAAGTGTGCGAAGGGAGCACACCCTAGCGTGCCAATGCTCAAACGTTGGCATGTTGCACGTTGAAGCGTGCTGAGTGCGTTTTCCAGATGGTGTCCTTTCTGATGCGTGTGCGATACACATTAGGCCAGGATGAAAGATGAGGGGACGAGGTTCCACGCTCAAGCGTGGAGAAACCCCACGCGTGGAGAAACCCCACGCTCAAGCGTAGGCACGCTCAAGTATGCAGATTGTCCACACTAAAGCGTGCATAGTGGATCAAGTTGGATGAGTTTCTTCCTCTTCCCTACTTTGCACGAAAAACTCTAAGTGTTCCTGCGAGTTAGAGAGAAAGGCTCTGGAATTCTATTGGGAGAAAGTGAAGTTTTGAGTTAATAGAGCTGCCGGAACGCGATTCTGACTACGCGGTTGTGATCGTGGCGAAGTTTTCTACAACTTCGACGAATTAATTTCTCGATTCGCCAAAGGTAAACTCGAATCCCTAACACTCGTCCTTGGTGTTCTTCGAGTTTCTACCTTTTCTCGAGTTTTGGGATTGCCCTAGGGCTAACACTATTGTATATGTGTTGTGCTCGTGATTAGGGCAAAGTTTGTGTTCGTGTTCGTGCGAATTGGAGGTGGAACCGTGGTTGTATCGAGGTTGTCTGTGGCTGTTAGAGGCGCTGCAAGCTTGTTGGTGGAGCTCCGGTGATCGCGTGGAAGTTTGCGCCATTTGTTCAGGTGGGGAGAGAGAGTACAGTTGTCGTCGAGAAAGGAAGAGTAGCGTAGTTGAATTTTCTTCTATTGTAAGGAAGCCCTAACTTTACTAGAGGTTGAGCCATGATAAAGTACCTAAACCCTAGGTTTAGCATACTTTGGGCTATCACCGTTAAGTTTGCACCCTAGGGTAGATAACTATGGATCGAGGATGTGTTGCTTCGTATGACTTTTGTGATGCTGGTTGTGCTACCTGTTATGATTATGCTTCGGTTGTTGTGTTATGGCGGTTGTGCCTAAGTTTAGTTGCTTAGTGGCTGTGAGTCGTGTCTGTACAAGATAATACCGTGGACGAGTTATTGTTATGATGTGATGTGTTGGGCAAGTGGGAGCTGTGGCTCGTGTTGAAGCATGGTATCGTGTGCTGTTTGCTGTTGAGCGCTTAGGCTTGAGGGTCCAGTATTATGCTTATTGAGGATGTTTGCTGCATATCATTAGTTGCTAAGTGGCAAGGCCGTATGTCAGGTAGTATGGGCTTCCAACGTCATGCGAGTTTAGTTGTACTTGAGTACGAGTACGGAGAGCGGAAGGGGCGGTCAAGTGAGTGACCCTGGGGATGTTGCCTGTCTCGCGAATAGTTTACAGTGATGGATGAGGTAGCTCCTATCCTATCGTGACGCCCAATCCAGTCCGGTTTGTCCGACTAATTCCTGAGCTTTCCACGTTCCAGACTAACATTCCGAGGCGACGAATGACACCCCAGCTTCGGATTTCGGAAGGGGGATACACTCTTATTGGTCACAGAGAGCGGTTCGGTTTCTTGGACGAGCTAGCTCATGTTTCGGCCTGGAACCAGTGTTGTGAGATTGGGCTGACATGCTGCATGGCATTAGTATCCCAATCTAGAGGATTGATATTAGTGTGAGACTTTATGAAGATGGATGCTTGTTGCATGAGTTATCTCGAGAGATATTTGGATGTGTGAAATATTTGTCATATTTGCTATACATGTTACTTGATATATGTGTTATGTGTTTACTGAACTATTGTTGTCATTCCGATTTTATGCACTGTATTCTTATCTCCCTACTGTTCTCTTGTTTGTTTTGTTCTTGGTTCGTGTGAAGACAAGGAGCCATCTACTGCAGACGATAGACCCAAGTGCACACCCTTTTATCACATCAGCACCGAGGATGCCAGTGCTGGGGCTGATTGAGATCATATACCATGATGAGAGAGGGTGGCATGTGGACCCTTCTACTTTCGTGATGGTATATATGGGGCCGGTGAGCATAGTGTACGGAGGAGGGTCGTCACACTGGAAGGATATTTTGGGACCCTTCAAAGTCATCCAGTTTCTACCCTTCACAAGGATGTGGCAGCCACTGACGCGTCATGAGAGGGACTACGCTCGAGCTGAGCCAGAACATCACATGTGTCTAATAGGAGAGGCTTTGTCTACAGAGGTCAGCGATGGGGGACAGAGCAGTACCTGAGGACCTACCATAGGCATAGGGTCATGGTGTCCAGTTCGTCGTCTGGGTATGAGGCTCTGGTGACTTATAGGTGTACTCAAGGCGAGGGCCATGGTAGTTTAGGGCATCCTCACCACTGATGGTGGGAGCCTGCCAGTGCATCTAGGTTGTGAGCTGATCTCTTATCATATGTTTTTTAGAGAGGGGCGGGTAGTGCTGGCGAGATTGTGAGGGCTCTTCTTTTGTTTCTTTAATGTATTTGTTTCTTCTTTATAGTTTTTATGTACAGTCATTTATATATATATATAGCGCCCTACTGATGGGGCCACTCTTATGCTTGGCTCGTGTATAGTTATTTTACCTACGTTTTACTCTGATTGCTTTATTTTTTTTTTTACCTTTCCGTACGCATGTTGTATGTTTCGCTTGCTTTTCTTTACTACGCTTCCTAGTTAACACGTTATTGTTATAATATGATGAAGTTATAGTTAATAATTTAAGCTTGGGACTAATAGGATTATCCTACGTAAGTGGAGTCGTCTCAGTTTCTAGCTGAACCTGATTTAAAAGCTAGTTATGGAGTGAAAATTCTTTGTGGTTGACCTTGGGGACTGGACGTAAGCTACTGGGGTAGTTGGTAGCCGAGCCAGGATAAATGTGTATGTTCTCTCTTTCCCTATCCATTTAATTATCACAATTTACTTTATTGCAATTTAAATTCTGCAATTTATCTTAAAGCAATTTATTTAAGCGCTTTACATTCAGTCATTTTATGTACTGCCTTTGTATTTTATTTTATTCCGCTGATATTCAAAGGGTTTAAACTAATAAAAATAGTAATAACTTCTTGAAGCATAAAAGAGCATAAAGTGCGTTGGCACTTTTTTCACAAAATTTTCAAGGATCTACTACTTTTTTTTTTTCAACCTTTCCTTTCTTTCCTTTCCTTTCCTTTACTATAACCTTTTTCTTTTTGTTTTTATTGCTTCTTCTCTAACCATATTTTTATTTTTCTTTTTCTTGCTTCTTCTCTAAGCCAGTTAATTAAATGCAACAATATCATCAAAAAATATATATATTTTTCCTAATACAACACATTTAATCATGAAATACAAGTGGAAAGAGAAGGAGAAGAGAAATTTTTACAAAATACCCCTTGATACAATAGCATAGACGCTTAAAGTATCATAGTGGGGGATCACTGTGGTGGAAGAGGATGATGGGCCTGAAGTAGCTGTAAGATGGTGGCCAGGGAGGCCTGCTGCTGTTCCGCCTGATAGTCAACGCGTTGATATAGGCCCTGAATGTTCTCCTGCTGAGCTGGATACTTGCCTGTTGTGGGCCAAGGCGGTAAATCATGTGTAGCTCAAGACGATCTATCCGTGCAACTAGCTTATGAAAATCTTTCTGAGGTGTAGCTGGCTGCTCGGCAGACTGATCAAACGTTGAACCCTTAGGCACAGAAAACCACCCCTGCTCTGGAAGGACCTGATCCTCCACTGCTATAATTTCCCCCTCATCATTAGGATGCTCCTCCGCATTTAGAATGTAATTGTTGTAAGTGTCGCGGCGCAGTACCCCAATAGAAGCTAAAGTCTGTAATCTTAGGCCTGCCATGGTAATCTGAGTGGTGGTCGGACAGGGCACATTGCTGAGCCAATCTTGAGATGAATGAGCCAATGATGATGTGTCCCTTATTCCCGGATTGCAGTCTCCTCCCTAAGTTAATACAGGTACGAAGGAGCATAATGTCGGCATCACACCGACGTCCCTCACCGTCCATCATTACACCTAGCGTAGGACTTTAATAATGTTCTTTTTTGTTATATACTATCATGATATTTGTTTAAGAAGAATAATATGCCTTGTTATATACTATCATATTTTTGACTTTAATAATGTTTTTATTTATTTATTTATTTATTTTTTAGTTAATTAAAGTGTGGATAATGGGTGCGGGTATGAGTACTTAAATACCCAGCGAGGAAGGGTACAGGTACTTCAGTTGCTACCCACGCGGGTATGGATCCGGGTACGAGTATTTTAAAAACGCGGGTATGGGGACGGGTACTATAGTACCCTACCCATACCCTACCCATTGCCATCCCTATTCACTTGTACTTTCGATATCCCTATAAATTCTAGTTCTATTTAATTTCGCAGTTGCTTTTCGTATATCAATCCCTCTACGAAAACTATTAATTGTTTGTCATGCAATCAATATTCTTTTCTCCAGATAAACCCAATGGTTGTCAGGCAAAGAGCTTAAATGATTAGAAAGCATAAAGAGCAAAGAGGTTGTGTAACATCCCAGTTTTCGGAAACCTTAATTGACGTAGATTAGGGATGTATATGTTTATTGATAATTATTATCATGGCTTGAAAGTGTGTTTAGAGAATATGTTAAGAGTAGGCAAGGTTTGGATAAGAGAAGGATGAAGGGCAAGGATCAGGAGCATAACGCTCAAGCGTGGACCAGTGTAACGCTCAAGCAAGCTAACGCTCTAGCGTGAAGAGATTTGGACGCTCAAGCGTGGACCCTCTGACCAATGACTGGCAGTGATGGGACATAAAGTGACACGTGTCAGTTACGAGTCGCGGCTAGCACGTGATGGGCGATGCCTTGGCGGTGAGGAAACGTCAACGCTCAAGCGTTGAGGAAGCCAATGCTCAAGCGTTGGAACACTAAAGCGTGGAGTTCCAGAACGCTAAAGCGTGATCAGCAGAGTTTTATCTCTATAAATAGTTCTTCATTTTCACCATGGATGAACTTTGGGAAACTCCAGACGTTCCAGAGAGCTTGAGAGAGACAAAGGCACGTTCTTGAAGCTTTGATTCCAAGTTGTGATGCGTTCGTCAATCCGATTCCTGTTCCGATCGTGTTTTCGTGATCAGCATGACTCCTAATCCAATTCTACCAGTTTGCTTTTGTGATTCGATGAGGGTAAGCTGAGGTTCCGTATCTACCTACATTGTACCTATACAAGGTTCTCTTTTGGTTTAAGCTTCTTTTCACGACTTTAACTTCGTATTAGGGTTAATGCTATAGTCTACGTGTTATTTTCGTGATTAGGGCAAGTTTGGAAGTTGTGTGTGGAACCCTTTTTGGAGCAAGTAGGTTGCGGCTGTAGAGGCTTAAAGAGGAGCAAGAAGTGCTCGTTGTGTTCATGATCATCACCACTTTCGCTATCAGGTGGGGAGAAAGAGTTACACACGTCGGGGAGGCAAGAGTAGTCCATATAGTTGTATTGTATGTTTTATGTGTATAGGAGACCCCTAAACCCTACGTGAGGTTGAGCCCTGACAAAGTACCTAAACCCTAGTTTTAGTCTACTTTGGGCTATCACCGTTATATTTGATACCCTAGGTTAGCAGATTTCTGATGCATGATAATATGTGCTATGTGTTGATATATGCATACCTGCTATTTATGATGTTTGATATTTGCAAGAGATGCATGATATGTTAATTATAATGGCATGTTGGTATGTATGTTGTTTATTGCTTTATGGAGCATGTTAATAAATGATGAATTGTTGCATTATATCTGGAAATGCGTCTATGTATGAGATTCGGAGGTTTAGCATGATTAGGGCTTTGATCCCGTGGTGGATGTTTGAGGTGATAATTGAGATTTGAGGTATAGTGGAGCTTGGAGCTCATAAGGTCATGATGGGAGCTTGGAGCTCATATGGGTACAAAGTGGAGCTTGGAGCTCGTATGATTACAGTGGAGCTTGGAGCTCGTATGTGTACCTATGGAGCTTGGAGCTCGTGTTGCTAAGAGCAAGTTTGCATGTGTTGTGATATCAGCTCAAGAGAGATGGATGACATGCATAGCATATGCATTTGATGCCAAGTGGCAAGCCGTATGCTATGAGGCATACAAGGTCGGTGCACCGAGTGCGGGTGCGGAAAATGGAAGGGAAGGTCTGAGAGACCTTAGGAATATACTGGACGCAGGTGTACCCACATGAGACCGGTATGGTAGCGCCTATCGTGTCGTGGCGATCCTGCCTAAGTATGGTTATCCTGACTAGAGCCTGAGTCTTTCCAGTTGCCGGTGGATCTTCCGATGAGGCCCAGTTAATCCTCTTTGTCTGGGACAGTTGAGCGGTGATGCACTCTTATGGGTCACGGCGAGCGGAACGGATTACCGGAACAAACCAACTTATTGTTCGATATGCGGACGTGATGTTGCCCTTAGTATGGTGTTTAGTACTGGCCGACATGCATAGAAAGAGTATGTGTACATCTAGCTAGGGAGCGACCGTGGTATCATGATACTGAGAGATGATTGTGTTTGCTATATGTTCTACATTGCATCATCCCTATCATAGATGTGTTGTATATCTTATCTTCTTGTATCTTCTTGTATGTTATGCTTTGATCTACAAGTAGAGGACGAGTTCGTTGGAGTTGACTATGGACCCGAGGATGCATCCCTTCCTCCAGGCAGCACCAGGGATCCTGATGCTGGGCGAGCTTGAGATCGTTTACTACGACGAGCAGGGGTGGCAGGTGGACCCCTCTACATTCTTGACCACGTATACCGGACCAGTGAACTTGCTATTCCAAGGCGGTACTCCACCATGAGCGGACATCATGGGACCGTACAGAGTGGTCCAGTTTCTTTCGTTTCCCCAGATGTGGCACCCACCCAGGCCGCGAAAACAGGATTTTATGTGGGCTGCTCCAGCATCATCTCACGTGACGAGTCGCAGAGGCTTTGTGCTGAGAGGACGGCGTCGGAGGTCAGAGCAGTATTTGAGAGCCTCCAGGCATAGGCGGATGGTTATGTCTAGTTCTTCCTCAGATTATGTGCCCCTGCTAGTTTATAGGCGCATATGGGGAAGGACAGGGTAGCTCTTGACTTTCACATCGTGGAGGACTTGATGTCGCCAGTGCGTCTGTCATAGGATGTGAGGTGAGACTATTTTGATGTATTTTGAGAGTGGACGGGGAGAGTCTGTGAGTTGAGTTGAGTCCCTTTTGATGTTATGTTGTATTTCCACTTTCTTATGTACTTCCATCTGTATTAATACTTAGCCCTACTGATGGGGCCACCATGTATATATTTGTACTGTGTGTATGTGTTTTCGTTTATCCTGCTGTGCTTACTCTGATGTTGTGTGCTTTTAAATTGAACATATGTTATTGTTGGTCTTATTAAGCGCGTAATAATATCACTAAGCTATAGCTAATAATATAAGTGAGTTCTAAAATAATGGGATTTCCTCGAGCGGGACTTAGGGACGTCACAGGTTGAATGACTGAAAGGAGTAAATCACGTTTTCTCAAATCTAGAAATTAAACTTTGGTTATCATATAGATCTACAAATAAATTGGGCTTGATAACCAAAATATCAATAAATTAATTAAGAGCATACAAAGGGTGCGCAATCCTAGTATGGGATGAAGAACAGCATAATAGCACTATTCAAATCGCAAATATGAAATCAAATAGAATTCGAATTAAAGCTAAGACATAGCAAAAAGAGTTTATACTAATACAAGATCCACCACAACTCTAGTGATGAATTTAGATACCCATAATAACAGATAAAACCAAGTTCAACAATAGAAAATGCATCCTGAAAAGTTAGAAGAAGAAATGTCTTCAACTTAACCTTCAGGTGCAAATCCTTCTCAAGAAATCAAAACTAACAAAAGCTATACACTAGAAAGCTATTACAAAAGATAAAAGTATGATAATATCAAAACATGCCTAAGAATGGCACAGAGCGCCTCTATTTATAAGAAAATATGAGATCTGGGCCCAAAATTAGGTCTTCTGCACAGTCAGCACGACCGTGCTCTTTATTATGTCAGGCCGTGCTCTTAGTCAAACTGCCTCCAAACGTCAATTCTGTCAAAACTTACGTAAAAGGGGTGAAATACAATAATATTTATCATGAAATGCATCACAATTCAACCTAAATACCCCTATAAAATGCACAGAATTGAGGTTTATCAAATTTCCCACACTTAAACATTGTTTGCCCTCAAGCAATTATCTGGCTTACAATTTTCAAAAATAAATTTCAGACTTAAATTAGGGGAACCTAAAACAAACCAAATTTTCAAAATTACGAGATAGTCAAACAAGTATAATTTTCAAAAGAAAGTCAACAGATTATCCAATTAGAACTTTCTAAATTCCTTAAAATCAAACTTTTCAAAAGACCAACGGTCGCTTCACTCACAATCTCTCAGTGTACTGGGCAAAGATATTCAAAACACTCATGATTCGCAAATAAAATATATTACCATAGCTAGGCTTGTCCATTGACCAAATCTCCATAATATGATCCACATGCATGCAGAAGAAGGAAGGGGTCTTTCAAGGGTTGTAACGAGGCAAAGGCATTAATGTCAGGTATGATAAAGAAAGAAAAGGGATAATCAAAGGGCCAAATCAATAAAACAAAGTAATAACCTCTTGAAGCATAAAAGAGCATAAAGTGCATTAGTACTTTTTCACAAAATCTTTCAAGGATCTACTACCTTTTCTTCAACCTTTCCTTTCTTTCCTTTCCTTTGCTATAAGATTTTTTTTTTCTT
This sequence comes from Ammopiptanthus mongolicus, assembly GCA_039655645.1. NCBI lineage: Eukaryota > Viridiplantae > Streptophyta > Magnoliopsida > Fabales > Fabaceae > Ammopiptanthus > Ammopiptanthus mongolicus. The sequence goes on along the minus strand of CM077351.1, from coordinate 47,112,053 downwards.
TTTATTTTTCTTTTCTTGCTTCTTCTCTTCATTTTTATTTTCACTAATTTTTCTTTTTCTTTTCTTTTCTTTTTGAATAGAGAGAGAAGACTTTTTCTCTTACTTCCAGCTTATTTCTAACATTTTTATCAACAGAAAGGGAATTCACATCGACACATTCCCATTAATGCTCCAATATATTTCTAAGATGTCACTAAAAGCAATTTTCAATTTTTTAGAATAGGGACCAAAGAAGAGATATTTTTATAAGGCTCAAATTGGGCAATTAGAGGAAGTGTTTTAACAAAGAATATGGGCCAGAAAAATACCTAAGAGTGCCCCAACCCGAGTTCTATATGCATAAAAATCAAATTCGCCTCAAGATGGTCTGAGTACAAATTCTAGAACATATTCACCTAAGAAATCACACTCATCAAAGAAAGGGATTAATATCAAATAAATTTAGCATTGTAATTTAATCCACATAAAGGCACAAGTCTCACTTTTAGAAGCTAAGTCTAATGAAAAATTTTCAATCAAGGAATTTTCTGTTAATTTTTAAAAGACCAACCTTTTCAAAAATACTTAAGAGACTATCAAAGCAATTTTATCCAAAAAAAAAAAAAAAATTTGTAAGGGGTTTTCTTAATTTTCACTATAAAAAGAGAGAAAAGCCAGTTAATTGAATGCAGCAAATATATTGTATTTCTAACTTAACACACTTAACATTTGCAATGTCCTTAATGTAACGAAATTACCATGAAGTGCAAGTGTAGAGAAGGAGAAGAGAAGCATCGATCCTATTTTTTTTTTTTTTTATTATCCTAAAAATAAAATAAAAGTAACAAAATAAATAATATAACTCGGGTTGCCTCCTACAAAGCACTTGTTTAACGTCTTTATCTTGACGGTACCTCAAAAGTGATCAATCAGGGGGCTCTTTAAGTATAAATTTAACCTGTAGGGCATTGCCCCATCTTAGTTTTCTGATCATGTGGGTCATGTTATTTTTCCTTTTTTCCCTTGGTGGATGAGCTTCAAAAGATGATAGAATTTTTATTTTCTCATCGTCCACCAAAATGAACAGATCCTGCAGGAAATGATTTTCTTTCATAGGTTCCTGCATCCTTACATAATCGAAGTTGTTAGACACAACAACATTATTAGCAGAATAAGAAGAAATAAAAGGAGAAAAATATTGAGAGGGACTTTTAGTAGATTTTAACATTTTTAAAACATCCCTTTAAGTACCACTATTTAATTTTACCTTCCCCTTTTTAACCTCAATTTCAGCATCAACAATGGCTAAGAGAATCTTTTCTGGCTTACTGTTGATTTTTACCGTTTTTGGCTCATCGGAAGTGGTGCACGGCGGTGCTTCAGCTGGTACACATCCGCGCTCACCGTCAGACTTGCTCTTTTCAGCAGGAGCTTTGTCTTTTTCATTGATTCTATCAACTAAATCTTCTAGTACAATGTCAGCTATGTACGGTTGTGCTTGAGCTTCAGAGTTGTCCCTTCAGTAGGAACTTCTTCTGTGGATGCCTGTCCGCCAATATGTGGGATGATACTCATCCAAAATTGGTAAAGTTGCTCATCTCCAAGCTCTTCATTTATGTTGACAGTATCCTCAGAAGTGATATTTTTCCAACATTGATAGAGCTGCTCCTCTTGAAGCTCTTCATTCATTTTGATGGCATCTTGAAAAATGACTGTAACATCCGAAAAATCCTATATCTATCTTTTAACTGTTTGTGTGAATAATTTGACTGAGACCACAATCCGGTTAATTATAATCATAAAAATAGTTAATAATTGGAAATTCATATTTGAATTTCAATTATGAACTTAATAATCATAAAATGTTGTTTTGAGACCGATGTGCTGTTTTGCGTCGGAATTGGTAAAATTTATTATTTTAATCGGGACTGCTTTACCTTGGGATGCATGCCAAGGTCGAGGAAGTAATCTGACTTGGGGCCGGGAAGTTGTTCTGGCCCAAAGCCGGGAGTAGTTCATGACTACTTTTCACGCTTCATGAGACGTTGTCACCTTTATGTCAACCATCCATCACTTTTTCATTCCTTTAACCAATGGATTAAACTCCTATGACTCTTGGTTAATAACTTCATCAACTTCACCTTTTTTTAAGAAAAATCTAATCTACCTAGTTTTACTTAATCTTATCACCTTTTGTTATGGAGCCAACATCTATGTACTTGCACAAATCCTAACCCTCCATTTTCCTACACCAAATTAATATCATTTTGATTAAATTCCTAGCCTATTACTTCATGACAATAAACACTTAAACACTTCATCATTTCTCATTTACAAGATCAAAGTCTAAACTTTCATGAACCTTGAGTTTTCTCTCTTCTCTCTCTTGCTCTTCATTTTCGGCCAAACCTAGAGCAACACCATCCAAAATCCTTCTTCAATTTCCAAGACCATAGTACTTCTAGTCTTGATCACCTTTACATCTGTGATGAAGAAAGTTTTTCATTTGGAGGAACTTTGTTCTTGACCTTCAAGAACACCATCTTGATCTTCAAAGTGTTCTTCCTTTTGTAAGCTTTGATCTTCATTTTCCCTTTATTTCCTTACTTTAAATCATGAGTGAACTTCTTCTAGTTCATGATCTTTGCAAAACAAGTTTCAAAACATTTTCTTTTCTTTCTAGAGGTTTTGGCCTCTCCTTGTTCTTGGAGCTTGGAGTTCGACTCATCCTAAAGATCTTCAATAAGGTAATGGGGGAGTGAACCACATCAGACCACATTGGTGATGGTGGAAATGATTTATGGATTGGGTTTGGGAAAACCCTAAACCAAGGGTTTTCTCTCAACCTAGACCTCGGTTTTCAAAAATTATTTTTGATCCTAAAACTAGACATCGTGGGCTTCATTTTGAACACAAATTTGATGTGGTTTCATGAAGATTTGACCTTTCAAAACCTGTTTCAATCTAAGCATAAATTTCTGTCTTGGATTTTGACTATAGCGCCTTATTTCGTGAAACTATACTAACCGGGTTACTGTTTGTGAAAATGAAGTTTATAACCAAAAGGTAGACATCCTAAGCTTTAATATGAGTCCTCATTTTCTCAAACCCGAGTTCGTTTGTTCAATCAAATGTGGGTCACAAGTTGATGTTTGAAATGCTGAAAATTCTATATGCGGGTTTTGGTGTTGATTTTTGGAATTGTATGTTATGGTGTTGGTGCAATTATTTGTGTTTGAGTGTTAGTGGTGAAAATCATTTTGGCATGTTGAAAACTATTCTTAGGTTCAATACCTAAGGATAGGATTTTTGAGTGATGAACTTGTTCATGCGTCTACTGCTTGATGGAATGACTATATGTTGAGATGTTTTTCATGATGCTAGAATGTTGTTGGATGGCTTGTATTTTGTTGAAAAACACCATGTAAGGTTCGGCCTTGTTGTTTTAAAATGGGAAGCCAAGGCTTCTATGTTCAAGTAATGGTCCAATAAACTTAAAATGCTTCCAAGAAGGCAAAACAAAATAAAAAAAAACCTATCCTACTTCCATAGGGCATTCGGTCTTGGTATGGTTAGTAGGGTTAGGAACTTAAAATGTTGATATTAAGAGGTTTACTGTGTTAATACTAAGGTATAAAGGGGATAGAAATTAAAAAGGTTTCCTAAGAAATCAATTTTTTGTTCCGAAGAATCAAGTGTTATAAAATGAGTATTTTGGGTTCATATGAAAAGTGTTTTAAGAATAGGAAAGTTTGAAGTTAATCAACCACTTATTCTAACATGCTGTTTCAAGGAAAAGACTTTCAAGAACAAAGAGTTTTCTAGATGATTCATGTGGTTTCCAAAGGTTTTGGTTACTAAACCTACTTTCAAGAGAAATAAGAATTATTGTTAAGCGTTTTCTTTAAAACAATTAGTCTTTACATTACTATGATTAATTTTGGAATCTTACAAAACAAATGAGTTATAATTTTCATTTGAAAATGAAAAGGTAATTTAAAGTAAGATGCATTTTCCTTTTACGCTAAGTAAAAGAAATAGAGATCATTTCAAAGGAGTTTTACACTAAATTAGATATCTTATGAGTATATGTATAGAGTTTTCAAACTATACTTGATAAAGGAGATTTCATCTGTAACACCCCCCTTGGGCATTACATCATGAACACGTGCGGAAATAATTTTAAAAGAGAATTGTTGGTTGCTTTTGGAAAATAATTTACTTTAAGTTAGAAAACTCAGTTGCAAAAATTTTCAGCATAATACTTCAGAAAAGTGATACACATATCACAACAATAAAATCACATTATACTCGATGACACACAAAAACTGGGTTTATTCACAAACCCTAAACCATCACATATAAGTTTTCCTGAAATTGTTTTTCATTCTGAAGTTCCAAACCATACAAAGGTTTTCAAAACCACATATACCAACTTTCTCAATTTAAACATTAAAATCCTAAGAGCTGGTTTGATAAAATAAATCTAAGGACAATAGAGCCTACTACCTAGCATACGTTGTGCAAATGAGACTGGGCCTCGTCGTCAACAGTCCACACATATTCGTCGTCAACATTAAGAAACACAAGCTACAGGGTCTCGAAGTGACCCAATGACCGTTGAGAAGCATCTGTACACGTATCCAAAAACACAACAGGGTATCCAACATGTACAGGCAAGGATGAGTAACCAATATATGGATTTAAACACGATAACTGCATGCATGACACACAAAACAACGTATGAACTTATGTAGTATCAACACAGCAGAATAGAAGAAGTAACACGGGAAGACACACCAGGTAACAACATGCCCAACATGCATACCATAAATCGCAATATATCATGTTAATCAATTAGCAGCATAAGACATCTTCAAAAGCAAAATAGTGTTGTATAATAAGTAGATGTAATCATTAACAGCCATGCAATGCAATGCGATGTACATGACTCAATGCCATATGCCATAAGGGTAAAACTCTGACCCCTACTCCATGGAGCAAACAAAAAGTCGGAGAGAGTGAATGGGAGGACATGTTCCGGTTAATGCCAGTCATGGGCAAGATGCTACAACAAATATAACGTGCACGTATCTGGCTTTACGCAAACACTTTCGACCAAACATGAAAAGTACGACATCTAGTCGAGGATATCAGTGTATTGCTCGGAGTCGCCACGACACAGAAGAGCTATCAACTGGTCACATGTCAGCCTTTCCAACCCTGATACCTCCAAAGACCATTTAAGATCGTCACCGTAAGATTCACACTAGCATCTAGGTGTAAGCTCAACTCTTAGGCTCACGGCCTTGCAAACTCATGAAATGAAATGCTAATGCTTACATAAGGCAAATGCGACAAAGCAATGTCTATCCACCGGATAAACCTCAAGGTTCGCTAAGGTTCTCTTCCTTAGGAACTATACGCGTCTTTGTATTATAAAACTTTTATCCACCGAATAAATCTCCTCATTCCATAGGAATGTTGCCGTTGCAAGGCTTACACAGATATCAAGTATTTATATTTATTCACTGAATACACCTCATGATTCCTTAGAAATCTTATCATTAAGAGTTCTTACATGATTTTAAGTGTATGAACGTCTTTTATCCATCGGATAAATCTCGTGATCCCTCTGGGATCGAGTCATCACAAAACTGAAACAATTGAACGAATTTTCTTGGATCCGGACCATCGGTCCGTTATCGAACTACTGCTTCAAAACCCAAAACGTTTCATGTTTGTGTTTTTGTCTTATCAATTATGTCTCAAGTCCTAAGTGTTATGAAGAAGGATTCAGAATCCTCTTAGATAAGTCTTTGATCCTTTCTAAGGTATTAATTCCTTGAGTTTCAAATAATGAAAAGAGTATTGATTCACTTAATGCTTATGAAGTCATTGATGAACTAAGTCATCAATGGTATAGTGCATGGTCTTGTTTCACCATATACTATACTTAATCATCTCCTTTCTTTTGCTCTATGTTAATTACTTAACTCAGGTTTTCATGCGTAAAACTTTACGATTTGAGTTGAAAACTCTCGATTTAAGACTTTGCGAACCAAAACCTTTCTAATTGAAAACTCATTTGATTTAAAAGAACTTTGTTACTTGCTTGAAGCAAAGTACCTTAATTAATTTGAAAAGGGTTTTTCCATACTAACTTAGTGTAAAACTGTAATCTAAGTTAGCGGAAAAGATAATGGAATTTCATTAGTTCTTGGAACTATGGTTCATTTAAATCTTAAACTTTAGGACAAAGTCCTCTTTATACTTTGAAGATTAAATGTTAACTTGGATTTTAAAAAGAATATGGCATCTTACTAAACCTAAGATAACTTCATATTAATTTTTACTTTCATGAAATCACTTTCATCCTTTTATTTTTAAAACACTTATTTAATTGAACAAACTTTGAATAAAGTTAAACACGTTTTCACCTTAGTTAAAAACACTTGAGGGACTAACCCTTAGTTGAACTTTGGATCAAAATCACTTCTTGTTTGTTTTTGAGATACAAATTACTAAAACAGTTATTTGCTTTCAAAAACATTGAAGTTCAAGAACAAGCTCATGTTCTTCCTTTTGTAACCATTATGGCCGAATGCTACACCATGTGGGATGTGAAGATTTTGCTTCACTAACTTGTCAAGTAATAGTTCAACATAACCACAATATTATGATGAACAATAATCATACATCATTCAACCATAAACAAGCATAAAAATCCTTACTTGATCTAGATATCAAAGTATGGTTTTCAACATACATGAAAACATTTTCCATCCAAGCATACATCATCATAACATATACCAAAGCATGGAACATTATTACAGTCACAACGAAGCTCAAACAAAGCTACACAAAAGAATCACGGATAACATATAATTATCGCGAAAATCCCTCAGGCAAACTCCCCTTACCTCTTGAAGTCAAGTAAGGTTCTTTCCCTTCGATCTTCCGACACTTCCTTCTACACCACACATCACCAACTTAAGCAAATCAAGCTAAGCCACCAAGTGGTGCTCACGGTCTTTGGTCTGAAACGATCCTCCGAAGCTCATTGTATCCCACGAATCGCCAAACTACAACTACTTAACAAATCCTTCACCAAACAACATAGCACAAGTTAATCTTTGAGAAGGCTTGTTAATCCACTATGAAGTAGGTTCGGCCTTCATTAGTTAATCACAAATCATTTGTCAAAGATTTGAATTAAAACTCACCCAACCACTAGGTAAGGGTCTCGGCCATTCTTGGAGAAATAAGGAAGAAATTTTAGTTTGATTCATGCTCTTGAATGATGAACATAGAGATCTTGATGAGTTCATAGAAATTGATTTCATGATCATTGGATTTCTCTATGATTTTCTAGAGATTTTTGAAGAAAGTTTCATGAAAGTGGATGATGATGATCCATGGCATTATCTTACAAAACGAATGAAGAAGAGATCATGATTGATCATGGAGAGAAGAGATTACCTCTTGAATGATAAAAGATTGCAAGAATCAAGCAAGTTGGGCTTCACAAATTTGCTTATGGATCACTTGAGAAACAAAACACATAGATGTCAAGACAATGAAGCAAGGAACAAGTTTACTAGCTTGAGTCAAGAGAGTTTACCTCTTGATTGATGGGAAAATAGAGAGAAAGTGAAGAACACTCAAGAACTTTGAAGAACGCTTGAGAGAAAATCAAAACTCTAACTTTGATCTTGAGAAATTATAACACAAGTAAGGTTTTGTGTTTGTGAGAAAATGAAGTAAAAATGGCTTATGATGGGGCTTTTGGGCGTGAGATCTAAAGGACAAAGAGGTCCAAACTTTGTTCATTTAGGGACAAAAGAGTAAATTCACTTAGGGGCAAAATTGTCATTTAACAAAAGACTAGGGACATAATTGTCATTTCCTCTATAAATATCGAGATATGATGATAGTGGTGAGTCACTGGGCCAAATCCCCAAGGGCAAAAGAGTCATTTCACCTAGGGACAAAATTGAAAATAAAACAAAAGGTCAAGGGCATTTCGATCTTTTCATAGTATGAACGCGTTTCAGATATTTTCGTTTGAAATCATGGCGCGTCATAAATGCTTAGATATTTTTCTAAAAGTCATGATGATATGATGTGTCACATGGCACGAACGTAATTCCATCAATTCGTAAGGACAAAACGGTCTCTTCTCACCCTAAATATCGCAGATATTTGTAGAATCCTAATGATAACGTGGTGACTCACTTGTGTGACTCACCTAGGTGAGTTTTCATTGAAGTGACTTCATGCTTATCCGTTAGCAGGTCCCTGAAATCCCGTATTCAGCTCCGTTGTTCACCCGATTTTGGTTTTACGCCCGAATAACGTATAACGACTTATTTATTTTGAAAATTTTCAAAATAACCAATATCGTTGGAAATAAAATATAAAACCTAACTGTTTCGTTCACGTGTCAAAATTAGGTTTTCTGATCAGTAAAGTCTTATTGTCAGTGAAAACGCAGACCGGGCTCCGTCTTAAGTTTCAACCCAAAATTTAATCGTAGCTCCCTACGATAATATACAGTATGAATATGCCTTTGGTTTATCCAAAATCATTTTCTAACTCTCAGAAAAAAAATATAAACTTATTTATATAAATTACCGATCTTAAAAAACAGCGAAAATCATGGTGTTACATCATCAACTAGTTTACTACCAAGGAAAGTATTTTAAAGATTTTACTATAATAGCGCAAGTACGTAATATCTCCTAAGGAACGCAATGAGTTCCATAATGGACTCACGAAGACTAAATAAAAGACATGTACCTATACCTTGTGGTCATGGAAAACCATGACCCACACCCTTGATGATTTAGGTCATCTAAGGATCCATAATACTTAACCACAAAGAGTTACTTATAAAAAATAAATAATGTGTCCTTTGATAGATAAGTGAGAAGATATGATGAAGGAATCCTTGTGGATTTCGTTTCCCATAATACGCTTTCGATATGGAATAATATATCATAAGACATGAACATCGTTTTCCGAATGACGGAGTTGTACGTGGATGCAAGGAATGGAACCAAGACTGGGTGACCGATGGCGACTCGTGTGAAAATGGGTCCCGTAGGGGTGCCCTGTGGTTTATCAAGAGATAAACGTCATGCTACAATAATGGTGTAGTATGTGTTTTGTGTTGTGACATTGTCTTGACATGCATACACATCTGTGCATGAGTTGGGCGTTATGCCTGGAAGTTGAGCTTACACCTTTCTGCGAGTACGATTGTTGGAGGTGACGATCTTGGAGATCTTGAGGACGATGGGGTTGGGATGACCACATGTGGCCATAGAGTAGCTCCTCTATGTCATGGGTACCTGTCGAAAAACATTGACGTCCTGACTGGACATCAGACAAATCATGATTTGGGTAAAGAACGTCTAGCGTGAGCCGTTATAGCGATTACGATCTTTGATGTGGCATTGTGGGGATGAGATAACGCAGACAGTGTTCTCCCAATCACTCACTCCAGTTATGTTAAGCTCCATGGAGTAAGGGTCAGAGTCTTACCATTGTGGCATATGGCATAGAGTCATGTACATCGCATTGCATTGCATGACTATTGATGGATACAGTTATATGTCATACATTATTATCCTGTGTTGATGATGTCTTATGTTGTTGATTGAATAATATGAGATATTGAGATGTATGATTTGCATGACTAGTGTGTCATTATCTTGCGTGGCGTACCGTTTTTGCTTCTGCCATGTGTTGTGTTGATGAATGGGGATATCACCTCATTACTTTGTATTGCATCGTTGTGTGCTCCTCTAGTGGTCTCCCGAGAAGGTCGTGATACCGAGACTCCATCCGGTGCTTCAGATGCATCTCGCTACTGAGCTTCTCAGTGGTTTCGGCGTTTGGACATCTAGTCATGATAGGCTTCTAGTAACGTACATGTGAAGTGCCACACTCACCATTCGCATGGGTCGCAAAGGAAGGGTTCTTAACTGCTTTGCCGCTTGTCTTCATGTCGTTTGTCGTCAAGGCTGTCATAAGTGGAACGCTAGGTGTGCTTTTTCACTGGTGTGTTCAGCGCCTTCTCCCTCTATTAGGGATAGGCCATTTCTTAGCTGAGTTGCTTCTAAGTCAACTTCTGTGATATCTTCCATAGGAATGCCAACGATAGTCTCTGCTAGGATTTCTGTTAGGTCTCGTTTGACGGGTCTTGGTTGGAAGGCGATAAGTGAGGATATTAGGAGGGAGGTGATGTACCCATGCCTTCCTAATGCTTTCGCTTGTCTCTCCATAAAAGGAGGAGTCAAAGGAAGGATCCAGCGATTATTCCAAGGGATGTCTTCCCTTGTAGTCTATTGTCGGCTGTAACACCCCAATTTTCTTATTCTTTCCAATTAATCAATATTTAGGTAATTTTATTTTATTGGAGGGTCTAGAAAATGAAATAAATTATTCTGAGACCATAGTCACGCTCTATGCTATCGTAGGAAGCTATGGTTAAATTTTGGTCGAAAGCTTAGACGGAGCCCGATTTGCGTTTTACACTGACAGTATTATTTTACTGCTCAGACGACCTAATTTTGATGCGGGGGAATAAAAAATTAGGCTTGAAATAAAATTGTGCATGTTATCGGCGATTTTGAAAATTTTCAAAATATAAAAGTTCTCACGACTTTCTGGGGCGATATAATAAATCGCGTAAGTAACGGAGCCAAAAATGGATGAACTTGAAGTCACATCGCCTAGGAAGGCATGCCTGTGACTCACTACTGTCATCAGCGGTTGTCCAGAAAATATCTAGATATTTATGAAATTAGAAAATATCTAAAAGCGAAAAGATCAAAATGCCCCCGGTCTTTTTCCTAAAGGACGTTTACGTCCCTAAAATATCTAAAAAGTTGTCACCCACTCACACTCTCTCTCTCCTCACATGCGCTGAATTCTCTCTCTCTCTCCTTCTTCTTCTTCCTTTCTTCTTCCTTCCTCCATTTTTCTCCATTTCTCCTCCAACATCACCTCCATTTTTCTTCAACTTCCTCAAGGATTTTCAACCAAGTTTGTGATGCAAAGTTGCTCCTCTCATCCTCCTCTATCACCTAAGAGGTATAGATTGCATCCTTAAGCTCTCAATCTTCATTTTTCTCCATTGAAGTTCATAGTTTCAAGTTTATGATCCAAACTTCAAAAATCCTTAGAAAATTGTAGAAAAATCCTTACAATGCCAAACCAATTTCTATGATCTAGTATCATCCCCTACTATCATAATCCAAGAGCTTGAAATCAAATAAGCTCTCTAGCCTATTTAACTTTTTAAGGCCGAACCAAGCTCCATTTGGAGAAAATGGGTTTTTTTGTTCAATGTTCTTGATTTCACCTATTTCGTTCCTTAATCATGTAATCCAAGTGATTAGGAAGCCAAATCAAACTCTCACTTATTTTTCATGGTGGTGGCCGAAACCCTAGGATTTGGGTTTAAGGGGTTTTGGTTCAAATATGTGATAATTGATCATGGATTATGTGTTAGGTATGCTTAAGGATCATTGATCTAAGAGTTGGTAGAATTTCAACATCCCTAGCCTAATTAATTAAATAGGGGCAGTAGCTAATACTAAGGATTAGGGAGTTTATGATTTCACTATTTTAATTTCTGGTTGTGTTTTGTTATATAGAATCTGACAGGACTCGAACGATCGATCGCGCACCCGATTGACTGTTGCGGTGCCATATCCGGAGTCACCCGAGAACATCACTGAGGTGGGGGAAAGAACCACAATATCGTCGGGGAGGTAAGCTTTAAATAATATATATTGATATGCGTAGGGCGACCCAAACCCTACTAGAGGTCGTTTGACCGTTAGGTTGATTTTACTGTATATTGAGGATGTATGCTCTGTGATTGGATATTTAATATGATATATGTGATATATGTTATACTTATTATATGCTTATGATTGATTAAATATTATTTATCCGTGAGCTGGTTGTTATTTATGTACTGTGGTGACTGCTGATGTTTGAGTAGAGCTAGGCAGTGATTTCTGATAAGTTGGGAGATGAATGTGTGGTGAGAAAGCCGAGGATATATATATATATATATATATATGTCGTAGTGCTCAACCTAGAAATACAGTTGATCTGTTGATGTTGTGATATAAAGTCGATACCCGATTAAGCGGAGGAAAATTGGTTGTGGTTGTTTATAAGTCGTGGTTAAAGCATTAAGTGTTGATCCTGAGATGAGTCAGTGAGATTCATGTTGCATAGTCGTTGTTCATCACTGTGTTGGCACACGGGCGATTCCAATCTTACCTGAGGGGAGATGATCATACCGATTAGTTTGGCGTAGGGGCGATTCCGATCTTCCCTGCGGGGAGATGATCGTACCCGTTAGTCGAATTGTAGACGGATGGGCGAATGTCTCGACCTAGCCTGCGAGCGGGGGGATATGTCGTTATCGAAAGTTGAGTTGTTAACGGACGGGAGAATGTTTCGACCTAGCCTGCGGGCGGGGGAACATGTCATTACCATAAGTTGTGTTGTTGAGGGGCGAATATTCCGACCTGGCCTGCGGGCGGGCGAATATGCCGTACCCATGAGATGAGTTGGGCCTGTGGGCTTTTGACCGAACCCTGCCTTATAGGGGGTGGCATAGTGATGACTGAGACACCTTGATTTGTTGGGGATGTCGCGTCGTGATCGTGTCCATATAGTCGTTAGTTGCATGAGTTTGAGAGACAGTAGTTAAGAGAAAATTATTCAGAAGTTGTATGATTATCACTGTTGTGATTCTGAGTGTTGCTATCCATATACATTATTTTATATAGCTATTTTCCCATATATGGCATATTACTGTTTCTGATCCCCTATATTTTCTATGTCGTATTTTCTTTATTCTCGATTATATGAGAAGACTCAGACGAGGAACTTCCAGAGGAGATTGATGGTATCTCGGTTGAACCTGGTGCTGGCGGGAGGGCCTCGGATCCCAATGCTGAGGGACATTGAGCTGCTCTATGCAGAGGACGACCATCTCTGGGAGACTGAGTCGTCTGTATTTTTATTTCCGCTGCTATACTTTCAGTTTTTTTTATTTGCTGCGTACTCTGAAATCTTTTGTATTTGGTATCAGTTGTTGTAGGCTCTACTGAAGGAGCTAGTACCCTTATGTCTGTATAAACTATCATGGTGTCAGTATGTATATTTAATGTTTTAATAATTCCGCAATTTTGTACTATCACGCTACGCTGTAACGCTAATAATTATAAGTGGGGTTACCAATTGGAACTCCAAGGAAGTCTGTACCTTTCTTTCATCTGTTGTGGAGTTGCGTCTCCAAGTCTCTTGTGTTTAGGAGATGCATCTCCAATTCTTTATGTTGAGTCTATATCTTTCTGTTTACTTCTATAGTCGGGTTAGGTTTAATGTAAATCCTTTCTGAACGTATGACCTTATATTATGAAATGTTTTATCTCGCATGCATAAACGTTACAAGCTTTTATATTCGTGTCTTGTGAAAAGGAAAAGTTTACCCCATCTTTCTTAAATATTTTTAATTAACCCATTTTTCGACCTTAGAGTTTTATAAAATGTCCGTAAATGTGATGCCCCCGGAAAGGGTGTTACAGTGACATCTTGGGCTTCTTCCTCCAGATTGGGCTCAACTTGAGGGGCCAATGGTTTTTGGACTGACTGAGTTAGCAACATAGATAGGATGGAGAGTTGAGTCTGTATAGCATCGAATTGATTATTGCTCCACTCCGTAAACTCGTCCCAATTTATTTCTTTTTTTTTTCTTGTCTTGATCGCTGATTTTGCAAGTAAGGTGGCTCGTAGACATAATCATACTGGCCCCAGTTGGAGTTGCTCCCATAATTAGTCCAAGGATTTCTTGCTAGCTTTTGCACCCATAAGCCACAATCACTGATAGTGAAATAATCTCCAAAAGTTATCCTTTCACCCATGGTTCTGCAAAATAAGATCAACTACAAGCAGGTTGTTAGCACATAAATAAAATAAAATAACATTTTTTTCGAAAGTAACTAGGACTTCTTTCTTCCACTATCATAAAATATCACAAATTAATCCCCGGCAACGGTGCCAAAAACTTGTTGCTTCCAAAACACACTTAAGGGCAAGTGTACCCTGCCGTAGAAGTAATATAGGACGGAAGTGCAGATATCGTACCCAAGAGATTAATTGTGATATGAAAGTGATTGAGTAAGTACTGGAATAGAGAAATTCTTGTGCTATTTAGACTAATGGAATACTAATAATAATAAAATAAAAATGTAAGCAGTAGTAAGATATGACAAAAGAGAAATAAAGAGTTGAGAAATCAAGAGTAAAAGAGGCTAAAGTCGTGGTTTCACTTGTACTTTCGATACCCCCAAATTATAGTTCTATTCAATTTTGCAATTGCTTTTTGAATATCAATCCCTAATGAAAACTATTAATTGTTTGTCAGACAATCAATATTCTTTTCCCCAGATGAACCCAATGGTTGTCAGGCAAAGAGTTTAAATGATTAGAAAGCATAAAGAGCAAAGAGGTTAAATGACTGAAAGAGTAAATCACGTTTTCTCAAATGTAGAAATTAAACCCTGGTTAACATACAGATCTACCAATTTAATTGGGCTTGATAGCCAAAATATCAATCAATTGATTAAGAGCGTACAAAGGGTGCGCAATCCTAGTATTGGATGAAGAACAACAGAATAACACTATTCAAATAGCAACTTTGAAACCAAATAGAATTCGAATTAAAGCTAAGACATAACAAAAAGGGTTTCTACTAATACAAGATCCACCACAACTCTAGTGGTGAATTTAGCTACCCATAACAACAGATAAAACCAAGTTCAACAATAGAAAACGCATCCTCAAGAGTTAGAAGAAGAAGCATCTTCAACTTAACCTCCAGGTGCAAATCCTACTCCAGAAATCAAAACTAACAAAAGCTATAAACTAGAAGGCTATTACAAAAAAATAAAAGTATGATAATATCAAAGCATGCCTAAGAATGGCACAGACGTCCTCTATTTATAAGAAAATATGAGATCTTGGCCCAAAATTAGCTCTTCTGCGCAGTCAGCACGACCGTGCTCTTTATTATGTCAGGTCGTGCTCAATTTTGCATGGGCGTAGCAAATTCGTAAAATAAAGCTCTTGTGCATGGGCATCAGCACGGGCGTGCTCTTCATTCAGCACGGCCGTGCTCTTCTTTTGTGAGGCCGTGCTCGCTTCAATCAACCCTTGCTTATCTGAAGGCGTGCTCATGCATGGCACGACCGTGCTCTTCTTCAAAGGTCAGCTTTAAGCATTTTTGTAAGGCTTTGTTTGGATAGATGACTCGGGGGGCTTGCATAGGCGTTGCTCATGCATGGCACGACCGTGCTCACGTATGGCACGGCCGTGCTAACCTCAAAACTTCAATATTCTTCTCTATTTTAGCTCAAAAATTTTCATTAGTCTTCATAAGTTCGTCAAACTGCCTCCAAACGTCAATTCTATCAAAACTTACATAAAAGGGGTGAAATACAATAATATGTATTATGAAATGCATCGAAACTCAACCCAAATACCCCATATAAAATGCATAGAATTGAGGTTTATTAATATTGCTTTGACAGCTGGACGACACAGTTTGCTAGCTCTGGACCGACTAGGGTTACAGTGTAGCTTACTAGTGAACGAATGTCAGAAAACTCCCTCTACAAACTCCGGAGACCTTTGCATGTGTTGCTTCCTCTGTCTCGAATCTCAAGGCAACATTGAACTCGGATAAAGATATTTCATGTCATTGCCCCAACAGAAGGAAGCGAACATTGATCTCTGCATCGGCCCTGATCTCTATGCATGTGGCCAAGAACTCAAGGGTTGGCTCCTTAAATGTAGGACATTTGATCTCTACAACCTTTTCCCACCCAATATGCTGCAAGTAGCGGTCCACCTGCTTCTGTACTCCAAAGTTGGCAATATATACTAGCACTAAGAATTGAGTTGGATTCCAATCAAAGTCTGGAGTTGCAGATACTTGTCCCGATACTGTGCTAGAGCAGGAGGGACAGGTGGGACAAAGGAAGAGGCACGAGAAGATCTGGGGCGCTTAGGAGCCATATTCTTGTGATTAAAATTAAGTACTAGTGTCAAAAATAATCATAACAATATGAACAATATAAGCAATGATCATAGGCACAAGACATATGGACTGAATTCCCATACAAAAATCATGTATTTAGTCATTCTGAGTTGAGCACGGTCGCGCTGAAAATTATTTTCTAGAAATTTAAGTGGCATGACCATGCTAACAAGGGCACGGTAGTGCTGAGTGCAAATATCAAAATTCTAGAATGTATGAATAACACGGCATGTTCTTGGAAAAGTACGGCCATGCTTGTGCTCGTGCTTTATCAGAAATCTAGAAATACGAGCAGCATGACCTGTTCTTGGAATAGCATGATCGTGCTTGTGCTCGTGCCATAAGCAGAATTCAACAAAACTCAGAAATCACGGCTCAAAGATTCAGAGACTTGAATATTAATGCTAAACTAACAATTCCTAACACCAATCAACACTAAAAACTAACAAACAGCACAAATCCAAAGCAAAAACCCAGGGGGAAAAAACCCTAACCAAACCTAACCTAAAACCTTACCATGAAAATAGAGAAGAAGGAAGTGAGATTTTACCTTAGAGAAGTGAAATTAGCAGGGGAAGGAGCTGAAAATTTGATGTTTTTGCGCAGATTGGGGAGCAAGGGCTGTGCTCAGCCTGTGTTTTGCTCCCCTCTTTTATTCTGACTTATAGAGCGCGAAGTACAAGCGTGCTAACAGGGAGCATGGTCGTGCTCACCTATTTTTACGGATTTTAATTTTAGACAAAAATAGGGAACATTTTTTATTTTTATGCGAATCTTCCTACACTTATTTCAATCTCTAGTTTTTACTTTTTAAAATGGAAAAACCACTAAGAACACACAAATAACAAAAACAAAATAAAATGCAGTTTGCCTCCTGCGCAGCACTTGTTTAACGTCACGAGCCTGACGACCTGTTTAGAGAACTGATCAAGGTGGTCTTGGGGTGACTTTGAAGACAGCTTCTTCACCTTTACGTCTTAAGGTTAATGTGCCTTGTTTGACCTCAATTTTTGCATTACTTGTAGCCAGGAAAGGTCATCCTAAGATGATAGGGACTTCTTCATCTTACTTCATGTCCAAAATCACAAAATCCACAGGGAATGTGAATCTCTCAACCCTTACTAGCAAATCTTATATTATTCCATGAAGGCGTGTATCGGATCTGTCAGCTAACTATAATGAGACATTGGTGCTCTGAGGTTCCTGTAAACCAAGCCTTCTTGACAAAGAATAAGGCATTAAATTTATACTGGCACCCAAATCACAGAATGCTTTATCAAAGTGAAAATTACCAATTGAACAAGGAATAGTAAAACTCCTGGGATCTTTTATTTTACGGGGTAATTAATTCAAAATAACAGCAGAACATTCTTCAGTAACTTGTACCACCCCATATCCTTTTAAGAGATGTTCATCTTTGTCAATGGGTGTATTAACATACAATCTCATATGAGTTTCTAAAATTTTTTCACCTTGCATGTTCGTATCCCCAAATTTTAGAAGTGGTGGTAGAGAATTTTGTACCTTTTCTGCCTCATTGGTGATTGTTACTTGTTTCTGCTTACTGACCATGTTTCACGGAAGTGTCAGAAGTGTTGCATGGCTGTGCTCGTCTTCAGACTTATTTTTTTCAGCAGCAACATCTTCCATAGGAGCAGAGTCTTCATCATTCTAAAGAAAGATTGCATTGACGTGCTCCCTCATGTTTGGTGCAGTCTGGGTAGGTAAGGTTCCTTGAGGCCTTTGAAAAAGTAACACAGTAAGGGCAGATATTTGCATCTGTATGGCCTGAAATCTGCTATCAGTCTTTTCCATGAACTCTGCCAGCAGTTCATGAGGGTCGGGCTTCCTATTCTCCAGTCTTGAACCTTGGTTCTGCAAGTGGGGTGGTCTATAGATGTTTGAATTTTATCCTTGACTGTTCTGATGACCCCCCAAGAGAAATTTGGATGGCCCTCCAACTAGGATTATAAGAGTTATTTTGATTTTGGTTGGCATTACCCACAAATTTGCCTTCTTTAGCTGGTGGAGCAAAAGAATTACCCAGTTGGCAATCCTTGCTCCCATGACCTGTCAAACTGCAATGGTTGCATGGGAATGGAGACACCGGTGCACTGGCTTGAGTCATTGTCCGTGCTTGAGCTTGCATCAATGTCACTATTTGCTTCGTGAGAGTGTCCATCTTAGCTTCCATTGTCACTGTGGCATCTGCCTCATATACACAGATTGGCTTCTTTATGACTTGTCTATCTCTGAGCGATCGCGGGTAGTGATTGGCTTCCATCTCTTGGATTAAGCTTGGGCTTCTTCAGGTGTCTTCTTCAAAATTGAGCCCCCACAAACAGCATCTATATTGGACCTATTTTGTTGTGAAAGTCCATTATAGAACATCTGCACTAGGATGGGGACTGCGAAACCATGATATGGACACCTTTTGATTGAATCCTGATATCGCTCCCATGCCTCATAAAGAGATTCATGGTCATATTGCACAAAGTTCAAAATATCATATCTAAATTTAGCAGATGTAGAAGGTGGAAAGTACCTAGCCAAAAATTGGCGTGTTAACTGGTCCCAGGTAGTGATGGAACCAGATGGCAAAGAGGAAAGCCACTAATTTGTGGGTAATGGGAACAGTCTGAGTCTGATCGCATCTGTTGAAGCTTCGTTGTACTTGATGAGATCTGTGGTCCTGAGGAACTTCTTCAAATGCCAGTTGGGGTCTTCAGTTGGTAACCCCTCAAATAGTCCAGAGTTTTAGATCATAGAGACCAAAGCAGGCCTGATCTCAAAGTTGTTGGCATCCAACACAGGGTTGGTGATGCTATCCGTCACCTCAGCAAAGGGGGTAAAGTGATCCAACAAAG
Source organism: Ammopiptanthus mongolicus (assembly GCA_039655645.1). Taxonomy (NCBI): domain Eukaryota; kingdom Viridiplantae; phylum Streptophyta; class Magnoliopsida; order Fabales; family Fabaceae; genus Ammopiptanthus; species Ammopiptanthus mongolicus. The sequence continues at coordinate 47,093,069 of CM077351.1, read as the reverse complement.
TCATTCTTTCTCCCATGGTGTTCTCCTCTTTTGCTTGCCTCCGCAACCTATGAAAAGTTCTTTCAACTTCCCTGTCAAAATATAGTTCAGGCACTTGACAACGCGTTAGCATACAAGGAGAGAGATAAAGAAAAATAAATATCTAAAGTAACTAGAATTTCTTTGCTCAAATATCAAAAAAATCACAAAATATCACAAATTAATCCCCGGCAACGGCAACAAAAACTTGTGTGTTCCTGTCGCAAAAGTAATATAGGATGGAACTGCAGATATCGTACCCAAGGGACAGTTCCCTACTACATCTGATGAGAGCGAATGCATGAATAAGGTTCCATATGCTTCGGCAATTGGATCTATCATGTATGCTATGATATGTACTAGACCAGATGTCTCGTATGCCTTGAGCATGACGAGTAGGTACCAATCTGATCCCGGTGAGAGTCACTGGAAAGCAGTCAAGAATATTCTCAAGTACTTGAGAAGAACTAAGGACACATTCTTGGTCTATGGAGGTGTAACACCCCGATTTTCGAGTTTTCCTAATTAATCAGTATTTATGAACTTATATTTTATTCGAGGTCTTAGAAAGGGATATAAAATATTCTGAGACCATAATCATGCTCACCGATATCGTAGGAAGCTACGATTAAGTTTTGAGTCGAAAACTCAAACGGAGCCCGGTCTGCGTTTTTACACTGACAGTATGATTTTACTGCTCAAAAGACCTCAGATGGACCCGTGAACGAGACAGTAAGTCTTAGAATTCGATTCTCTACGTTTTGGTTAAATTTCGCAAAAATTTCAAAAAAATCATTTCCTGACCTCCGTTCGAGCGAAATCTTCAATCGGGTGGAGAACGGAGCCGCGTATGGACTTACCAGGACCTGACAATGGATAATATTGATATCGCATCATGTCAACTCACTTGGGAGAGCATGCCAGAGTCGTCATGACGATCGGGAATTTCAGGACGCGAAAGTACCAAAATACCCCTAACTTAAGTCTTTTCACCTTTTACCATTTTACCCTTTGAACCAAATGACCTTTTTACCCTTAATGAACTCTTTAGAAGGCTGGAACAGCCCTCTCAGCCCCTCATTCCACGCAGCCCAGCCCCTCAAGAACACCAAGAACACTTCATCTTCCTTAGAGAAAAAACCTCCATTGAATCCTTGAGAAAACCTTGAAAGCTTGTTGAAATCACTTGATTTCTTGACCAATCTTCATCCATTTTAAGGTAAGATCACTTCTATGGTCTCATATCTTCTTGAATCTCTTTCAATATCAAGATCAAAACTCCATTTTCATGAAACTCATTCTTAGATCCAAAACTTTGAAAATCCATAGGAAATTGTAGGAAAATCCTTTGGAGGTGAAACCAAGTTCTTTGAACTCACCTCATCACCCTCTATCTAAACCCAAGAGCTCATGATCCAAGTCTCATCCTAGCCCTAAAACCCCAAAGTGGCCGAACCCTAAGAGTGATGATGAATAGTGTTTTTCATCAAATTTTTGATTTCTAACTCTTGATTCCATCCTTAGCTTTCCTAGTGTCCTTGAATCCAAGTGATGGAAAACCAAATCAATTCCTAGCCTAGATTGCCCTTTATGGCCGAGAGCTTCATGGGGAAAATCCATGAGTGTTGTTTCACATTTTTGAGTCATAGGACTTGAAATAGTGTTAACTAAGTTCATGAACCAACTAACCAAAAGTTTGGAACCAAATGAGATCCCTAACCCTTTTTACCTTTCATGGCCGAACCCTATACCTTTTAGGGGAAGGAAAACTTGTGTTCTTATGTTATAGATTGATGTTGAATTGTTGTTTGAATTGAATTGTGTTTGATTGTTTTAGGCGACGCAAACGAAACCGGAGCCGGAGCCGAGAATCGATCAAGTTTGGACTAAGCAAATTTGAGAGGTAAAGGGAGGTAGTCATTTAAGTTTGAGTAGCTTCATAGTGCATGTTTGATATATGTGTTATGATGTCTTGAGTGATGATTTAGAGATGAGTTTGAATGATGTATATGTATACTTATATCCTGGATTGATTGGATGTTAAATGTTGTGCATAATTGTCTATTTGATAATTTGTGGCATGGATGCCTTAGTTGATATTATGATGATGATTATGGATTGTTGATGTCTATATATATTTATACCCTGGATGAGCATAGGACTGGCTATGTCTCGATAATTTATTAAAAGACTCGAAATCCTAAATCTATGTTTTGAAAATCGTGTTTTTAAATCAAAAAGTGATTTTTGGGAAAACGTGTTGCTTTTTCAAGAAAAGTTGTCTTTCTTGTTGAAAAGTATTTTTGTTTTGAAAAGTAAAGTGGTTTTGTGAAAAGTCGTGCAAATCGTGTTTTATTTCGGTAAAACGTTTTAAAAAGACGTGAAACCTTAGAAAAAGGATTTTGTTTTCAAGAAAGGTGTTTTCACGGAAAGTTTTTGTTTTCAAGAAAGGTGTTTTCACTGAAAAATGTTCTCTTGATCAAAAAGGATGTTTTGTTTCGAGAAAACCAAAGTATGTTTTGTTTTCCAAAGTGTTTTGAGAAAATGAAACCAAAGGAAAAATGATGAACCTTTGAGACGAACCCGAACCTAGTGGCCGAGACGTCGGGGCTAGTGTTTTGTGGATTGAGCACTCGGACTTCGTGTCCTGTGTTTTTTATTTGAGTGGGCTTAATGCCTTTTTGAAACGAGTCGTGGACTTTATGTCTCGACATTTGAAAGAATGAACGCAAAGAAAACAGAAAACTTTCTGTGTACATGCATGAACCGGCAGACGTGCCATTTGGAACCGGGCTACAACTTTCGTAGTTGAGAATTCAGCCAGTTAAGACCACTGGGTCTATAGGGGCATTCTGTGTTCGAGATCCCACAAGTGGCCGGTGGCGTAGCAACCCCGTGCCGTGGTAAATCGGCTGCCAAACACGAATGAACTCGATCAGAGACTGGAGTATTCATGATATGGTGAGGCGTGGTACCCTGGAACAATTGGAGTTCGGACCTAAATAGAGAGGCCGACTCATGAGAACAATTGTGTTACGGGTGTTACTACGGCCTATCGCTCGATGTTGGGAAGTTAGAATCTCCGGAGTACATGAATTAGAAAGATGATATTGAAGTCTCATGCATTATTATAACTGATGATAGTGTTTGGGATGTTGTATTGTATTATATAAATAACTGTTCATATAACTGTATTTATCTGTGGATGTTTATACTGCTGTTTGTCGCTTGTGCGGCTATCGTGATAACTTTATTTGAGTATCTCACCTTTGCCTGTACATGTTGGACACCTTGTTGTGTTTTTGGAACACATGTACAGATGTTGGTCATAGGTCCCCGCGGAGACGTGAGGGCTCGGACGATGGAAACTTTTGAAGGAGCCGACGTTGGGTTGTACCCCAATGGCTACTTTTAGCCGACCAGCTTAGGAGTCTTTTGTTTTTGAGCAGGCTTATATTTTATTACTGCATATATGTCGCAATTACTTTCTAAGTCTGTAATATGATATATATATATATATATTAGACCAGGTTTTGCGTTATGTTTATGTTTTATGAACAGTGAATATCAATGTGTGATATGAAATTTATTCCTCCGTCTGGAGTTGTTTGCCTATGCATGCAGAAAATTTTTAGAACCGCGTTTTCGAACGTAGCTACTTAATTAAAGTACTTTCCGAAAGCAACCAGCGTTTTATTTTATTGTTTTATTTCCGTATTAGAGTCCGTGTATGTAGCACCCGCGAGGGGGGTGTTACAGGAGGTGAGGAAGAGCTCATTGTAAGAGGTTACACTGATGCTAGCTTCCAAACTGATAAGGATGATTCCAGATCGCAGTCAGGATTCGTGTTTTGCCTTAATGGAGGCGTTGTGAGCTGGAAGAGCTCAAAGCAGAAAATAGTTGCCGATTCTACAACGAAGGCCGAGTATATTGATGCATCCAATGCAGCAAAGGAAGCTCTTTGGATCAAGAAGTTCATCTCTGAACTTGGTATTGTTCCTAGCATTACGGACTCGATTGACCTTTATTGCGATAACAACGGAGCAATCGCACAAGCCAAGGAACCCAGATCTCACCAGCGATCCAAACACATACTCGGCGGTTCCATCTCATTCGAGAGATTATCGATAGAGGAGATGTGAAGATATGCAGAGTTGATACACTAGACAATGTTGCTGACCCGCTTACCAAGCCTCTTGCTCAGCAGAAGCTTGACGCTCATACTAGGTCGATGGGTATTAGATTTATGCCTAATTGGCACTAGTGCTAGTGGGAGATTGTTGGAGTAAGCCCTAGTGGCCAATATATATTTATGATTTATATATATTGTATTATGACTTTATTCTATATTTTATATATGAGGCATTTATTTATTATGTTGTATTTGATGATCATATTTATAGTATAATAAAGTCCTTAGAATAGGTAGTTCATTTAATGGAACGTCAAGTATGACTGGACCATGAGATGCCATTAAATTATAGAACACTATTCTTAAATATCCATAGTCAAGTATTATTATTAATAAGGACAACAATAATACATTGCAACTATTATGTGAGTGTACTGATGACCACATCTCACAGGTCATAGGTATAAGATATCAAGTCTTCACATAGGTATAAGTATTAGTGGAATATTTATACTGGAGTGACCCGCTATGAGAACGCTGCATAATAGTTATGTAGGTGTCATAAGCGATTCTCATGGTGACCATAGTGAAGTAGTCCTTTGACTTGAAGTCACTACAATTCCTGACATATGTAGTTGTAGGCTTTAATAATATTAAACGTTGTCTGTAACAGGACAACTATAAAGATAGTTATTGGGCCTGCAATGAAACATGTTGAAGAATGTGATTAATGTAGATAGGATTCGTCCATCCTACATAACAGGAGTAATGTCCATCGGCCTCTTGATGGTATGCAACGTAGAAATGCATGGCCATGCTAAGGTGGGACAATATGAGATATTGGGCCCAAATGATCGTAGGTCAATTGCTAGATCAAGAAATAAATAATTGGACTTAAACAAGGATGACACATTTATGTCTTGTGTTCAATTAAGACATTGTGACGAAAGGACGTTGACTTCACATTATATATGGTTTTAATTGTATCACCAATATTCTAATTAATTAGGTAGCAATGATGTATTGCTAGATGCCGCTCATTGTTTATAATATTAATTAATTATTAATATGATTAATAATAATTAATATTATTGCCAATTAATTGAGAACCTATAGGATCACACGCATAGAGCAAATGTTCAGAGAATTAGTTTAATTGATTAATTAAATATGATTTAATTAATAATTAAATGAGGATAAGTTTAATTGATTAATTAAATATGATTTAATTAATAATTAGTCATTGGGCCTATAGCGTACAGTAGCCCAAGTGGGTTAGGTTAAGTGAGTGACAGCTATTAGTAAGCTGTGCACGTCGCTTAAGCCAGACACAACGCAGAGTACTCATAGCGGCCGCTGTACTCTATTTACAGCAGCGCCTCCTTTCTCTCTCTATGTGCTGCGTATCTTCCAATCCTGATGGCTAGCACTATGCTATCTCTGACGTTGGTTTGCTCGCGTGGACTGAGTAGAGGTATTGCTACTTTGCAATACTGGTGATAGAGAAGAACCTCTCCCTTTGTGGTGATAGCAGCAATGTTCCTCGGATCTGCTGCTCTATAGCTGTGTAGATCAAGTTGTCATTCACATCGTAGCAGTGTTCGTGTTTTACCGGTGCTGCTGACGTGCTCACAGTGTTCGTGGTAAAGCTACGCTTCAAGAGGTAAACACAATATTCTTGTGATTCATGTGCAATATGTGGTCTTTTAGTAAAGGGGTTTTTCCGCTCAAGAGGTTTTTATAAATTGTTTTTGAAAATTATCCCTCTTGAAACTCCAACAGGAAGGGCTGGTAATCTTTTGGCATGATACATTGTGATGTATGAGGGCCTCTAAACAAGTTTGCTAGAAGGCAATTTCCGTACTTCGTCTCGTTTATTGATAACTTCAGTAAAGATGGATTTGTGTAAGACACAAGTCAGAAATCTTTGAAATGTTCAAAGAATTCAAGAACGAAGTGGAGAACTAATTTTGGAAAAGTATTAAGATCATGCGATCAGATCGTGGTGAGAAGTACTGAAGTCAATTGTTTGATGACTATCTGAAGGAGTGTGAGATTATATCTCAACTCACTCCTCCTGGAACACCATAATGGAATGTCGTTCTAAGAGGAGAAAGTCGAACCTTGTTGGACATGGTACGATCTATGATGAGTCAATCAGACTTCTCTAACTCTTTCAGGGGATATGCTTTACATACAACAGCTTTCACACCTAACTGTGTTCCATCTAAGACAGCTGAAAGACACCACATGAGAAATGGACTGTTATGCGACCAAGTATGTCTTTCATTAAGATTTGAGGTGGCAAGTTTATTGAAGTGTTTAATGTCTGATAAACTTTGACCCAAGTCTGACAAATGTATCTTTGTGGGGTGTCCTAAGGAAACAAACGAACACTATTTCTACAACGCTTCCGAGGACAAAATGTTTGTTGCTAGGACTGGAGTGTTCCTTGAGAAGGAACACATCTCCAAGGGAGACAGTGGGAGGAATGTAGAACTTGGAGAAATCCAAGCACCACAGAGTACTGACCCGCCTGCAATGGAACAAGAATCGATTCCACAAAATGTTGTGGTCCAACCACCAGTTCAAGTAACACAAGACTCAGGTAAGTCAAATAGGACACGTCATCAACCTGAAAGATATGGAATACTCCTAACTCAAGAAGGTGATGAACCGCTCATTATGATGAGCCTGTGACTTACCAGGAGGCCGTCATTGGCCTAGATTCTAAGACTTGGCTAGGAGTCATGGGATCTGGAGTAGAATCCATGTACATCAACTGGGTATGGACCTTAGTTGAGTCACCTGAAAAGGGTAAAACTCATAAGGTGCAAGTGGGTCTTCAACAAGAAGACAAACATGGATGGGAAGGTGAATACCTTCAAGGCGTGATTGATTGCGAAAGGTTTCAAGCAAATTCATAGTATGACTATGATGAGACCTTTTGTCCTGTTGCATTGATTCAGATCCCACTTGTTGTTGCTTCATAGTATGACTATGAGATCTAGCAAATGAAAGTCAAAACAGCATTCCTTGACAGGAATCTTCTCGAGGATGTGTAAATGACACAACCTAAGAGTTTTGTCTATTCAGAGAATACTGGAAAGGTTTTGCAAGTTGCAAACATCCATTTATGGATTAAAGCAAACTTCCAGAAGTTGGAATCTTCGTCTTGATGTAAACTGTAGGACAATTTGGATTCATCAAGAACGAGGATGGACCTTGTGTGTACAAGAAGGTTAGTGGGAGCATAATTATTTTTCGTGCTGTATGTGTATGACATACTACTTATGGAAACAATATTCCTACACCATAAAATGTGAAAACATGGTTAAGGAATTATTTTTCAATGAAGGACTTAGGCGAAACGTCCTATGTATTAGGATTCAGGATCTATGGAGATAGATCGCTGAAATTGTTAGGCCTTGGTCAAAGGTACATAAATTGACAAAGTGCTTGGGCGCTTTAAATGTGCATGATTCCAAAAGGGTATCTTGCCTATGTCACTTGGCATATACCTGTCCAAGGGACAGTCCCTGTTACATCAGATGTAGAGGGAACGCATGAATAAGATTCTATATGCTTCGGCAATTGAATCTGTTATACATGCCATGATATGTACTTGAACAGATGTCTCGTATGCTTCGAGCAAGATGAGAAGCTACCAATCCAATCCCAGTGAAGGTCACTAGATCGAAGTCAAGATTATCCTTAAGTACTTGAGAAGAACTAAGAATTTCATTCTTGATCTGAAATGGTGAGGAGGAGCTCATTGTAATGGGTTACATTGATGCTATCTTCCAAACCGATAAGGATAACATTAGATCGCAGTCTGGTTTTGTGTTTTGCCTTAATGGTGGGACTGTGAGCTTGAAAAGGTTCGGAGCATGAGACAGTTGCTGATTTTATAATAGAGGCCGAGTATATAGTTGCCTTAAATACAGATTTAAAGGCCGTTTGGATCTGAAAGTTCATTTATGAACTAATCGAAGTTCCTAACTTTGCGAACTCCATTGATCTCGTTACGATGATGATGAAGTAATCGCCTAAGCTCAGAAAACTTGATATCACCAGTGATCCGAACATATACTTACATGCTTCCATCTCATTCAATGGATGATTGATAGAGGAGATGTGAAGATGTGCAGAAAGCTACAGATGTAGTTGCCTTAAATACAGATTTAAAGGTCATTTGGATCAGGAAGTTCATTTATGAACTAATCGAAGTTCCTAACTTTGCGAACTCCATTGATCTTGTTGTGATGATGATGGAGTAATCGTGTAAGCTAAGAAAACTTGATCTCACCAATGATCCAAACATATACTTGAGTGCTTCCATCTCATACAATAAATGATCGATAGAGGAGATGTGAAGATGTGCAGAATGACAACACTAAACAATCCACTATTGGAGTCTCTAGCTCAGTGGTAGCATGACACACACACTAGACCGATGAGTGTTAGATTGATGCTCGATTGGCTCTAGTGCTAGTGGGAGATTGTTGGGGTAAGCCCTAGTGGCCAATCTCTTTTGAATAGATAATCATTCATATCATGACTTTGATCATATATTTGATATATGTATAAGGCATTTATTTATTATGTTATATTTTATGATCATATTTATAACATAATAAAGTCCTTAGAATAGGTAGTTCATTTAATGGAATGTCAAGTATGACTTGACGGTGAGATGCCATTAAATTATAGAACACTATTCTTAAATATCCATAGTCAAGTATTATTATTAATAAGGACAATAATAATACATTGAGACTATTATGTGAGTGTACTGATGACCACATCTCACGGGTCATAGGTATAAGATATCAAGTCTTCACATAGGTATAAATATTAGTGGAATATTTATACTGGAGTGACCCGCTATGAGAAAGTTGCATAATAGTTATGTAAGTGTCATGGAAGTAGTCCTTCGACTTGAAGTCACTACGATTCCTAGCATATGTAGTTGTAGGCTATGGTGCTATTAAAACGTTGTCTGTAATAGGACAACTATAAATGTAGTTATTGGGCCTGCAATGAAACATGTTGAGGAATGTGAGTGATGTAGATAGGATTCGTCCCTCCTACATAACAGGAGTAATGCCTATGGGCCTCTTGATGGTATGCGACGTAGAAATGCATGGCTATGCTAAGGTGGGATAATATGAGATATTGGGCCCACATGATCGTACGTCAATTACTAGATCAAGAAATAAATAATTGGACTTAACAAGGATGACACATTTACGCCTTGTGTTCAATTAAGACATTGTGACGAAAGGACGTTGACTTCACATTATATATGGTTACAATATGATTTTAATTGGTTCACCAATATGCTAATTAATTGGGTAGCAATGATGTATTGTTAGATGCCGCTCATTGTTTATAATATTAATTGATTATTAATATGATTAATAATAATTAATATTATTTCCAATTAATTGAGAACCTATAGGGTCACACGCATAGAGCAAATGTTCAGAGAATTGATTTAATTGATTAATTAAATATGATTTAATTAATAATTAAATGGGATTGATTTAATTGATTAATTAAATATGATTTAATTAATAATTACACATTGGGCCTATACCGTACAGTAACCCAAGTGGGTTAAGTTAAGTGAGTGACAGCTATTAATAAGCTGTGCACGTCACTTAAGTAACACACAACACATAGCACTCATAACGGCTGTTATACACCCTTGACAAATGCGCCCTCTTTTCTCTTTGTGTGCCATGCCTCTCCCAATCCTGATAGCTACCACTACGCTATCTCTGACGTTGGTTTGCTCGCGTGAACTGAGTAGAGGTATTGCTACTTTGCAATACTGGTGATAGAGAAGAACCTCTCCCATGTGGTGATAACAGCAATGTTCCTCGGATCTGCTGCTCTGTAGCTGTGTAGATCAAGTTTTCATTCACACCTTAGCAGTGTTCGTGATTTACCAGTGCTGCTGACGTGCTCACGGTGTTCGTGGTAAAGATACGCTTCAAGAGGCAAATACAATAACCTTGTGATTCAGGTGCAATACGTGGTCCTTCAGTAAATGGGTTTTTTTCGCTCAAGAGGTTTTTATAAATTGTCAATAAAAATTATCCCTCTTGAAACCCCAACATCAAGGTTGTGGCATGCATGCTTTGTCTGTTTTTCTTCTCTTGGAGTCGAGAGTGTTTGTCGATGGTTCGTGGGCTATGATGGTCGCAATTGAAATAGAAACCTTTTTCCCTACGTTTCGCCATTTCCGCCTCTATAGGTTGCTTATAGCGTCGTAAGCAAACGAAGGAGAGGTTTAGAAGGCAGCTCTGGAGGAGGCCGTGGGGGAGATAACCCAACAATGCGGTTAGCAAGGGACTCAAACTCACCGAGATAATCAGCAACTGACGATATTTGAGTTAGTTTGAATAGCTTACCGCGTGGATCGTCATATGCGGTGGGAGAAAAACAGGTTTCCAAAGCCCGAAGGAGGTGCTGCCAAGAGTGGATTTGGTCGTTCCGATGCATCCACTGATACCAAGCAAGGGAAGCTCTGTCCAAATAGAATGACGCCACTGTAATTCGTTCCTCCTCCGGCGTGTCATGATAGTTGAAGACTTGGGTAATCTTGAAGATCCAGCCATGGGGGCCGATACCATCAAACCGAGGAACATCCAATCTCCAAACATCAGTCAAAATATTTGCTATATTCTGTAAACGCGTGCAGAATGAAAAAGTTATTTGTATAAGCTCAATTCGAAGTGATCATGGAGGAGGGAGAATTTGAAAATGAGTTGTTCCAAAGGTTCTATGATGAAAATGGTATTCATCACAACTTCTCCACCCCTAGAACGCCTCAACAAAACGGTGTTATTGAGAGAAAAAACTGATCTCTTCAAGAGATGGCTAGGGCAATGCTCAATGATAGTTCTGTATCCAAACACTTCTGGGCTGAAGCTGTAAACACTGCCTGCTACATTCAAAACATAATATACATAAGATCTATTTTGAATAAGACTCCGTACGAACTGTTGAAAGGATGCAAACCCAACATATCTTATTTTCACCCCTTCGGATGTCAATGTTTCATTATAAATACCAAAGATCAACTTGGTAAGTTTGATGCTAAGGTAAACGATGGAATATTGTTAGGATACTCTGAAACTTCAAAAGCATTTAGAGTACGTAACTCTAGAACTTTAGTTGTAGAAGAATCCATTAATGTAAAGTTTGAAGACAAGAAATCTGATAATAAAACATCAGAGCTAGACGAATCTTTTGCAGATATGAGTTTGAATGATGTGAGTGATCGTCCAACAATCAAAGAAGACACCTCATCAGACGCAACACAAAATGCCTCAGACGCATCATCGTCCCAGTAAGTGGACAATACCCAATGTGCCTGGAAGTTCAGGACTTGTCATCTTGAGGAGCAAATCATTAGGAATCCCAGTGATAGAGTCCGGACAAGATCAAATTCAATGAACAAGCTAATTCAGCCTTTATCTCTGAGTTGGAACCAAAGTCAGTGGACAAATCCTTGATGGACGAAGGATGGATCCTTACCATGTAAGAAGAGCTCAACCAGTTTCAACGTAGTGACGTTTGGACGTTAGTGTCACTGCCATGTGACAAGTCTGTCATTGGAACATAATGGGTGTATAGAAACAAGCTGGACGAAGATGGCAAAGTCATCAGAAATAAAGCAAGGTTAGTTGCTCAAGGCTACTCTAAAGAGGAAGGTATTGATTATACTGAAACCTTTTCTCCACAAGCGAGATTAGAAGCGATGCGCATTTTTTGCCATATGCTGCTCATCATAACATCATGCTTTATCAAATGGACGTAAAAAATGCTTTTCTAAATGGATTTATAAATGAAGTTTGTGTTATGCAACCACCGGGAACAAGCTTAAGAAATATTTATATAGACTCAAGCAAGCTGTTAGAGCATGGTATGAGAGACTCAGTACCTTCTTAATGGAGAATGGTTTCTCTATAGGAAAGGTTGATACAACCTTGTTCAGAAAAATTGTTAAAAAGAAATTTATTGTTGCTCAAATTTACGTTGATGATATTATATTTGGTGCAACAGAAGAATCTCTGTGTCAAGAATTTTCTAAGCTTATGCAGAGAGAATTTGAAATGAGCATGATGGGAGAACTTAAATTCTTCCTTGGATTACAAGTAAAACAAACAATGGACGTTCTGTACATTCATCAGACAAAGTACACAAAGGAGCTTCTGAAACGCTTCAAAATGGATGACTGCAAACCAATGAACACTCTTATGCATCCAATGTCCATACTGAACAAAGATGATAAAGACAAAAAGGTATACCAAAAGGTATACAGAGGTATGATTGGTTCCTTCTTATATCTAACCGCGTCCAGATCTGATATCATGTTCAGTGTTTGTATATGCGCTCTTTTTTTGTCCGAGCCTAGAGAGTCTCATCTCTCAGTAGTAAAACGCATACTTCGTTATCTTAAAGGCTCTACTAATTTGGTTTTGATTTATAAGAATTTTGATGAGTAAAGAATAGTTGGATTCTGTGATGCTGACTATGCTGGAGACCGTATAGAACGTAAAAGCACTAGTACGTTCTTTCACCACAAAACTCTCCTTTGGCAAATGATTTCTCGCCCGAACAATACATTGACTTAACCTCACAACTCTCACCCTTAACCTATGAACGTCAAGACTAGTTCACACCATGAGGTGACAAACCTTTCACACCTTATGGTGCAGTCTATCCTACACCTAGATACCCAAGGCAAACCTTCCCATATATTGACCCAACCCCCATCATAGAAAAACCAAGGTGAATCTCTTGTTGGTACCATGAGAGCCTGACCAGTCAAGTTCATTAGACATCCTACCCTCCCTCCAAAACCACGACCCTACTACCCTTTCCCATAATATGAGTATGAACCTCAAACTCTCCCTCCCCCTACTGGCTGGTACATACCCCAACCTTACCAACCGTCTGTTGAAGCCCTTCCCAGTGAACGATTCTGATGAGACCCCTCATGACAACACTCACCAAGCATCACCTAAAGAGGAAGAAGAGGACTCAAGCTTAAGGAACATAGTTGGGCCTATGACAAGGTCAAGATTGAAGAAGGCCCAAAGTGCACTTGAAGTGAAAGTAGTCAACCTCATGGACATGAAAATCAACCTAGAGGAAGAACCAAGAATGGTGAACCTCTCACAACTTGAGGTCACGGCTACATAAGATAGTTTAGGAAACCATGTAATAAAAGTAGGACTTTTAGTACTTTGACTTTTCTAGTTTGACTTTTGCATCATGGACTTGTAAATAGGCCAAGATGAAGTCATCAAGGCCCATCCAAAGAGTATAGAGGCGTGCATAAGCCTTGGCGAGGAGCATTAGGTGCGCATGTGAGGGAGTGAAAGGGAGGTCATATAAATACCTCTTTGTACTCATTTTGAATCATAATTGAAAGTTTAGAATTTTTCTCACATTGAGAATTTAGAAAGAGTTGAGAGATAGAGTCTCCTCTTGAAGGTTCTAGAGTAGAACCTTGTGATTCTCATCAAGATCTTCTTACTCTTGTGGCGGATCTTCCTTGAGCTAATCACTCCATCTAATCCTTGGAGTTGTGGCGCTTTCTTCCATTTCCCTTCCCCTTCATCTTTTCCCTTTCTTTTTGAATTCTTGTTGCCTCACGCCTAAAGCCTTAGGCTAATCTTAGGATTTACGCATTTAGCTTTATGTTGCTTAGGAATTGTGGATCCATGATTCTTGTGATTTGATGATCAAGCTTTGGCCTGAGGTAGAGCTAGTTCTCTCAATTTTCCTCAAGATCATAAAAAATGAACAAGTTTGGATTTCCCTCCAATTTTTAGTTTGAATTTTTCATTTCAATTTCGGATCAATTCTCCTAGAACGATCCTACATTCAATAGATCCATCTTGGATCATAACATTTGGTATCTAGAGCTAGCCTCTAGGAGAGTTAGAAGCTTGAAAAAATTCAAAAAAAATTTTGGCGCAAATTTCAAATTTGAAATTTGTTCTTGGCGCCAATTTTCAAAAATTTGAAAATCTAGATCTAGATCCTTTTGATCTTGATTTTGTGTTCTAGTTGTGTTGTTTGTTGTTCTTATGGTTTGAATTTTCGAATTCTACATATAATTGTGTTAGATTTGATCTATTCTTTTGAATTTGAATTTTTCTTGATATTCATAAGTGTTCTTCATATTTCTTGAGATCCTTGGGATAATCGCTTGATAGATCTTGATGAATTTCGAAAGTGTTGGTTACTTTGTTGATCAACCACTTTAATGAAAGATCTAAGCATCAAATTGTGAAATCTAAGCTTGAATTACTAGGATTCAACTTGCTTCTTACAAAAGCACTTTTGAAAGGCTCTTTGATCTTACATTTGTATTAATTGTTTAGTTTGGGCTGTTTGTGTAATTTCGAAAAGCCAGTGGCTGTTCTTAAAAAAAAAATAGTTCAGAATCACAGAAAAGGAAAAAGAGTCCAAATCTGAAAAATCCAAAGGACCAAAACACAATTTAAAAAAAAAAAATTGGGGCAAAAGTGCAAATTGTAACGCCCTTCGTTACATTAGTAACCCAAATTAATAATTTAAATAAAATCAGGAAAAATAAAATTTTTTTCCTAAATAAACACTGAATAAATACTTAATATAATATTAGTCCAAAATAGTTGTTTACATTAATTCAAAAATCGAATAACATAATCAGTTTCAAAACTTCAAAACAGGACGTCTATAACATCTCGCATAAGAAAATAACTAAAAGATAATAAAGGTCCTCCTGGCATATGCCATACAATACTAACCAAGCTCTAAAGCTAAAGAGATAGTCTTCAAAACGTCTGGCTGCTCAACAGGGACATCCTCAGGCTCTGAAAACAATACTACTAATGAGATATAAAATCCCAGTGAACAGAAATACAGTTTAAAGGGTTTTCACAAAAGCATTGTTCTCAGCCGGTGCGGTAACCGGAAAAACTATCCATGGTACCCGCTATTTTCAAAATAATGTATAGTAAAATAATAATAATAATATAAATTATTATTGACAGTAACAATCATCATTAATACATCATAAATCAAATATGACAAAATCTCATATATCAAACAATCTCAAATATTCTCATATGTCATATGACTTTCAAACTGCACATAACAATGGCGTCCCATTGCCTACCTTACTCATGAAGGTATTTCGATGTCACCTTCTCTTCAGTGACATTACTCATTTCGATACCAACCATTGTACACTGGTGGTATTACTCATTTCGACATCCCAACGTGTGGCGATGTTACTTTCGATACCCCATCATGGAGGTATTTCATATTTCGACACCCCAAATCAATGGCAGTGATACTTTCGATACCCCTATCATAGGCGATATTGCAGCAAACAAAATCCAACATATTAACAGTTATTGAATCATGCCAATATCACAAATATCATCAAATAGTGCATATATAACATATCAATTCAACCAAATCACGTATGTATCATATATATCATAGCATCAATTTCAATAATAACCATTTAATTAACAGCAGGAACACCTTAGAAGGAAAACCCCCAAATTTGTAAAATCAGGATTTGACCAAACGCATGATTATTTTCCAAAAACGCATTTTGAAAACATAACCCAAACCCCAAATCAATTTGCACCATGAAAAGGGTGAGAAAGAGTATTTCTACTCACCTCTTGAAGACCTCCAAGAATCTTAAAGCGTACCCTATGGCGAATCCTAGATGTCGCCTTCCTCAGTCTTGAATCCCCTTCTCCTTCTCCTTCTTCTTCATCATCATCTTCTTCTTCTTCTTCTTCCTGTTGTTGTTGTTGTTGTTGTTGTTGTTGTTGTTGTTGTTGTTGTTGTTGTTGCTCTCCTTCCAAACTCATTGCTTGTTGCAACCCCATCTCCCAAGCATGAAGATGCTCCACAGCCGTTACTAAGATGTTTTAGGGTGCAAAAAAGGTTCCTAGCCGCACTACGGTGTTATAAGAGGGTATATATATAGTGTTGCACTGATTCCCTATTTTTAAACCTATTTTTAACGCATCCTGACATAGAGACTGATTTTTGAATTAAGTTTTAGATAGAGTCTTTGAATAAGTTTTAGATAGAGTGTAGTTAGAGTTTGTTATTAAATAAGTTTTAGATAAAGTCTAGATAGAGTTCTGTTATTGTTGCAGATTTTAATTATCTTTTATCCTTTCTAATTAATTCAAAGGCCCAAAACATGCAGTCTAAGCCTCCCAAAAATTATCTAATTTCTCTAACGTTATTATCTCCAATTATTTTTAATTTTAAGATGTTACATTTTCTCCCCTCCTTTAAGAATTTCGTCCCCAAAATTAACTCCACTCTCACGTATGAAGCAAATAAAGAGTCTGGGCATTGGCGAGCCAAGTCTTCTTCTACGTCTCAAGTAGCCTCTTCTAGAGTTAAATTCTTCCCAACCACCTTCACCAAGGGGATTGTCTTGTTCTGTAGAGTCTTAGTGCTCTTATCGATGATCTGACTAGGCCTGACTTAAATATTAAGTTATCCCTCAATTGTATTGACTCAGGAGCTATTACATGAGACATATCTGACACAATTTTCGAAGTTGAGAAATAAGAAATTCATCATGATGGTATGACAACCATGTTGGAAGAGCCAATTGGTAAGCAACAGGCCCGACTCTCTTGAGGATGTGGAAAGGACCCATAAAAACAAGGAATTAGTTTTCTGACTGACATTGACCCTCACATCCCAATCTTAGGAATGACTATCAAGAATATATGTTCCCCTTCCTAAAATTCTAAAGGCTACTTTTCCTTGTCGGCATAACAATCTTTAACTATTCTGCGCAGTGCGCATCTTTCCCCTCTGAATTCTAAATGTGGTCTCCTGGATTAAATCCGATCCTAACAAGATCTCCTCACCTACTGTATACTAACATAAGGAGAACCTACATATCCTAATCATACCATCAATATACATATAGTCATTAACTATTTCACCACATATTAAGTGTACAACTCAAGGCACATTAACTTAAATGTTTGTTTTTGTCCATCATACTAAAATCATAATATCTTCATCTGCATTCCATCATTATAAGCATTCTCATAAAAGATTCATGACAAATAATTCACAAATGAAATTAAATTAAAGTTTTATACCATTAATACGTAGATCTTATAATCCCTTATATTCTACACCTACACCAAAACTATTATATTGTTTACAGCACAGAGGAATTTTTATAAATAGATAAACAACTGAAATGAAACAAAGAAAGAAAGAAGAAACGGTAGAGACTTCCACATACTAAGTTTTATATAGTCCAATTTGATAATTTCATAAGGAAAGAAATAGTTTCATTTTCTATTAAGAGATGGTATTACTAGAACAAAATTTGGTACAAGAACAAAATAAGATTTAGTTAACTTGAAATTAAACTGTACAGTCATTGACCATTTACGACTTTCAAAACAATTTTCATCAATAAATACCATAGTAGAACTAAGAAATCAATTTCATTTTGATTTTTGAGTAAGCTAATACAAATAAGAAATAACATTCTTTTTCTTTTCGGTCTTTAATAAGACATATAAGTTTGTTAAGATTAAACATGTCATTAATCTATACGGATAATAAGTCCAAGGGGTATATTAATTGAAAATAATGTTTGGTCCCTGAAGAAACAATCTGAAATATTCAAGCAAGGTGATTTTCTAAAAAAAATTATATAACAAAATTACAACATAAATTAAAGTTTGAGCATATATATATACACCTTCGTTAATATAACATCCATTATTTTTATTTCCATCTACTATTACATCTTGTTTATTCCTAGATGTATGGTTAACTTCCCTTCATGTATCTATTTTAGCATTTTTTTTTCTAGGGCTCCCCACCTTAGGAATAACGATCCCATTCTTAAACAACACTAGACTATTATCAAACAACACATTATTCTCTTGATCTAAAAGAGATTGCAATTCCTGGTCTAAAAACTGCACTCGCATAATCTATTTTCTAAGGTCACTTCAAATTTCAACTTATACAATTTCAAGCTTAAAGCATTTATGGTTACATTGAAATTCAGGTCCATAAACTCTTCTAAGATATTCATCTCTAACACTAATATGCAAGGATTTTCTATTTAGAGCCTCTGCCACTATATTGACTTTTCCTAAACTGTACTTCAACTCAAATTCATGGTCCTTAAGAAATTTCATTCACCTTCCTTGCCTTATTTTTAATTCTATATATTTTTATAACAATAATTTAAGGCTCTTTTGATTATTAAAAACTTCAATTTTATTCCATAGAAGATATTTTCCTTTCCGAGTTAACTCGGTCAGAAGTAAGGCTAGCCTAGGGAATCCATTTATAACTTCATATAATACTCTTCCAATTCTAGGAAACTTTTCACTCCGGTCACTGTCTTATGTTGCGCTCATCCTATCACTGTATCTACTTTAATAGAATCAACCGTCCCTCTATGCAACTGATCTAAGGTTATCTATCCTAGGCAAAAGATATTTATCCTTAATGGCTACTTTGTTCAATTGTCTATTGTCGAGACATAACCTCATATTCTCATCATTCCTTTCCACTCAAAACACTCAAAACTTATCACAAAATCAAACATATTTCTTAACAATAATTAAAGTAGGATTTGATGCAACTATAATCAAATAATAATGAATTAGATTTCAAATAATAACAACACCAACTCTAAATAGATGATGAAACAATGAATCAAGGTAAGAAAGTTTTAATTCACAATCAATTTGGTTTGACTAAAAAAAAAAACATTGATGCACAAATATATTTCCACATATGAATTGAAAACTCATTGAAACAAAAGAAAGTTAAAAACGTGAATTCAAAATAAGCGAGACTCTCTGGCAATTTTACTATCAAGGGAGAATATCACAAACGATAAATGAAAAGTAAAACTATTTATTTTATTTCATTAAAATACAAAGAATATACATCTATCAAAGAAATTCATCAAACGACATAAAAATATATTTTAAGAATATAATGTTAAGAATTAATAATCTTGAATTTCCAACTTTTTTTTTTTAAATTAATAATAAACAAATCCACGTATAAAAACTCATTTTTTAGCAATTCCTCTAATTGTTTCTTAGGCTCATTTAACTCTAAGGGTGTCAGTCTATAAGGTGCTACTGACTCTGATCCATTTCTAGGCACTAGTCCTATGTTAAACTCAACCTCTATATTTGATGTAAGGTAGAGACCTCTTTATGGAACACATCTAGAAACTAACAGACAACAGGTAGCGCCGCTACATCACTTTCAGTCTCTTTCTTAACAGAAACAACAATATGGATCATTAAACTATCTCAACTAAGAACTTATGACCTGGAAACGAACACGACAAGGTTTAACATAAAAGATACATAAAAGATTCATCAAACATAGGTTGTGAAGTATATACATATTTCTATTTGGACAACATTATTCGACGATAGCGAAACCATACTAAGAGTGAGTGAGTGACATCCAACACAACATTTGAAAACATATCAAATCATAAGATAAAGTTTTTGTGTATCGAAGAACTTTTCAAATAGGTAAAAGATGTAATCAATTTATATTTGACAGGGGTAGAAACGCACAAGTGGAAAGATAATTTAGAAATAGGCAACTCTGGATTTTTGACACAACTAAGAGTTATGGAAGAATGGATTGCTCCTGAATCAAACAATATGATAACCTCTTGTTATAAGCACAATTTCTCTTCGGCTCCTCTCACTGCTGCAGCATCTAAGCTGTCTCGGAAAGGTGACAGATCGTTCTCTGAAAAATGATAACCCCACATACTGAGGTTCTTGGGGTGCTACCACCCCATATCCCCTCATATGACGGAGAGTCTCCGTCTGCTCTTGCACATTCATGGTCACACAGTCCATAGCTGTCACAAGCGCATCATTCGTCCCTCGCCTATTAGTCGTCATAAATCTGCTCACTACCAATGAAGCATTGAGTTGGCCAGGCTCAATATCCAAAGCATAGTATGCAGCATCTACAACTTTAACAAGCATCCTATGCGCCCAAGTTTTGATTTTTTGAAAAACCCAATAACCACAGTCCAATTTAGGATTGAACTGCTCTGATACCAAAAATGTAACGCCCTTCGTTACATTAGTAACCCAAATTAATAATTTAAATAAAATCAGGAAAAATAAAATTTTTTTCTTAAATAAACACTGAATAAATACTTAATATAATATTAGTCCAAAATAATTGTTTACATTAATTCAAAAATCGAATAACATAATCAGTTTCAAAACTTCAAAACAGGACGTCTATAACATCTCGCATAAGAAAATAACTAAAAGATAATAAAGGTCCTCCTGGCATATGCCATACAATACTAACCAAGCTCTAAAGCTAAAGAGATAGTCTTCAAAACGTCTGGCTGCTCAACAGGGACATCCTCAGGCTCTGAAAACAATACTACTAATGAGATATAAAATCCCAGTGAACAGAAATACAGTTTAAAGGGTTTTCACAAAAGCATTGTTCTCAGCCGGTGCGGTAACCGGAAAAACTATCCATGGTACCCGCTATTTTCAAAATAATGTATAGTAAAATAATAATAATAATATAAATTATTATTGACAGTAACAATCATCATTAATACATCATAAATCAAATATGACAAAATCTCATATATCAAACAATCTCAAATATTCTCATATGTCATATGACTTTCAAACTGCACATAACAATGGCGTCCCATTGCCTACCTTACTCATGAAGGTATTTCGATGTCACCTTCTCTTCAGTGACATTACTCATTTCGATACCAACCATTGTACACTGGTGGTATTACTCATTTCGACATCCCAACGTGTGGCGATGTTACTTTCGATACCCCATCATGGAGGTATTTCATATTTCGACACCCCAAATCATTGGCAGTGTTACTTTCGATACCCCTATCATAGGCGGTATTGCAGCAAACAAAATCCAACATATTAACAGTTATTGAATCATGCCAATATCACAAATATCATCAAATAGTGCATATATAACATATCAATTCAACCAAATCACGTATGTATCATATATATCATAGCATCAATTTCAATAATAACCATTTAATTAACAGCAGGAACACCTTAGAAGGAAAACCCCCAAATTTGTAAAATCAGGATTTGACCAAACGCATGATTATTTTCCAAAAACGCATTTTGAAAACATAACCCAAACCCCAAATCAATTTGCACCATGAAAAGGGTGAGAAAGAGTATTTCTACTCACCTCTTGAAGACCTCCAAGAATCTTAAAGCGTACCCTATGGCGAATCCTAGATGTCGCCTTCCTCAGTCTTGAATCCCCTTCTCCTTCTCCTTCTTCTTCATCATCATCTTCTTCTTCTTCTTCTTCCTGTTGTTGTTGTTGTTGTTGTTGTTGTTGTTCTCCTTCCAAACTCATTGCTTGTTGCAACCCCATCTCCCAAGCATGAAGATGCTCCACAGCCGTTACTAAGATGTTTTAGGGTGCAAAAAAGGTTCCTAGCCCCACTACGGTGTTATAAGAAGGTATATATATAGTGTTGCACTGATTCCCTATTTTTAAACCTATTTTTAACGCATCCTGACATAGAGACTGATTTTTGAATTAAGTTTTAGATAGAGTCTTTGAATAAGTTTTAGATAGAGTGTAGTTAGAGTTTGTTATTAAATAAGTTTTAGATAAAGTCTAGATAGAGTTCTGTTATTGTTGCAGATTTTAATTATCTTTTATCCTTTCTAATTAATTCAAAGGCCCAAAACATGCAGTCTAAGCCTCCCAAAAATTATCTAATTTCTCTAACGTTATTATCTCCAATTATTTTTAATTTTAAGATGTTACACAAATATCCAAAGTTCAAAAAAATTTATTTGCAGGAAAAGACTTGCCACTATTCAGCCTTGAAAATTTGTGTATGAGCCTACTTGAGCAAGAAAATTTCGAAAATCAAGAACACCTTAAGAAAAGTTCATTTTCAACTTCTTTCTTCTTATTCTTTCTTCTTCTACTTGTCTTCTTTCAATTCTATTTGAGTGTGCTATTTCTTGTTGAGCATTTTTAGTTTGTCTTTTAAACTTCTTAGTTTTGTCTTGTAGTTTTCTTTCTTTGAAATTCTTGTGAGTGAATTACTCTTGGTTTGATTTGTTTGCAAGTGTATTTGGCTTTATATCTTGGAATTGCTTGTTTCTACTTCAAGAGCCTTTGAGTGAGACTTTAGAGTGGAAAAAGGCAAGAGTGTGCATTGGCTCAAAAGCCTAATTGTGTGAAACATGAGTGAACATTACAAGAGTGAAACACTTAGTTGAGTGGTGAGGTCCATTTTATTTCTTTGTTTTATTGTTGAAAATTGCAAACATGTCACAAGCTAGAGGTGATAGTGGAGGTAGTTCACCACCTTCACCTAGAACCGCGGCATATGATATGAAACTTCAAAGGATGACAAGACATTTGGAAAGGCTTCTTCAAAGGCAAAGTGATGAACTTAATGAAAGACTTGAAGGCATTGAAAGAACTTCAAGAGGCACAAGAGCTAGAAGTCCAAGGCAAGAAAGTTCTTCTCATGCAAATTCATCATATGAAGACAATGAATATGAAGAGGATGACCGAAGAAGAAGAAGGAGGCATAGAAGGAGACATGGAGAGTATGGGGAGGATAGAGTGAGGAGACAAAATGATAGGCTTGAAGGTGTAAAAATAAAAGTGCCAACATTTCAAGGTAAAGATGATCCCGAATTGTACTTAGAGTGGGAAACCAAAATAGAGCAAATTTTTGCATGCCAACATTATAGTGAAGAGAAGAAGGTTAAGGTGGCATCCATAGAATTTGTAGACTATGCATTAATATGGTGGGATCAACTAATCAAGGAGAAAAGGAGGAATGGAGATGATCCAATTTCTACTTGGAGAGAAATGAAGGCCATCATGAGGAAGAGATTTGTTTCTTCACACTATCATAGGGAGCTCCATATCAAGCTTCAAAGGCTTAATCAAGGCAACAAAAGTGTGGACGAATACTATAAGGAGATGGAGGTTGCATTGATTAGGGCCAACATATTTGAAGAAAGAGAAGCAACCATGGCAAGATTCCTCAATGGTTTGAATCAAGAGATCTTGGATATAGTTGAATTGCACCATTATGTCGAATTAGAAGATTTGGTGCATCAAGCAATCAAAGTTGAGCAACAATTGAAGAGAAAGAGATCCTACAAGAAGCCATTCAAAAACTATTCCTCATCAAGTTGGAAGGACAAGTCTAAGAAGGAGGGAACCACATTCAAGACCAATGAAGGTTCAGGTACTAATGCTTTTAAAGGTAAAAATGTATCAAGTCCTACTTTAACTCCATCAACTTCTAGGAATAGAGATATTAAATGCTTTAAATGCTTGGGTAGGGGTCATATAGCTTCTCAATGTCCAAATAAAAGGACCATGGTAATTAAAGAGGGAGGGTATGAAACATGTAATTCTTCTCCTTCTTCCCCTATGTCAACTAGTGAAAGTGAAAAAGAGAGTGAACTGAAAGCATTAGAAGGGGATTTACTCATGGTTAGGAGCTTGCTTGGGGTTCAACTAAAAGAGAAGGATGATAGCCAAAGAGAGATCATCTTCCACACAAGATGCACTATCCACGACAAGCTTTGCTCATTGATAATTGATGGTGGATCTTGTACTAATGTTGCAAGCATAAGACTAGTGGAAAAACTTGGGTTGAAGACTACTTTGCATCCGCGGCCTTACAAGCTTCAATGGCTAAGTGAAGAGGGTGAATTGTTAGTCAACAAGCAAGTAATGTTGAGCTTCTCCATTGGGAAGTATGAAGATGAAGTTCTTTCTGATGTGGTTCCAATGGAAGTGGGGCATATCCTACTAGGAAGACCATGGCAATTTGATAGGAATGTGGTGCATGATGGTCATTCCAGCAAATTTACTTAAGTACATAGAAGTAGCAAAGTTACTCTTGTATCTCTTTCACCAAGAAAAGTTTGTGAAGATCAAGTGAAATTAAGAGTGAAAAGAGAGCAAGAGAGAAAAGCCATAAAAGAAAAAAAAATTGAGTGTGAAAAAGAATCAAAGAAAAATGGAAAAGGACATAAGAGAGAAAAGCAAGAGGTTGAGGTAAAAGAAGAGAGAACAAAAGAGAGCTTGTTCATAAAAGAAAGAGAGGTGAAGAGAGTATATCTTGCAAGGCAACCACTATACCTACTCTATCTTCATGAAACTTGCTTAGCTCAAAATGAATTAACTCAATCTAAAGCTTTGCCAACTTCTTTTGAATCTCTCTTAAACGAATATGTGGATGTATTTCCAAAAGATATTCCTTCCGGCCTACCACCTATGAGGGGGATTGAGCACCAAATGGATTTAATTCCAAGTGCTTCTCTACCTAATAGGCCGGCCTATAGAAGCAATCCACAAGAAACAAAAGAGATTCAAAAGCAAGTGGAAGGCCTCTTGGAAAAAGGATGGGTGTGGGAATCTCTAAGTCCTTGTACTATGCCCGTCATCCTTGTTCCATAGAAAGATGGCACTTGGAGAATGTGCACGGATTGTAAATCCATCAACAACATTACCATAAAATATAGGCATCCAATCCCTCGCCTTGATGACTTATTAGATGAGTTGCATGGTTCATGCTACTTTTCTAAAATAGATCTCAAAAGTGGATATCATCAAATAAGGATTAGGGAGGGGGATGAATGAAAAACCGCCTTTAAGACAAAATATGGACTTTATGAATGGCTAGTCATGCCTTTTGGGCTAACTAATGCACCTAGCACATTCATGAGGCTCATGAATCATGTCTTGAGGGATTTTCTAGGCAAATTTGTGGTAGTGTACTTTGATAACATTTTGATCTATAGCATGACACTTGAGATGCATATTGAACATGTTAGAAGTGTCTTGCAAGTACTACGAAAAGAGCAATTGTATGCTAATCTTGAGAAATGCTCTTTTTGTACTCATCAAGTTGTATTCCTTGGGTTTGTTATGAGTTCCAAAGGTGTACAAGTTGATGAGGGGAAAATAGAAGCCATTAAAGAGTGGCCAACTCCCAAAATCATGGGAGAAGTGAGAAGCTTCCATGGGTTGGCAAGTTTCTATAGGAGATTTGTCAAAGATTTTAGCACTTTGGCCGCACCACTAAATGAAGTGGTTAAAAAGCATGTTGGATTTAAATGGGGTTAAGAACAAGAAAAGGCTTTTAACTTGTTAAAAGAAAAACTCACAAATGCACCAATCCTTGCGCTTCCAAATTTTGTGAAGTCCTTTGAAATAGAGTGTGATGCCTCTAACGTAGGCATTGGGGCTGTTTTGCTTCAAGAAGGCCACCCCATTGCTTATTTTAGTGGGAAACTTAGTGGGGCAAGTTTAAATACTCTACTTATGATAAAGAATTATATGCCCTAGTAAGGAGTCTCAAGGTGTGGCAACACTACCTATTGCCTAAAGAATTTGTGATACATAGTGATCATGAGTCCTTGAAGCACTTAAAAGGACAAGGGAAGCTAAACAAGCGCCACGGAAAGTGGGTGGAATTCATTGAACAATTTCCATATGTGATTAAGCACAAAAAGGGAAAAATGAATGTGGCGGCCGATGCTTTATCTAGGAGATATAATTTGCTTGCCACATTAGAAACCAAAATCCTAGGGTTTAATCACATAAAGGAATTGTATGCTTGTGATATAGAATTCTCTCAAATTTTCAAAGAGTGTGAGCAAGGGGCGCATAAGGACTTTTACTTGCATGATGGTTTTCTTTTTAAAGATAAGCGATTGTATGTCCCTAAGCATTCAATGAGGGAATTATTAATAAAAGAAGCGCATGAGGGAGGTTTAATGGGGCACTTCGGAGTCAAAAAGACAATGGGCATTCTTCTTGAACACTTTTATTGGCCTTGTCTTAAGAAAGAAGTGCATAAATGGTGCCAAAAATGTATTATTTGTAAGAGGGCTAAATCGACTAGCAAACCTCATGGATTGTACTCTCCCTTGCCTATTCCTATGGCCCCTTGGATGGACATATCCATGGACTTTATTGTAGGGCTCCCTAGGACTAAGCAAGGAAGAGATTCAATCTTTGTTGTGGTGGACCGATTCTCAAAAATGGCCCATTTCATCCCTTGTCATAAGAGTGATGATGCATGCCACATAGCCAACCTTTTCTTTAAAGAAATTGTTAGGCTACATGGGGTGCCTAAAAGCATAGTCTTGGATAGGGATACAAAGTTCTTGAGCCATTTTTGGAGAACTCTATGGAACAAATTGGGTACAAAATTGCTCTTTTCCACCACTTGTCATCCCCAAACGGATGGGCAAACGAAGGTTGTGAATCGAACATTGTCAACCCTTCTTAGAGCAATCATTAAAAAGAATTTGAAAACTTGGGAGGAGTGTTTACTATTTGTTGAATTTGTTTATAATCGAGTTAAACACTCCACCACACTTTGCTCACCATTTGAAGTGGTATACGGGTTTAATCCCCTAACTCCACTTGACCTACTTCCCTTGCCCAATGCATCTAACTTGATGCATAAAAATGGAAAAACAAAAGCTGAATTTGTTCAAAAGCTACATGAAAAAGTAAAGGCACAAATTGAAAAGCATTTAGAACAAAATGCCAAATTTGCAAATAAGGGAAGGAAACATGTTGTCTTTCAACCCGAGGATTTGGTATGGATTCATTTGAGAAAAGAAAGATTTCCCTCAAAAAGGAAATCCAAATTAAACCTTAAGGGGGGATGGACCATTTCAAGTCTTGGAGCGAATTAATGATAATACATACAAAATAGACTTGCTGGGTGATTACAATGTGAGTGCCACTTTAAATGTTAGTGACTTGAGTTTATTTGATGTAGGTTGTAACGACCCGATTTTCATGTTTTCTAATTCTCCAGTATTTTAACGTTTGTATTTTATTGGAGGATTTAGAGAGTGAAATGAAATATTCTGAGAAGATAGGAATGTTCTACACAACCATAGGAAGCCATGGTTAAGTTTCGGGCGAAAGCTCAAATGGAGCCCGGTCTGCGTTTTTCACGGATAGTAGCCTTTTTTTACTATCGAGACCTAATTTGGACTCGTGAAAGAGACAATAAGTCTCGCGATTTTATTCTCTACATCTTCGTTAAAATCCGTCCTGACGTCCGAAAAATAATAATAATATATTATATTCGGTCGTACAATCGAACCAGGAGGCGTTTGAAGTCGTAAAGGGATTCACCGAGACCCGACAACGGATAAGCTCGATACCACATCATCCCAGGACACTTGGGAGAGTATGTTAGAGTCCTCATGACGATCGGGAAAATCTAGACGCGAAATGACCAAAATACCCCTAACCTTAGTCTTTTGCACTTTTACCATTTTACCATTTCGGCAAATGACCTTTTTGCCCTTAAGTGACTTGTTTTAAACGCTGAACTCAGCCCTCACACCCTCTCATTCACGCAGCCCAGCCCCTCTTGAAGAGCCAAGAACTCCATCTTCCACTTTAGAGAGAAAACACCATTGTTGTTCTTGACAAAAGCTTGGTTTCTTGTTGGAATCACTTGATTCCTTGAGCAATCTTCCTTCATTTTAAGGTAAGATCACTTCTATGATCTCTTAGCTTCTTGAATATCTCTTTATTTCAAGATCAAGATCCATTTTCATGAAAATTATTTCTTAGATCCAAAACTTTGAAAATCCATAGGAAATTGTAGAAAAATCCTTTTGAGGTAAGACCAATTTCCTTGAACTCACCTCATCATTCTCTACCTAAACCCAAGAGCTTATGATTCAACTCTCATCATAGCTCAAAAATCATAATATGGCCGAACCCTACAAGGTGATGATGAATAGTGTTTTTCATCAATTTTTGATTTCTAACACTTGATTTCATCCTTAGCTTTCCTATGCCTTTGAATCCATGAAATGGAAAACCAAAATCAATTCCTAGATTTATTCTCTTTAGGGTGGCCGAAACCCTCTTTGTGAGAATTGTTGAGTTTGGTTTTATTGTTGTTTAATGTTTGATTGTTTGGTTGTTTGTAGTTGGTGACAATTATCAGAAGGTTCACAAACCGATCAACCGACTTTGATCCGGGAATCTGCTCTTCAACAGGTATGGGGGTGAACCTCATCACACCAAAATGGTGGTGGTGAAGATGGTTGTTTAAGTTTACGTGTGGGTGAAACCCTTTAGTTTGGGTTCACTTTTAATTGTTAAGTGTTGTTAAGTTCTCTTGAAGAACAAAGTTGTCTTGATGAGTTTATGCTTTAGTGTGTTGTAGTGTGCTCTAGCATATGTTGATCATGATGTGATTGAATGAAAATCATTTCCATGTATGTTGAAAAACCTACTTTGATCTAGTATGGACTTTTATGTTTGATTATGAGGCCATGATGTGTGATGGACTCTTATGTTTTGGTTATGATGTAATGATGCGTTTGTTGTTTATCATAATTGTGTAAGTTTTGTAAGCCATAACTTGGTTAGTTTGGTGAAGTAAATCTTCACATTGGTGCATAGTTGGCTTTTAGCAATAACCTTGAGAAAAGGAAGAGTATGAGTAGTTCTTGAACAATTAAGTTTTCAAGTAAGAAAAATGTTTTAATAACTTATGTTTTTCAAAGAAAAACCTAAGTGACTTTGATCCAAAGATCAAATGGAATTAAATCTCAAAGTGTTTTCACCAAAGTGAAACATGTTTTATGCCTTATCCTTAGTCCATCTAGTTAATCAAGTGACTCAAAATGAGACAAGAGGTGTTTTCATGAAGAGAATCAAAATGGTTCCATAAGGTTAATGTCTTGTTTTAAGGCAACTTTCGCTAAGTGAATTTACCTTCGCTAAGCGAAAACAGAGCAATTCTAAGTTAGGCATCACTGCCTCACTTTCACTAAGTGAATTGATATTCGTAAAGCGAATCCAGAGAATTTCGCTACGCTAATGATGTTTCGCCGAGCGATCCAGAGGAGTTTCAAAAGAGGTGTAACCGCCTCCAATTTCTCTAAGCGAATCCATATTCGCTAAGCGAATATAACAAACTTCGCTACGCGAATTATGTTTCGCCGAGCGATGCAGAGGAGTTCCAAAGGAGGTATTACTGCCTCATTTTCGCTAAGCGAATGGAATTCCGCTAAGCGAATTTCACCTTTCAGAAAATGCTAGAAATGAAGTAAGTAGTTCAAATGTTTTTTTAAATCAAATGAGTTTTCAATTGAGAAGCTATTTTGGTTTACAAAGGAGTTTTTAACTCAACTCGTAAAGTTTTACGCATTAAAAACCTAAGTTAAGTAATTAACTTAGAGTTGAAGACAAGGGTTAATTAAGTATGGTATGTGGTGGAACAAGACCATGTACTATACCATTGATAACTTAGTACATCAATGACTTCATAAGACTTAAGTGAATCAACACTTGTTTCCTTAATTGAAAGACAAGGGATTAATATCTTAGAAAGGCTTAAAGACTTATCTAAGAGGATTCTCAATCCTTATTCATAATGCTTAGGACTTGAGACATAATTCACAAGACGTAAACACAAACATAAACATTTTGGTTTTTGAAACAGTAGTTCAATGACGGATTGGTAATTCGGATCCAGGTTAATCGTTCAATTGTTTCCGTCTTGTGATAACCGGAATGAGAGAGAGATCCTAAGATTGTGCAGTTATGGGACTGTACAGTGGAAGGAATCCTGAGGCTATGCAGGTATAGGACTGTATAGCTAAGGGAAGGCATATAAGAATTGATCGGTACTACCCATACCAACAATATTTATCTTCTTTTCGAGAGCATAGAGCATAAGAACTTTATAGTTAAGCGTGCTTGACTTAGAGTAATTATGGGATGGGTGACCTTCTGGGAAGTTTCCTAGAAAGCGTGTAAGTGAGGACAAAACACGCTGAAAAGACTTGTGTTGGTTTGTGGGGACAGTCGACGATTCTAAAAGCAGTCTAGATCATTCCAAAGGAATCACGAGATATTTATCCGATAGATAAATGTTTTATTCGATGAATAAATGTTTTATAAAAAAAAAAAGACATGTGTAGTTCCTAAGAAAGAGAACCTTAGTGAACCTTGAGGTCTATCCAATGGATAGACATTGCTTTATCGCATCTGCTTTGTGTAAGCATTGGCATTTCATGTGCATAGTTGTAAGGCCTTGAGCCTAGGAGTTGAGCTTACACCTTGATGCGGGTGCGAATCTTACGGTGACGATCTTCAATGGTCTTTTTGGAGGTATCAGGGTTGGAAGGGCGACATGTGACCAGTTGGTGATTCTTCTGTGTCGTGGCGAATCCATGCAATACACTGATATCCTCTACTAGGTGCCGTACTTTTCATGTTTGGTCGAGAGTGTTACCGTAAAGCCAGATACGTGCACGTTACGAATGTTGTAGCATCTTGCTCATGGCTGGCAGAAACCGGAACATGTCCTCCCATTCACTCTCTCCGAATGTTTTGTTAGCTCCATGGAGTAGGGTCACAGTAGTACCCAGTGGCATTGGCATTGAGTCATGTACATTGCACTGCATTGCATGGCTATTGATGTTTACATTTACTGTTATATATCGCTGTTCTGTTTAAGAATGCATTATATTATACTGTTAACTGTTTAACATGATTTATATTGAGAGTTATAGTATGTTGTTTTACTGTTTAACATGTTGGGTACGATGTTACCTGGTGAGTCGTCCCGTTTTTACTACTGTTGTTTTGTTATGTTGATGAACGGGAATCTCACCCATATATATATGTTTTCTGCTGGTACTTGCTATTGCTGCTTGAACAGATGGACGCGACGATGGTTCGGTTCAGCAATCCCTTTGAGTTCGGAGGTGGACTCTTTTGCTGTTTTAGTTTTGTTGTCGGCCAGACTATGTCAGTTTTTGTAGTACCTTTTGGGAGCTACGACTCCTAGTACTTATTTTATTTCTTATGTCAGTTATGCATCAGACTTTTGTCTATATACAATATTGTTTCCGTTTCTGTTTTCTGTTTTCTATTTCTATATTTATAATACAGTATGTTCTTGAAATGCATGGTGAACCTAAGTTCACTTATTAGTATTATCTTTACTAATCCCATTACATCTTTATGAAAAGAAAAGAAAAAGAAAAAATCGTATTTTCCGCATTAATAAATATTTTCGGCCTTTTAAACGTTCAGGAATGTGACACTCGGGAAAGGGTGTTGCATTATTTGGTATCAGAGCTGGCCAAGTCTTTTTGGGGTTTGTAGGTTATGGTCTGTCTTGTTTGTGTTGTGTTTTCTTTGATTGTCTTTCTGTGTTATTGTTTCTGAGAGAAAACAATGTTGGAAAGGATGATGACTTCGGTCTATCCTTTTGTGTTGTTTGTTCTCTGTGTTGTGTTTCTGTAAGGAAGACAACAATTGTTTGTTATTCTCTGCCTTATTGTTTCTGAAGAGGAATGATATTGGGCAGGAGAGTAATGTTTTTGCTTTCTTGTAAGTTGTCGCTCGCCGAGTTCTTCAGAACGAGTGTTTCCCGACGGGTGCAAGACGAGTTGAAAGACATGGAGTTCCTGCAGCTACGTCAAGGAGGAATGTCTGTCAAAGAATATGCTGATCGTTTTGAGTCCCTCCTGAAGTCTTCGAGGTATTTCCATCTTCATCCCGATGAGGAGTGGAAGTGCACAAAGTTCAAAGAAGGTTTAAGGGAAGAGATTCGATGAGAGGTGCTACCTCTTGAGGTCAAAGAGTTCTCGGTTTTGGTAGATGAATGCTTCGTAATCGAAGATATGATGAAGACTTGTGGAGGAAGGCAACGTCACTCTGGACCGACTAGGTTCCATAAAGGCACCAATGGTCTTGATGATAGATCTCGATCAAAAGCTAGACATTCTGTCAACGATGTGCAAGCAGCGAAGCCTAAGGCAATGAGTAGAGTTTATACTGGGGATGATGCTGAGACTTCTCAAAAGGAAAATTTGATTCACGGTCAGATCGTCGTGGAAGGTAAAACCTTATCTGTATCTTTCCTTACCCTTAGATTTGGTAATTTTTGCACTTTCTGCAAAGCCTGTTATAACTGCGAAAGTTTGTTTGAACTGTTCTATTTCTGTAGAAGATAGAACGTTTTTGATTGATTTGATCTGTTTGCCTCTTTCGCAAATGGATTTGATCATAGGGATGAATTGGTTATCTTGTAACCATATCCCATTAGACGGTGCAAACAAAACCTTAGTTTTCCCTGATTCGGATAATTCTGGATTTGGACTGCCGACCAAGGAAACGTTTCTTTGAGAAGAGGAGCTCAACGATTACATGTTACTAACGAGTTTCCGGAAGTCTTTCCTGAAGACGTACCAGGTGTACCGCCAGTTCGAGACATCGAGTTGTGATCGATCTTGTGCCAGGAACAGGACCAACGTCTATGGCACCTTATCATATGGCACCTGCTGAGTTGGAAACCTTGAAGGAACAGTTGGTGGACTTACTGGGAAAACAGTTCATTAGACCCAGTGTGTCGCCGTAGGGAACGCCTGTGCTATTGGTGAGAAAGAAAGACGAAACATCTCGCTTATGTGTGGATTAGCGCCAGTTGAACAAAGTTACCATTAAGAACAAGTATCTTCTTCCGAGGATAAATGACTTGATGGATCAGTTGAGGAGAGCGACAATTTTCTCCGAGATTGATGTGCGATCGGGTTATCATCAGATTCATGTGAAGGTAGAGGATGTACCAAAGACAGCGTTTCGAACACGCTATGGGCACTACGAGTACCTTGTAATGCCGTTTGGTATGACGAATACTCCTCTATATTCATAGATTACCTGAATAGGATCTTTCGTCCATACCTAGATAAGTTTGTCGGTTGTCTTCATAGATGACATACTCATCTATTCGCGAAACCAGGAAGTACACGCTGAATAGCTTAGTGTGATTCTTCAGGTTCTGAAGGAGAAACAGCTGTATGCAAAGCTATCCAAGTGTGAGTTTTGGCTCGATGAAGTAAAGTTTTTGGGGTCACGTGATTTCAAAGGAAGGATAAAGTGTTTGAATGGATTGAAGCCTGTGAGGAAAGTTTGCAAGGATTAGAGAGAAGGTTGACTACTTCACCTGTGTTAGTGCTGCCTGATCTCAAGGGAACATTTGTGTTCACACTCCTACATCTTCCTCAGTGTATTAGACAATTGAGTGAATTGATAAAATGGTGTCCATTGGTCTGGACATTTTCGTATTATTTCACTGAAAGTTTCGTTATAACTATTTCTTGAGTTATAACATAAACAACTTCTTGATACTGGAAGTTTCTTGATGAAACTTAGTCTAATCACTTTTACTTTTGGTGAAGGTGATCTATTCTGATTTTTGCCAGACTGTATATCTTTTGATTCCCAAAGTTATTGGAAGGTCCTTATGAAAGAAGGAACTTTATTAGAGTCATGGATGTAAACATGTATTAGCTATGCATTTTTACACTCACGAACCTACTGAAAAATCTTTTTGCATACCGAATATTCCTGTATTCATTCCAGATTGGTAAAATTCTTCTGTATACTTTCTTCTGAGACCAAGACCAGGAAAAATTTCCTTTGTTGAAAATTTCTTTCCTTAGTCTTCAGCGACCGAGTAGGTTTATTTTTAAGTCACGGAATTTCGAGGACGAAATTCTTTTAAGAGGGGTAGGAATGTAACGACCCGATTTTCATGTTTTCTAATTCTCCAGTTATCGCGACCGTCCCGTCCGGGAGCCGCGAAGAAGATAAAGAGGAGTCGCCACCAATTTTATTTTTGTAAAAAATTGGAAAAACTATAAACTTAAGGAAACTGATCTTTTTTTAAAAGGATTGAGATCGAGATCGGGAGTCGGTTACGAGTAGGGAAGGTATTAGCACCCTACATCGCCCGTTCTAAGAACGGTACCTCAAGTTAATTGTGCATATTTTAATAACTTCAAAAATATTTGTTTTACCCAAAAAAGAATAAAGAGAAGAAAAACAACACAAAAATAGGAAATTTTAATTTTAGCTTGACAAAATGATTAATTTCGCTCCTACGTATTCCCTGGCGCGATGGGAAACTCAATGCCACGTAGTTCTAGTAGAAAATGTATTGTTGGTTGGTTGATTTTAATTTTTTTGAAAAGATTTTATTTTGAAAGATTTTATTTAGAGCATTTCAATTTATCAAGCCGTCAATGAATTAAAAAGAAAATGGGATCAACAAGCCGTCGTGGCTAAATGAATCCATTTTAATATTTCTTAACAAAAGGATATTTTTATATTCTTACGATATTTTTTTTATCATCTATTTATCTTATTATTCTGATATTCATTTTCTTGAATAAATTAAGAAGATATTTTCTTCTGTTTTTAGTTCTTAGCCTAAGTTAGTGAGTTGGACGCAAAGTAACAACCCACTAATAATCTAAGCCTAGTAAACAAATGTCCTAATGATTAAAGTAAGGGCAAAATTAACAATAGCAGCAACACCTTCTAGTTCTAGCGCTTACACTTACGAAGGGATGAAAGCAACAGTGGGCGAGAGACTAGGTTGAGGTACTTCAATGACACTAGGTGTATGGAATAAAGGTTGCCGAACTATAATGGTGATGCAGCCTCTTTGTCACGGTGGTGGCTGAGCTTGTGATGGCGGCACGGTAGTTCTGCTTCGGGGTGGAGCGCGAGGTGGCTCACAACGCGATTCTGTTTTGGTACAGATCTAGGCGGCAAAATGCAGCGGCTGACCGGTGAAGTGCGACACAGACTCGCTGTTCGTGGTGACTGGAGGACGATGCAATGGGGTGAAGTGGAGGAGATTGGTTCTGCTGGGTTGAGAAGAAGATGGAGTGAGGGAATAGAATATCAGATTGATGGGAGAGAGTGATGAGTGAAGAATTTTTCTGGTCCCCTTTCCGTGTAGAGTGTGCTCCAATTTATAGAAAAAATTAGTAACTGAAATTCCACTCACATACGAAAACCGTTATGAAGATAAGTGAACTCAAAAACCGCTACAAGGATAAGTGATAACTATATCTAAAGATAGAATGATAGCAACCACCTTTTGATTTTCATTTATTTTTATCTTTATCATTATCTTTTAACCAACTCAATTCTGTTTCCCTCCTTTTTATTTTTTATTTCTTTTTTATTTTTTTATTTTTTGAAAAAAGGTAATGAATATTTCTTCTAAAATTCAGGTCAAGATCCAATTCATTTTTTAGGTATTTTTTGGTATTTATTATTTTTATTTATTTTTTTATTAATTAGCCCGGACAAAAGTGGGTGTTCACAGCTGCCCCTCTTTACTTGTTTCTTATTAAATAATAGGTATAACCGTAGTTAACCTTTTTATCATTATAAGACACGAGTAAAGACATGAACGACGATTTTGTCTGGAAGAGAAATTTTTTAGACCAGGTGATGAAATGTCAAAGCTTACGGAGATACTATCTGCTGAAGCTTGAAAGGGAAGATAAAAGAAACTCACGGAGACACTATTTGCCGAAGTTTGAAAAGAAAAGAAGCTGCTGGAGACACTATCTGCCGGAGCTTGAAAGGAAAAGAAGCTTCCAGAGACACTATCTGTTGGGGCTTAAAAGGAAGGAAGCTTCCGCAGATACTATCTACCGGAGCTTTGAAAAGAAAGAAGCTTAAGGACACACTATCTGCCGGAGCTTGAAAGGAAAGAAGCTTCTGGAGACACTATCTGCCAAAGCTCGAAAAGAAAGAAAGCTTCCGAAGACACTATCTGCCGGAGCTTGAAAAGAGAAGAAGCTTCCGGAGACACCATCTGTCGGAGCTTAAAAGGAAAGAAGCTTCCGAAGATACTATCTGTCGGAGCTTTGAAAATAAAGAAGCTTCCGAAGACACTATCTGCCGGAGCTCGAAAAGAAAAGAAGCTTCCGGAGACACTGTCTGCGGGAACTTAACAAGAAAAGAAGCTTCCGGAGACACTATCTGCCGGAACTTGAAAATAAAATAAGCTTCTGGACACACTATCTGCCAGAGCTCGAAAAGAAAGAAAGCTTTCGGAGACACTATCTACCAGAGCTTGAAAAGAGAAGATGCTTCCTGAGACACTATCTATCGGAGCTTAAAAGAAAGAAAGCTTCCGGAGACACTATCTACCGGAGCTTGAAAGGAAAAGAAACTTCCGGAGACACTATCTATCGGAGCTTGAAAGGAAAGAAGCTTCTGGAGACACTATCTGCCAAAGCTCGAAAAGAAAGAAAAGCTTTTGAAGACACTATCTGCAGGAGCTTGGAAAGAGAAGAAGCTTCCAGAGACACCATCTGCCGGAGCTTAAAAGGAAAGAAGCTTCCGAAGACACTATCTGCCGAAGTTTTGAAAATAAAGAAGCTTTCGGAGACACTATCTGCCGGAGCTCGAAAAGAAAGAAAGCTTCCGAGGACGCTATCTGCCGGAGTTTTTTTGCAAAAAAAACACCACAATAAAGCTTATGAGGTCCTGTTCCTGCTAAAGTTTTCAAAAGTAATGGTATTGACCTTGTCAATGCATGAAATGATGAGATGGTGCATGATGCAAGAGATATCTTCTGTCAATGTGATTTATTTATTTTTCTTATTATCTTTTTTTATTCAAACCTTTCCATGGTCCTTGGCCCCCTTAAAGACTTTGATCACAACCAGATATGGACAAACTAGAACAAAAACTCGTTGACTGGATTTATCATTTGCTGGTTCAACTTATGCTTTTGCTGCCTTTGGGAAACATGTTCCCTTCATAATGATTATCCCAATGGGTGAGGGTGCTCGCTTGCTTTCTTTTCTTTTCTTTTCTTTTTTTTTTTTTTTTTAACATTGTCCCTTTGTCAAGAGATCAAGGTGTTTCCTATGACCCTTTTGAAAAAAAAAATCAAAGGAATTTTGAATGCTTATAAACAACAATGTACAAGTTTCACATTTCAATAAATATTTATCCTTTTGAATGCACATAGTTGGTGAATGAAAGCATAAGATAGGGTAAACAATAAAAGTGGAAGACATTGGCTTTATATTGGAAGTGAAAAGATATACAAGGTGAATATCAGAATGGGATTTAAGATTGTAATATTCACAAAGAAAGTGGTATTATGAAATCATATCTCTTCAAGTGACAATCTCAATAATGATTAATGCTAGCATCTCGCACTTAATCTTGAATCCCCATTAATCAGCTTCTAAGAAAGTGATTTGCCCCAGTCTTCACCTTTTAGGCTATGTACTGCCCCAGTTTATGCATATCTAGACCATTTATTGCTCCAATTTACCAGCTCGATGGTACTTTCCTTTATTGTATCACAACCTTTACTTTTGCCTAAACCGCCTTTTCAAGTTTTCAGCTTAGCAGGTTGCTCTATCTTTTGCCTAGACCACCTTCTCAGGTTTTCAGTCTAGCGATCCATTTTCTTTTTCCCTTTTTTTCTTTTTTTTTTTTGGAAGTACATTCAAGCATAATATTTTTTGACTGCATCAGAGTTTACAAGCAGTGGCAAATCTTCACCATCTATCCTTGTGAGAATTAGAGCTCCTCCAGAGAAAGCCTTTCTTACTACATAAGGTCCTTCATAATTCGGAGTCCATTTCCCTCGATGATCCTTTTGGATTGGTAGAATCTTTTTGAGCACTAAATCTCCTTCTCGGAATTGCCTGGGGCGCACCTTTTTCTTATATGCTTTCATCAACCTCTTCTGATAAAGTTGGCCGTGACATAGTGCAACTAATCTTTTCCCGTCAATGAGATTCAATTGGTCAAGTCGAGTTTGGACCCATTCAGCTTCTTCTAATTCTGCCTCCATAAGCACCCTTAAAGAAGGGATCTCTACCTCGATCGGGAGTACTGCTTCCATCCCATAAACCAGGGAATACGGAGTTGCCCCTGTTGAAGTGCGAATGGAAGTACGATAACCGTGCAAGGCAAAAGGTAACATCTCGTGCCAGTCTTTATATGTCACCACCATCTTTTGAACAATCTTCTTTATATTTTTATTGGTTGCTTCAACTGCCCCGTTCATCTTGGGACGATATGGAGAAGAATTGCGATGCTTTATTTTGAAACCTTCACACATCTCTTTCATCATCTTGTTATTCAGATTGGTTGCATTATCAGTGATGATTTCCTTTGGCAATCCGTATCGGCAAATCAGTTCCCTCTTGACAAATCTAATCACGACATTTCTGGTCACACTAGCATATGAAGCAGCTTCAACCCACTTTGTGAAATAATCAATTGCAACAAGAATGAAACGATGCCCGTTTGAAGCCTTTGGCTCGATCGGTCCAATGACATCCATTCCCCACATTGAAAACGGCCAGGGTGTTGACATGACATTCAAAGGTGTTGGAGGTGCATGAATCTGATCAGCGTACGTTTGACATTTATGACACTTTCTTGCATAGTTGAAGCAATCACCCTCCATTGTCAACCAATAATAACCAGCCCTCAAGATTTTTCTGGCCATTGCATGACCGCTTGCGTGAGTCCCAAAGGATCCTTCATGTACATCTTTGACAATTTGACTGGCCTCTTTTGCATCAACACATCTTAGAAGTACCATATCA
This sequence comes from Ammopiptanthus mongolicus, assembly GCA_039655645.1. Classification (NCBI taxonomy): domain Eukaryota; kingdom Viridiplantae; phylum Streptophyta; class Magnoliopsida; order Fabales; family Fabaceae; genus Ammopiptanthus; species Ammopiptanthus mongolicus. The sequence continues at coordinate 47,054,339 of CM077351.1, read as the reverse complement.
TGATTTCTTTTGTAGAGAACATCCCCGTCTAGAAAGAAACCCATTGCGAGTCTTCTTAAAGTTCTTTTGTCATTTTCTGAGGCCTCTGAGGGATATTCTCGAATTTCCAGAAAGCGCTTGATATCATGGTACCACGCATTCCCATCAAGTTCTTCTTCCACCACTTGACAGTATGCAGGATGGTCATGACTTTCCATTTTGATCAGTGGCAAATTTTTCTCATCGCCTATTTTGAACATTGAGGACAAGGTAGATAGCGCATCGGCTAACTGATTATCTTCTCGAGGAATATGATGAAAAGTGACTTTGTCTAACTGTTCAACCAAACCCTTGATGTAATCATAGTACGGGATTAATTTAGCATCCCGAGTCTCCCAATCTCTTCTGAACTGGTGTATGACCAAAGCAGAGTCCCCATATACTTCTAGTACCTTTGCCTTCGATTTTATTGCTGCTTGGATCCCTAAGGCACAAGCCTCGTATTCTGCCACATTATTTGTACAATCTAAACAGAGCCTTGCAATGATTGGAATAAAATTATTTTCTGGGGAAATCAAAATGGCTCCAATCCCATGCCCCAGTGCGTTAGAAGCTCCGTCAAACAACAAGATCCACTTTTATTTTTCTGATGTCTGCTCTTGTTCAAACAAAACCATTATATCCTCATCCTGGAAGTCACATTGCATTGACCCGTAGTCTTCTATGGGTTGAATGGCCAGATAGTCTGCAAGGGCACTGCCTTTTATTGCTTTCTGAGTGACATAGAGAATATCGTACTCTGATAACATGACTTGCCAGCGGGCTATCCTTCCAGTCAAAGCAGGTTCATCGAAGATGTACTTGATTGGATCCAATTTTGACACTAACCAGGTAGTGTAACTCAGCATATACTGCCTCAAACAACGGGTAGCCCATGCCAAGGCGCAACATGTACGTTCCAGCAACGAGTAATTGGCTTCACAACTAGTGAACTTCTTACTTAAATAGTAGATGGCATGCTCTTTCTTGCCCGATTCATCGTGTTGCCCCAGCACGCAACCCATAGATTCATCTAAGACAGTCAAATATAGCATGAGCGGTCTCCCAAATACAGGGGGTACCAAGACTGGAGGTTCTTGTAAGTACTGTTTGATCCTTTCAAATGCCTTTTGACAATCTTCATTCCATCTTACTGTCTGATTCTTGCGCAACAGTTTAAAGATTGGCTCATAAGTCGCGGTTAATTGGGAAATGAACCTAGCAATGTAGTTCAATCGCCCTAAAAACCCGCGAACTTCTTTCTCTGTTTGAGGTATTGGCATGTCAATGATGGCTCGAATTTTGTCAGGATCAACCTCTATTCCTTTCTGGCTAACTACGAGCCCCAAAAGCTTGCCCGATTTCACCCCGAAAGTGCATTTGGCGGGATTCAATCTGAGCTTAAACTTTCTCAGCCGTTCAAAAAGCTTCTGCAGGTTGTCTACATGGTCTTTTTCATATTTGGACTTTGCAATCATATCATCCACATAAACTTCTATTTCTTTATGCATCATATCGTGAAATAAAGTCACCATAGCTCGTTGATATGTTGCTCCTGCATTCTTTAGACCAAAGGGCATGACTTTGTAGCAAAATGTTCCCCAAAAAGTGACGAAGGCAGTCTTCTCCATATCTCCGGGAGCCATTCTGATTTGATTATATCCCGAATAACCATCCATGAAAGAGAACAATGCATGCCGAGCAGTATTATCAACCAGAACATCAATATGAGGTAAAGGGAAGTCATCCTTTGGGCTAGCTCTGTTCAAATCTCGATAGTCAACACACATTCGGACCTTTCCACCCTTCTTTGGAACTGGGACTATGTTGGCAACCCATTGAGGATATTTTGCCACTGCTAGGAAACCTGCGTCCAATTGCTTCTTGACTTCTTCTTTGATCTTTAAAGACATGTCTGCTTTCATTCTGCGTAGCTTCTGTTTTACCGGTGGACATTCGGGTTTTAAAGGCAGTTTATGTTCTACTATGCTAGGGTCCAACCCCGGCATGTCTTGATATGACCAAGCAAAAACATCTTTGTAATCGATTAATAGCTTGATCAGCCTGCTTCGCTCATTTTCATCCATGGAAAGCCCAATCTTGACTTCCTTTTTATCATCTTCAGTTCCCAGATTAATTACTTTTGTTGGCTCCTCATGGGGCCTGATTTCCCTGGCTTCTTGTTCTACTAATCTCATTAGTTCGGGGGGAATTTCCCTGTTCTTATCACTGTCCTCATCAGCATGATGAACTGGATAATTAAAATCATATGACGAGCCACTAGCACAGTCATTTTCAAGAGAGTCACTTTCAGATCTGCATTTGGTTATTATAAGGGGAAAATGAATGAATGAATAAAAGCCAAAGTAAAAAAAATGGAGACAAAGAGATAGAAAGACAAGTGGTAACTGAATGCATTTTATTGATGATTAATATTGAAATGGAAACAAAGTACGCCCATTATTAAAGATTTCCTAAAGCCTTGGGCAGAGCTAAAGGGAAAAGCATAACAAAAATTACTTTGATAAAAATCCTATGGTCCTAGGAAACTCGTGGATCTCCCAATTGTTGAGCTTTGTGTTAGGAGAGCACGGATACACCAGATTGATATTGTGATTAGGATAATCATCTTCGATGGCTGTCACTTGGTCTAGGAACACGAACCCGGCACTGCGAAAGCTCTGTCGTATGTCACAAATGGGAATCCTTTCAGACTCATATTCATGATTTCTCAACCGGGCCAATCTCTTTCTCCTTCTTTCTTCCATCACCCTCATTTTGTCTGCTCTGGTAGGTTTGTATCCCAATCCATATCGGTCCTTATTTTCAGTGAGTACCATGATGCGGGCTATACCCTGATTATTTTTTCCCAAACCTTTTCCAAGTTGGTATCCTCCTTCGAGCATAACCTTCACCATCATATTAGAAGCACTTGATGGACGAGCTTTCAGAAGCATGGTTCCCTCTTTTACATAGGTGACATTAGCAATCTCAAGTGATTGGAAGGCAGTCTCAAGAGCTTCTTCTGCTGCTTCGATGTAAGGGGTGGTGGCCGGTTTGCTCACCAGCATATCTTCTTCTCCAGAGACAATGACCATCTTACTATCCACAATGAACTTCACCTTTTGGTGCAGAGTAGAGGGTACTGCCCCAGAAGAATGAATCCATGGCCTCCCAAGAAGGCAACTGTAAGTTGGTGTGATGTCCATTACTTGGAAAAGAATCTGAAAAGTGCACGGACCAATCTGAATGGGCAGCTCAATTTCACCAATGACCTCTCTTCTTGTGCCGTCAAAAGCTCTTACTATCATTGCACTTGGCTTCATGTGGGTCCCATCAAAAGGCAGCTTAGATAGTGTTGATTTTGGCAACACATTTAGAGAAGACCCATTATCAATAAGCACTTTGGCCATAATGTGATCTCGACATTTCACCGAAATATGCAGTGCCTTGTTGTGCCCTAATCCTTCAGCGGGTATTTCATCATCAGTGAAAGTGACATAATTATCAGCAATAATGTTACTCACAATGCCATCAAATTTATCAAGTGTGATATCATGAGCAACATGAGCTTGGTTCAATACCTTCATTAACACTTTCCTGTGTGACTCAGAGTTTAGTAACAGAGATAACAGAGATATTCTAGCTGGAGTCCGATTCAACTGGTCCACTACCCGGTATTCACTCTGCTTAATGAACTTCAAGAATTCGCAAACCTCTTCATCAGACACTTCTTTCTTATAGTTACTTCCTTTAATATTTTCAACAGGAACTTCTTCTATTCTTCTTTTGCCCTTGTCAATCCTTTCATCTTTCTCTATTTGATCCTTTTGTAGCTTCTCTGGAATATAGACACGGCCACTTCGTGTCATTCCACCAACTCCTACAATATTGGTGACTACTGTGGTCTCATTAGAGGGCTTTGGCTGAGCTTGCACATCATATTTCCATGATACTGCTTTAGTGTATTTGTAAGGAAAAGGGCCTGGAATTTGGACGACGAGTGGAGTTGGCCTATTTAGAACTGGCGAAGGTGCCTTTTCATCATAATATATCACCATCGGTTTCAGAACCGCTTGCCCAACATTAGGTTGAGGGCCTACCGGGATGACCAAAGGATTTATTAGTATCTGCATTAGAGGGACCGCTCTTAAAATAGTTGGTTGAGGGCCCACTTGGATGATCAAAGGAATCATTGGCCTTGGCATAGAGGGAATTGCAGATTCGGCCATGTGTACACAATCGTCACGACGTTGGTATCCAATCAAGATTATCTTCTCATTTATCATCTATTGCACCATCTTCTTGAACTCTACACAGTCTTCAATTGAGTGTCCATTTTTTCCATGGAAGTCACACCTTGTTCCCCCGTGAACAACTTCTTTTTCCTTAATCGAGATCGGTATTAGCCCAAGTTTGCATATTTCCCTGAAAATAGCCTTCATAGGAGTCTTGACATTGACAATTTGGGTGATGAGAGTATGCTCCTCATTGCCTTCTATAGCATTAACTCCGGAACTTCCATGATTTGGTAATGGATTATGGCCTACATTAGGAGCATTCGTTTGGAAACTCAACCATCCTGCATTGACCAACTCTTGCACTTTAGCTTTCAAAGTCCTACAATTCTCTGTGGAATGACCAACTGCTCCCGAATGATAATCACATTTGGCTTTTGGGTCAAACCATTTTGGGTATGGGGGTCCATTTGTCTTGCATGAACCGGTGCTAGCATAGAACTCTTTAAAAGCTGGGTTAGCAGGTCAGTATAAGTCATAGGTATTAGGTCAATCTATATGGGCTTCTTTTCTAGGTCATAAGATGGCTTTTTATGGCTTGTAATTGGGTTTGGGTTTCGAGATTGAGCTGTCTGTGGTTGCATGGTGGGCAGAGTCTGATGTTGGGTAGAGTATGATGGTTGATAGGGTTGGAAGTTTGGGATTTGTGAAGTGGCAGCAATGTATGGATGGTTTGGTTGGTGATAGGGGAGCAATAGGTTATATGGGATGTAGGTAGTTTGTAAAGATGGTTGAGGGTTGACAGACATTTGGTTTGATACCCATTGATCAGGCTTCTTTTGTTCTGAGTTCACAGCATGCGATTCTCCTTCCTTTTTTTTTTTTGAAAAATGGGACCTTCTTTATTCCAGTCGTTCCTGTTGAACTTTCAATAATCTTACCACTTCTCATTCCGTTCTCAATCCTCTCTCCAATGGTGACCATATCAAAAAAGTTTAAGGATACACTTCCAATCATTCTATCATAGAATGGTGATTGGAGCGTGTCAATAAACATAGCAACAATTTCCTTTTCTGCCAAGGGGGGATCTACTTGAGCAGCCAATTCTCTCCATCATTGTGCATATTCTTTGAAAGTTTCTGTGTCTTTCTTCAGCATATTTTGTAACTACATTCTATCAGGAGCCATGTCAATGTTGTACTTATACTGCTTCAGGAATGCATAGGCTAGATCCTTGAAAGATCGGATACGAGTCCTTTCTAGATGCGTGTACCAGCTTGTAGCCCCGTATATTCTTTGAGGAATAGATTGTAGCCCATCGGGAGAAACAAAGTTATGTACCGCCTGGTTTCCCTGAGTACCTATGTGGACAGTATATGGCGGTAGAGTGTGCTGTTTAGCGACAGGTACCACTATTGGAGTGGTAGCATGAGGAAAGTTGGTGGTTTGTGCTTGAGGTTCTTCGCCAACATTGATGTGAGGGTTCTGATTTGAGTTATTGTCTTGCAAAACAGTGGCTACTGGTGGCACAAACCCTCGGGGAAGCCCATATGGGGCATTGTTCGGGTCAAATGCAGAGTGGGCTTGATTATTGGGATACATGGTGAGAGGCACCAGGATTCCTTGCTGATTGAAGCCCTGAAGAGGATTAGCCGGCTGTTCTTCGCTTGAGGCTGAAGGATTCTCATCTGTATTCTTGTCTTTTTGCATTGCTTGTAACATTTCCATCATCTTGGCCATCTGCTCTTTGAGTTGACTCACTTCATCCCTAATCTCTTGAGTTGTTTCTAGGTCAGCCATGATTCTAGCTTGTGATCGGGTCCGATAAGGGTGTAATGGTACTCGTTTCCCGGCTATATTGATTAATATTCCTGGTATAAAAATCATGCATGACAACTATTAATTACTTGAGGGTGTATTGTAGACTTGTGCGAATATTTTTATTAACTATTCCTAGAACGTCTCGCTCAAAGGTATTAGTTTTAATGGTGAATATTATACCCAGAACGTCTCATTCAAAGGTATAATGGCGAATATCAATTAATGGTGAGTATCAATTATTTCCAGAATGTCTCGTTCAAAGAAAATAATTTACGGAATGAAATAATTGGCGAATATTTCAAACAATGGTGTATATTACTTATTCTCAAAACGTCTCGTTTAAAAGGGGGAAAATTAATAGTGAGTATTAATTAGCGAGTATCAATCATTTATGGAATGTCTCATTCAAAGAAAATAATTTGCTAGTGAATATATTAATTATTTCCAGAACGTCTCGTTCAAAGAAAATCATTCAACGGTAAATATTTTTGATTAACCATTCCCAGAACGTCTCGTTCAAAAGTATTGAGTTGAGGAAGCGAATAATATGGGATCATCAGTGAGAAAATAGCCTTTCATTCATAACTGCTAAATACATCGCTTATTTGCTTCATAGAAACATAACCGAAACTCTACCGCTAATTGTAAAACTTTTATTTATTTTTAGGAGCCATGCCCTTGATTCTTCCTATCAAATTCTTGCAATATTCTATGCAGTCTTTGACTTCAGATGGTGTGTTGAGTGGATTCATCATTGCCTCTGCCTCCTTCAAGTGTCTTGAAACCTCTGCTATGGCAGTATTTGCTAACCATACTAGTTGTGAAAATTTCATTATCCATCCTTGAATATAATCTGCCTGTCCTTTCACATGTTCATTCAAGTCTTTTATTATGGCTTGCTCCCTTTTGATGGCGGCTCGATATCTATCAGGTATTTCTTCCATGCATTATTATTACATTGAGCAATCACATGGTCTACCTCCAACTTCTGGTCATCAGCTTGCTTTTGAGCATCCTTGCGAACCATCTCAGTCTTTGTTAGGAGTTCTCTGAGTTTTTCATTCTCAGCTCTGGCTTGGTCACGTTCTTGCCTTCGCATTGTCAATTCTTTATTAGCTCCTTTGAGACATCCTTTGGTCTTCATCATATACTCAGGTTCTGTTTTTATCCTTTTGTTGATCCTGTCGAGAGTGATGCTTTTTTCAATATTTTCTCCTTTTAGTGTCGTGCATATTTCAAGGGATTTTCTCAGCTCATTTTCTGTCCTTTCCTTCTCTTTTTCACATTTTGCTAATTTTGTCTTGATTTCCCTTAATTCTTCATTTTCAATCGTAAGAGGAGGTTCCTTGATTGAAGGAATTACTAGTTCGTTGAATGGTAACTTAATCTCTGATACTCTATCCTTGACCCATTGACGATAACTTTCTTGCGCAGCACAACTTCTGACTCTTACTCTTTTCCTTTTTTGACAATTTTGTCCCAAGAATTTCGCACCTTTTGGAGCAGTTCTATATTCTTCCCATCTTTGTAGTAGAAGACGAAAGGAGTTATCAAGGCCGCTTCGGGTGGCCCCACCATTGGGTAACCAAGCTGACGTTGTCCTAGTAATGGATTATAGTTGATGCAACCTCTTGTGCCCATGAGGGGTACATTTGGGAAATCCCCACACTGATACACTAGGACTTCTACATCTTCCCATTGTGGATACCATCTGACTTGATTTTCATTCAGTTGAGCCATGTAAATTGCCCACTCACGACCACTCTTAGTCTTCAATTGATACATTTTGAAGTCCGTGATAGGGCAATCTGTTTTATAACTTCTGCAGAAAACATGTGCCGTAAGCCAAACATATAACATTGGTAAACAACCAATGATTCTTTTACCATTTCTTTCATGACAAAAATCAAGGGTACAGTAAATATCTGCTAGAATGGCTGGAACAGGATTCCGATTGTTGAACTTGCGAGCAAGGAATACATCAATGGCAGCAAAGTCGACATGGTCTTCAAGGTTAGGGAAGAGGACAATGTCATAGATAGTAAAAGCAAGTACATCTATGAATGTGTCCCAATCCTCTATCTTTACCAGATGATGCATATGTTCTTCAAGGTATTTTCTTGAGAATCCTTTAGTCCCATTTTTGCATTCTTGCGCATTTTGTAGACTTTTTGGATGTATCTTCAATACATTTGCCACAGTTGGGATAGCCGGATACTGCTCGATGTAATGATATGGCTTCTTTCCTTCCAATGGCAAACCCAGAATTTGCCCAAACTCCTCTAAAGTGGGGGCTAATTGAAAGTCTTGAAATGTGAAACACCTCAATGGTGGGTCGTAATATTGGGCCAATGCAGTGATTGCCTCTACTTGCACCTCAACATCCAGTAAATTTGAAATCTTTCCATACTTCCTGGTGAGAGTGAGTCGTTGAGATATTGTCAGCATCCGACCCAGAGTTTTGAGGCTTGTGGTATCAAGTTTCTTGGCTTTCAAATGCAAAATTTTATTTATTACTGATGGCCTTGGCTCACTGTGATCAGATCCCATATTATCTCCCATTTCAAAAATATTCACCCTTGGTTTCCTATAACAAGAAGCATTATTAAATTACATGCATGATAAAAAGAAAATAATTATATGCATGATAAAAAAGAAAATAAAAGATAAGGAGAAAGTACGCCCCCCTCTGTGCCCTAAATCGGGTTACCTTATTAGATTCTATCCTAATGGTCTATGGAATGTTAATTCATGACCTCCCATTAGGGTGGCTCTACAAATCCAATAATTCTTTAGGCCTCTAGAGCTAAGATCCCAATTCATGATGTTGGCCACAACAGTAGGAGATCTACTAGGTGTGGGACATCATAAAAGGGTCACACTCTAGATGAGGTTTTCATGATACCCAAACAGGACGTACATCCAAAGTGGCTATCATTACACAACCTCTTTCTTAATCTTAGGGTTTACCAGGACCCGGGTATAGAGTCTCACTCATAAGTGTGTGTACAATGTGTAGGTGAGGTGTGTGGAGGTAGCATGCAAACCTGAAATCCTAAGACTACCCATATTTATCTGCAAAGGAGATCATACAAATACAAAAATGTCGTCTATCCTATAGTTAAATCAAAATTATAATTGTACAATATTTACAGAATAAATAAATAAAAGAGGGTAAAATAAATAAATGAAAGTTATTAAAAATTGCACAACTAACTATGATAGGCCTGACTCTCAAAATCCCCAGTGGAGTCGCCAGCTGTCGCGACCGTCCCGTCCGGGAGCCGCGAAGAAGATAAAGAGGAGTCGCCACCAATTTTATTTTTGTAAAAAATTGGAGAAAACTCTAAGCTTAAGGAAACTGATCTTTTTTTTTAAAAGGATTGAGATCGAGATCGGGAGTCGGTTACGAGTAGGGAAGGTATTAGCACCCTACATCGCCCGTTCTAAGAACGGTACCTCAAGTTAATTGTGCATATTTTAATAACTTCAAAAATATTTGTTTTACCCAAAAAAGAATAAAGAGAAGATAAACAACACAAAAATAGGAAAATTTAATTTTAGCTTGACGAAATGATTAATTTCGCTCCTACGTATTCCCTAGTGCGATGGGAAACTCGAAGCCACGTAGTTCTAGTAGAAAATGTATTGTTGGTTGGTTGATTTTAATTTTTTTGAAAAGATTTTATTTTGAAATTTTTTATTTAGAGCATTTCAATTTATCAAGCCGTCAATGAATTAAAAAGAAAATGGGATCAACAAGCCGTCGTGGCTAAATGAATCCCTTTTAATATTTCTTAACAAAAGGATATTTTTATATTCTTACGATATTTTTTTTATCATCTATTTATCCTATTATTCTGATATTCATTTTCTTGAATAAATTAAGAAGATATTTTCTTCTCTTTTTATTTCTTAGCCTAAGTTAGTGAGTTGGACGCAAAGTAACAACCCACTAATAATCTAAGCCTAGTAAACAAATGTCCTAATGATTAAAGTAAGGGCAAAATTAACAATAGCAGCAACACCTTCTACTTCTAGCGCTTACACTTACGAAGGGATGAAAGCAACAGTGGGCAAGAGACTAGGTTGAGGTACTTCAATGACACTAGGTGTATGGAATAAAGGTTGCCGAACTGTAATGGTGATGCAGCCTCTTTGTCACGGTGGTGGCTGAGCTTGTGATGGCGGCGCGGTAGTTCTGCTTCGGGGTGGAATGCGAGGTGGTTCACAACGCGATTCTGTTTTGGTACGGATCTGGGCGGCAAAGTGCAGCGGCTGATCGACGAAGTGCGACATAGACTCGCTGTTCGTGGTGACTGGAGGACGATGCGATGCGGTGAAGTGGAGGAGATTGGTTCTGCTGGGTTGAGAAGAAAATGGAGTGAGGGAATAGAATATCAGATTGATGGGAGAGAGTGATGAGTGAAGAATTTTTCTGGTCCCCTTTCCGTGTAGAGTGTGCTCCAATTTATAGAAAAAATTAGTAACTGAAATTCCACTCACATACGAAAACCGTTATGAAGATAAGTGAACTCAAAAACCGCTAAAAGGATAAGTGATAACTATATCTAAAGATAGAATGATAGCAACCACCTTTTGATTTTCATTTATTTTGTCTTTATCATTATCTTTTAACCAACTCAATTCTGTTTCCCTCCTTTTTATTTTTTTATTTCTTTTTTATTTTTTTATTTTTTGAAAAAAGGTAATGAATATTTCTTCTAAAATTCGGGTCAAGATCGAATTCATTTTTTAGGTATTTTTTGGTATTTATTATTTTTATTTATTTTTTTATTAATTAGCCCGGACAAAATTGGGTGTTCACACCAGTATTTTAACATTTGTATTTTATTGGAGGATTTAGAGAGTGAAATAAAATATTTCGAGAAGATAGGAATGTTCTATACAACCATAGGAAGCCATGGTTAAGTTTCGGGCGAAAGCTCAAACGGAGCCCGATCCGCGTTTTTCACGGATAGTAGCCTTTTTCTACTATCGAGACCTAATTTGGACTCGTGAATGAGACAATAAGTCTCAGGATTTTATTCTCTACATCTCCGTTAAAATTCGTCCTGACGTCCGAAAAATAATAATAATATATTATATTCGGTCGTATAATCGAACCAGGAGGTGTTTGGAGTCGTGAAGGGATTCAACGAGACCCGACAACGGATAAGCTCGATACCACATCATCCCAGGACACTTGGGAGAGTATGCCAGAGTCGTCATGACGATCGGGAAAATCTAGACGCGAAATGACCAAAATACCCCTAACCTTAGTCTTTTGCACTTTTACCATTTTACCATTTTGGCAAATGACCTTTTTGCCCTTAAGTGACTTGTTTTAAAGGCTGAACTCAGCCCTCACACCCTCTCATTCACGAAGCCCAGCCCCTCTTGAAGAGCCAAGAACTCCATCTTCAACTTTAGAGAGAAAACACCATTGTTGTTCTTGAGAAAAGCTTGGTTTTTTGTTGGAATCACTTGATTCCTTGAGCAATCTTCCTTCATTTTAAGGTAAGATCACTTCTATGATATCTTAGCTTCTTGAATATCTCTTTATTTCAAGATCAAGATCCATTTTCATGAAAATTATTTCTTAGATCCAAAACTTTGAAAATCCATAGGAAATTGTAGAAAAATCCTTTTGAGATAAGACCAATTTCTTTGAACTCACCTCATCATTCTCTACCTAAACCCAAGAGCTTATGATTCAACTCTCATCATAGCTCAAAAATCACAATATGGCCGAACCCTACAAGGTGATGATGAATAGTGTTTTTCATCAATTTTTGATTTCTAACACTTGATTTCATCCTTAGCTTTCCTATGCCTTTGAATCCATGAAATGGAAAACCAAAATCAATTCCTAGCTTTATTCTCTTTAGGGTGGCCGAAACCCTCTTTGTGAGAATTGTTGAGTTTGGTTTGATTGTTGTTTAATGTTTGATTGTTTGGTTGTTTGTAGTTGGTGACAATTATCAGAAGGTTCACAAACCGATCAACCGACTTTGATCCGGGAATATGCTCTTCAACGGGTATGGGGGGTGAACCTCATCACACCAAAATGGTGGTGGTGAAGATGGTTGTCTAAGTTTATGTGTGGGTGAAACCCTTTAGTTTGGGTTCACTTTTAATTGTTAAGTGTTGTTAAGTTCTCTTGAAGAACAAAGTTGTCTTGATGAGTTTATGCTTTAGTGTGTTGTAGTGTGCTCTAGCATATGTTGATCATGATGTGATTGAATCAAAATCATTTCCATGTATGTTGAAAAACCTACTTTGATCTAGTATGGACTTTTATGTTTGATTATGAGGCCATGATGTGTGATGGACTCTTATGTTTTGGTTATGATGTAATGATGTGTTTGTTGTTTATCATAATTGTGTAAGTTTTTTAAGCCATAACTTGGTTAGTTTGGTGAAGTAAATCTTCACATTGGTGCATAGTTGGCTTTTAGCCATAACCTTGAGAAAAGGAAGAGTATGAGTAGTTCTTGAACAATTAAGTTTTCAAGTAAGAAAAGTGTTTTAATAACTTATGTTTTTCAAAGAAAAACCCTAAGTGACTTTGATCCAAAGATCAAATGGAATTAAATCTCAAAGTGTTTTCACCAAAGTGAAACATGTTTTATGCCTTATCCTTAGTCCATCTAGTTAATCAAGTTACTCAAAATGAGACAAGAGGTGTTTTCATGAAGAGAATCAAAATGGTTCCATAAGGTTAATGTCTTGTTTTAAGGCAACTTTCGCTAAGCGAATTTACCTTCGCTAAGCGAAAACAGAGGAATTCTAAGTTAGGCATCACTGCCTCACTTTCAATAAGCGAATTGATATTCGCTAAGCAAATCCAGAGAATTACGCTACGCTAATGATGTTTCGCCGAGCGATCCAGAGGAGTTTCAAAAGAGGTGTAACCACCTCCAATTTCTCTAAGCGAATCCATATTCGCTAAGCGAAGATAACAAACTTCGCTACCCGAATTATGTTTCGCCGAGCGATGCAGAGGAGTTCCAAAGGAGGTATTACTGCCTCATTTTCGCTAAGCGAATGGAATTCCGCTAAGCGAATTTCACCTTTCAGAAAATGCTAGAAATGAAGTAAGTAGTTCAAATGTTTTTTTAAATCAAATGAGTTTTCAATTGAGAAGCTATTTTGGTTTACAAAGGAGTTTTTAACTCAACTCGTAAAGTTTTACGCATTAAAAACCTAAGTTAAGTAATTAACTTAGAGTTGAAGACAAGGGTTAATTAAGTATGGTATGTGGTGGAACAAGACCATGTACTATACCATTGATGACTTAGTACATCAATGACTTCATAAGACTTAAGTGAATCAACACTTGTTTCCTTAATTGAAAAACAAGGGATTAATATCTTAGAAAGGCTTAAAGACTTATCTAAGAGTATTCTCAATCCTTATTCATAATGCTTAGGACTTGAGACATAATTCATAAGACGTAAACACAAACATGAAATGTTTTGGTTTTTGAAACAGTAGTTCGATGACGGACTGGCAATTGGGATCCAGGTTAATCGTTCAATTGTTTCCGTCTTGTGATAACCGGAATGAGAGAGAGATCCTAAGATTGTGCAGTTATGGGACTGTATAGTGGAAGGAATCCTGAGGCTATGCAGGTATGGGACTGTATAGCTAAGGGAAGGCATATAAGAATTGATCGGTACTACCCATACCAACAAGATTTATCTTCTTTTCGGGAGCTTAGAACATAAGAACTTTATAGTTAAGCGTGCTTGACTTAGAGTTATTATGGGATGGGTGACCTTCTAGGAAGTTTCCTAGAAAGCGTGTGAGTGAGGACAAAACACGCTGAAAAGACTTGTGTTGGTTTGTGGGGACAGTCGACGATTCTAAAAGCAGTCTAGATCATTCCAAAGGAATCACGAGATATTTATCCGATGGATAAATGTTTTATCCGATGGATAAATGTTTTATAAAACAAAGACATGTGTAGTTCCTAAGAAAGAGAACCTTAGTGAACCTTGAGGTCCATCCAATGGATAGACATTGCTTTATCGCATCTGCTTTGTGTAAGCATTGGCATTTCATGTGCATAGTTGTAAGGCCTTGAGCCTAGGAGTTGAGCTTACACCTTGATGCGGGTGCGAATCTTACAGTGACGATCTTCAATGGTCTTTTTGGAAGGTATCAGGGTTGGAAGGGCTGACATGTGACCAGTTGGTGATTCTTCTGTGTCGTGGCGAATCCATGCAATATACTGATATCCTTTACTAGGTGCCGTACTTTTCATGTTTGGTCGAGAGTGTTACCGTAAAGCCAGATATGTGCACATTACGAATGTTGTAGCATCTTGCTCATGGCTGGCAGAAACCGGAACATGTCCTCCCATTCACTCTCTCTGAATGTTTTGTTAGCTTCATGGAGTAGGGTCACAGTAGTACCCAGTGGCATTGGCATTGAGTCATGTACATTGCACTGCATTGCATGGCTATTGATGTTTACATTTACTGTTATATATCGCTGTTCTGTTTAAGAATGCATTATATTATACTGTTAACTGTTTAACATGATTTATATTGAGAGTTATAGTATGCTGTTTAACTGTTTAACATGTTGGGTACGCTGTTACCTGGTGAGTCGTCCCGTTTTTACTACTGCTGTTTTATTGTGTTGATGAATGGGAATCTCACCCATATCTATATGTTTTCTGCTGGTACTTGTTGTTGCTGCTTGAACAGATGGACGCGACGATGGTTCGGTTTAGCAATCCCTTTGAGTTCGGAGGTGGACTCTTTTGCTGTTTTAGTTTTGTTGTCGGCCAGACTATGTCAGTTTTTGTAGTACCTTTTGGGAGCTACGACTCCTAGTACTTATTTTATTTCTTATGTCAGTTATGCATTAGACTTTTGTCTATATACAATATTGTTTCCGTTTCTGTTTTCTATTTTCTATTTCTATATTTATAATACAGTATGTTCTTGAAATGCATGGTGAACCTAAATTCACTTATTAGTATTACCTTTACTAATCCCATTACATCTTTATGAAAAGAAAAGAAAAAGAAAAAATCGTATTTTCCGCATTAATAAATATATTCGGCCTTATAAACGTTCGGGAATGTGACACTCGGGAAAGGGTGTTGCATAGGTGACCAAGAACTAAATTCGAGGTCGAATTTACTCCAAGAAGGAGGGGATGATGAGACCCCTCATGACAACACTCACCAAGCATCACCTAAAGAGGAAGAAGAGGACTCAAGCTTAAGGAACATAGTTGGGCCTATGACAAGGTCAAGATTGAAGAAGGCCCAAAGTGCACTTGAAGTGAAAGTAGTCAACCTCATGGACATGAAGATCAACCTAGAGGAAGAACCAAGAATGGTGAACCTCTAACAACTTAAGGTCACGGCTACATAAGATAGTTTAGGAAACCATGTAATAAAAGTAGGACTTTTAGTACTTTGACTTTTCTAGTTTGACTTTTGCATCATGGACTTGTAAATGGGCCAAGATGAAGTCATCAAGGCCCATCCAAAGAGTAGAGAGGCACGCATAAGCCTTGGCTAGGAGCATTAGGCGCGCATGTGAGGGAGTGAAAGGGAGGTCATATAAATACCTCTTTGTACTCATTTTGAATCATAATTGAAAGTTTAGAATTTTTCTCACATTGAGAATTTAGAGAGAGTTGAGAGAGAGAGTCTCCTCTTGAAGATTCTAGAGTAGAACCTTATGATTCTCATCAAGAGCTTCTTACTCTTGTGGCGGATCTTCCTTGAGCTTATCACTCCATCTAATCCTTGGAGTTGTGGCGCTTTCTTCCATTTCCCTTCCCCTTCATCTTTTCCCTTTCTTTTTGAATTCTTGTTGCCTCACGCCTAAAGCCTTAGGATTATCTTAGGATTTACGCATTTAGCTTTATGTTGCGTAGGAATTGTGGATCCATGATTCATGTGATTTGATGATCAAGCTTTGGCTTGAGGTGGAGCTAGTTCTCTAAATTTTCCTCAAGATCATAAAAAATGAACAAGTTTGGATTTCCCTCCAATATTTAGTTTGAATTTTTCATTTCAATTTCGGATCAATTCTCCTAGAACGATCCTACATTCAATAGATCCATCTTGGATCATAACAGATTCACTTCCAATGGACAACTACCAGTCCACTTGGAACAAAAGTGATTTCCAACAAAGAAGATTTATCCTGACCTCATCATGGGTAAAGCCTTCAAATGGTGTCATTACAATGTGAATCACCATGTCATTCCACCCCCATGAGCAAAAGAGCGGTTGGAAGACAATTGAGCAGAAGAGATCAAGATCCTTTGGACGGCCAAAGTTCATCTTAGATCGTGATGTCAAGTTTATCTCGAGTCATCCTTCAGCTTGGAAAGAGTATTCCGATGTCCGAGATTTCTTGCCATATCTTGCCAACAAGAAAGAGCATGAGATGTCTAGAGAAGAGAAGATTGCTCACAATCTTCCAAAGGACTTTTGGAAGAGGTCTGCTACTACTAGACTGGGAGTAGTTCCTCTATGTCTCTGTCCTCGTATCTCGATGTTGGATATGAACAAAGACAAGCATAGACGAAAAAGACTGAACAAAGATGCAAGGCCATTTGCTATCTCTTTTGATCCACAGTTATGGCAAAGGTGTCGAATGGACTTAGCTGTTTATGCATCACTTCTGATGCAACAATCATGGGAGTTTGGAGAAAATGACGCAAGGATCTTCTGGGAAACGCATATCCGGAAGTGTACTGTTGAAGCTTCTTCATCTGGTGTTGCGTTCAAAACACACTTAAGGGCAGTGTACCCTGTCGCAAAATTAATATAGGACAGAAGTCCAAATATCGTACCCAAGAGATTAATTTTGATAACTAAGTGATAAAGCAAGTACTAAAATAGAGAAATTATTTCACAGGTCTCTCTCTCAGGTAATCGTAGTAAAGTTAGTATGCATAATTCCATTGAAGAATTTGTCATTCTCAAGAACTTCAAGGTCCTTGTTCACCCTTCATCTGCTCATGTGATCAATGAAATTGTTTGGAAGCCTCCTCTTTGTAGCATGGTGAAGTGTAATACCGATGGTGCAGCTCTTGGTTGCCCTGGTTTGGCTGCTTGTGGTGGTATTTTTAGGGACTCCAAGGCTGCCTTCATAGGCTGCTTTGCTCAGAACTTGGGAATTAACACAGCTTTCCACGTTGAGCTCATTGGAGTCATGATTGCTATTGAGCAAGCCTTTATGAGAGGTTGGTTCACTTTTTGGCTTGAGTGTGATTCTGCTCTTGCCATTGCTGCCTTTTCTGATGTTGAGATGGTTCCTTGAAGACTTCGAAATAGATGGATCAATTGCATGGATTTTACTAAGAGAATGAGATTTATTTCTTCTCATATTTATCGGGAGGGAAATACTTGTGCTGATAAGCTTGCCTCTTATGGTTTGAGTGTTCAAGGCTTTGTTTGGATGGAGATACTTCCTAATGATCTTAAGGATGATTTCTTTAGAAATAGGAATAGTTTACCTTCTTATCGCTTCAAACAATTCCTTCATGGGTTTGGTTTATGCCCCCCATTTTTCTTTGTATTTTTTTTTGTTTTATTAATAAGATAGCCAATAGGAGTACTCTTTTCCCTTATTGGTGTTTTTTTCCCTTAGAAGGGTTTTGCACCATAAGGTTTTAACGAGTCTCCTATTGTTTGTTTAAAAAAAAAGTACTAAAATAGAGAAATCCTTATGCTATTCAGACTGATAAAGAGTTCAAAAGAAATAAATAATAGTGAAGCAATAGTAAAAGATGCTAAAAGAAGTTGAAAAGAGAGTTTAGAAATCAAGAGTAAAAAGCCTAGAGCCGTGGTTTCACTTGTGCTTTTGATACCCCCAAATCTTAATTTTATTCAATTTCGCAGTTGCTTTTCGAATATCAAACCCTCTAAAAAACTATTAATTGTTTGTTAGGCAACTAATATTCTTTTCCCCAAATGAACCCAATGGTTGTCAAGCAAAAAGTTTAAATGAATAGAAAGAATAAAGCACAAAGAGGTTGAATGATTGAAAGGAGTGAATCACATTTTCTCAAATCTAGATGTTAAACCTCGGTTATCCTATAGATCTACCAATTTAATTAGGCTTGATAGCCAAAATATCAATCAATTGATTAAGAGCATACAAAGGGTGCGCAATCCTACTATAGGATGGAGAACAACAGAATAACACTATTCAAATTGCAACCTTGAAACCAAATAGAATTGAATTAAAGCTAAGACAGAGCGAAAAGGGTTTCTACTAACACAAAATCCATCACAACTCTAGTGGTGAATTTAGCTACTCATAGTAATAGAGAAATCCAAGTTCAACAAAGGGAAATGCATCCTGAAGAATTGAAGAGGAAGAAGTGGTCTCCAGCTTAACCTCCAGGTGCCAAATCCTACTCTAGAAATCAAAACTATAAACTAAAAGACTAAAACAAGAGTATAGTACTCAAAGAAAATAAAGAGATGAAAGAGAGTTCAAATATGAAAAGATATCTCTAAAGTGGAACAGAGGGCCTCTATTTATAACAAAATATATGAACAGGGCCTTGAATTAGGTCTTCTGCACCATCATCATAGGCGTGCCAATCAGGTGGCACGGGCGAGCTCTTCACTCAGCACGGGCATGCTCTTCAGGATGTCAGGCCGTGCTCAAATCTGTCAGAGAGTACCAACTTCGTAGAACAACGTTCTAGTGCACAGGCTATAGCACGGGCGTGCTCTTCATATGGCACAGTCGTGCTCTTCGCGATTGAGACCGTGCTAGCTTTTGTCAAGCCTTGCATCTCTGAGTCAGACCTTGCTTCCTCTGGCACAGGCGTGCTCTCGCATGGCACGACCGTGCTGAGTCTCCAGAGGTTAGCTTTAAGCATTTTCGTAAGGCTTTGTTTGGATGGATGGCTTTGGAGGGTTGGCACGATCGTTCTACTCCCAGAACTTCAATATTCTTCCCAATTAAGCTCTAAAAACCTTCACTTTTCCTCAAAAGTTCATCAAGCTGCCTTTGAACGTCAATTCTGTCAAAATGTAAGTAAAATAATATTTATCTTTAAATGCATCGAAATTCGACCCAAATACCCCCTATAAAATGCACAAAATTGAGGTTCATCAAACTTCTCAGACTTAAACATTGTTTGTCCTCAAGCAATTATCTGGCTTAAAATAATGTTTAAAAGAAGCTTCAGATTTACATTAAGGGAATCCAAAACAAACAAAGTTTTCAAAATTGCGAAGATAGTCAAACAAGTATAATTCTCAAAGAAAGTCAAGAGATTACCCAATTGGAACTTTTAAATTCCTTGAAATCAAACTTTTAAAAGACCAAAGGTTGCTCTACTCACAACTCTCAGTGTATTCGGCCAAGATATAAAAGCACTGAAGATTCTCAAATAAATACATTATCATAGGCTTCTCCATTGACCAAATCTCCACAATATGATCTACAAGCATGCAAAAGAAGGAAATGGTCTTTCAAGGGTTGTAACGGGGCCAAGGCATTAATGTCAGGTGCGATAGAGAAAGAAATGGATATTCAAAGGGCTAAACCAAGAAAGTAAAGTAATAATCTCTTGAAGCATAAAAGAACATAAAGTGCATTGGCACCTTTTTCAAAATATTCAAGGATCTACTACTTTTCTTCAACCTTTCCCAAAATATTCAAGGATCTATGAATCTCGGCATGTGGGTCCTGGCCCTGATGCTGATCCTCCTGATCCGGGCTCTGGGTATGAGTCTGCAACGGCCTCAATTCCAGCTAATCTCAGCTCTCCATGGGGCCTACTTGTCAAAATGCTCATCGATAGCAGCATCCTCTCGTCAATCACAGACATCGGGCTCAGCTGCTGGGCTCGTGGATGTAGTTGTTGCATGTTATGAGCTAGCTGGGATAAGAATGAACCGACGAGGATGAAGCCCTTCTGCTTCGATCTCGGGCTGTCCTTCAGATGGAGGCATGTCTGAATCAAGATGTAGCCGGCGTTTAGCGGCTGGGCTTGAACCATGCACCATAGAATAAACAAGTCCAAACGAGAGACCCAGCCAGCAGTAGAGTAATGATTGGTGATAGAAAGAGTCAGCCATCTGTGCGTTACTTGGAGTGGGATCTTGGCAAATGCAGAGGACTTCGCCAAGCGAGGAGTTCTGTCCCCGATGATCTCAGCCCAAAAAGCCCCATCAGAAAAATCAACTGGCATCTCCAACAAAGCTGTCTGGTACCTCTCTGAGCGGACTGACTTCGCTGTCTCAAACCCTAGGCAGGCATTGAAGTCCGCCAATGACATCCGCCAGATGCGGCCGTTCAGCTGAAATGACACCCTGGGCTCCTCTCCCGCAATATCGAAATCAAAATAGCGGCAAGTGGAGAGGAACTCTAAGGTGGGCTCCCGGTATGCTGGGCATCTAATAGCAACTACCCGCTCCCATCCGACGTTCCAAAGCAAGTGGATGGACCGAGTAGCGAGTCTGTATGTGGTCAGAATATCCATGTCTAGGTATTTCTGGGCCAGAATCTCATAGGAACCTGCTGAAAGAATCTGGTCTAATGGCTGGCATCAGTAAAAGTCAGCAGCTCGTTTCCAATAGGCCGAGAAGAACTGCCATGCTTTGTACGGCTTTGTTTAGGTGCCATAGTTGTGATAAGTCAAAAATCAATCTTTAGTGTCAATAATCATAATAATAGGCAAAACATAAGCATTGATCATAATTAACATAGGCATAGGACATATGGATTGAATTCCCAGTTAAAAACAATTCAGTTGAGCATTCTGGGTTTGGCATTGCCATGCTCACATGTGGCACGGCCGTGTTGAAATCATTTCCCAGAAATTATAGGGGCACATCAATGCTAATAGGGCGCACGACTGTGCTGAGTGTAAAATTCAAATTTCAGCATATATGAACATTACAGCCTGTTCTTGAAACAGCACAGCCGTGCTAGTGCTCGTGCTAATGCAGAATTCCAGAAATATGAGCAGCACGGCCTGTTCTTGGAACATCACGACCGTGCTCTTGCCCGAGCCACACGCAGAATGCATAAAAACTTAGAAATCACAGCCTAAACATTTAGAGACTCAAAATCAACACTAAACTAATAGTCCTAAACATCAATCATTACGAAAAACTAGTAAAACAAAAACAAATCCAAAGAAAAACAAAAACAAAAAATGGATAGAATAACCCAAACTAATCCTAACCTAAAACCGAACCAATTAAAGAGAAAAGAAGTGAGATTTTTACCTTGGAGGAGTGAATAAACGGGGAAGAAGGCTGAGATTTTGAAGATTATGCACAGTTGGGGGAACACAGGGTGGGCAAGAGCAATGCTCTGCCCGTGCGCTGCTCCCCCCTTTTATTCTGAACTGTCGCGCAAGTGGCACGGCCGTGCCAACAGGGAGCACGGCTGTGCTCTCCTTATTTTTCCAGATATTAAATTTAGATCAAAAACAGGGAATACTTCTTAAAATTTTGCAAACCTTCCCACACTTATTTCTCTCTCCATATTTTTTTTTAATTTTTCAGAATAAAAAGAAAAAAAAAATAAAATACATGTTGCCTCCTGTGCAAAGCCTGACAACCTGTTTAGAGCACTGATCATTGTGGTCTTGGGGAGACCTTGAAGACACTTCTTCACCCTTGTGCCATAAGGTTAAGGTGCCTTGTTTGACATATATTTTAGCATCACTTGTGGCTAGGAAAGGTTGTCCCAAGATGATAGGGACCGCCTCATCCTCCTTCATGTCCAAAATCACAAAGTCCGCTGGGTATGTGAATCTCCCCACCCTTACTAGCATGTCTTCTATTGTTCCTCAAGGGTGGGTAATGGATCTGTCAGGTAACTGCAATGAGACTTTGGTGCTCTGAGGTTCCTGTAAACCAAGCCTTTTTGACACAGAATAAGGCATGAGATTTATACTGGCACCTAAATCACATAATCCTTTATCAAAATGAAAATTCTCAATGGAACAGGGAACAATAAAACTCCCTGGGTCTTTTATTTTACGAGGTAATTTATTCAAAATAACAGTAGAGCATTCCTCATTAACTTGCACTACCCCATATTCCTTTAAGAGTTGTTCATCCTCATCATGGGGTGGCTTAACATACAATTTCATAGGAGTTCTCAATAATTCATCAGTTTGCATGCTATCATTTCCAATTAGAAGAGTTGGAAACTAGTGACTGTTACCTGATTCTGCTTATTGGGCATGTGACACGGCCGTGCCAGAACTGTTGCATGGTCGTGCTCTTCTTCAGACTTGTCTTCTTCAACACTGTTTTCTACCATGGAAGTAGAGTTTTCTTTTTCTTTTTCTGCTTGCTGAAGATAAATTGCATTGACGTGCTCCTTCGGGTTTCGCTCAGTCTGGGCAGGCAATGTTTTTGGTGGTCTTTTAGAGAGCAACGTGGTAAGAGCAGATGCAACACCCTTTCCCGAGTGTCACATTCCCGAACGTTTATAAGGCCGAAAATATTTATTAATGCGGAAAATACGGTTTTCTTTTCTTTTTTCTTTTCACAAGATGTAATGGGATTAGTAAAGGTAAATAATACTAATAAACGAACTTAGGTTCGCCATGCATTTCTAGAATATACTGTATAATAAACACAGAACAGAAACAGAAATAACATTACTATACACAGACATAAGTCTAATGTATGACTGACATAAGAAATACAATAAGTACTAGGAGTCGTAGCTCCTAAAACGTACTACAAAAAAAAAACTGACATAGTCTGGCCGACAACAAAACTAAAACAGCAAAAAGAGTCCGCCTTCAGGCTCAAGGAGACTACTAAACTGAACCATCATCACGTCCATCTGTTCAAGTAGCAACAGCAAGTACTAACAGAAAACATACAGATATGGGTGAGATTCACGTTCATCAACACAGCAAAACAGCAATAGTAAAAACGGGATGACTCACCGGGTAACAGTGTACCCAACATGCTTACAAGAATTCTCAATATCAAACATATTAAGCAGTTGATAGCATAATATCATGTTAAGCAGTTAACAGTATAATATAAGACATTCTTAAACAATACAGCGATGTATAACAGTAAATATAAACGTCAACAGCCATGCAATGCAGTGCAATGTATATGACTTAATGCCAATGCCACTGGGTACTACTCTGACCCCTACTCCATGGAGCTAACAAAACGTCGGAGAGAGTGAATGGGAGGACAAGTTCCGGTTTCTGCCAGCCATGAGCAAGATGCTACAACATTCGTAACGTGCACGTATCTGGCTTTACGGAAACACTCTCGACCAAACATGAAAAGTACGGCATCTAGTAGAGGATATCAATGTATTTCACGGATTCGCCACGACACAGAAGAGCTACCAACTGGTCACATGTAAGCCCTTCCAACCCTGATACCTCCAAAAAGACCATTGAAGATCGTCACCGTAAGATTCGCACCCGCATCAAGGTGTAAGCTCAACTCCTAGGCTCTAGGCCTTACAACTATGCAAATGAAATGCCAATGCTTACACAAAGCCGATGCGATCAAGCAATGTCTACCCCCCCGGGTAAACCTCGAGTTCCACTAAGGTTCTCTTCCTTAGGAACTATACGTGTCTTTTGAAAAACAAAACCTTTATCCACCGAATAAATCTCGTGATCCCTCTGGGATCGAGTCATCACAAGACTGAAACAATTGAACGACTGATCGGGGTCCGAATCACCGGTCCGTCATCGAACTACTGTTTCAAAACCCAAAACATTTCATGTTTGTGTTTATGTCTTATGAAGTCATTGATGTACTAAGTCATCAATGGTATAGTTTATGGTCTTGTTCCACCACATACCATACTTAATTATCCATTGTCTTCAACTCTAAGTCAATTACTTAACTTAGGTTTTTAATGCGTAAAACTTTACGAGTTGAGTTAAAAACTCCTTTGTAAACCAAAACAACTTCTCAATTGAAAACTCAATTGATTTGAAACAACTTTTGAACCACTTACTCTATTTCTAGCACTTACTGAAAACAGGAAATTCGCTTAGCGGAGTTAAATTCGCTTAGCGAAAATGAGGCAGTAATACCTCTTTGAAAACTCCTCTGTATCGCTGGGCGAGAAATGGTTCACTCAGCGAAATTCGCTTCATTCGCTTAGCGAAGATTATTTCGCTTAGCGAAAAGGAGGCAGTGATGCCTAACTTGTATTTTCTCTGTTTTCGCCCAACGAAATTGGATTCGCTTGGCGAAAATTGCCTTGAAACAAGACATTAACCTTGTTAAGGAAAAGCCTTATGGAACTATATTGATTCTCATGAAACTTTTCATTAATCCACTTTTAAGTTACTTGATTAACTAGATGAACTAAGGATAAGGTATAAAACATGTCTCACTTTGGTGAAAACACTTTGAGATTGAAACTTTGTTTGATCTTTGGATCAAAATCATTTATGGTTTTTGTTTAAGGCATAAGCCACTAAAAACATTTTTCTTGCATCAAAACTTGAATTATTCAAGAACTACACATTACCCTCCTTTTCTCAAGGTCATGGCTAAAAGCCAACTAGGAACCAATGTGAAGTTTTACTTCATCAACTAATCAAATTATGGCTCACAAAACTTACACAATTATGATCAACAATAACATACAACATTGCATCATAATTAAGCACCTAAGCACAAAAGTCCATACTTGATCTAGTAATCAAGGTAGGTTTTTCATCATGCAAGAAATCATTTTCTCACCTAGACAACATCATCATAAAACACATGATAAGGCATACAATCATAACTACAAATATCACACATTGTTCTCCAAGAGGACTTAACACAACTTAACCGTTAAAAGTGAACCCAAACTAAAGGGTTTCACCCACACATAACTTAAACAACCATCTTCACTACCACCATCTTGGTGTGAATGAGGTTCACCCCCATACCTGTTGATGAGCAGATTCCCGGATCAAAGTCGGCCGATCGGTTTGTGAACCTCCTGACAATCGTCAACAACAACAACAACACAACAATCAAACATTAAACAACAATCAAACATTAAACAACAATCAAAGCCAATCTCAACAATCCTAACAAAGAGGATTTCGGCCACCCTAGGTTAAAAAGGTTAGGAATTGGTTTTGGTTTTCCATTTCATGGATTCAAAGGCATTAGGAAAGCTAAGGATGAAATTAAGTGTTAGAAATCAAAAAATTGATGAAAACACTATTCATCATCATCAAATAGGGTTCGGCCAAAAAGGGATTTTGGGCTATGATGGGAGTTGAATCATAAGCTCTTGGGTTTAGGTAGAGAATGATGATGTGAGTTCAAAGAACTTGGACTTACCTCAAAAGGATTTTTCTACAATTTCCTATGGATTTTCAAAGTTTTGGATCTAAGAATTTCTTTTCATGAAAATGAAGATTGATATTGAAATAAAGAAAGATTCAAGAAACTAAGAGATCATAGAAGTGATCTTACCTTGAAATGAAGGAAGATTGCTCAAGGAATCAAGTGATTCCAACAAGTGATTCAAGCTTTTCAAGGATGAAAATGGAGTTTTCTCTCAAGAACAACTATGGAGCTCTAAAGGGAAGGGGGCTGTGCGAAAATGAGGGAGTGAGGGGCTGAGTTCAGCCTCTTAAAAGCTCACTTAAGGGTAAAAAGGTCATTTGCCAAAAGGGTAAAATGGTAAAAGTGTAAGAGACTAAAGTTCGGGGCATTTTGGTCATTTTGCGTCCAGATATTTCCGAACGTCATGACGACTCTGGCATACTCTCCCAAGTGTCCTGGGATGATGTGATATCAAGATTATCTATTGGCGAGTCCCGGTAAATCCATATGTGGCTCCGTTCGTCACCCGATTGAGGATTCCGCTCGAACGAAGGTCAGGAAGTGATTTTTCTGAAGTTTTTGTGAAATTTAACCAAAACGTAGAGAATCGAATTCTAAGACTTATTGTCTCGTTCACGGGTCCATCTGAGGTCTTCTGAGCAGTAAAATCATACTGTCAGTGTAAAAACGCAGACCGGATTCCGTTTGAGTTTTCGACTCAAAACTTAATCGTAGCTCCCTACGATATCGTCGAGCATGACTACGGTCTCGGAATATTTTATTTCTATTCCTAAGACCTCGAATAAAATAAAGACATTAAAATACTGAAGAATTAGAAAACGTGAAAATCGGGGCGTTACAGCAGATATTTGTGTCTGGATGGCTTGAAACTTGCTATCAATCTCTTTCATGTACTCCGCCGGCAATTCATGAGGTTCGGGCATCCTATTCTCTGGTTTTGAACCTTGGTTCTCCAAGTGGGGTGGTCTATAGGCTTTAGAATTTGAACTTTGACCGTTTTGTTGACCTCCCCAAGAGTAATTCGGATGGCCCCTCCAACCAAGATTATAAGAATTATTTTGATTGTGATTGGCATTACTCATGAATTTGACCTCCTCAACTGGTGGAACAAAAGAATTTCCCAGTTGGTAATCCTTGCTCTCATGACCTGTCAAACCGCAATGGTTGCATGGGAATGGAGATACTGGTGCATTGGATTGTGTCATTATATCTGCTTGGGCTTGCATCAGTGTTTCCATCTGCTTTGTTAGAGCGTCCATCTTGGTTTCCATCGCCTTTTACCTCATATACACTGATTGGCTTCTTGATTGGTTGTCATCTCCTGGATTAAGGCTTGAGCTTCTTCAGGTGCCTTCTTCAGAATTGATCCTCCACAAGCAGCGTCTATACTGTACCTGTTTTGTTGTGAAAGTCCATTATAGAACATTTGCACCAGAATGGGGACCGTGAAACCATGGTATGGACACCTCCGGATAGAATCCTGATATTGCTCCCATGCCTCATAGAGAGATTCCTGGTCATATTGCACAAAGTTCGAAATATCAGCTCGAAATTTAGCAGATTTAGAAGGTGGAAAGTACCTAGCCAAAAATTGGCGTGCTAATTGGTCCCAAGTAGTGATAGAACCAGGTGGCAAAGAGGAAAGCCATTGATTTGCTTTGTTGAATAATGAGAATGGGAATAATCTAAGTCTAATTGCATCTGTTGAAGCTCCATTGTACTTGATAAGATCTGTGATCCTAAGGAACTTCTTCATATGGCAGTTGGGGTCCTCAGTTGGCAACCCCCCCCCAAATAATCCAGAGTTTTGGATCATAGAGACCAAAGCAGGCTTGATCTCGAAGTTGTTGGCATCCACCGCAGGGTTGGTGATGCTATCCGTCACCTCAGCGGAGGGGGTAAAGTAATCCAGCAAAGTTATTCTTTCCCCCCATGGTGTTCTCTCTCTTGCTTGCCTTCGTAACCTGTGAAAAATTCTTTCAACTTCCCTGTCAAAAACTAGATCAGGATCTTGAGAACGCATTAGCATACAAAGAGAGAGATTAAAAAGAAAAATAAATGTCTAAATTAACTAGAATTTCTTTTCTTTCAATATTACTAAAATCACAAAATATCAAAAATTAATCCCCGGCAATGGCGCCAAAAACTTGTTGCGTTCAAAACACACTTAAGGGCACTGTACCCTGTCACAGAAGCAATATAGGACAGAAGTCCAGATATCGAACCCAAGAGATTAATTTTAATAACATAATGATAAAGCAAGTACTGAAATAGAGAAATCCTTATACTATTCAGACTGATAAAGAGCTCAAAAGAAATAAATAATAATGAAGCAATAGTCAAAGATGCTAAAAGAAGATGAAAAGAGAGTTTAGAAATCAAGAGTAAAAAGCCTAGAGCCGTGGTTTCACTTATGCTTTCGATACCTCCCAAATCCTAATTCTATTCAATTTCGTAGTTGCTTTTCGAATATCAATCCCTATACAAAAACTATTAATTGTTTGTCAGGCAACTAATATTCTTTTCCCCAGATGAACCCAAAGATTGTTAAGCAAAGAGTTTAAATGATTAGAAAACATAAAGCACAAAGAGGTTGAATGATTGAAAGGAGTAAATCACATTTTCTCAAATCTAGATGTTAAACCTCGGTTATCCTATAGATCTACCAATTTAATTGGGCTTAATAGCCAAAATATCAATCAATTGATTAAGAGCGTACAAAGGGTGCGCAATCCTAGTATGGGATGAAGAACAACAGAATAACACCATTCAAATTGCAACCATGAAACCAAATAGAATTGAATTAAAGCTAAGACATATCGAAAAGGATTCTACTAACACAATATCCACAACAACTCTAGTGGTGAACTTAGCTACTCATAGTAATAGAGAATACCAAGTTCAACAAAGGGAAACGCATCCTGAAGAATTGATGAAGGAGAAGTGGTCTCCAACTTAACCTCCAGGTGCCAAATCCTACTCTAGAAATCAAAACTATAAACTAAAAGACGAAAACAAGAGTATAATACTCAAAGAAAATAAAGAGATGAAAGAGAGTTCAAAGATGAAAAGATATCTCTAAAGTGGCACAGAGAGCCTTTATTTATAACAAAATATGTGAATAGGGCGTTGAATTAGGTCTTTTGCGCCGTCGGCACAGGCGTGCTCTTCAGGATGTCAGGCCGTGCTCAAATCTATTAGGGCATACCAACTTCGTAGAACAACGTTCTAGTGCAAGTACTACAGCACGGGCGTGCTCTTCATCTGGCATGGTCGTGCTCTTCGCGATTGGGACCGTACTAGCTTTTGTCAGACCTTGCTTCTCTGTGTCAAGCCTTGCTTCCTTTGGCACGGGCGTGCTCTTGCATGGCACGGCCGTGCTGAGTCTCCAGAGGTCAGCTTTAAGTATTTTTGTAAGGCTTTGTTTGGATGGATGGCTTTGGAGGATTGGCACAGACGTGCTCTCGCATGGCACAATCGTGATACTCCCAGAACTTCAGTATTCTACCCAGTTAAGCTCTAAAAACCTTCACTTTTCCTCAAAAGTTCATCAAGCTGCCTTTGAACGTCAATTCTGTTAAAACTTAAGTAAAAAGGTGAAATACAATAATATTTATATTTAAATTCATCAAAATTCAACCCAAATTCCCCATATAAAGTGCATAGAATTGAGGTTCATCATCTGGTCAGTTTGAAGAAGACAAGTCTAAGGTTCCCACAATCCATGGGAAGTACAGAACCACAGATGTCACCTATACTATTTTGGACGATATCTTTGGAATTCCTCTGTACCTTGCAGACGTTGAAGAAGCTGATGACATTCCCTGGATTAAACCTTCTGTTCAAGAAGCTATTCAAGAGCCTATCCAAGAAGTGGCTCAAGAATCCTTTCAAGAGCCTAAAAGGATTGAACCTGCTGTTATTCAAGAGCAAATAGGAGAGTCTGAGCATCGTGCATCTATTCGTCCGAGCTCTCAGCCTCAACCTATTTCGGTCGTCCATCCGGTTGATCTTTCTCTGACCATGGCTTTGAGTGTTGTTCCGGGAAATGTCAATATTGAAGCAACAAGAGCCACTGCTGAAAGTGCAGTTTCCACCATCCCTCCAGAAGTTCAGGAGTTTGATTAGAAGTCTATCCCAGCCAACAACGATGTTTTACTAGCTCATATAGCCGCTATGATGGAGAATTTTTTTTAACAAACTCTCTGACCACCCTCCACCTCCTCCATCTTCCTAAACTTCTTTTTAATATTATGTTTTAAGACAATGATGTTCCTACTTCACCGTTGGTCTAATGACAAAAAAGGGGGAGAAAGGAAAGGGGAATTTGAATTTGAATTTGAATTTGTTTATGCATTTTTTTTTATTTGCTTAGCATATTAATTGTTGTTTGCGTATATCGAATTCATATTCTTATACATTCTTTATGCTCTGATATTCTAAATGCTAAGAATTGCTATACTTGATAGAAGCTTTTTCTTAGAGGGGAGCCTTCTGGCTCTCTAGAAAATCTTTGTTCAATCAAATTTAGTATATTTTTGTCATCATCAATGAGACGACTCCACTTTCGTAGGATAATCCCATTAGTCCCAAGCTACTATTATTAACTATGCCTAACCGTATTAAAACGATAGTGTGGTATTCAAATAGCGTAGAGGAAACAAAACAATAAACAGACGGCGAATACGACAAAGTATAGAAAACCATCCGAGTAAAGCGTGAATAAAAACAACTATACATATATAACCATGCATAACATAGCCCCATCAGTAGGGCGTTGTACATACATATACAAACGGTCTGTACAAAACTGAAAGAATTGAAAATACAACCAAAGCCAAAAAGAAGAAAGAACCCTCAAAGCTCCCCAGCACTCCCCAACCCACACTCAAAATACATCAAAAGCGTCACCACTCGGCCCTAGAGACGCACTGGCAGGCTCTCACCATTAGTGATGAGGATGCCCTGAGCTACCCTGTCCCTCTCCATGAATAAGCCTACAGACCCACATAGGCTCGTACTCGGATGAGGAACTCGACACAACAATACGACGTCTCCTATACATTCTCAGGTACTGCTCAATACGCCTCCTCTGACCTCTGTAGATGAAGCTTCGCCTACTAGATACCACTGATGACTGTGGCATTGCCCACAGATAGTCCTGCTCTCTCTGCCTCGGTGGGTGCCAGATCCTCGGAAAGGGAAGAAACTAAACAACTCTGAACGGCCCTCTCAGATCCTCCACGTGTGATGCCCCTCCTCTGAAGAGAATTCTGACCGGCCCTGTATAGACCGTCAAATAGGTAGAGGGGTCCCCATGCCACCCTCTCTCGTCATGGTAGACGATCTTGATCAGCCCCAGTACTAGTATCCCTAGTGCTGACATGATAAAAGGGTGTACCCTCGGGTCCATCAGCTGGCTCCTCGTTTTCACACAAACCAAGAACCAAAACAGACAACCAAGAAGCAATAGGGAGATAAGAAATATAGCATATGCAAAGTCGGAATGACAATAGCAGTGCAATAAACAACAACATGTAGCAGATAATAGGTATAGCACATATAACAGTTACCGCACACCACAAAACGTTTCCCAAGACAACACATGCAACAAACATCCATCTCCATAAGTCTCACTCTCAGATCCATTCACTAGACCGGGATACTAATCCCATGGAGCATGTCGGCCGCAAACTCACAAAGCTAGTTCCACACCTGAACGGTTCCACACCGGAACGGTTCCACACCCGAACAAGTCCACATCGGAACAAGTTTTGTGTCGGAACGGAGTTAGTTTGTCCAAGAAACCAAACCGCTCTCCATCACCAATAAGAGTGCATCCCCCTTCCAAGCCGGAACCAGGGTATCTTGGTCGCCTCGGAACATTAGCCTGGAACGTGGAAAGCTCAGGGATTAGTCAGGCAAACCAGACAGGATCGGGCGTCACGACAGGATAGGAACTACCTCATCCGTCACTGTAAACTATTCCCGAGATCGGCAACATCCCCAAGGTAACTCACTTGACCGCCCTTCTACTCCTCATACCCGCACTCAGGTGCAACTAACCTCGTATGACGTTGGCAGCCTATACTACCTGTCATACGGCCTCGCCACTTGGCAGCTGATGATATGCAACAAACATCCTCAACGGGCTTGATACCGGATCTCACACCTAAACACTCAATCAGAAACAGCACAATGCCACCGCCTTAACACGACCACAACCTCGACGCCACGCATCCATGAGCCACAGCTCAAACAACACGGCCACAATCTCAAACAGTCAGCATAACAACAACGGCACCATCCACGACATCAACTCGATAACAAACACGGCACACAGCCAAACTTAACTCTAACCGACATTCCGCCACAACACAACATCACCACAAACAACATAACAGGAACAATAATAATATCAACAGCAACAATACAGCAAGCATATCATATACCAAGTAGCATATAGGCATGTATACAGATAGCAACAACAGCAGTCATCACCATAACAGTCATACAAAGCAGATCATCCTCAATCAACAGTTCTCTAGCCTAGGGTTTCCAAACTTAACGGTGATAGCCCAAAGTATGCTAAACCTAGGGTTTAGGTACTTTATCGGGGCTCAACCACTAGTAGGGTTAGGGCTTCCCTATGCATAACATAAATACATCTACGCTACTCTTGCCTTCCCGACGGCAACAGTACTCTTTCTCCCCACCTGAACAGTCGATGCGACTCCCGATGCGATCACTAACACGTTCTCCCACGCAGCAAGAACGTGAAGAACAGCCCCAATCTCCTCCAACAACCGCAGCCTCAAGCTCCAAACCACAAGCGATCACGAGCACGAACTTTGCCTTTTGGCGAATCGAGAAAGTAATCTGTCGAAGTTTTAGAAAATCTTGCCGCGATCACAACCGTGTAGTCGGAATCTCGATCCGAAGCTCTGAAGTTCCTCAAACTTGACTTTCTCTCTCTAACTCGGCTCTCCATCTCTCTCTCGTTGTAGAGAATGGTGGAACTCCAAGTTTTTCGCGCAACAAATGAAGAGAAGAGGAAACTCACCCAACATGATCAGTTGTCCACGCTTAAGCGTGAGCCATCTCCACGCTGGAGCATGCCCACACTTGAGCTTGGGACTCTTCCACGCTTGAGCGTGGAGCCTCGTCCACTCCATCCTCTAGCTGGCTTGACACACGTCCCACACACGTCAAAACTCAGGACAGCTGGCATGCGCACTCAGCACGCTTGAGCGTGCGCAAGGCCAACGCTTGAGCGCTAGCACGCTAGAGCGTGCTCCCTTCCCACGCTTGAGCGTGCTGCTCAGCTGGGAAGAGCCTCCTCAAACTCCTAACTTCCCTAGTTTCTCGTTTAACACCTTAGACACTTCCAACCTTGTTCAAGCCTATTCCAAAGCTTCCAACTAGGCCTTAAACTAATACCAAACAATCCACACAACCAATCAAAGCCCTAATCGAGATTAACCAACTCAATTAGAGTTACATAAGAATAAAGATGTTACAATCAAAAAGGGAGAGATTGTTGGAACCAAAGTGGTTATGGTCCATAACTCCTTAAAATTTTGATGTTAACAAAAAACTAAATTAGGTGAATAAAGATCTGTAATGGTCTAACGAATTTACCTTAAGTGTGCAGGTATTAATAGTCCAAGAACTTATCAGACCTTAAACGTTATCGCATAGTCAATAGATTTGCTATAAGACGATAAATTGCCATCTTGGACCAAGACTTCTTCAGTTTTTAATATGAGTCCAAAGACACATCAAAAGTAAAATACATGCTCTGTAATCTTTAAGATGCAATGTTTTTACTTTACTGAAAGATCTGTTCTTAGCGCGAAAATTTAAAATAATAACAAAAGTTTAAATTATTATTCATCATGTAAAAAGGAATATCCTTTAGTCAAAATATCTTTGTTTCTTAGTACCCTCGAAAGCTAAAGCTAGTCTGTCCCTGTCAATAGTTGAAGTTGACTATCTCAAACAAGGAAAGACAAAAGGCAACTTTCGGGTACAAGGAAAATTTGTCAGTGCTACTTTCAGCTATTTATCTGATAGCTAACTCTGTTTTTTAGAAGCTCTCTATAAGCTATCAGACTCAACGGGTTTTGCATTTAATGCTCAATCGGAATGGATTTCTTGCCTACCGTTGAAGAAATCAAAGATTGGTCAAAACTTGAAGGCTATAAATACCCTTAACCTTGAAGAAGCAAAGTTACCGAACTTGAACAAATTTTATACAAGCTTACAAGCTATCAAGAATTCAAGCATACCAAAGCTCTCAAGCTTTCTCTGAGTTTAATCTTTCATATTCACTCTCTGCGAAGAGTTTTTATTCAGAGTTCTAAGATCTTAAGTGCCATACTCTCACACATAGTGAGTTAGTCTTAGACTAAGAATCTTTTTCTAAACTATCTTGGTTGAGCCTGAAGAGGCTTGTCTGTAAAAGAATACTTGCTTGTGCTTGAAGAGGTGTTGAATACTTGTACCTGAAAAGGTGTAGAATACTTGTTGTAACAAGGGTTTGTTATAGTGGTTAAAGCTCTCACATAGAGGGGACTAGACGTAGCTCTTGGGTTAAAAGTGAACCAGGATAAATACCTTGTGTTATCTTCTCTCCGTTACTCGTCTTTAATTTATTTAGAACTAACGTTCGGGATTGAAAGTGTTTTCTTAACGTCCTTTCTTACCAAAAATTTTTTACTCTCACGCTCTCTGCTTTAACTATCCTTTTTGCGTCCAACTCTTAACGAAAAGATAACTGCTTGCGAAAAGTTTTCAAAAACTTAAGAGGCACAATTCAACCCCCTTCTTATGTTTCAAACAGCTCCTTCAGCCCTATCATAATAGAAAACCATACTTTTCTTGTAGAACTTATCTGTTTGCCTATGCAACAGATAGATGTTATCCTAGGCATGGACTGGCTTTCGGCCAACCATGCGGTGTTAGACTGTTCAAAGAAAACCCTTCAGTTTTCAGAGCGATCTAGATTGATGTCTGCCGACGAGAGTATTCCAATGGGTGGACAATCGAAGGAGTGTGTGGTGTTGTTCTCATTGGAAGCAACGGAAACTCCTAGTTTGGAAGCTTTGCATGTTGTACTGGAATTCCCGAAAGTGTTTCCTGATGATGTTCCTGGACTGCCACCGGAGAAAGAGGTGGAGTTTGCTATAGACCTTGTACCCGGGACTGGGTCTATTTCTATAGCGCCTTATCGGATGTCTCCAGTCGAGTTAGTGGAGCTTAAGAATCAGTTAGACGAGATGCTAGGCAAAGAGTTTATCAGACCTAGTGCATCTTCGTGGGAAGCGCCAATGTTGTTTGTGAAGAATAAGGATGGGAGCTCGAGGTTATATGTGGACTATCATCAGCTGAACAAAGTGACGATAAAAAACAAGTACCCGTTATTGAGGATAGGTGATTTGATGGACCAGTTGAAGGGAACAGCTGTATTTTCCATGATAGATTTGCGATCTGGTTACCATCAAATCAGGGTGAAAAAGGAGGATATACTGAAGACTGCTTTTCGAAGTCGGTATGGTCACTATGAGTATTTAGTTATGCCTTTCGGTGTGACTAATTAATTCTCCAGCTGTGTTCATGGACTATATGAACAAGATCTTCCGACAGTTCCTCACTACAAAAAAAAACTGGTTTTTCCCACCGCCAAAATCGGTCGGAAATGCAAGATATTCGGTCGGAAAACCAATTTCCGACTGAATTTCCGACCACAATATGGGGGTTACAAAAACCCCAGTCGCAAAGTTGTTTCCCACCGATTTGTCATTTCGGTCGAAAAGTTGAGACAGAGAAGTTCAGTTGGAAAATTGAAAAATCGGTTGGAAATTGATAGGTCGTTTATACGTTGGTCCAACCAAATTTGCTACCAAAGCATCCGTCGGAAAATCGGTCGAAAACAAATTGGCGCTAAAAATACGAAATTAGTGCTAAAAATATAAAATTGGCGCCAAATAATTAAAATGTATAATTGCAACCGAATTTGGAGGCGGCAAAAGTGGTCGAAATAGCAAATACAGAAAAAGAAAATACAGATTTTTTTAAAAAATAATTGCTAATAATATTATTTTAATTATAAATATTATTTTTTTTATTTATTATTAATACCACAAAGTTTAAAATTTGAATTGCAAAATAAATAAAATAAAAAGAAACATGATATATATAAATAAAACTGAATATCATCAATTCATAAAATAGGTACCAAATACAGAATGTATGGAAATAAAATCAAAATACATAATGATAGAGGTGATCATGGAGATCATGGGTCGCCCAAAAGGTCGTCCTCGACCTCAGCCAAATAGTCGTCCACGTCGTCGGTCCCGTCGACGTCCATGGCATCCTCTACAGTAGGCGGTGGTGGAGGAGGTGGCGGTGCAACAGGCGCAAGTGGAGCAGGCTGAAGGCCGAAGTGTAACGTCTCGATTTTCACGTTTTATTATTCTTCAGTATTTTAACGTTTTATTTTATTGAAGGGTTTAGAGAGTGAAATAAAATATTCTGACAAGATAGGAATGTCCTACACAACCATAGGAAGCCATGGTTAAGTTTCGGGCAAAAACTCAAACGGAGTCTGGTCTGCGTTTTTCACGGATAGAGGTGTTTTTCCACTATCGAGACCTAATTTGGACTCCTGAACGAGACAGTAAGTCTCAGGATTTTATTCTCTACATCTTTGTTAAAATCCGTCCTGACGTCCGAAAAATAATAATAATATATTATATTCGGTCATTTAATCGAACCAGGAGACGTTTGGAGTCGTAAAGGGATTCAACGAGACCCGACAATGGATAAGCTTGATACCACATCATCCCAAGACACTTGGGAGAGTATGCCAGAGTCACCATGACGGTCGGAAAAATCTAGACGCAAAATTACCAAAATGCCCCTAACCTTAGTCTTTTACACTTTTACCATTTTACCCTTGAAGCAAATGATCATTTTGCCCTTAAGTGAGATTTTAAAAGGCTGAACTCAGCCCACACAGCCTTCATTCTCACGCACATCATCCCCCCAAAATAGCTCAAGAACACCATCTTTAACCTTAGAGAAAAACTCCATTTTTCTTCTTGAAAAACCTTGAATACTTGTTAGAAATCCTTGATCCTTTGATCAATCTTCATCTATTCTTAGGTAAGATCACTTCTATGATCTCCTAGCTTCTTGAATCTCTTTCTAGTTCAAGATCAAATTTCCTTTTCAGGAAAATCAATTCTTAGATCCAAAACTTTGAAAATCCATAGGAATTTGTAGAAAAATCATTTTAATAGGAAACCAATTTCCTTGAACTCACTTCATCATTCTCTACCTAAACCCAAGAGCTTATGATTCAATTCTCATCATAGCCCTAAATTCCCAATATGGCCGAACCCTATATAGTGATGATGAATAGTATTTTTCATCAATTTTTGATTTCCAACACTTGATTCCATCCTTAGTTTTCCTACTGTCTTTGAATCCAAGAAATGGAAAACCAAAATCAATTTCTAATCGTTTTACCCTAGGGTGGCCGAAACCTCTTAGAGTAGAAATGGTTGAGTTTTGTTTTGATTGTTGTTTAATGTTTGATTGTTGTGTTGTTGTAGTTGGTGACGATTGTCAGGAGGTTCACAAACCAATCAACCGACTTTGATCCGGATATCTGCTCATCAACAAGTATGGGGGGTGAACCTCATCACACCAAAATAGTGGTGGTGAGAATGGTTGTTTAAGTTTATGTGTGGGTGAAACCCTTTTGGTTTGGGTTCACTTTTAATTGTTTAGTTTTGTTAAGTTCTCTTGGAGAACAAGGTTGTCATGATGAGTTTATGCTTTAGTGTGTTGTAGTGTGCCCTAGCATATGTTGTTGATGATGTGATTCAATGAGAATCATTTTCATGTATGTTGAAAAACCTACTTTGATCACTAGATCAGGTATGGACTTTTATGCTTGATTATGATGCAATGATGTGTAATTGTTGTTTGTCATATTTATGTGAGATTTGTGAGCTATAACTTGGTTAGTTGGTGAAGCAAATCTTCACATTTGTTCCTAATAGGCTTTTGGCCATGACCTTGAGAAAAGGAAGAATATGAGTAGTTCTTGAACAAATTAAAGTTTTAAGGTAAGAAAAAAAAAATGTTTTAATAACTTATGTTTCAAAGAAAAACCCAAAGTGACTTTGATCCAAAGATCAAATAAAGTTTCAATTCTTAAGTGTTTTCACCAAAGTGAAACATGCCTTTTATCTTATCGTTAGTTCATCTAGTTAATCAAGTGATTTAAAAGTGAATTAATGAATGTTTTCATGAGAATCAATATAGTTCCATAAGGCTTTTATTTAACAAGGTTAATATATTATTTTAAGGCAAATTTCGCTAAGCGAATTTACTTTCCCTAGGCGACAACAGAGAAATTCCAAGCTAGGCATCACTGCCTCCATCTCGCTAAGCGAATTACGCTTCGCTAAGCGAATACAATGGAATTTCGCTAAGCGAATTATCTTTTGCTAAGCGAATCAGAGGAATTTCAAAAGAGGTATCACTGCCTCAATTTCGCTAAGCGAATGGAACCCCGCTAAGCGAATTTCACGTTTCAAAAAATGCTAAGAAATAGAGTAAGTGGTTCAAACGTTGTTTCAAATCAAATGAGTTTTCAATTGTAAAAGTTGTTGGTTTACAAAAGGAGTTTTCTAACTCAATCGTAAAGTTTTACGCGTGAAAAACCTAAGTTAAGTAATTAACTTAGAGTTGAAGACAAGGGATAATTAAGTTTAGTATGTGGTGAAACAAGACCATGTACTATACCATTGATGACTTAGTGCATCAATAATCTCATAAGACTTAAGTGAATCAACACTTATTTCCTTAATTGAAAATCAAGGAGTACTATCTTAGAAAGGATTAAAGACTTATCTAAGAGGATTCACAATCCTTATTCATAATGCTTAGAACTTGAGCCCTAATTCATAAGACATAAACACAAACACGAAACGTTTTGGGTTTTGAAACAGTAGTTCGATGACGTACTGGTGATTCGGACCCTGATCAGTCGTTCAATTGTTTCAGTCTTGTGATGGCTCGATCCCGGAGGGATCACGAGATTTATCCGGTGGAAAAAGGTTTTATTTTTCAAAGACGTGTATAGTTCCTAAGGAAGAGAGCTGTAATGGACCTCGAGGTTTACCCTGGGGGTAGACATTGCTTTATCGCATCTGCTTTGTGTAAGCATTGGCATTTCATTTGCATAGTTGTAAGGCCTTGAGCCTAGGAGTTGAGCTTACACCTTGATGCGGGTGCGAATCTTACGGTGACGATCTTCAATGGTCTTTTTGGAGGTATCAAGGTTGGAAGGGCTAACATATGACCAATTGGTAGCTCTTCTATGTCGTGGCTAATCTGAGCAATACACTGATATACTCTACTAGATGTCGTACTTTTCATGTTTGGTCGAGAGTATTTCCGTAAAGCCAGATACGTGCACGTTACGAATGTTGTAGCATCATGCCCATAGCTGGAGTACACGGAACATGTCCCCCCATTCGCTCGCTCCGATGTTTTGTTAGCTCCATGGAGTAGATGTCATAGTAGTACCCAGTGACATTGGCATTGAGTCATGAACATTGCACTGCATTGCATGGCTTTTGATGTTTACATTTACTGTTATACATCGCTGTATTGTTTAAGAATGCCTTATATTATGCTGTTAACTGTTTAACATGATTTATATTGAGAATTTTAGTAAGCATGTTGGCTACGCTGTTACATGGTGAGTTGTCCCGATTTTACTAATGTTGTTTTGTTGTATTGATGAACGGGAATCTCACCCATATCTGTATACTTTCTGCTGGTACTTGCTGTTGTTGCCTGAACAGATGGACGCAACGACGGTTCGGTTAAGCAGTTCCTTTGAGTCCGGAGGTGGACTCCTTTTGCTATTTTATTCTGTCTTGGCCAGACTATGTCAGTATCTATAGTACCTTTTGGGAGCTACGACTCCTAGTACTTATTTTATTCTTATGTCAGTTATACATTAGACTTATGTCTGTAAACAGTATTGTTTCTGTTTCTGTTTTCTGTATTTATAATACAGCATGTTCTAGAAATGCATGGTGAACCTAAGTTTATTTATTAGTATTATTTACCTTTACTAATCCCCTTACATCTATGTGAAAAGAAAAAAAAACCATATTTTCCGCATTAATAAATATTTTCGGCCTTATAAACGTTCGGGAATGTGACACTCGGGAAAGGGTGTTGCACGAAGTGATCAATGACCCACTGAAGTTGTAACATCCCAGTTTCTCTGTGACTCTAATCGAGCTGGTTAACCTCGATCGAGGCTTTGGATGATTGTGTGAATTGTTGTGTGTTAGTTTTAGACCTAGTTTGAAGCTTAGGAATAGGCTTGAACAAGGTTGGAGGTGCCTAAGGCGTTAAACGAGTAACAGAGGAAGTCAGAAGACTGGAAGTTCTTCTCTCGCTGAGCTTGACGCTGAAGCGTGGTAGGACTCCACGCTCAAGCGTTCAGATGCTTAAGCGTGGGAGGAGTTGGACGCTTCAACGTGTTGAGTGCGCTGAGCAGCTGCTCTGAGTTTGGACGCGTGTGAGACACGTGTCAAGTCAGGGAGCTGGCGGAGTGGACGAGGTCCCACGCTTGAGCGTGGAGAAATCTCACACTAGAGCGTGGCAACACTCAAGCATGCAAAGTGATGAACGCTTAAGCGTGGACAGCAGAAACCATAAGTGGAGCTTCCACTTTCATCTTCTCATTCTGCACGAAATTCTCTAAGTTCCTGCGAGTTAAAGAGAGAAGCTCTGGAATTTTTGAGAGACGAAACTCACTTTCGAGGTGATCGAGCCGTCGGAAAGCGATTCCGACTACATCGTTGCAATCGCGGCGAACTTTTACACAACTCCAGCGGATTAGTTTCTCGATTCTCCCCAGGTAAACTCAAACCCCTAACACGCGTTCTTCGTGTTCTTGGCGTTCTTCGAGTCTTTACCTTTTTCTTTGATCTTTTGGGCTTGCCTGAGGGCTAACACTATTGTATATGTGTTCTGCTCGTTATT
Organism: Ammopiptanthus mongolicus; assembly: GCA_039655645.1. NCBI lineage: Eukaryota > Viridiplantae > Streptophyta > Magnoliopsida > Fabales > Fabaceae > Ammopiptanthus > Ammopiptanthus mongolicus. The sequence continues at coordinate 47,013,848 of CM077351.1, read as the reverse complement.
AGGGGTGCGTGCTCGTGATTTCTCGCAAATTGGGGACTAAGGCCACGGCTACCAAGGAGATTGGGATTGTTCTTGGAGCTGCCATTGAACGAGGGCTACGAGCTTGAGGACGAAGGAACGAGCCAATGATCACGTGGATTTGCATGTCGACAGTTCAGGTGGGGAGAAAGAGTACTGCTGCCGTCGAGAAGGCCAGAGTAATGTAGTTGTGATTTCTGCTATGCCTAGGGAAGCCCTAACCCTACTAGTGGTTAAGCCCTGATAAAGTATCTAGACCCTAGGTTTAGCTTACTTTGGGCTATCGTCGTTAAGTTTTGAAACCCTAGGTTAGAGAACTGTAAATCAAGGATGTTTGCTGATGTATGACTGTATGTTGTTGGCTGTTGTTGCTATCTGTCTGCCTATATGCTACTTGGTATATGTGATATGCTGCTAGCTGCTTATATGTTGTTGTTGATGTTACTGCTACTATGGTGATATTATTGTTGTTGCTATGTTGTATGCTGTAATATTAAGAGTTGTGGCGGAATGCCGTAGAATAAGTTTGGTTGTGTGCTGTGTTGTTATCGGGTTGATACCGTGGATGGTGCCGTTGCTATTGTACTGACTTCTTGAGGCTGTGGCCGTGTTGCCTGAGTTGTGGCTCGTGGACGCATGGCGTCGAGGCTGTGGCCGTGTGGATGCAGTGGCATCGTGTTGTTTCTGATTGAGAGCTTAGGCGTGAGATCAGGTATCAAGCTCATTGAGGATGTTTGCTGCATATCATCATCAGCTGCCAAGTGGCGAGGCCGTGTGACGGGTAGTATGGGCTGCCAGCGTCATACGAGGTTAGCCGTAGCTGAGTGCGGGTACGAAAAGTAGATGGGGCGGTCAAGTGAGTGGCCTTGGGGATGTTGCCGGTCTCGAGAATAGTTTACAGTGACGGATGAGGTAGCTCCTATCCTGTCGTGACACCGTATCCAGTCTGGTTTGCCCGACTAATCCCAGAGCTTTCCAGTTGTTCCAGGCTAACGCTCTGAGGCGAGTGAGATACCCTTGTTCCGGTATGGAAGGAGGATACACTCTTATTGGTCACGGCGAGGGGTTCGGTTTCTTTGACAGGCTACCTCCGTTCCGACACAAAACCTGTTCCGGTGTAAACTTGTTTGGGGGTGGAACCGTTCCAGTTGGGAACTTGCATAAGTGCATTTTTTAGCCGACATGCTGCATGGGATTAGTATCCCGGTCTAGAGGATTGTTCTGAGTGTGAGACTCATGGGATGGATGTCTGTGGCAATTATTGTCTCGAGAGATGTGTTCTGAAATGCAGTAAATGTTATAAATGTGATATCTGTTATATGCTAGCTGTTGTGTGTTTACTGCATTACTACTGTTTTCCGATTTTATGATGCGTTGTATTTCTTATCTCCCTTCCGTATTTCCTTGTTGTCTATTATGGGATCGCTTGAAGACGACGAGCCAGCGGATATTCAACATGGACCCGAGGCTTCACCCGTTCATCACGGGGGCACCACGGATGCCGGTGCTGGGCGATATTGAGATTATCTACCATGATGAGAGGGGATGGCAGGTAGACCCCTCTACCTTTTTGATGGTCTACACAGGACCAGACAGCCTTATGTTCCGGAGCGGTACACCTCCGTATGTAGATATTATTGGTCCCTATAGCATCTACCACTTCCTCCCCTTTCCGAGGATGTGGCGCCCTCCGAGGCAGAGGGAGCAAGACTACGCTTGGGCAGCACCCCAGTCATCAGTCGTGCCAGCAGGAGAGGTTACGTCTACCGAGGCCAGCGCAGGAGGACTGAGCAGTACTTGAGGACCTGCCGTAGGCGTAGGATCGTGGTGTCCAGTTCTTCGTCAGAGTATGAGCCGATTGTGCGTTACAGGCATACTCATGGTGAGGGTCAGGGTAGCTCAAGGCATCCTCACCACTAATGGTGAGAGCCTGCCAGTGCGTCCTAGAAAGTGAGCTAAGAGCTTTTGATGTATCTTTTGAGAGGGGACGGGGGTTGCTGGTGAGCTCCGAGTGTTTTCTTTTGCTCTTGCTGTATTTTTGGTTTCTACCCAACCGTATGTATATGTATGTACAGTGCCCTACCGATGGGGCTAACTTATGCATGTTATTATACAGTTATGCGTATTTTGCGCTTTATACTCTGATCATCGTTTGCTGTGCTTGCCGTTCTTATTTACGTCATTTTGTTTTCCACAACGCTGCTTGTGTACCACGCTATCGCTTTATATACGGCTAGGCATAGTTAATAATAATAATAATAATAATAATAATAATAATAATAATAATAATAATAATAATAATAATAATAATAAGAGGTTGGGACTAATGGGAAGGCTTCATATGTATGGGGTCATCTTATTTTGGTGGTATCAGAGCGTCGAGGACGTTCTGCAGCCAATGGGATTATTCTCCTTTAGAGTGGAGGGTCGTCTCATTATTATGGTATCAGACCAGTTCGATTCTAAATCGGACTATGAAGGTTAAGTGTACTGGCTTTGACGGTTGATAACCGAGTCGTATCAACTGTGTCGTGTTTTCGGTAGAGTGTCCGATGAACGAGTTATCGAAGTGTGATAACTGTTTTCATTCATAAGGCATATGATATGTTTAACTGTTAAGTGCTATTATATGTCTTATGAATCGGCACGATGGCTCCTTTTTACAAGAAGCTAAATGGCACATGGAAGAGGAAGGCCGACAACTAGACATAATGATGATAACAATAATGGTGACCACTCAGGGATAGGGAGTGGTGGTGACACCTCTGAAGCCATGCGGGCCATGAGGGACTTGGCTACCGCCATGATGCAGCAGACTCAACAGACTGCCCGGTATATGCAAAGGCAGGAAGAGAGGGAAGTCAGGCAGGATCAGCTGCTTGCTGTAAGGGAGAATGAGATGGTGAATACCGGTCTCAATGCCTTCATGAAGGGAAATCCTCCCCAAGACCACGGAGAGTATAACCTTGAGGCTGCGAAAATGTGGTTCTAGGAGATAGAAAAAGTTTTCATGGCCACACACTGTAGAGAAGACAGAAAGGTAACATATGCTGCCTTAATGTTAGTAGGAGCAGCAAAGGCTTGGTGGAGAACCAAGGCCAGACTGCTAGAGGCCGGAGGAAGGGTGTTGACATGGCAACTGTTCAGGGAGTGTTTTCTGGAGAAATAATTTCCGAGGAGCATCCGGCAGGAAAAAGAAAAGGAGTTCCTGAGTCTGAAACAGGAACAGCTATCCGTGGGTGAGTACGTGATGAGGTTTGAAACGCTACTCAAATTCTCTCAGTTCTATCAGATCCATCCGGATAAAGAATGGGTCTGCAGGAGGTTCGAGGATGGGTTGAGGCCCGAGTTGAAGCGAGCAATGCTGCCTTTGAGTATTGGATCTTTCCCCAAGTCGGTGGAGAAATGCACAGTGGTTGAGGGACATGACCGAGCAGGGACTGTCATCCAACAAAAGACAAGTGGTGGACCTGTTCGAAGTAGTCAAAATGGCAGAAGCAGCAAGTTCCAAAGGAGAGTAGGGCCGTATGATCGCCCGGCTCGATTCAATGTCAACTGTGACACCCTCAAACCCAGTGCCACTTTTGTAACTCAAAACCCTTAATGAAACGATAAATAAAATTTCGCTGGTTTTACTTTCGGAAAATATATCTTTTGTGTAAGCAGATTCTGGAAATCGTGACTAAAAATTTTCTCATTAATTATACGTATGAACACCACTCCAGATAACACAGGATTACTCATATACAATAATTAGAACAAGATATATATATACATCTATATAATGGACAACAAGCCCCTTTACAAAAGGACGAATGATTACTAAACTTTCTAAAAAGCTATAAAACTAGGCAGCGGCAGTCTGGAACCATATCTCTAAAACCTATGGCCATCAGTAGCCGTTAACAGACTACCCAAAAACCACTGCCTCAAAAAAGGTCTACACCCTAAGCTGGTCCGACTAATGGAAACCATTGGACAATCCCCCGGAGGGAAGTCCAATGCTGGAACCAGAGGAAGAACTCTGGGAACCTACATTCCCGTTCCCCTGTGAATGGGGATCGGAAGCATCCGAAGAATGATCCTCCGGGTCTTCCTGAGGATCCTCCTCAGGGTCTTCCTCCTCCTCCTCCTCTTCCCCCACATCTTCCACGACGTGCTCGCCCGCTACCAAAACAAAAGGCGGGGGAGGCGTCTGGGGTAGCTGTTGCTGCGGGGACTGTGCAGCGGGGGCGACCGACTCGATCACACCCTGCTCCATAAGGGCCTGCAGCATCAGCCCGATGGGAGGGAGAGGCACCTGGATGGTCTCCACTGTCCGAGTACTCTTCCGCGGTCCCGTCTCCGTCGTTCCGCTTACAGTGCAAACTGGTCCAGTATACGCCGCACTTTCCACCCCTGGGTGGATAACCCACGCGGCTGGGTCTGTCCTTCGATCAAACGCTAGGACGCGCATCCCGAAGTGCGCTAGGTGATCCGGCTCTGGCTCCATCTGTAAACACGATACAATATATACCAAAGGACAACCCGTCCAAAAACATGCAAGGGTGAGAAACCAATATATGAATCCATAAACAACAACTATATGCCCAATCCACACAACAGACCCAAATCATCATATAACATGGCATATATCATTAAATACAAAAGGCAGTAAATGCACAAGGGTTTCGTACCCCACAATCAACGTTATCTCCTAAACGTATGCATGGCACTTCCATATATCTCAATATTCACACTAGATTACTAGATTTCCGGAAATCCCATCACCATTCGAAATGAGCTGATCAGGCTCCAATATTTGGCCCAAAAACGAGTACTTTGAATCCCATGACACTACGCGATTCTCACATGGGGGCGCAATCAGAAGTACTCCACAAGAAAACGGTCATACTGCATTGTCCAACTCAAGGCACAATACGTTCCCAGAACACGTATGACACCATTGTCCATCAAGGCACAATGTTATGACAAGTAAGTCATCTCAGGTTCTCCCTGTTTATCAAGGTCCCCCGTATCACGGCACGTCTGCCCCGCATTTAATGCATGAGAAACCTATCTAGTTTCCGATAATGGATCTTTGTCGCATCAATATTTCCTCGTTGTAGCATCAACGCTAACAACCACCATAATGTCTTAGACTCTTTAAGCCTCAAAACATATTTTCTCAAAACAGGACACTTAGCCCAAAAACAACTTAAATCCCAACACCCCTAATCGATGCACCAGTCAAGGACGTTGGATTCAAGATCATAAAAACATCCTCAAGCTTACAGGACCACAAAGATTGTCCCTAAGCCGACAGGACCATAACTAACACGGATCCTTGATCCACGTGTTCTGCAGAACCCTAGAACCCCGACGTCTCGGTTTCTAGTTTCTAAGCTTTAAGCTTTAAAACCACTTTTCTTGAAAACTCGAAAACCAAAAACCCAAAATCTCCGATACTTACACAAAGTCATCGGGATCGATTTTCCATAAAACAAAACTTGGTCCAGAGACCATTTCTTTTTCTTTCGTTGTTTTTCGGTAAAATACGAACTTAAAACAAAACTTGCACAAACTCATTTTTCTTGAATAAACTCAGTATGACTTCGGAAACCACATTACTCAAAAGGATTTTCTTATCAAATTAAGACATAGTGAAGGTTTCTAATGCCCTATTTGCTTTTAAACTTCACTTTTCCTTATCAAAACACATTTCAGACTTTTAAAGCTTTTAAGTTACACGATGTCGGATCCTAATCAAAATTAGGTCCTCTAATGCCTAAATCCCACAGTAGGGCACACTATACATCCATATAACCATTCAGCAAGTATAACATGCATTCAACTATATCAACAGTTACATCAATACATCAGCACATCAATGCATATTCCAATCAATAACAGTCAATCAAGAAATCAACTAACATCATGATATAACTATTTAAATACAATACAAATACAATACAAACACCGATGCAGCACATAGCTGTCGGAAATGGAATTCCTCAGGTTTATCCCCTTACCTCTTGTAGCTTCCAGTTCAACTCGGAACACCCGATCAACTTGTTTCTCGTCCCAACACGCTGCCGATCACTACATGCACGTAAAACATATCGGCATTAACTTACAAAACGAAGATTTCTCCTAATGCACCACCCCTAGGGTTCGGCTCTACTACGCTAAAAATAGCTAGGGAGCTCCAAAATTTCTCATTTTCTGGATAACACCCTAACTAAGTGTGACAGCCCTAGATATCAGATCAGATCATCAAAAACCAACCAAAACCCTACCCTACACCCATAGGGGGGTTTCGGCCCCTACCTAGAAAACATAGCTATAGGGATTTCTTGGCTCTAAGCTCTTGGATCATACAAGTATGTCATGAACCTAGGCCATAGAAACTGGTTTGATACAGATACGATTTTCCTACAATTTTTCATGGATTTTCAAAGATTTTAGGGGCAAAACCCTAACA